>CAUVYP010000661.1:0-682500 GCA_963556195.1 Sepiola atlantica | reverse complement strand
ATTCTATGTTTATGATATTCAAAAACTTCTTATTTCGTAAAAAAAAAAATTTCAAGTTTTTATTAAAACTGTATATTTGGATTATCATATTATTGATGATCATAATTATATTATTATTATTAAGTTATTATTATATTAAAGTTATTATTATTACAAAACATTATTAAGTTATTATTATTAAGTTATATATTATTATTATTATTAAGTTATTATTATTATTATTAAGTTATTATTATTATTAAGTTATTATATTAAAGTTATTATTATTACAAAACATTAAGTTATTATTATTAAGTTATATATTATTATTATTATTATTAAGTTATTATTATATTAAAGTTATTATTATTACAAAACATTATTATAATATTAAGTTATTATTATATTAAAGTTATTATTATTACAAAACATTATTAAGTTATTATTATTAAGTTATATATTATTATTATTATTAAGTTATTATTATATTAAAATTATTATCATTACAAAACATTATTATAATAAGTTATTATTATATTAAAGTTATTATTATTATCTGTATTAAAGTTATTATTATTAAGTTATTATTATATATTATAATTATATTCAAATAATACTATTTGGATTATCATATTATTGATATCTTGGATGTTATTTTCACAACGTTTCGGTGGATGTAACCTCTGACTTTCTTTAGGTGCATCTTTTTGAACTCGGGAATTTTTATATCGAACTCGGGAATCTCTACAGAATTTCGAACTGAACCCTTTATTTAATCCACGGGGGTAGATTGTTCTCGTTCCGTCAACCATGACCGGGTAGAAGTCTTAAGTAATTTTTTATTTTATTCTTAGTTATTATCACTTGCAGTAAGGATTGAACCATCAACCTCCAGAAGACTGTCACTTAGAATTGATTGTTCATCAACACCTTTATCCGTGTCACCACATGTCCAAGTCTGATTAAAACTGTTGCCGTGGCGCGAACCCCCATCCGAAATATAGGTTGTCATATCCAGATATGGTATGAGAACTCTAGCCATAACAAACTAAAAAAAATACAGATGATAGTTCGGATGTTTTGTTATTTTATTATTGAGTCATCACTTATCAAAGCTAAAAAACATTCAAGGATAACGGCTAATAAGATGGATAGATTAAATGCCGAGTGATGATGAATACCATGAGGAGATTGAAACAACAGCAGACCCAATCCAGACAATATCGCAAGAGGGAACTTGATAATTCTGTTGGCGCCAGACTAATTTTATGGGTTTTTTTTTGTGGAAATCGCTCCAGACAAGGCATGAAGCTACTTGATTTAAGGAGCTAACAAGAACAAATATGATTATCGCAAAGGCCAGAGATGCTTATTTGCCTTAGTCTTGAAAAGACCAAGGTAATAGGTAGGAGGAAAACAGTCAGCAGAAAGAGAGTTCCACAAGCCTGCGGTTCATGGAAAGAAGCTACTGGAATAGGAAGCTGTATTACAATGAGGTATCAACACAGCAAATTAATGGAGACCACAAGACCAACAAATCAACCGAGCTGGAACGAAAGAAGCAGGGAATAGATCACATAACTCTGAAGAACACATGCCATAATATTATTTATAGAAAAGACTGAGAATAGCAACATCACGTCTGTGTGAGAAAGGGTTTAGAGAAGAGGAAAGGGTGGGGCCAATCAAATTACAATTACGTTTCTACACCTTATCAAGAACCCTCAAATGGGACAGAGATTCACCAGCCCAAATATGACAACAGAACTCCAAACATGGTCTGATAGTAGATTTGTAGAGATAGAGAATAGCCTCAGGTGTGAGAACGTGTTTGGAGCAATAGAGAGAACCGACTTTACAAGAAGCAGATAGAGCAATGGATCTAATGTATGAACTCCAAGAAAGATTTGATGAGAGAGAAAGACCAAGAAGTTTCAGAGTAAATTTCTCCTCAAGAGCATAGCCATTCATGAGAATTTCAAGAAGAAAAGGGACACGCCTACGATTGAAAGACATGAGCTGAGTTGGTTGGCCAACAGATGGCTCTGTGTGTAGCACACCATAGATATGTTTGTTTACATTGCATTTGCTGGTGGGGTAGTCTTCCTTTATTTTGAAATTATATATTATTTTGCTTAAACTTAACACTGGCATACAAAATTTTACGAAAAAAAAAGAAAATCTGATTAAATTGTATCTGGGCACTTTTTTGCAACTTCTGTTTAGAGCGTAATGACTCGATTGGCAGTGAATTCCCTGAGAATGTTCCTCGTGATAAATGATATTTTAACAATTCTTTACCATAAATAATATAAAAATGTATTTATTAACAGTTGTTTAGCTATTCAATAATACTTTGTTTTACATACAACACAACACAACACACACAAATACACAACCTCAAATTACATCTATATATTCCGGGACGGCAACATAATTGACATTGCATTGTCATGAACGACAGCCAGAGAGATGCATTGGAACAACAAAGCTGACTCTCGGGGCTCCTTCCTAGACGTTGATATCATCCGTCTGATGTCTTGAAAAAAAAACAGTCTCGGGACCAAGCACGCCTGATGTTTCCACTGAAATTGGTTGAAAGATGAGCGAGCTGTATTTACTATGCTTCCTTCAGAGCTGCTGTGCTGGGCTTGACTGCGGATTCCGCAATCCTTGTTGATGAGAAAGAGTCGGAACAAGTGGCATCCCAGATCAGTGGCTTTCCGACTTGAAAGCAAATACCATCATCCCGTCGGGCCTGCGACCGTCACCCCTGTGCAGGCTGATTGGTTCGAGAACTGATACAAAACCTGCCGAGTCGAGACGTCGCTTGACTACGTCAAGTTACTTAACACTAGTTATGATTTTACAGACAAATTCAATTAGTAAAGACACTTATTATGTTAGTAAACATTAACACCGGTCTATTTCCATCAAATAAAAAGTTGAATTGCTGTTTAAGTTTCTAGCAATCTCTGGTGGTTTAGAGTCATCGTAAGTGTATAATTTGTGAGTTCGAGGTATGTTGAGAAATTCTTATGCAGAAATCAGATGGTTTGGCAGAATATTTACTCCGGCAAGACCTTGGAACCAAAGGTGCCGAAAAATCAGTGTTGAACCTGTATTAAAAAGATGAAAATAAAAAACTAGACCGACAAACTTGCTGCACTTGTGCCCACTCAACATAACACCAGCAAAATCACACCCCTTCACTTTAGAGGTCCCCAGATGCTGAAAGGCTTTACCAAATGTCAGAAGGCTTTCTACTCTAATAGCTTCTTTCCTCGAACCTCTTGCTTTTGGAATTCTCTCCCTGCTCTCTGTTTCCCCGACTGTGCCAATATGCAAAAATTTAAATGTAATCTGAACAAGCATCTCGCTGCACAACTCCCCACTTAGTATGCCCTATAAATCTGGACCCTAATTTACAGCAGCCCCTTACGTCTCAGTGGAAACCTGCCATTTTTAGGTGAATTGATTAAAAGAACATTTAGTTTAACTACAGGATTTAATTTAATGAAATTACAAACTGGTTTTAAATTATATCGTCTGGCAGAACTGTTCACTTTTAATAGAGCTGTAAAAATGCAGTAGGCTGCATTTTTTAGTGGTGCATGCGAATGGCAGACGTTGCAGGTGATAGATGCTCGGCCAAAGGAAGAAGGATGGAGGGCACAGAGAAATTTGAAAATGTCTTTGGTTTTATATCGGGCCACCCAGAATTTTATTTCTCTTTGAAATGAAATAAGTGCCTCACAAAAACGGAAATCATGCTGAGACCAAAAGTAATGTTCGCAGATGGACTCCAGTTAAACCCCTTTGAATAGACACTGTCTGCTTGTTATCTCCAGTAGATATCTCAAGTAGTTAGTGCTTGAGTGGTCAGGTGGTGACCACTGAGAAAGACTGGAATCCAAGATTGCCGGTCAGAAGAAAAGGATTCCGGGAGGGGTGGGCATGGCCTTCTGGGCATGACAGGAAGTTGGGTTTTCTGAAAGAGAGCTAGCGATCAGTGGAAAATGGGTGTCTCTCCAGGCAATGTATGCCCATTTGGGGCTCTTAGCTAAATGACTATGTTGATCGGACTTATACTTTATTTCGTCCAGGTAAAAGTTCTCATTTTGCAAGTCTGCCATTCAACCTAAGAACACGAGTATCTTTTGAGACCTCCAAAAAATAAACATGTTACTCGTTATAAACTTCACTCATGGTTTTACTTGGGATGAGAATTCTTTATTGCAGCACTGACTAAAGATCAAACAGAACATCTTCAGACCGGCACAATGAGTGGAGACGATCAGGGACAGTGCAGTGAACGCACGCATACAGGTTCAGAGAGTCTGTTTACTGAATTAGCATGAATAGTAAGAGTCCTGTTTGTGTTGCATATACCTCCCCTCCAAGAGGAGGCCTAATGCCTCGTAAGTCACAATCAAATAAAATGTTATCGAATGCAAATCAGAAATCAAAACAGCACAATTAAATCGGACGGTGTATCCACTCCTTCCGTGATTGAGGTGCCTGGAATTAATGTTTCACAACAGCACGAAGAAAAAAAAGGACATTCTGAATTTGAAGAAGGACCATTTATTAAGATGTTGACTGTCAACGATTGCTACGTTTGTCAATATCTACAACATAATCTCTTTTCGTCTTAGAGACCAGAGAAGAACCATTTATTACGATGTTGACGTTGATTTCTCTTCTGGTTGACGTTCAAGGTTATGGACATCTGGGGCCTTAGCCCCTTAATTTATATCGATCTTAAATCATTTTTTTACACATGCTGTCCGCTCAAAAGCTTCCTAACGAACTGAATCACCTCTCTCGTTCCCTCTCTCTTTGAGCCATGTGACGTCACACCCGCTTCCAGCCATAGCAGGAGGTGTGGCATTTGAGTGCATACTCGTTGACCCCATGATCCGGGTTCCTGTGTATATGTGAATGCCATCCTGCAAACCAAAATCATCAGATGAATACTAGCAAACGTATTCATTAATATTTAACATTTGTTCCTGGGATTGTATCTAGACTGAGTGATCTTAATTGCTTGCAAAGGAGCAATGGCTTTTCATCAACTGTAACAGCATAATCAACAGTAATCAGCATAATTAAAAAAAAAAGGAAAAAGTTACGATGATGAATATTTTACTTTTATTGTGACCTGAAATTTGTTTATGCGGTTGAAGTTCGATTTGATGTTTTGTGCAACAGATTCATCAACTTCTTAGCAGTTTGGATATTTGTGTGATGTTTTTGTCCTTCATGTCTGAATGCTCGGGTTTTAAATAACCAGTCTGGATGTAGTGTGGATCATATTTTTAGGAAACTCGCGTCGCGGGTTAGTTTGATGAGTTCATTGTCTTTGGCGATCCGGCTTTACGAGGAGAGAAACTACCAGTTAATATAGTAAGCTGTTGCGAAAACAGAACGCAGACACTTTGATTGTTTCAAAGATATGTAGGTGTTCTTATTTACTTGCCTCTTCACGATAGCAAAGTTAGGCATAAGGTCGGGTTTTAATGGGGGGGGGGGGGAATCTAGCTCCCCAAAAAGGGGCAACCTGGATTGAAACAAAAATTAAAATTGCCTCAGTCTAGAAGGACTTCACCTTCACTGACCGAGGATAGAATTGATTAAGTAGCATCAGAACAGATACTACACTTTGTTCTTAGCCAAAGTCATGTGTAGTGCATTTTACTGTGATTTTTCATGAGTCAGTCTACACAGCGACTTCTGTTTTATGTTGGCCTGGAACTACTATGCTCTGACTAAACGAAAAAGTAGTTGTTTTCATTAGAGATCTTCATATTTTATTAACTTGTTGGACGAGTTGAGCGGTCATTTTTCACAATAAAATATTATTCTACCGTTCCAGAAAGGACCTGACTTCAGCTGCAATCCTCTATCTATATAAGAGTCAGATACGTTCAAAAATGGAATACTGGTGCCGCACAGAACACACTTTCCTGCCTTTACAGAATACAAAATCAACTTTGAAATCTAGTGGGAGGTGAGGGTGATCTCTTCTCCTCCCTACAGCCCCTTAGTCACAGAAGAGACGTTTCTAGTCTTTCTCTACTCTGTCGTTATTTCCATGGAAGGTGCTCAACTGAGCTCCAATCTCTGGTTGATCCTTGTAAAACATTCACAGCAAGAACTCGTCTTTTACCACAACGGAAAAAGACTTTCTTTTCTCCCTCCTTGTGTCTAGCATCAGACGAAATTTACATGGACAGATTCTTTGCAAGGGCTTCCCACCTGTGGAACACATTTCTGTCTGTCTGCTTCCCTACTGACTACAACTTGGTCATCTCAACCAACGGAGAGTCTATCAGGTATGGGTACGCAGTGTGATGACGTATGAAAGTGAAACCTGGCCAGTGAGGGTTGAGAAAAAGTGTTTCATGGAGGGAAATGACTGGTATGATGGGTCGGTAATGTGAGTCTAAAAGACAGACTTATATCTGATCTCAGAGGAAGATTAAATTTGGAGAGTATAGAGAGATGTGTGCAGAACAGGAGACTTCGTTGGTATGGCCACATTGAAACACTAGATGAGATTTCTTGACTTAGGAGATGTAGAATAGTTGAAGTAGCAGGGTCAGTTGCCAAGGGTATGCCAAGGAAAACATGAGCTAGTGATAGAGATGGATTATAGGGAAAAATGGATAAATAAAAACCTGGCCAAGAATATGTTAGTTTAGAAGTCAATTTCTAAAAACCGTCGAACACATGTCAGCATGTAAAATGGACGTTAAACAGAATATGCTAGGACAT
Organism: Sepiola atlantica; assembly: GCA_963556195.1. Classification (NCBI taxonomy): domain Eukaryota; kingdom Metazoa; phylum Mollusca; class Cephalopoda; order Sepiida; family Sepiolidae; genus Sepiola; species Sepiola atlantica. The sequence goes on along the minus strand of CAUVYP010000661.1, from coordinate 675,741 downwards.
AGAAGTTTCAAAATATGTTGGGAACATGTTTTCTAGTTGTTTTCTTGAATATAAACCTAAATTAAAGAAGAAAATTGATATTTCAAAAAATCGAAAATTCTCGTGTATGCGGACATGTCAGATTTTGCCATTTTCAGCAAGTTTTTTTCTTCTATAATAACACTGGCTTTCTAGAACATAGAAGTTTCAAAATATGTTGGGAACATGTTTTCTAGTGGTTTTCTTGAATATAAACCTAAATTAAAGAAGAAAATTAAAATTTGAAAAAATCGAAAATTCTAGTGTCAGATTTTGCCGTTTTTAGCAAATTTCTTTCTACTGTGATAACCCTTGTTTTCTAAGACATAGAAGTTTCAAAATATGTTGGTAACATGTTTTCTAGTTGTTTTCTCGAATATAAACCTAAATTAAAGTAGAAAATTGAAATTTCAAAAAATCTAAAATTCTCGTGTACGCGGACATGTCAGATTTTGCCATTTTCAGCAAGTTTTTTTCTTCTGTAATAACACTGGCTTTCTAGGACATAGAAGTTTAAAAATATGTTGGAAACATGTTTTCGTAGTTGTTTTCTTGAATATAAACCTAAATTAAAGAAGAAAATTGGAATTTCAAAAAATCGAAAATTCTAGTGTCAGATTTACCTGTTTTTAGCAAATTTCTTTCTACTGTGATAACCCTTGTTTTCTAGGACATAGAAGTGTTAAAATATGTTAGGAACATGTTTTCTAGTTGTTTTCTGTAATATAAACCTAAATTAAAGAAGAAAATTTAAATTTTAAAAAATCGAAAATTATCGTGTACACGGACATGTCAGATTTAGCCATTTTTAGCAAGTTTCTTGCTTCTGTAATAATGCTGGTTTTCTAGAACATAGAAGTTTCAAAATATGTTGGGAACATGTTTTCTAGTGATTTTCTTGAATATAAACCTAAATTAAAGTAGAAAATTGAAATTTCAAAAACTCGAAAATTCTCGTGTACCAAACATGTCAGATTTTGCCATTTTCAGCAAGTTTCTTTCTTTTACTTTTCTAGGACATAGAAGTTTCAAAATATGTTTGAAACGTGTTTTCATGTTGTTTTCTTGAATATAAACCTTAATTAAAGTAGAAAATTGAAATTCAAAAAAATCGAAAATTCTCGTGTACACAGACATGTCAGATTTTGCCATTTTCACCAAGTTTTTTTCTTCTGTAATAACACTGGCTTTCTATGGCATAGAAGTTTCAAAATATGTTGAGAACATGTTTTCCCGGTTTTTTTTCTGAATATAAACCTAAATTAAAGAAGAAAATTTAAATTTCAAAAAATCAAAAATTCTAGTGTCAGATTTTGTTGTTATTAGCAAGTTTCTTTCTACTGCGATAACCCTTGTTTTCTAGGACATAGAAGTTTCAAAATATGTTGGTAACATGTTTTCAAGTTGTTTTCTTGAATATAAACATAAATTAAAGTAGAAAATTGAAATTTCTATAAATCGAAAATTCTCGTGTACACAGACATGTCAGATTTTGCCATTTTCAGCAAATTTCTTACTTCTGTAATCACACTGGCTTTCTAGGACATAGAAGTTTAAAAATATGTTGGGAACATGTTTTCTAGTTGTTTTCTTGAATATAAACCTAAATTAAAGGAGATAATTGGAATTTGTAAAAATCGAAAATTATCGTGTACACGGACATGTCAGATTTTGCCATTTTTAGCAAGTTTCTTGCTTCTGTAATAATGCTGGTTTTCTAGGACATAGAAGTTTCAAAATATGTTGGGAACATGTTTTCTAGTTGTTTTCTTGAATATAAACCTAAATTAAAGTAGAAAATTGAAATTGAAAAAAATCGAAAATTCTCGTGTACGCGGACATGTCAGATTTTGCCATTTTCAGCAAGTTTCTTTCTTTTACTTTTCTAGGACATAGAAGTTTCAAAATATGTTGAGAACATGTTTTCTAGTGGTTTTCTTGAATATAAACCTAAATTAAAGAAGAAAATTTGAATTTAAAAAAATCGAAAATTATCGTGTACACGGACATGTCAGATTTTGCCATTTTCAGCAAGTTTTTTCTTCTGTAATAACACTGGCTTTCTATGACAGAAGTTTTAAAATAGGTTGGGAACATGTTCTCTAGTTGTTTTCTTGAATATGAGCCTAAATTACAGTAGAAAATTGAAATTTCAAAAAATCGAAAAGTCTCGTGTACGCGGACATGTCAGATTTTGCCATTTTCATCAAGTTTTTTTCTTCTGTAATAACACTTGCTTTCTATCACATAGAAGTTTCAAAATATGTTGGGAACATGTTTTCTAGTGGTTTTCTTAAATATAAACCTAAATTAAAGAAGAAAATTGAAATTTTACAAAAATCGAAAATTCTAGTGTCAGATTTTGCCGTTTTTAGCAAATTTCTTTCGACTGTGATAACCCTTGTTTTCTAGGACATAGAAGTTTTAAAATATGTTGGGAACCTGTTTTCTAGTAGTTTTCTTGAATATAAACCTAAATTAAAGTAGAAAATTAAAATTTCAAAAAATCGAAAATTCTCGTGTACGCGGACATGTCAGATTTTGCCATTTTCAGCAAGTTTCTTGCTTCTGGAATAACCCTGGTTTTCTAGGACATAGTAGTTTAAAAATATGTTGGGGACATGTTTTCTAGTTGTTTTCTTGAATATAAACCTAAATTAAAGTAGAAAATGTAAATTTCAAAAAATCGAAAATTCTCGTGTACACAGACATGTCAGATTTTGCCATTTTTAGCAAGTTTCTTGCTTCTGTAATAATGGTGGTTTTCTAGGACAAAGAAGTTTCAAAATATGTTGGGAACAGGTTTTCTAGTTGTTTTCTTGAATATAAACCTAAATTAAAGTAGAAAATTTAAATTTCAAAAAATCTAAAATTCTCGTGTACACGGACATGTCAGATTTTGCCATTTTCAGCAAGTTTTTTCTTCTGTAATAACACTGGCTTTCTATGACATAGAAGTTTCAAAATATGTTGGGAACATGTTTTCTAGTGGTTTTCTTAAATATAAACATAAATTACAGAAGAAAATTGAAATTTTACAAAAATCGAAAATTCTAGTGTCAGATTTTGCCGTTTTTAGCAAATTTCTTTCGACTGTGATAACCCTTGTTTTCTAGGACATAGAAGTTTCAAATTATGTTGGAAACATGTTTTCGTAGTTGTTTTCTTGAATATAAACCTAAATTAAAGTGGAAAATTGAAATTTCAAAAAATCGAAAATTCTCGTGTACGCGGACATGTCAGATTTTGCCATTTTCAGCAAGTTTTTTTCTTCTGTAATAACACTGGCTTTCTAGGACATAGAAGTTTCAAAATATGTTGGGAACATGTTTTCTAGTTGTTTTCTTGAATATAAACCTAAATTAAAGAAGAAAATTTGAATTTTAAAAAATCGAAAATTATCGTGTACAAGGACATGTCAGATTAAGCAATTTTGGCAAGTTTCTTGCTTCTGTAATAATGCTGGTTTTCTAGAACATAGAAGTTTCAAAATATGTTGGGAACATGTTTTCTAGTGGTTTTCTTGAATATTAACCTTAATTAAAGAAGAAAATTGAAATTTCAAAAAATCTAAAAATTCTCGTGTACACAGACATGTCAGATTTTGCCATTTTCGCAAGTTTCTTGCTTCTGTAATAACCCTGGTTTTCTAGGACATAGAAGTTTCAAAATATGTTGGTAACATGTTTTCAAGTTGTTTTCTTGAATATAAACCTAAATTAAAGTAGAAAATTGAAATTTCAAAAAATCGAAAATTCTCGTGTACACAGACATGTCAGATTTTGCCATTTTCAGCTAGTTTCTTGCTTCTGTAATCACACTGGCTTTCTAGGACATAGAAAGTTAAAAATATGTTGGGAACATGTTTTCTAGTTGTTTTCTTGAATATAAACCTAAATTAAAGGAGATAATTGGAATTTGAAAAAATCGAAAATTATCGTGTACACGGACATGTCAGATTTTGCCATTTTTAGCAAGTTTTTTGCTTCTGTAATAATGCTGGTTTTCTAGGACATAGACGTTTCAAAATATGTTGGGAACATGTTTTCTAGTTGTTTTCTTGAATATAAACCTAAATTAAAGTAGAAAATTGAAATTGTAAAAAAATCGAAAATTCTCGTGTACGCGGACATGTCAGATTTTGCCATTTTCAGCAAGTTTCTTTCTTCTGCTTTTCTAGGACATAGAAGATTCAAAATATGTTGAGAACATGTTTTCTAGTGGTTTTCTTGAATATAAACCTAAATTAAAGAAGAAAATTTAAATTTTAAAAAATCGAAAATTATCGTGTACACGGACATGTCAGATTTTGCCATTTTCAGCAAGTTTTTTCTTCTGTAATAACACTGGCTTTCTATGACATAGAAGTTTTAAAATAGGTTGGGAACGTGTTCTCTAGTTGTTTTCTTGAATATGAGCCTAAATTACAGTAGAAAATTGAAATTTCAAAAAATCGAAAATTCTCGTGTACGCGGACATGTCAGATTTGGCCATTTTCAGCAAGTTTCTTTTTTCTGCTTTTCTAGGACATAGTAGCTTCAAAATATGTTGGGAACATGTTTTCTAGTTGTTTTCTTGAATATAAACCTAAATTAAAGTAGAAAATTGAAATTTCAAAAAATCGACAATTCTCGTGTACGCATACATGTCAGATTTTGCTATTTTCAGCAAGTTTCTTCTACTTTTCTGGGACATAGTAGTTTCAAAATATGTTGGGAACATGTTTTCTAGTTGTTTTCTTGAATATGAACCTAAATTAAAGTAGAAAATTGAAATTTCAAAAAATCGAAAATTCTCTTGTACGCAGACATGTCAGATTTTGCCATTTTCATCAAGTTTTTTTCTTCTGTAATAACACTGGCTTTCTATCACATAGAAGTTTTAAAATATGTTAGGAACATGTTTTCTAGTGGTTTTCTTGAATGTAAACCTAAATTAAAGAAAAAAATTTAAATTTCAAAAAATCGAAAATTCTAGTGTCAGATTTTGCCGTTTTTAGCAAATTTCTTTCTAATGTGATAACCCTTGTTTACTAGGACATAGAAGTTTTAAAATATGTTGGGAACATGTTTTCTAGTAGTTTTCTTGAATATAAACCTAAATTAAAGTAGAAAATTAAAATTTCAAAAAATCGAACATTCTCGTGTACGCGGACATGTCAGATTTTGCCATTTTCAGCAAGTTTCTTGCTTCTGTAATAACCCTGGTTTTCTAGGACATAGAAGTTTGAAATTATGTTGGAAACATGTTTTCGTAGTTGTTTTCTTGAATATAAACCTAAATTAAAGTGGAAAATTGAAATTTCAAAAAATCGAAAATTCTCGTGTATGCGGACATCTCAGATTTGGCCATTTTCAGCAAGTTTCTTTTTTCTGCTTTTCTAGGACATAGTAGCTTCAAAATATGTTGGGAACATGTTTTCTAGTTGTTTTCTTGAATATAAACCTAAATTAAAGTAGAAAATTGAAATTTCAAAAAATCGAAAATTCTCGTGTACACGGACATGTCAGATTTTGCCATTTTCAGCAAGTTTTTTCTTCTGTAATAACACTGGCTTTCTATGACATAGAAGTTTTAAAATAGGTTGGGAACATGTTCTCTAGTTGTTTTCTTGAATATGAGCCTAAATTACAGTAGAAAATTAAAATTTCAAAAAATCGAAAATTATCGTGTACACGGACATGTCAGATTTTGCAATTTTTAGCAAGTTTCTTGCTTCTGTAATAATGCTGGTTTTCTAGGACATAGACGTTTCAAAATATGTTGATAACATGTTTTCTAGTTGTTTTCTTGAATATAAACCTAAATTAAAGTAGAAAATTGAAATTGAAACACTCGAAAATTCTCGTGTACACAGACATGTCAGATTTTGCCATTTTTATCAAGTTTCTTGCTTCTGTAATAATGGTGGTTTTCTAGGACATAGAAGTTTCAAAATATGTTGGGAACATGTTTTCTAGTTGTTTTCTTGAATATAAACCTCTATTAAAGTAGAAAATTTAAATTTCAAAAAATCAAAAATTCTCGTGTACGCGGACATGTCAGATTTTGCCATTTTCAGCAAGTTTCTTTCTTCTGCTTTTCTAGGACATAGAAGTTTCAAAATATGTTGAGAACATGTTTTCTAGTGGTTTTCTTGAATATAAACCTAAATTAAAGAAGAAAATTTAAATTTAAAAAAATCGAAAATTATCGTGTACACGGACATGTCAGATTTTGCCATTTTCAGCAAGTTTTTTCTTCTGTAATAACACTGGCTTTCTATGACATAGAAGTTTTAAAATAGGTTGGGAACATGTTCTCTAGTTGTTTTCTTGAATATGAGCCTAAATTACAGTAGAAAATTGAAATTTCAAAAAATCGAAAATTCTCGTGTACGCGGACATGTCAGATTTTGCCATTTTCAGCAAGTTTCTTTCTTTTACTTTTCTAAGACATAGAAGTTTCAAAATATGTTTGAAACGTGTTTTCATGTTGTTTTCTTGAATATAAACCTTAATTAAAGTAGAAAATTGAAATTCAAAAAAATCGAAAATTCTCGTGTACGCAGACATGTCAGATTTTGCCATTTTCAGCAAGTTTTTTCTTCTGTAATAACACTGGCTTTCTAGGACATAGAAGTTTTAAAATATGTTGGGAACATGTTTTCTAGTTGTTTTCTTGAATATAAACCTAAATTAAAGGAGATAATTGGAATTTGAAAAACTCGAAAATTCTCGTGTACGCGGACATGTCAGATTTTGCCATTTTTATCAAGTTTCTTGCTTCTGTAATAATGGTGGTTTTCTAGGACATAGAAGTTTCAAAATATGTTGGGAACATGTTTTCTAGTTGTTTTCTTGAATATAAACCTAAATTAAAGTAGAAAATTTAAATTTCAAAAAATCGAAAATTCTCGTGTACGCGGACATGTCAGATTTTGCCATTTTCAGCAAGTTTCTTTCTTCTGCTTTTCTAGGACATAGAAGTTTCAAAATATGTTGAGAACATGTTTTCTAGTGGTTTTCTTGAATATAAACCTAAATTAAAGAAGAAAATTTAAATTTAAAAAAATCGAAAATTATCGTGTACACGGACATGTCAGATTTTGCCATTTTCAGCAAGTTTTTTCTTCTGTAATAACACTGGCTTTCTATGACATAGAAGTTTTAAAATAGGTTGGGAACATGTTCTCTAGTTGTTTTCTTGAATATGAGCCTAAATTACAGTAGAAAATTGAAATTTCAAAAAATCGAAAATTCTCGTGTACGCGGACATGTCAGATTTTGCCATTTTCAGCAAGTTTCTTTCTTTTACTTTTCTAAGACATAGAAGTTTCAAAATATGTTTGAAACGTGTTTTCATGTTGTTTTCTTGAATATAAACCTTAATTAAAGTAGAAAATTGAAATTCAAAAAAATCGAAAATTCTCGTGTACGCAGACATGTCAGATTTTGCCATTTTCAGCAAGTTTTTTCTTCTGTAATAACACTGGCTTTCTAGGACATAGAAGTTTTAAAATATGTTGGGAACATGTTTTCTAGTTGTTTTCTTGAATATAAACCTAAATTAAAGGAGATAATTGGAATTTGAAAAACTCGAAAATTCTCGTGTACGCGGACATGTCAGATTTTGCCATTTTTATCAAGTTTCTTGCTTCTGTAATAATGGTGGTTTTCTAGGACATAGAAGTTTCAAAATATGTTGGGAACATGTTTTCTAGTTGTTTTCTTGAATATAAACCTAAATTAAAGTAGAAAATTTAAATTTCAAAAAATCGAAAATTCTCGTGTACGCGGACATGTCAGATTTTGCCATTTTCAGCAAGTTTTTTCTTCTGTAATAACACTGGCTTTCTAGGACATAGAAGTTTTAAAATATGTTGGGAACATGTTTTCTAGTTGTTTTCTTGAATATAAACCTAAATTAAAGGAGATAATTGGAATTTGAAAAACTCGAAAATTCTCGTGTACGCGGACATGTCAGATTTTGCCATTTTTATCAAGTTTCTTGCTTCTGTAATAATGGTGGTTTTCTAGGACATAGAAGTTTCAAAATATGTTGGGAACATGTTTTCTAGTTGTTTTCTTGAATATAAACCTAAATTAAAGTAGAAAATTTAAATTTCAAAAAATCGAAAATTCTCGTGTACGCGGACATGTCAGATTTTGCCATTTTCAGCAAGTTTCTTGCTTCTGTAATAACCCTGGTTGACTAGGACATAGAAGTTGGAAAATATGTTGGAAACATGTTTTCGTAGTTGTTTTCTTGAATATAAACCTAAATTAAAGTCGAAAATTGAAATTTCAAAAAATCGAAAATTCTCGTGTACGCGGACATGTCAGATTTGGCCATTTTCAGCAAGTTTCTTTTTTCTACTTTTCTAGGACATAGTAGCTTCAAAATATGTTGGGAACATGTTTTCAAGTTGTTTTCTTGAATATAAACCTAAATTAAAGTAGAAAATTGAAATTTCAAAAAATCGAAAATTCTCGTGTACGCGGACATGTCAGATTTTGCTATTTTAAGCAAGTTTCTTCTACTTTTCTGGGACATAGTAGTTTCAAAATATGTTGGGAACATGTTTTCTAGTTGTTTTCTTGAATATAAACCTAAATTTAAGTAGAAAATGTAAATTTCAAAAAATCGAAAATTCTCGTGTACGCGGACATGTCAGATTTTGCTATTTTCAGCAAGTTTCTTCTACTTTTCTGGGACCTAGTAGTTTCAAAATATGTTGGGAACATGTTTTCTAGTGATTTTCTTGAATATTAAAGAAGAAAATTGAAATTTTACAAAAATCGAAAATTCTAGTGTTAGATTTTGCCGTTTTTAGCAAGGTTCTTTCTACTGCGATAACCCTTGTTTTCTAGGACATAGTAGTTTCAAAATATGTTGGTAACATATTTTCTAGTTGTTTTCTTGAATATGAACCTAAATTAAAGTAGAAAATTGAAATTTCAAAAAATCGAAAATTCTCGTGTACCAAACATGTCAGATTTTGCCATTTTCAGCAAGTTTGTATCTTCTGTAATAACACTGGCTTTCTATCACATAGAAGTTTCCAAATATGTTGGGAACATGTTTTCTAGTGGTTTTCTCGAATGTAAACCTAAATTAAAGAAAAAAATTTAAATTTCAAAAAATCGAAAATTCTAGTGTCAGATTTTGCCGTTTTTAGCAAATTTCTTTCTAATGTGATAACCCTTGTTTACTAGGACATAGAAGTTTTAAAATATGTTGGGAACATGTTTTCTAGTAGTTTTCTTGAATATAAACCTAAATTAAAGTAGAAAATTAAAATTTCAAACAATCGAAAATTCTCGTGTACGCGGACATGTCAGATTTTGCCATTTTCAGCAAGTTTCTTGCTTCTGTAATAACCCTGGTTTTCTAGGACATAGAAGTTTCAAAATATGTTGGAAACATGTTTTCGTAGTTGTTTTCTTGAATATAAACCTAAATTAAAGTGGAAAATTGAAATTTCAAAAAATCGAAAATTCTCGTGTACGCGGACATTTCAGATTTGGCCATTTTCAGCAAGTTTCTTTTTTCTGCTTTTCTAGGACATAGTAGCTTCAAAATATGTTGGGAACATGTTGTCTAGTTGTTTTCTTGAATATAAACCTAAATTAAAGTAGAAAATTGAAATTTCAAAAAATCGAAAATTCTTGTGTACGCGGACATGTCAGATTTTGCTATTTTCAGCAAGTTTCTTCTACTTTTCTGGGACATAGTAGTTTCAAAATATGTTGGGAACATGTTTTCTAGTGGTTTTCTTGAATATAAACCTAAATTGAAGTAGAAAATTGAAATTTCAAAACATCGAAAATTCTCGTGTACGCGGACATGTCAGATTTTGCCATTTTCATCAAGTGTTTTTCTTCTGTAATAACACTGGCTTTCTATCACATAGAAGTTTTAAAATATGTTAGGAACATGTTTTCTAGTGGTTTTCTTGAATGTAAACCTAAATTAAAGAAGAAAATTAAAATTTTTAAAAATCGAAAATTCTAGTGTCAGATTTTGCCGTTTTTAGCAAATTTCTTTCTAATGTGATAACCCTTGTTTACTAGGACATAGAAGTTTTAAAATATGTTGGGAACATGTTTTCTAGTAGTTTTCTTGAATATAAACCTAAATTAAAGTAGAAAATTAAAATTTCAAAAAATCGAAAATTCCTGTATACGCGGACATGTCAGATTTGGCCATTTTCAGCAAGTTTCTTCCTTCTGCTTTTCTATGACATAGAAGTTTCAAAATATGTTTGAAATATGTTTTCATGTTGTTTTCTTGAATATAAACCTTAATTAAAGTAGAAAATTGAAATTTCAAAAAATAAAAAATTCTCGATACGCGGACATGTAAGATTTTGCCATTTTCAGCAAGTTTTTTTCTTCTGTAATAACACTGGCTTTCTAGGACATAGAAGTTTCAAAATATGTTGGGAACATGTTTTCTAGTTGTTTTCTTGAATATAAACCTAAATTAAAGAAGAAAATTTGAATTTTAAAAAATCGAAAATTATCGTGTACACGGACATGTCAGATTAAGCCATTTTTAGCAAGTTTCTTGCTTCTGTAATAATGCTGGTTTTCTAGAACATAGAAGGTTCAAAATATGTTGGGAACATGTTTTCTAGTTGTTTTCTTGAATATAAACCTAAATCAAGGTAGAAAATTGAAATTGAAAAAAATCGAAAATTCTCGTGTACGCGGACATGTCAGATTTTGCCATTTTCAGCAAGTTTCTTTCTTTTACTTTTCTAGGACATAGAAGTTTCAAAATATGTTGGTAACATGTTTTCAAGTTGTTTTCTTGAATATAAACATAAATTAAAGTAGAAAATTGAAATTTCTAAAAATCGAAAATTCTCGTGTACACAGACATGTCAGATTTTGCCATTTTCAGCAAATTTCTTGCTTCTGTAATCACACTGGCTTTCTAGGAAATAGAAGTTTAAAAATATGTTGGGAACATGTTTTCTAGTTGTTTTCTTGAATATAAACCTAAATTAAAGGAGATAATTTGAATTTGAAAAAATCGAAAATAATCGTGTACACGGACATGTCAGATTTTGCCATTTTTAGCAAGTTTCTTGCTTCTGTAATAATGCTGGTTTTCTAGGACATAGAAGTTTCAAAATATGTTGGGAACATGTTTTCTAGTTGTTTTCTTTAATATAAACCTAAATTAAAGTAGAAAATTGAAATTGAAAAAAATCGAAAATTCTCGTGTACGCGGACATGTCAGATTTTGCCATTTTCAGCAAGTTTCTTTCTTTTACTTTTCTAGGACATAGAAGTTTCAAAATATGTTTGAAACGTGTTTTCATGTTATTTTCTTGAATATAAACCTTAATTAAAGTTAAAAATTGAAATTCAATAAAAATCGAAAATTCTTGTGTACGCGGACATGTCAGATTTTGCCATTTTCAGCAAGTTGCTTTCTTCTGCTTTTCTAGGACATAGAAGTTGCAAAATATGTTGAGAACATGTTTTCTAGTGGTTTTCTTGAATATAAACCTAAATTAAAGAAGAAAATTTAAATTTAGAAAAATCGAAAATTATCGTGTACACGGACATGTCAGATTTTGCCATTTTCAGCAAGTTTTTTCTTCTGTAATAACACTGGCTTTCTATGACATAGAAGTTTTAAAATAGGTTGGGAACATGTTCTCTAGTTGTTTTCTTGAATATGAGCCTAAATTACAGTAGAAAATTGAAATTTCAAAAAATCGAAAATTCTCGTGTACGCAGACATGTCAGATTTTGCCATTTTCAGAAAGTTTTTTTCTTCTGTAATAACACTTGCTTTCTATCACATAGAAGTTTCAAAATATGTTGGGAACATGTTTTCTAGTGGTTTTCTTAAATATAAACCTAAATTAAAGAAGAAAATTGAAATTTTACAAAAATCGAAAATTCTAGTGTCAGATTTTGCGGTTTTTAGCAAATTTCTTTCGACTGTGATAACCCTTGTTTTCTAGGACATAGAAGTTTTCAAATATGTTGGGAACCTGTTTTCTAGTAGTTTTCTTGAATATAAACCTAAATTAAAGTAGAAAATTAAAATTTAAAAAAATCGAAAATTCTCGTGTACGCGAACATGTCAGATTTTGCTATTTTCAGCAAGTTTCTTCTACTTTTCTGGGACATAGTAGGTTCAAAATATGTTAGAAACATGTTTTCATGTTGTTTTCTTGAATATAAACCTTAATTAAAGTAGAAAATTAAAATTTCAAAAAAATCGAAAATTCTTGTGTACGCGGACATGTCAGATTTTGCCATTTTCAGCAAGTTGCTTTCTTCTGCTTTTCTAGGACATAGAAGTTTCAAAATATGTTGAGAACATGTTTTCTAGTGGTTTTCTTGAATATAAACCTAAATTAAAGAAGAAAATTTAAATTTAGAAAAATCGAAAATTATCGTGTACACGGACATGTCAGATTTTGCCATTTTCAGCAAGTTTTTTCTTCTGTAATAACACTGGCTTTCTATGACATAGAAGTTTTAAAATAGGTTGGGAACATGTTCTCTAGTTGTTTTCTTGAATATGAGCCTAAATTACAGTAGAAAATTGAAATTTCAAAAAATCGAAAATTCTCGTGTACGCAGACATGTCAGATTTTGCCATTTTCAGAAAGTTTTTTTCTTCTGTAATAACACTTGCTTTCTATCACATAGAAGTTTCAAAATATGTTGGGAACATGTTTTCTAGTGGTTTTCTTAAATATAAACCTAAATTAAAGAAGAAAATTGAAATTTTACAAAAATCGAAAATTCTAGTGTCAGATTTTGCGGTTTTTAGCAAATTTCTTTCGACTGTGATAACCCTTGTTTTCTAGGACATAGAAGTTTTCAAATATGTTGGGAACCTGTTTTCTAGTAGTTTTCTTGAATATAAACCTAAATTAAAGTAGAAAATTAAAATTTAAAAAAATCGAAAATTCTCGTGTACGCGAACATGTCAGATTTTGCTATTTTCAGCAAGTTTCTTCTACTTTTCTGGGACATAGTAGGTTCAAAATATGTTAGAAACATGTTTTCATGTTGTTTTCTTGAATATAAACCTTAATTAAAGTAGAAAATTAAAATTTCAAAAAATAGAAAATTCTCGTGTACCAAACATGTCAGATTTGGCCATTTTCACCAAGTTTTTTTCTTCTGTAATAACACTGGCTTTCTATGGCATAGAAGTTTCGAAATATGTTGAGAACATGTTTTCTAGTGGTTTTCTTGAATATAAACCTAAATTTAAGAAGAAAATGTAAATTTTAAAAAATCGAAAATTCTAGTGTCAGATTTTGCCGTTAGTAGCAAGTTTCTTTCTACTGTGATAACCCTTGTTTTCTAGGACATAGAAGTTTCAAAATATGTTGGTAACATGTTTTCTAGTTGTTTTCTTGAATATAAATCTAAATTAAAGTAGAAAATTGAAATTTCGAAAATTCTCGTGTACACAGACATGTAAGATTTAGCCATTTTCAGCAAGTTTCTTGCTTCTGTAAGTACCCTGGTTTTCTAGGACATAGAAGTTTTAAAATATGTTGGGAACCTGTTTTCTAGTAGTTTTTTTAATATAACCCTAACTTAAAGTAGAAAATTGAAATTTCAAAAAATCGAAAATTCTCGTGTACGCGGACATGTAAGATTTGACCATTTTCAGCAAGTTTTTTTCTTCTGTAATCACACTGGCTTTCTAGAACATAGAAGTTTTAAAATATGTTGGGTACATGTTTTCTAGTTGTTTTCTTGAATATAAACCTAAATTAAAGGAGATAATTGGAATTTGTAAAAATCGAAAATTATCGTGTACACGGACATGTCAGATTTTGCCATTTTTAGCAAGTTTCTTCCTTCTGTAATAATGCTGGTTTTCTAGGACATAGAAGCTTCAAAATATGTTGGGAACATGTTTTCTAGGTGTTTTCTTGAATATAAACATAAATTAAAGTAGAAAATTGAAATTTAAAAAAATCGAAAATTCTCGTGTACGTGGACATGTCAGATTTTGCCATTTTCAGCAAGTTTCTTTCTTCTGCTTTTCTAGGACATAGAAGCTTCAAAATATGTTGGGAACATGTTTTCTAGTGGTTTTCTTGAATATAAACATAAATTAAAGTAGAAAATTGAAATTTCAAAAAATCGAAAATTCTCGTGTACGCGGACATGTCAGATTTTGCCATTTTCAGCAAGTTTCTTTCTTCTACTTTTCTAAGACATAGAAGTTTCAAAATATGTTGAAAACATGTTTTCTAGTTGTTTTCTTGAATATAAACCTTAATTAAAGTAGAAAATTTAAATTTGCAAAAATCGAACATTCTCGTGTACGCGGCATGTCAGATTTTGCCATTTTCAGCAAGTTTTTTCTTCTGTAATCACACTGGCTTTCTAGGACATAGAAGTTTTAAAATATGTTGGGAACATGTTTTCTAGTTGTTTTCTTGAATATAAACCTAAATTAAAGGAGATAATTTGAATTTGAAAAAATCGAAAATTCTCGTGTACACAGACATGTCAGATTTTGCCATTTTTAGCAAGTTTCTTGCTTCTGTAATAATGCTGGTTTTCTAGGACATAGAAGTTTCAAAATATGTTGGGAACATGTTTTCTAGTTGTTTTCTTGAATATAAACCTAAATTAAAGTAGACAATTGAAATTGAAAAAAATCGAAAATTCTCGTGTACGCGGACATGTCAGATTTTGCCATTTTCAGCAAGTTTCTTTCTTTTACTTTTCTAGGACATAGAAGTTTCAAAATATGTTTGAAACGTGTTTTCATGTTGTTTTCTTGAATATAAACCTTAATTAAAGTTAAACATTGAAATTCAAAAAAATCGAAAATTCTCGTGTACGCGGACATGTCAGATTTTGCCATTTTCAGCAAGTTGCTTTCTTCTGCTTTTCTAGGACATAGAAGTTGCAAAATATGTTGAGAACATGTTTTCTAGTGGTTTTCTTGAATATAAACCTAAATTAAAGAAGAAAATTTAAATTTAGAAAAATCGAAAATTATCGTGTACACGGACATGTCAGATTTTGCCATTTTCAGCAAGTTTTTTCTTCTGTAATAACACTGGCTTTCTATGACATAGAAGTTTTAAAATAGGTTGGGAACATGTTCTCTAGTTGTTTTCTTGAATATGAGCCTAAATTACAGTAGAAAATTGAAATTTCAAAAAATCGAAAATTCCTGTGTACGCAGACATGTCAGATTTTGCCATTTTCAGAAAGTTTTTTTCTTCTGTAATAACACTTGCTTTCTATCACATAGAAGTTTCAAAATATGTTGGGAACATGTTTTCTAGTGGTTTTCTTAAATATAAACCTAAATAAAAGAAGAAAATTGAAATTTTACAAAAATCGAAAATTCTAGTGTCAGATTTTGCCGTTTTTAGCAAATTTCTTTCGACTGTGATAACCCTTGTTTTCTAGGACATAGAAGTTTTCAAATATGTTGGGAACCTGTTTTCTAGTAGTTTTCTTGAATATAAACCTAAATTAAAGTAGAAAATTAAAATTTCAAAAAATCGAAAATTCTCGTATACGCGAACATGTCAGATTTTGCTATTTTCAGCAAGTTTCTTCTACTTTTCTGGGACATAGTAGGTTCAAAATATGTTTGAAACATGTTTTCATGTTGTTTTCTTGAATATAAACCTTAATTAAAGTAGAAAATTAAAATTTCAAAAAATAGAAAATTCTCGTGTACCAAACATGTCAGATTTGGCCATTTTCACCAAGTTTTTTTTTTCTGTAATAACACTGGCTTTCTATGGCATAGAAGTTTCGAAATATGTTGAGAACATGTTTTCTAGTGGTTTTCTTGAATATAAACCTAAATTAAAGAAGAAAATGTAAATTTTAAAAAATCGAAAATTCTAGTGTCAGATTTTGCCGTTAGTAGCAAGTTTATTTCTACTGTGATAACCCTTGTTTTCTAGGACATAGAAGTTTCAAAATATGTTGGTAACATGTTTTCTAGTTGTTTTCTTGAATATAAATCTAAATTAAAGTAGAAAATTGAAATTTCGAAAATTCTCGTGTACACAGACATGTCAGATTTAGCCATTTTCAGCAAGTTTCTTGCTTCTGTAAGTACCTGGTTTTCTAGGACATAGAAGTTTTAAAATATGTTGGGAACCTGTTTTCTAGTAGTTTTTTTTAATATAACCCTAAATTAAAGTAGAAAATTGAAATTTCAAAAAATCGAAAATTCTCGTGTACGCGGACATGTAAGATTTGGCCATTTTCAGCAAGTTTTTTTCTTCTGTAATCACACTGGCTTTCTAGAACATAGAAGTTTTAAAATATGTTGGGAACATGTTTTCTAGTTGTTTTCTTGAATATAAACCTAAATTAAAGGAGATAATTGGAATTTGTAAAAATCGAAAATTATCGTGTACACGGACATGTCAGATTTTGCCATTTTTAGCAAGTTTCTTCCTTCTGTAATAATGCTGGTTTTCTAGGACATAGAAGCTTCAAAATATGTTGGGAACATGTTTTCTAGGGGTTTTCTTGAATATAAACATAAATTAAAGTAGAAAATTGAAATTTAAAAAAATCGAAAATTCTCGTGTACGTGGACATGTCAGATTTTGCCATTTTCAGCAAGTTTCTTTCTTCTGCTTTTCTAGGACATAGAAGCTTCAAAATATGTTGGGAACATGTTTTCTAGTGGTTTTCTTGAATATAAACATAAATTAAAGTAGAAAATTAAAATTTCAAAAAATCGAAAATTCTCGTGTACGCGGACATGTCAGATTTTGCCATTTTCAGCAAGTTTCTTTCTTCTACTTTTCTAAGACATAGAAGTTTCAAAATATGTTGAGAACATGTTTTCTAGTTGTTTTCTTGAATATAAACCTAAATTAAAGTAGGAAATTTAAATTTCAAAAAATCGAAAATTCTCGTGTACGCGGACATGTCAGATTTTGCCATTTTCAGCAAGTTTCTTTCTTCTGCTTTTCTAGGACATAGAAGTTTCAAAATATGTTGGGAACATGTTTTCTAGTTGTTTTCTTGAATATAAACCTAAATTAAAGAAGAAAATTTAAATTTTAAAAAATCGAAAATTCTCGTGTACGCGGCATGTCAGATTTTGCCATTTTCAGCAAGTTTTTTCTTCTGTAATAACACTGGCTTTCTATGACATAGAAGTTTTAAAATAGGTTGGGAACATGTTTTCTAGTTGTTTTCTTGAATATGAGCCTAAATTACAGTAGAAAATTGAAATTTCAAAAAATCGAAAATTCTAGTGTCAGATTTTGCCGTTAGTAGCAAGTTTATTTCTACTGTGATAACCCTTGTTTTCTAGGACATAGAAGTTTCAAAATATGTTGGTAACATGTTTTGTAGTTGTTTTCTTGAATATAAACCTAAATTAAAGTAGAAAATTGAAATTTCGAAAATTCTCGTGTACACAGACATGTCAGATTTAGCCATTTTCAGCAAGTTTCTTGCTTCTGTAAGTACCCTGGTTTTCTAGGACATAGAAGTTTTAAAATATGTTGGGAACCTGTTTTCTAGTAGTTTTTTTTAATATAACCCTAAATTAAAGTAGAAAATTGAAATTTCAAAAAATCGAAAATTCTCGTGTACACGGACATGTAAGATTTGGCCATTTTCAGCAAGTTTTTTTCTTCTGTAATCACACTGGCTTTCTAGAACATAGAAGTTTTAAAATATGTTGGGAACCTGTTTTCTAGTAGTTTTTTTTAATATAACCCTAAATTAAAGTAGAAAATTGAAATTTCAAAAAATCGAAAATTCTCGTGTACACGGACATGTCAGATTTTGCCATTTTTAGCAAGTTTCTTCCTTCTGTAATAATGCTGGTTTTCTAGGACATAGAAGTTTCAAAATATGTTGGGAACATGTTTTGTAGGTGTTTTCTTGAATATAAACATAAATTAAAGTAGAAAATTGAAATTTAAAAAAATCGAAAATTCTCGTGTACGTGGACATGTCAGATTTTGCCATTTTCAGCAAGTTTCTTTCTTCTGCTTTTCTAGGACATAGAAGCTTCAAAATATGTTGGGAACATGTTTTCTAGTTGTTTTCTTGAATATAAACATAAATTAAAGTAGAAAATTGAAATTTAAAGAAATCGAAAATTCTCGTGTACGCGGACATGTCAGATTTTGCCATTTTCAGCAAGTTTCTTTCTTCTACTTTTCTAAGACATAGAAGTTTCAAAATATGTTGAGAACATGTTTTCTAGTTGTTTTCTTGAATATAAACCTTAATTAAAGTAGAAAATTGAAATTTGCAAAAATCGAACATTCTCGTGTACGCGGACATGTCAGATTTTGCCATTTTCAGCAAGTTTTTTCTCCTGTAATCACACTGGCTTTCTAGGACATAGAAGTTTTAAAATATGTTGGGAACATGTTTTCTAGTTGTTTTCTTGAATATAAACCTAAATGAAAGGAGATAATTGGAATTTGAAAAAATGGAAAATTCTCGTGTACACAGACATGTCAGATTTGGCCATTTTTAGCAAGTTTCTAGCTTCTGTAATAATGGTGGTTTTCTAGGACATAGAAGTTTAAAAATATGTTGGGAACAGGTTTTCTAGTTTTTTTCTTGAATATAAACCTAAATTAAAGTAGAAAATTTAAATTTCAAAAAATCGAAAATTCTCGTGTACGCGGACATGTCAGATTTTGCCATTTTCAGCAAGTTTCTTTCTTCTGCTTTTCTAGGACATAGAAGTTTCAAAATATGTTGGGAACATGTTTTCTAGTTGTTTTCTTGAATATAAACCTAAATTAAAGAAGAAAATTTAAATTTAAACAAATCGAAAATTCTCGTGTACGCGGCATGTCAGATTTTGCCATTTTCAGCAAGTTTTTTCTTCTGTAATAACACTGGCTTTCTATGACATAGAAGTTTTAAAATAGGTTGGGAACATGTTTTCTAGTTGTTTTCTTGAATATGAGCCTAAATTACAGTAGAAAATTGAAATTTCAAAAAATCGAAAATTCTCGTGTACGCGGACATGTCAGATTTTGCCATTTTCAGAAAGTTTTTTTCTTCTGTAATAACACTTGCTTTCTATCACATAGAAGTTTCAAAATATGTTGGGAACATGTTTTCTAGTGGTTTTCTTAAATATAAACCTAAATTAAAGAAGAAAATTGAAATTTTACAAAAATCGAAAATTCTAGTGTCAGATTTTGCCGTTTTTAGCAAATTTCTTTCGACTGTGATAACCTTTGGTTTCTAGGACATAGAAGTTTTAAAATATGTTGGGAACCTGTTTTCTAGTAGTTTTCTTGAATATAAACCTAAATTAAAGTAGAAAATTAAAATTTCAATAAATCGAAAATTCTCGTGTACGCTGACATGTCAGATTTTGCCATTTTCAGCAAGTTTCTTGCTTCTGTAATAACCCTGGTTTTCTAGGACATAGAAGTTTCAAATTATGTTGGAAACATGTTTTCTGGGGAGTTTTCTTGAATATAAACCTAAATTAAAGTGGAAAATTGAAATTTCAAAAAATCGAAAATTCTCGTGTACGCGGACATGTCAGATTTGGCCATTTTCAGCAAGTTTCTTTTTTCTGCTTTTCTAGGACATAGTAGCTTCAAAATATGTTCGCAAAATGTTTTCTAGTTGTTTTCTTGAATATAAACCTAAATTAAAGTAGAAAATTGAAATTTCAAAAAATCGAAAATTCTCGTGTACGCAGACATGTCAGATTTTGCTATTTTCAGCAAGTTTCTTCTACTTTTCTGGGACATAGTAGTTTCAAAATATGTTTGAAACATGTTTTCATGTTGTTTTCTTGAATATAAACCTTAATTAAAGTAGAAAATTTAAATTTCAAAAAATAGAAAATTCTTGTGAACGCGGTCATGTAAGATTTTGCCATTTTCAGCAAGGTTTTTTCTTCTGTAATAACACTTACTTTCTATGGCATAGAAGTTTCGAAATATGTTGAGAACATGTTTTCTAGTGGTTTTCTTGAATATAAACCTAAATTAAAGAAGAAAATTTAAATTAAAAAAAATCGAAAATTCTAGTGTCAGATTTTGCCGTTATTAGCAAGTTTCTTTCTACTGTGATAACCCTTGTTTTCTAGGACATAAAAGTTTCAAAATATGTTGGTAACATGTTTTCTAGTTGTTTTCTTGAATATAAACCTAAATTAAAGTAGAAAATTGAAATTTCGAAAATTCTCGTGTACACAGACATGTCAGATTTTGCCATTTTCAGCTAGTTTCTTGCTTCTGTAATAACCCTGGTTTTCTAGGACATAGAAGTTTCAAATTATGGTGGAAACATGTTTTCGTAGTTGTTTTCTTGAATATAAACCTAAATTAAAGTGGAAAATTGAAATTTCAAAAAATCGAAAATTCTCGTGTACGCGGACATGTCAGATTTGGCCATTTTCAGCAAGTTTTTTCTCCTGTAATCACACTGGCTTTCTAGGACATAGAAGTTTTAAAATATGTTGGGAACATGTTTTCTAGTTGTTTTCTTGAATATAAACCTAAATTAAACCAGAAAATTGGAATTTGAAAAAATCGAAAATTATCGTGTACACGGACATGTCAGATCAAGCCATTTTTAGCAAGTTTCTTGCTTCTGTATTAATGCTGGTTTTCTAGAACATAGAAGTTTCAAAATATGTTGGGAACATGTTTTCTAGTGGTTTTCTTGAATATTAACCTTAATTAAAGAAGAAAATTGAAATTTCAAAAAATCGAAAATTCTCGTGTACACAGACATGTCAGATTTTGCCATTTTCACCAAGTTTTTTTCTTCTGTAATAACACTGGCTTTCTATGGCATAGAAGTTTTAAAATATGTTGAGAACATGTTTTCTAGTGGTTTTCTTTAATATAAACCTAAATTAAAGAAGAAAATTTAAATTTCAAAAAATCGAAAATTCTAGTGTCAGATTTTGTTGTTACTAGCAAGTTTCTTTCTACTGTGATAACCCTTGTTTTCTAAGACATAGAAGTTTCAAAATATGTTGGTAACATGTTTTCAAGTTGTTTTCTTGAATATAAACATAAATTAAAGTAGAAAATTAAAATTTCAAAAAATCGAAAATTCTCGTGTACACAGACATGTCAGATTTTGCCATTTTCAGCTAGTTTCTTGCTTCTGTAATAACCCTGGTTTTCTAGGACATAGAAGTTTCAAATTATGGTGGAAACATGTTTTCGTAGTTGTTTTCTTGAATATAAACCTAAATTAAAGTGGAAAATTGAAATTTCAAAAAATCGAAAATTCTCGTGTACGCGGACATGTCAGATTTGGCCATTTTCAGCAAGTTTCTTTTTTCTGCTTTTCTAGGACATAGTAGCTTCAAAATATGTTGGGAACATGTTTTCTAGATGTTTTCTTTAATATAAACCTAAATTAAACCAGAAAATTTGAAAAAATCGAAAATTATCGTGTACACGGACATGTCAGATTAAGCCATTTTTAGCAAGTTTCTTGCTTCTGTAATAATGCTGGTTTTCTAGAACATAGAAGTTTCAAAATATGTTGGGAACATGTTTTCTAGTGGTTTTCTTGAATATTAACTTTAATTACAGAAGAAAATTGAAATTTCAAAAAATCGAAAATTCTCGTGTACACAGATATGTCAGATTTTGCCATTTTCACCAAGTTTTTTTCTTCTGTAATAACACTGGCTTTCTATGGCATAGAAGTTTTAAAATATGTTGAGAACATGTTTTCTAGTGGTTTTCTTTTATATAAACCTAAATTACAGAAGAAAATTTAAATTTCAAAAAATCGAAAATTCTAGTGTCAGATTTTGTTGTTATTAGCAAGTTTCTTTCTACTGTGATAAACCTTGTTTTCTAGGACATAGAAGTTTCAAAATATGTTGGTAACATGTTTTCAAGTTGTTTTCTTGAATATAAACATAAATTAAAGTAGAAAATTGAAATTTCAAAAAATCGAAAATTCTCGTGTACACAGACATGTCAGATTTTGCCATTTTCAGCTAGTTTCTTGCTTCTGTAATAACCCTGGTTTTCTAGGACATAGAAGTTTCAAATTATGGTGGAAACATGTTTTCGTAGTTGTTTTCTTGAATATAAACCTAAATTAAAGTGGAAAATTGAAATTTCAAAAAATCGAAAATTCTCGTGTACGCGGACATGTCAGATTTGGCCATTTTCAGCAAGTTTCTTTTTTCTGCTTTTCTAGGACATAGTAGCTTCAAAATATGTTGGGAACATGTTTTCTAGATGTTTTCTTTAATATAAACCTAAATTAAACCAGAAAATTTGAAAAAATCGAAAATTATCGTGTACACGGACATGTCAGATTAAGCCATTTTTAGCAAGTTTCTTGCTTCTGTAATAATGCTGGTTTTCTAGAACATAGAAGTTTCAAAATATGTTGGGAACATGTTTTCTAGTGGTTTTCTTGAATATTAACTTTAATTACAGAAGAAAATTGAAATTTCAAAAAATCGAAAATTCTCGTGTACACAGATATGTCAGATTTTGCCATTTTCACCAAGTTTTTTTCTTCTGTAATAACACTGGCTTTCTATGGCATAGAAGTTTCAAATTATGTTGGAAACATGTTTTCTGGGGAGTTTTCTTGAATATAAACCTAAATTAAAGTGGAAAATTGAAATTTCAAAAAATCAAAAATTCTCGTGTACGCGGACATGTCAGATTTGGCCATTTTCAGCAAGTTTCTTTTTTCTGCTTTTCTAGGACATAGTAGCTTCAAAATATGTTCGCAAAATGTTTTCTAGTTGTTTTCTTGAATATAAACCTAAATTAAAGTAGAAAATTGAAATTTCAAAAAATCGAAAATTCTCGTGTACGCAGACATGTCAGATTTTGCTATTTTCAGCAAGTTTCTTCTACTTTTCTGGGACATAGTAGTTTCAAAATATGTTTGAAACATGTTTTCATGTTGTTTTCTTGAATATAAACCTTAATTAAAGTAGAAAATTTAAATTTCAAAAAATAGAAAATTCTTGTGAACGCGGTCATGTAAGATTTTGCCATTTTCAGCAAGGTTTTTTCTTCTGTAATAACACTTACTTTCTATGGCATAGAAGTTTCGAAATATGTTGAGAACATGTTTTCTAGTGGTTTTCTTGAATATAAACCTAAATTAAAGAAGAAAATTTAAATTAAAAAAAATCGAAAATTCTAGTGTCAGATTTTGCCGTTATTAGCAAGTTTCTTTCTACTGTGATAACCCTTGTTTTCTAGGACATAAAAGTTTCAAAATATGTTGGTAACATGTTTTCTAGTTGTTTTCTTGAATATAAACCTAAATTAAAGTAGAAAATTGAAATTTCGAAAATTCTCGTGTACACAGACATGTCAGATTTTGCCATTTTCAGCTAGTTTCTTGCTTCTGTAATAACCCTGGTTTTCTAGGACATAGAAGTTTCAAATTATGGTGGAAACATGTTTTCGTAGTTGTTTTCTTGAATATAAACCTAAATTAAAGTGGAAAATTGAAATTTCAAAAAATCGAAAATTCTCGTGTACGCGGACATGTCAGATTTGGCCATTTTCAGCAAGTTTTTTCTCCTGTAATCACACTGGCTTTCTAGGACATAGAAGTTTTAAAATATGTTGGGAACATGTTTTCTAGTTGTTTTCTTGAATATAAACCTAAATTAAACCAGAAAATTGGAATTTGAAAAAATCGAAAATTATCGTGTACACGGACATGTCAGATCAAGCCATTTTGAGCAAGTTTCTTGCTTCTGTATTAATGCTGGTTTTCTAGAACATAGAAGTTTCAAAATATGTTGGGAACATGTTTTCTAGTGGTTTTCTTGAATATTAACCTTAATTAAAGAAGAAAATTGAAATTTCAAAAAATCGAAAATTCTCGTGTACACAGACATGTCAGATTTTGCCATTTTCACCAAGTTTTTTTCTTCTGTAATAACACTGGCTTTCTATGGCATAGAAGTTTTAAAATATGTTGAGAACATGTTTTCTAGTGGTTTTCTTTAATATAAACCTAAATTAAAGAAGAAAATTTAAATTTCAAAAAATCGAAAATTCTAGTGTCAGATTTTGTTGTTACTAGCAAGTTTCTTTCTACTGTGATAACCCTTGTTTTCTAAGACATAGAAGTTTCAAAATATGTTGGTAACATGTTTTCAAGTTGTTTTCTTGAATATAAACATAAATTAAAGTAGAAAATTAAAATTTCAAAAAATCGAAAATTCTCGTGTACACAGACATGTCAGATTTTGCCATTTTCAGCTAGTTTCTTGCTTCTGTAATAACCCTGGTTTTCTAGGACATAGAAGTTTCAAATTATGGTGGAAACATGTTTTCGTAGTTGTTTTCTTGAATATAAACCTAAATTAAAGTGGAAAATTGAAATTTCAAAAAATCGAAAATTCTCGTGTACGCGGACATGTCAGATTTGGCCATTTTCAGCAAGTTTCTTTTTTCTGCTTTTCTAGGACATAGTAGCTTCAAAATATGTTGGGAACATGTTTTCTAGATGTTTTCTTTAATATAAACCTAAATTAAACCAGAAAATTTGAAAAAATCGAAAATTATCGTGTACACGGACATGTCAGATTAAGCCATTTTTAGCAAGTTTCTTGCTTCTGTAATAATGCTGGTTTTCTAGAACATAGAAGTTTCAAAATATGTTGGGAACATGTTTTCTAGTGGTTTTCTTGAATATTAACTTTAATTACAGAAGAAAATTGAAATTTCAAAAAATCGAAAATTCTCGTGTACACAGATATGTCAGATTTTGCCATTTTCACCAAGTTTTTTTCTTCTGTAATAACACTGGCTTTCTATGGCATAGAAGTTTTAAAATATGTTGAGAACATGTTTTCTAGTGGTTTTCTTTTATATAAACCTAAATTACAGAAGAAAATTTAAATTTCAAAAAATCGAAAATTCTAGTGTCAGATTTTGTTGTTATTAGCAAGTTTCTTTCTACTGTGATAAACCTTGTTTTCTAGGACATAGAAGTTTCAAAATATGTTGGTAACATGTTTTCAAGTTGTTTTCTTGAATATAAACATAAATTAAAGTAGAAAATTGAAATTTCAAAAAATCGAAAATTCTCGTGTACACAGACATGTCAGATTTTGCCATTTTCAGCTAGTTTCTTGCTTCTGTAATAACCCTGGTTTTCTAGGACATAGAAGTTTCAAATTATGGTGGAAACATGTTTTCGTAGTTGTTTTCTTGAATATAAACCTAAATTAAAGTGGAAAATTGAAATTTCAAAAAATCGAAAATTCTCGTGTACGCGGACATGTCAGATTTGGCCATTTTCAGCAAGTTTCTTTTTTCTGCTTTTCTAGGACATAGTAGCTTCAAAATATGTTGGGAACATGTTTTCTAGATGTTTTCTTTAATATAAACCTAAATTAAACCAGAAAATTTGAAAAAATCGAAAATTATCGTGTACACGGACATGTCAGATTAAGCCATTTTTAGCAAGTTTCTTGCTTCTGTAATAATGCTGGTTTTCTAGAACATAGAAGTTTCAAAATATGTTGGGAACATGTTTTCTAGTGGTTTTCTTGAATATTAACTTTAATTACAGAAGAAAATTGAAATTTCAAACAATCGAAAATTCTCGTGTACACAGACATGTCAGATTTTGCCATTTTCACCAAGTTTTTTTCTTCTGTAATAACACTGGCTTTCTATGGCATAGAAGTTTTAAAATATGTTGAGAACATGTTTTCTAGTGGTTTTCTTTAATATAAACCTAAATTACAGAAGAAAATTTAAATTTAAAAAAATCGAAAATTCTAGTGTCAGATTTTGTTGTTATTAGCAAGTTTCTTTCTACTGTCATAACCCTTGTTTTCTAGGACATAGAAGTTTCAAAATATGTTGGTAACATGTTTTCTAGTTGTTTTCTTGAATATAAACCTAAATTAAAGTAGAAAATTGAAATTTCGAAAATTCTCGTGTACACAGACATGTCAGATTTAGCCATTTTCAGCAAGTTTCTTGCTTCTGTAAGTACCCTGGTTTTCAAGGACATAGAAGTTTTAAAATATGTTGGGAACCTGTTTTCTAGTAGTTTTTTTGAATGTAAACCTAAATTAAAGTAGAAAATTGAAATTTCAAAAAATCGAAAATTCTCGTGTACACGGACATGTCAGATTTTGCCATTTTCAGCAAGTTTTTTCTTCTGTAATCACACTGGCTTTCTAGGACATAGAAGTTTTGAAATATGTTGGAAACATGTTTTCTAGTTGTTTTCTTGAATATAAACCTAAATTAATGTAGAAAATTGAAATTTCTAAAAAATCTAAAATTCTCGTGTACGCGGACATGTCAGATTTGGCCATTTTCAGCAAGTTTTTTTCTTCTGTAATCACACTGGCTTTCTAGAACATAGACGTTTAAAAATATTTTGGGAACATGTTTTCTAGTTGTTTTCTTGAATATAAACCTAAATTAAACCAGAAAATTGGTATTTGAAAAAAATCGAAAATTATCGTGTACACGGACATGTCAGATTTTGCCATTTTTAGCAAGTTACTTGCTTCTGTAATAATGCTGGTTTTCTAGAACATAGAAGTTTCAAAATATGTTGGGAACATGTTTTCTAGTTGTTTTCTTGAATATAAACCTAAATTAAAGTAGAAAATTTAAAGAAATCGAAAATTCCTGTGTACGCGGACATGTCAGATTTGGCCATTTTCAGCAAGTTTCTTTCTTCTACTTTTCTAAGACATAGAAGTTTCAAAATATGTTGGGAACATGTTTTCTAGTTGTTTACTTGAATATAAACCTTAATTAAAGTAGAAAATTTAAATATCAAAAAATCGAAAATTCTCGTGTTCGCGGACATGTCAGATTTTGCCATTTTCAGCAAGTTTTTTCTCCTGTAATCACACTGGCTTTCTAGGACATAGAAGTTTTAAAATATGTTGGGAACATGTTTTCTAGTTGTTTTCTTGAATATAAACCTAAATTAAACCAGAAAATTGGAATTTGAAAAAATCGAAAATTATCTTGTACACGGACATGTCAGATTTTGCCATTTTTAGCAAGTTACTTGCTTCTGTAATAATGCTGGTTTTCTAGGACATAGAAGTTTCAAAATATGTTGGGAACATGTTTTCTAGGTGTTTTCTTGAATATAAACCTAAATTAAAGTAGAAAATTTAAATTTTAAGAAATCGAAAATTCTCGTGTACGCGGACATGTCAGATTTTGCCATTTTAAGCAAGTTTCTTTCTTCTGCTTTTCTAGGACATAGAAGCTTGAAAATATGTTGGGAACATGTTTTCTAGTTGTTTTCTTGAATATAAACATAAATTAAAGTAGAAAATTGAAATTTAA
Organism: Sepiola atlantica; assembly: GCA_963556195.1. NCBI lineage: Eukaryota > Metazoa > Mollusca > Cephalopoda > Sepiida > Sepiolidae > Sepiola > Sepiola atlantica. The sequence continues at coordinate 648,434 of CAUVYP010000661.1, read as the reverse complement.
AAAAATCGAAAATTCTCGTGTACGCGGACATGTCAGATTTTGCCATTTTCAGCAAGTTTCTTTCTTCTACTTTTCTAAGACATAGAAGTTTCAAAATATGTTGGGAACATGTTTTCTAGTTGTTTTCTTGAATATAAACCTTAATTAAAGTAGACAATTTAAATATCAAAAAATCGAAAATTCTCGTGTTCGCGGACATGTCAGATTTTGCCATTTTCAGCAAGTTTTTTCTCCTGTAATCACACTGGCTTTCTAGGACATAGAAGTTTTAAAATATGTTGGAAACATGTTTTCTAGTTGTTTTCTTGAATATAAACCTAAATTAATGTAGAAAATTGAAATTTCTAAAAAATCTAAAATTCTCGTGTACGCGGACATGTCAGATTTGGCCATTTTCAGCAAGTTTTTTTCTTCTGTAATCACACTGGCTTTCTAGAACATAGAAGTTTAAAAATATTTTGGGAACATGTTTTCTAGTTGTTTTCTTGAATATAAACCTAAATTAAACCAGAAAATTGGTATTTGAAAAAAATCGAAAATTATCGTGTACACGGACATGTCAGATTTTGCCATTTTTAGCAAGTTACTTGCTTCTGTAATAATGCTGGTTTTCTAGAACATAGAAGTTTCAAAATATGTTGGGAACATGTTTTCTAGTTGTTTTCTTGAATATAAACCTAAATTAAAGTAGAAAATTTAAAGAAATCGAAAATTCTCGTGTACGCGGACATGTCAGATTTGGCCATTTTCAGCAAGTTTCTTTCTTCTACTTTTCTAAGACATAGAAGTTTCAAAATATGTTGGGAACATGTTTTCTAGTTGTTTACTTGAATATAAACCTTAATTAAAGTAGAAAATTTAAATATCAAAAAATCGAAAATTCTCGTGTTCGCGGACATGTCAGATTTTGCCATTTTCAGCAAGTTTTTTCTCCTGTAATCACACTGGCTTTCTAGGACATAGAAGTTTTAAAATATGTTGGGAACATGTTTTCTAGTTGTTTTCTTGAATATAAACCTAAATTAAACCAGAAAATTGGAATTTGAAAAAATCGAAAATTATCTTGTACACGGACATGTCAGATTTTGCCATTTTTAGCAAGTTACTTGCTTCTGTAATAATGCTGGTTTTCTAGGACATAGAAGTTTCAAAATATGTTGGGAACATGTTTTCTAGGTGTTTTCTTGAATATAAACCTAAATTAAAGTAGAAAATTGAAATTTTAAGAAATCGAAAATTCTCGTGTACGCGGACATGTCAGATTTTGTCATTTTAAGCAAGTTTCTTTCTTCTGCTTTTCTAGGACATAGAAGCTTGAAAATATGTTGGGAACAATTTTTCTAGTTGTTTTCTTGAATATAAACATAAATTAAAGTAGAAAATTGAAATTTTAAAAAATCGAAAATTCTCGTGTACGCGGACATGTCAGATTTTGCCATTTTCAGCAAGTTTCTTTCTGCTACTTTTCTAAGACATAGAAGTTCCAAAATATGTTGGGAACATGTTTTCTAGTTGTTTTCTTGAATATAAACCTTAATTAAAGTAGACAATTTAAATATCAAAAAATCGAAAATTCTCGTGTTCGCGGACATGTCAGATTTTGCCATTTTCAGCAAGTTTTTTCTCCTGTAATCACACTGGCTTTCTAGGACATAGAAGTTTTAAAATATGTTGGGAACATGTTTTCTAGTTGTTTTCTTGAATATAAACCTAAATTAAACCAGAAAATTGGAATTTGAAAAAATCGAAAATTCTCGTGTACACGGACATGTCAGATTTTGCCATTTTTAGCAAGTTTCTTGCTTCTGTTATAATGCTGGTTTTCTAGGACATAGAAGTTTCAAAATATGTTGGGAACATGTTTTCTAGTTGTTTTCTTGAATATAAACCTAAATTAAAGTAAATATGCTGAATGGAAGCAAGATGTAGGCGTATGGTCTATATTTACAGATTTTTCTGAAGAGAAACAGGGCCCTGCTGTATTTTTGTCACTACGACAAAATATAAAAAAATGTGTTCCATATTTGGCAATTACGGATAGCAGTGGAGCAAATGGATTGAATATAATTATAGACAAATTGGGGCGAAATTTACTTACAGGATGAAAATATGATGGTATATATGTCATTTGAGGAGTTTTATTCCTACAAAAGGGTGTCCATGATTTTTTGGTACAATATGAATTTCTGTATAAAACATCATGAAAATTTGGAATTACTCTGCAAGAATGAGTCCAGGCCTTTTTTTGTTCTGAATGCAGCAAATATATCAGAGAAAAACGAAAAATTAGCAAGGTAGTTAAGGGAGATAGCACCGAAAATTCAAGACTTTATTTCTCTATTTCGCAAAAGTTTGTATCATCTCCCTTGAATATGGCACATATGGCGTGGATATTTTAGCAAGAACCACGTGGTCAACAACGGGGGAGCTAGATTCCCTGTTTATAAGCTTGATTTATATACAGCAAAATGACGTTGACATATTGGTTCTCTTTAGATCACCAAAGTTAAGCAACGTTGAGCCTGGCCAGCAGCAGATGGGTGAACATTTCTGTTTATTACTAAGCAGCAGAGCGTTACTGCTGTCGACCAAAGTCTATTTAGGCATGTGTAAACAGTGTGATGATGTATGGAAGTGAAACATGGCCAGTGAGGGTTGAGGACATGTGTTGCATGGAGAAAATGATATGATGATTGTGTAATGTGAGTTTTAAATAAAGACTTAAATCTGATGACCTCAGAGGAAGATTAAATCTGGACAGTATAGGGAGATGGGTGCCGAACAGAAGACATTGTTGGTTTGGTAACATTGAAAGAATGGATGAGAGTTCTTGGGTCAGTGGATGTAGAACAGATTAGGTAGCAGGATCAGCTGGCAGGGGAAGACGAAGGAGAACATGGGAGGAAGTGATAAGGGTGTATTAGAAAGAAAGAAGGATAAATAAAGACCTGGCCAGAGAGAGGTTAGTTTGAAGGTCATGTTAAACCGAATATGAGGAATGATTATAATGATAATGATGATGATGATTATGATTTCACATCATTGTATTTTCTTTTAGCAGAGATACCCAGCGTTGCCCATGTGGAAGGATAGCATTGAGTGTAACATACATGGCTAAAATAAACCAGGTAAATTACCATTTACAGGACTTAATTCATGAGATGGTACTAACTGTGTGAGCATTATTTCTATATAACTAATGAGTATTTTATATCCTGCGTCTACATTTTTAGCGACCATGTGTGCAAGTATATTTCCCGAACACAAGGCTGCCATTTTTGTGTTATCTTGTGTTAAATTTCTGCATGTTGGTACAGTCGGGGAAACAGGGAGCGTGAAGAGAATTCCAAAGTCTAGCAGGAAAGAAGCTATTAGAATAGAAAGCCTTCCGGTATCTATAGACCTCCACAGCGAAGGGGTAGGATTTTGCTGATTGTTGGCTTGGTCAGGAATATTTACATGGAGGAGGGAACCAGTGCCACAAGTTCTTTGGAGTGCATTCCATTGAAATACGTGTAAAACAATCACAGGGATGCAACATTTCGGCGATGGGACAGGGGTTGGAGCTTGGTTGACAGTATGGGGCATATTAGATTAGAGATTCTTTTTAGGACCCTGTCTAAGAGGGAGAGATTAGTGGTTGATGATGCTCCAGCCCAGATGTGACAATAATACTCCATGCATAGGCGAATGGAGAGTCAAGAAAAAGAGGGTGACACTCGTAGCGAATAAACAGTTTAATTTACATACATACGCATTTATTTTTGCAGTATGGAGCAACTATCTCCCATCCACCGAGTCCCCATGTGGCGGATAGGAGAACGGCCTTCAAATATGGTGGTTTGCTGTGAATACCCAATAAGCTGTCTCGGACAAACTGGCAGTCTACTCGGAGTAAGTATGTGGATATGCTCTAGTCAGGTATATCTCCATGAAATGCATACAGATGTCCGATGTAAAATTTAGATTTGGCAGGTATCGACTGCCATAAAAACTGACTGACTGACCTTGGTTGGTGATGGTGAAGGATACAGGAAGCAATTCTTTGATGGAGCAAAAGTCATCTATCTCCCTTACCCTCTTCATGAAAAGGAAGGCAAGATAAGACAGCGGAAGGAAGAGCGAAAAAAAGTAAAAGAGAAAGAAAGATAAAGCCAGAGAGAGGAAAAAAAAAAATAAAACCCTCCCAAATAGCGACTGAAAAATAAGGAGGTAAGGCCCTAGCGATTTGGCAGAATAAAAGGCGGCAAACTTACATGGTTGTTTTATTATTTGCCAAATTAATTGAATTGAATTGAACTAAATGCAAATTGTTCTTTATTAAATAGCGGCGGATAATAAATCGATTACCATAAGTTCGATATGCAATTACATTCATATACAAAAACATCACTTGTCACACGGCACTTTTTATTAGTAGATTTAGTATCATCTATTCACTACTAATCCAGCTTTTCAATCAGACAAAACCAACACACAATTACGTAAACAGTCGATAAAAGCCGAATAAAAACGGACCGACGTCAAAATCAAAACAGAAGAAAAAAAAACATGAAACAACTTTTAAAGCAAAAAAAAACACTCACCGTGTTTTATCTTCATAAAAACGTATTTATTTTTTGACAAAGAAATTTAATGAAAGAACTTTTAGAATTTTTTTCACAAGAAAGTAAAAATTAAAAACAGATTTTTTTTTGAGAATTTTTTTTTACTCATTTTCAAATTAAATTTTTTTTTTTTAACATATTTCACCCCAAACAAGAGAGGCCGTCACTGTAGACATAAGGGGCTTCTGAGAATTAGGGTGTAGGTTTTTGGTGTCATCCTAAGTTGAGAGCAGTATAGCGAGATGTCTGTTTACTTTAGTTTTAAACCTCTGCATGTCGGTACTGTCGGGGAAACAGGAAACAGGGAGGGAGTTCTAGAGGCCGGCAGCACGAGGAAAGAAGCTAATGGAGTAGAAGGGTCTATGGCATCTGGGGACCTCCACAGTGAACGGATGGGATTTAGCTGATTGTCGAGTTGGTCTAGTGTATTTACGTCGAGGGGGCACCAGAATAGCCAGTTCATCGGAGCACAATGTAAAAAGATTTTAAATGAAACGTTTTTAATTTTATTATTTTTTTTGAGAAATGTTTTGTAGTCATTTTCTAAAATTTTAAAGAATTAAAAATTACAGAAGATTAACAATGACACAACGTTTTATTTATTTATTTATTTTTATTACATTTAATTGCATACAACTGTCCAATTTTTGATGTAGCATGGAAGACTTCCGGTCCAACTTCCCTAGTTCTGAAGTTGGACCGGAAGTCTTCCATGCTACATCACAAATTAGACAGTTATATGCAATTAAAGGTAAAAAAAAAATTCTTTTTTTTAAAAAGCGGCTTGAAAAATTTGATACTTTCTTATGAAATGTGTATTATCATTGTTTTTACTTATTGTATTTTTTTTTACTTGGCACTGACGATAACCAAACAGGAGTTTTTCAATGTTTTGAAACGTATTTTTATGTATTTTAAAACGTGCATCTGTAAATATTTTAGAATACGGTAAAATTCTTGAAAACCATATCCTTGGTTTTAGCCGAAATAATTGTTTGCCTTGATTCAAAACGGGTTTTCCTGTGAACATCTGTCCTTCATCATTATTTTTCAGGGTAAAATAATTAAAACTTTGTAAAATAGCTCTAGTCACGCACTATAGAGCTATGGCTGACTTTATGTTATAAAATAATCCTACATTTGAAGAACTTTGAATGTTGAATTAGAACACACACACATATATATATATATATATATATATATATATATATGGTACTTTTATCGATCCTGAACCAGCTGTCGTGACGTTTGACTCGGAATTGTTCGGCTGTCCTACGCAAACGGCCGAGTGTTGACGAGCCGAAGCAGCGAGCAGCCGATAACTTTGTTACTAATTGAAAATAAGTGCTTTCAGAGACGGATTTTTTGTCAGGAAGTTTTTTTTGAAGAAAATGAACCCAAAATGAATTACGAACAGCTTTGCACTGCAGTATTATCGCGAGCAAGTAAGAATAAATAATAAAATTAAAAAAATGTCGTGATAAAAGTAATTTTGGTACGTTTTTTTTGGGGGGGGAGGGGGGTTTCTTCAAAAAAATTCCTTGTAAATAAAAATACAGTATTCATTTTATAACAGTAACCTCGCTATGTTTTTTTCTCCTGTTTCTTTCAAAAGAATTCATGTTAATATGTTTAAATTTCTTTGTTGTTTCTTTAAAAAATTCCTTACCCTAACCCGTAACACTAACCCTAATCGTAACCCTAAAAAAAACAAGCCAAACATTATCATAGGACGCAGCACCGTATCAAAAATGTCAGCTTCTCACTGCTTCAGCTCGGCAACTCTCGGCCGTTTGAGTAGAACAGCCGAACGCTTCCGAGTCGAACGTCACGACAGCTGGTTCAAGATAGATAAAAGCACCCCAAATTGATCGTTAAAATGTTCGTTTCATAAAATTTAATTTAAAAAATGCAAACAAAAAAAAACAAAAAACGCCGCCTTGATTATGAGTCCCGGTAAAAAAAAAAACAACGAGAATCCGAAACGAGGCTTGATAAACAAAACTGGCGACGCCATGTTTGTCAGTAAAAATTTGTGTCCAGAAAAAAAAATGTTCATGTCTAATTAAAACCCATTTATCCTACGTAAACATACAAACAATGAGAATAAATAACTAGGAAAATCTCCAGTCTCGACGTACGTCGCATTTATTTGTTCCATATTCATTTTTTTGACCACGTTCTACAACTTTTTTTGAACCCGACTCGCGAGTTTGAGGGCTACTGTAAAAGATTCCCGGATAGGTGTTCTCAGGAAAAAACGTTTTTAGTCTAGGTAAACAATTGTTTAAGGATATCGTTTTCAAGAATTTTAAAGTATTTCAAAATATTTACAGATGTACGTTTTAAAGTACGTTTTAAAGTACGTTTTAAAGTACGTTTCAAAAACACATTTAAAAACTCTTCGGTTAGGCTATCGTCAGTGCCAAAAGTACAATAAGTAAAAACAATGATAATACATATTAGACATTTCATAAGAAAGTATCAATTTTTTCAGGCCGCTTTTTTTTCTTTTTTTCTTTCTTTTTTTTTCTTTCTTTTTTTTTCTTTTTTTTCTTCTTTTTTTTTCTTTTTCTTTTTTTACATTGAATTGCATACAACTGTCCAATTTGTTATCTAGCATGGAAGACTTCCGGTCACACTTCAGTCGTTCTGAAGTTGGACCGGAAGTCTTCCATGCCACATCACAAATTGGACAGTTGTATGCAATTCAAGGTAAACAAAAACATTTTGGTATTTTTTACTTTCCCTTCCCAGCGCAGTTTACCACTTAAAAAAGTTCAAATCCTACATTTTTTGTGCAAATACATTTAAACAGCCTAAAAAAACATCCGCAAAGAAGGAATTAATTTTTTTTTAAATATTTAAGATTTTAGCGTGGGGGATCACTTTCCTTTATAAATTTAACGTAAAATGAGCACCCATTTCTTGGCCACTTAACATTAAACGAGACATGTAACCGACTTGAGTTTCTAATTCGAGACTGGAGATTTTCCTAGTTAGCTATTCCATCTGTTTTTATTTTTACGTAGGATAAATGGTTTTTCATTAGACATGAAAAAAAAAAAATTTCTGAGCACGGATTTTTACAGCAAAAACATGGCGTCGACAGTCTTGTTTTGCTAGCCTCGTTTCGGGTTCTCGTTGTCAAGTGTGTGTGTTTTTTTTTACCGGGACTCATAATCAAAGCGACGTTTTTTTTTTTGTTGTTTTTTTTAACGATCAGGGCTGGAGTTAGGGTTAGAGTGAGTTTTTTTTATAAACACGTAGAAATTTAGCCAGTTTAGTTTTCTGTTTTTTTTTGGAGGGGGGAACCTACAGTCAAAGTTTGCCCACCCCCTCCAAAACAAACACGAAAATCGCTAAATTTTTACGTGTTTTTTATTAAAAACTCAAGTCGGTTACATGTCTCGTTTCACGCTAACTGGCCAGGAAATGGGTGCTAATTTTACGTTAAATTTATAAAAGAAAGTGAACCCCCACTCTAAAATCTGAAATATTTCATTTTTTTTAAATTCCTTCTTTGCAGATGTTCTTTAAGCTGTTTAAATGTATTTGCACAAAAAAAGTAGAATTTGATCTATTTTTAAGGGGTAAACTGCGCTGGGAATGGATAGTAAAAATTTACCAAAATATTTTTTAAAAGCGGCTTGAAAAAATTGATACTTTCTTATGAAATGTGTATTATCATTGTTTTTACTTATTGTATTTTTTTTTACTTGGCACTGACGATAACCAAACAGGAGTTTTTCAATGTTTTGAAACGTATTTTTATGTATTTTAAAACGTGCATCTGTAAATATTTTAGAATACGGTAAAATTCTTGAAAACCATATCCTTGGTTTTAGCCGAAATAATTGTTTGCCTTGATTAAAAACGGGGTTTTCCTGTGAACATCCTTCATCATTATTTTTCAGGGTAAAATAATTAAAACTTTGTAAAATAGCTCTAGTCACGCACTATAGAGCAATGGCAGACTTTATGTAATAAAATAATCCGGTGCTTATGCTGATTAGCGGCCATATGAAAAAAATATTTTTATATAAAAACAATAATATATACTTATTAAGCATTATATTCTTACTCACTGTACGAAAAAGTAGAAAAAAATATCCGCTAGATCTTTAATTACAAGTATTTTTCCATTCTGCGTATCATAACAGCGACTCGTTCAGTAAGCCTCCATCTTGTTTTTTAAGAAGATTTTAGTTATCTGTCCTTAAAATCTTCTTAAAAAACAGCGAAATTGAAAATAAGTGCTTTCGAAGACGGATTTTTTGTCAGGAAGTTTTTTTGAAGAAAATAAACCCAAAATGAATTACGAACAGCTTTGCACTGCAGTATCATCGTGAGCAAGTAAGAATAAATAATAAAATTAAAAAATATGTCGTGATAAAAGTAATTTTTTTTTTGTAAATATAAATACAGTATTCATTTTATAACAGTAACCTCGCTGTTTTTTTCCCCTGTTGTTTCTTTCAAAAAAATTCATGTAAATGTTTAGTTTTCTTTGTTTGTTTCTTGAAAAAATTCCTAACCCTAACAAATAACAAAAAAAAAACAAGCAAAATATCATAGGACGCAGCACCGTATCAAAAATGTCGACTGCTCGCTGCTTCAGCTCGGCAACTCTCGGCCGTTTGCGTAGAACAACCGAACGTTTCCGAGTCGAACGTCACGACAGATGGTTCAGGATCGATAAAAGCACCATATATATATATATATATGACTGTTGTGTCACCATTTATCAAGGCCAAAATCCACACTAGGATAAAGGTTAAAAGAATGAAACGATTGTCAGCTGAAATTGATGAATGAAATGAACTAAGTTTGATTACATATGAAACAATTCACAACAAGTATTTGTTCACATTGGATTTGAAGACGACTATGTTGTAGTCTGCAGAGAAGCAGTACCGTGGTAATGTGTTCTACAGACGGGAATGTCTTTCAAAGAAGCTCTTCCCATGGAAATTCTTACTGATAGTAGACCCATGGAGGAAGGGAAAGTCTTTGATGAAGAAGAAGAAGAAGAAAAGAAGAAGCCGTTCCTGCAAATGATTTCGCTCGGTTTTAAATGATTAAATATCATTTAATAAAAAAGTTTTGTTTTCTTCGAACGCATACGAAACTGAAACTCTTCACCGGAAACAAGATTTTAGTCGCTACAATGTTTTTTTTTTTTTTTTTTTTTTTTTAATGTATAATGAATGGTTGAGTTTTGTTTAACGGCATATCAATTATTTTACGAAAAAAACTGTACTATTTAATTGCTATGTGGGCGGAATAAGGAGAGTTATACATTTCCTAAATTTGATTAGTTACGTTGAAGTGGTGGTCATGAAGTGAATACCGACGTGGACTGACGACCTGGAGTGCCAAGTTCGGTTCCATAGCACCAATTGGGTATCTTTTACAATAGCCCTCAAACTCGCGAGTCTGGTTCAAAAAAAGTTGTAGAACGTGGTCAAAAAATGAATATGCAACAAATAAATGCGACGTGAGATTTTCCTAGTTAGCTATTCCAATTGTTTGTATTTTTACGTGGGATAAATGGGGTTTTATTAGACATGAACATTTTTTTTTTCTGGGCACGGATTTTTACTGACAAAACATGGCGTCGACGGTCTTGTTTTGCCAGCCTCGCTTCGGCTCTCGTTGTCAAGGGTTACGGCGTATGTGTGTGTGTGTGTTTTTTTTTTACCGGGACTCATAATCAAAGCGGCATTTTTTGTTTTTTTTGGGGTTTGCATTTTTGAAATTTAATGAAAATAAAAATAAAAAGATTTTATTCCTTTTGTTTAAAATGTAGTTTTGTTTTGTTCTTTTGCTTGGCTGAAATATGAAAAATTGGGGCTGGGGTTAGGGCTGGAGTTAGGGTTAGGGAGAGCAAAGAGATCATCCATCCGGGTTAGGGTTTTATGGTTTAATGAAAATAATATGTAAATAAAAGCACAATGACATGTAAATAAAAAGAAAATGAGTTTATTCCTTTTGCTTGGCTGAAAAATGAAAAATTGCGCTTTGAATATGAGTCCCAGTAAAAGAACTCAACCAAAACGAGGCTGCGAAGACACGACTAAGCCATCGCCATTTTTTTTTTCCAATTTCCGTGCGATAAAAATATCGATTTATAAAAAATAGCACTTTTAACGGATCATAATCATTAATAAATGTCACAGCTATGTTGGAAATTCAGTTTTAGCGGCTACGGTAACTTTTATTTGTTGTATATTTTTTTTTTCTTTAGCGTTTTCGTTTGAGGGCTATTGTAAAAGATACCCCACCACTTTCACTATAGATGTTGGCAACCTTCATGTGGTCCCTGCCAGACACGAGCCAGACTTCTAACTCGGGGGGGGGGGGGGAACTAATATTGAGGTATATTGAAACGGTTAGCTCCCAAAATGACTGCCACATTTTATCGACTACTTTTGTCTGTTTTTCATAGCTATGGCAGCAAAAATGTATCCATTGTGAAAATATTAATTTGTCTGTTTTTGCCTATTACTAAAAAAAAATATTATTTTGCAAATATTAATTTCTTGTCTGACTTTTGCGGATTATTCTGCAAATAAATATTAATATTTTTCCACAAATATTAATTTGTTGCCACCTGGACCTAGGGTTAGTGGGAGGTTTAATGAGGTCGATATTTTGTTTTGGAAGAAACAAATCCTAACATAAAACAGTGTTTATTAAAAATTGAAATATAATGACGTATCTAAATATAGAATATTCTCAAAGAAATCGTCCGCAAAAATGAAAATAATATGGCGCTTTTTCGTATTTGTTCATAACCCGTTTTTCCCAACTTTTTTTTACTGACCATTCTTTTTTCTTTTTTCAGTGTACAATTACCTATCAGGTCGCTAGAGAATTCTAGGTTTTTTCGTAATTTTTTACAAATAAGTTAGATTTTATGAAGGGGGATCAGTTTCCAACATAAATTTAACGTAGACTGATCCCCCTCTTTTTGACCATTTCACATTTTTTTAATTCTGTTTCTGTGTACGATTATTACCCAAGATGTCACTAGAGAATTCCGGGTTTTGGGGAATTTTTCTTTATATGTTTTAGATTTTAGGAGGGGGGTATCAGTTTACTATATAGATTTAACGTAAACTGAACTCCCACTCTTTGACCATCACCATATTTTCTTTTTTCTGTGTACAATTAGCGAGCAGGTAGCATGAAAAGGCACTTGTGAAATATGACAGTTAAAAATAAAATGACACCAAAACTTTGAAGTACTTACTTGGTATTGAAAAGAAGGTACTTACTCAGATCCTGACACAATCTCCGCGAGCTTCGCGTCGGTAGTGTTCGGGCATGCTACGTAAACACCCGAGAGATGATGAACCGAATGGTTGTAGCCGCTAACATGGATACGTTGTTGCGTCGTATTTTCTGTCAGTTTTAGTTTCAAGAAAGATTGCAGCAAAATTAGCCCCCCCCCCAAAAAAAACAAAACAAACAAACAAAAATACCGAATTTACTGTTATTAAACGATTTTTATTGATTTGATTTTAACAAAAACAAAGCGAAACAATTGTTGATACGTACAGTTTTTTCAATATTTTTTTGGGGGGGGAGTTTCATTTGGCCGTTTTTTAACGGTTTTTTTTTGTGGGGGGGGGCATTTTTTTTTTACTTTTCTAAGTTTTCTATTGAGCTCAGCGGACGACGACGGACAGGCAGAAGAAGAGGAGGAATTCGTCGAGGAAGTGGAAGGAAGCTGCTGGTCAACCACCGGGTAGGCTTCTGCTATCTGCACTAATATGGAGACGAATGGGTTGTTTCGAAACTTTTATCTCCACATGAATTCTTGCAGATAGCTGTCTAAGAGTTCCCTGCTGGTGCCACATTTGTTTCTTTGCTTGGCTTCCTTCCACATTCTCTCGACGTGGTTGGTGGTCGCCCTCATTAATGGGTCCACGAAATTACGACTGGTTCACGGTCAGGTGTTCATACCCCTCCTCCTCTCTTAACTTTGTATGCTTTCCAACAGTCCGATATGACCGTGGTTCCAGGCAAGACGAATTTTTTTACTATTGGAAGGAGGGTTTTGGCGTTCCTGTTGACCACCATCACAAGGAAACCCTCCTTCTCTGCGGGGTCGTATCCCCCCCGAAGACCCAGCGCGGCTGGACGACCCAACCGACGTTGTTTTTTTCTGCGGTTAAACACAGACTCGTCTACGCAATCGTATGTCCTGGGCCTCCGATCCAACTCGGATATCATAAAAAAATGGTCTTCGTAGACCTTCCTCAGAAAATTTTTCCAATCAGTCTGCGTGTTGGTTGATAGGACGCCGCATTCCTTCCGCAGATTCTTCGACGTTGCGATTTCCTGGGACCACAGGTATATCAGCTTTAAAATTTTTGCGATGTCCATTCTGAATCGAGAAAAAAATGTGCCACTTCTCACGGAATGCCAGGCGCGACAGTTCGTGTTCGTACACCTCCATGAACAGTTGTCCCTGCAAGCTTTTCTTTCAACCAAGCGGCATTTGTAATTGCATTTCGGACATGTTTTTATTCTTGCCACCAACTTCTTTTCCTGGCAGAAAGAAATGTTGTTGTTTTTTCGTTTATTTTTGGTTTTGTTTTGTTTTTTGTTAGGCAATTACCGGGAAATAAATAAGATGCACTGGCTTCAAACAAATGTTTGTGTCTTCAATTGATTTAAATAATGCTTCGAAAAATTATCGTCTGCTTATTGACCGCTGATTGGCTAATCGCTCGGCTTCTTTTTCTCCCACCATTCGACTCGTCATCTCGCGGGTGTTTACGTAGCATGCCTGAATGCTGCCGATGCGAAACTCACGAAGATTGGGTCAGGATCTGAGTAAGTACCGAAAAGTATTACTGTACAGTACACCGACAATTACGGAAAACAGGCAATTATTTTCATTTTTATCTAAGAAAATAAAGGCGCTGGTGATTAAAAGATACTTGTGAAATATGGCAATTCAAAATAAAATGTCAGCAGAACATGTAACCAAATTTTTTAAATATATATAATTTTTATTTTTATTTTTTACAAGGTCCACACATACAAAAAAAAACTGTTGGCTATATGTAACAATAGCTAACAGAACAAAAAAGGGGTAGAAAAAACAAAACAAATAAATGTTACCAAAGGCAAGATAAAACTGATCCCACCCCTCCTAAAATCTATGAAGAAAAATTCCCCAAAACCCGGAATTATCTAGCACATGAGAGGTAACAGTACACAGAAAAGGAATTTTAAAAGTTTGAGATGGTCAATTTTTTTTTAATCTTTTTTTTTTTTAACATAGTTCACCCCAAACAAGGCAAGCCACCACTGTAGACGTAAGGGGCTACTGAGAAAAGAAAAGGGGAGAAGGAATGGGGGGGGGGTCAACCTAACTTGGGATCTGCCGATGTCTGTTTACATTAGTTTTAAACTTCTGCATGTCTGTTCTGTCGGAAACAGGGAGCAGGGAGAGAGTTCCAGAGGCCAGCAGTGCGAGGAAAGAAGCTATTTGAGTAGAAGGCTCTCCGACATCTGGGGACCTCCACAGTGAATGAATGAGATTTAGTTGATTGTCGAGTTAGTCTAGGGAATTTACGTCGAGGGGGCACCAGAGTAGCCAATTCATCGGAGCATAATCCATTGAAGTATTTGTAAAACAAGCACAAGGATGCCACATTGCGGCGATGGGACAGAGGCTGAAGCTTGGTTGACAGTGAGGGTCCAATTAGGTTGGCGATTCTTTTTTGGACCTTGTCAAGGAGAGAGAGACTAGTAGATGATGCACCAGCCCAGATGTGACAACAATACTCCATGCATGGGCGAATAGTGACTTTGTAGAGATACAGGATAGTGTTAGGAGTTTACAAGCACGGTAGAGGGAGCCCACCTTCTTTGCTGTAGCCTTGGCAATATCTTCAATGTATTTGTTCCAATTCATGTTACCTGTGAAGGTTAGGCCGAGGAGTTTGAATGATGAACTCTCAGGTAGGGTGTTATTTGCCATGACAATCGGTGGTTGAATAGGTTCCTTGTAGTTATTGAAGGAAAGGAGTTTTGTCTTTGCGGCATTAAAAGTTACCAACCATTTATGACCCCAATCCACTACAGCCTGGTGGTCATTTTCTAAAGATTCAGCCATTGCCTTGGATATGATCGCGTCTGTTTTACCAACATGGCGAGAGTAAAGTGTGGTGTCGTCAGCAAATAAACCAATCTCAGACTCTACGTCATCAGGGAGATCGTTTATGAAGATCAGGAACAGTAAAGGTCCAAGGATAGATCCCTGGGGTACACCAGCATTTATGTCATGTTGCTTAGATGAACGGCCATCGAGGACAACCTGGATTTTTCTTTTGTCTAGGAAGGATAAAATCTATACTATTTGAAAAAGTTGTCCAAAAAAAAACGAAATTCTCTAGTGAACTGATAGGTAATCGTATACAGAAAAAGAATTTAAAAATTTGAAATGGTCAAAAAGAGGGGGATCAGTTTACGTTAAATTTATATTGGAAACTGATTCCCCCCACCCCTAAAATCTAAAATATTTGGAAGTAGCATACAAAGATTCGGAAGGTCGTTGCTTTTGATGAAAGCGTGACACACAAAATAACACACACACTCTCGTATCAATATGTGTCCTCCCAATCGTCTCCTCCCTACCCCCCCCCCCCTTCGATGTAGAAAAAAAATCTAAGAGGTTGGTGGGATCGAACTATAAACCAGTCGGGTCGACGTCAAAATCCTACATTGGTAACCGTTGCGCCAAAGGGAAATACTTGAAAAGATTACGAAAATTAGGTGACTTGAATGCTTTTCCAAATCTAGGTGCGGCACGCATGCGCAGAGCTTTTGATGTAAGCGTGAAACACGAACACGCACGCTATCATATTATTTATGTAATTTATGATTTTAATATATAAAAACAATTACTATTTAACAAACTTTAGCAAGCGAAAATTTGGTGGGATTAAAAAATATATTTTAAAACAAGTAAGAACATGATTTGGATGATTCCACAGCTTAGATGCCCGGGGCCACCGCCCCGTCACCCCCCCCCCCTCCTCTGCACGCTACTGAGTGATTGCAAGAGTTAGAAGTGGATCAAGTAAGTTCGGAGAACTTCTGCCATTACTAACCAGCAGAGCGTTACTACTGTCGACCAGGGGAAGAGTCTATCAGGTATGTGTGATGATGTATGGAAGTGAAATCTTTTCAGTCAGGGTTGAGGACATGCGTTGCATTGAGAGAAATGATATGAGAATGATATGATAGATGTGTAATGTGCTTCTTAAAGACAGGCTTAGATCTGATGACCTCATAGGAAGATTAAAGTATAGACAGTATAGAGAGATGTGTTCAGAACAGAAGACTTCAATGGCATGGTGGCGTTAAAAGAATGGACGAAAGTTGTTGGGTTAGTAGATGTAGAACAGTTGTGGTAGCACATCCAGTTCACAGGGGAAGCCCAATGAAAACATAAGAGGAAGTGATAATAATGGACTTGAGAGAAATACGGACAAATAAAGACCTGGCCAGAGTTTAGAAGTCAATTTCTTAAAGCCGTTCAACGCATGCCGGCATGTAAAACCAAATATGATGACGATGATGATGATGTAAACAATTTCTTTCATGCTAAATCTAAAATTTGTCACTTAGAAGTTTTATAACATACTAGAAGGGCCACGCTGCATTGTTCACTAATGAATGAGGAACCCTGGGTACCACTGCTCACATCATTGAACTTTTATTCGTATCTTTTTTTATTTCTATAACTTTCGATTTTCAAGCTTAAATAAAATAGATTACCCATTCCTTCAAAAGTAACGGAAAGAATGTAACAGTTTTCGAAAATATCAAGCGAGCATTGAAAAAGTAGGCAACATTTTTATATAAAAATAATATTTATTCACATTCAAACAATGAACTATTTAAAAAAAAATTTTTTTAGATGGAAATCGCTCCAGACAAGGCATGAAACCACTTGATGTAAGGAGCTAAAAAAATACTACTTCAAGGTAAAAAATTAGGCAACAATAAGTGTTAGAATGATAGATTCCGACCTAGAAAACAGCAATTTTTCCCCCGTTGTCAGAAACATCGTTCATGAAATGTGACGACTAAAGGACAAAATAAGGGAAGCGAGAGTTACGAGGCTGCCGAAAGTAAACCCAAGTTCCACTTTCTACTCTCCTTACACAGTGGCGTGCAGAAGTCTGGTGATACGCTGGTGATTTTATGACCCAAAGACTCAAGTATAAGTCCTAGTACTGAGAAATAACCACTAACACACGATTGTATTGTTATATTTTTAAGAGATTTTTTTTATTCATCTTCTCGCAGTATCAGATTTTCTTGTGAATGGAGTTTTCTTAATGGCACGCCGAGGGGGTTGGGAGGGGAGAGCGACAGGGCGGTGGCATCCAAATTGGGGGTTATCTAATCATATTCAAACTACCTCTCTTTCTCATAATATTTCTCAGTATTAGGACTTATACTTGAGTCTTTGGGGCATACAATCAATGAGTTGGCCCCAGGCATCACCAGACCTCTGTACGCCACTGAGTTTTCTCAATGTTTTCTAAATGTCGGTTGTAAAGGTTAACCGGTTTCACCAGACCAATATTTATCAGTGAGTTATCAAGTTGCATTCAGGGTAACGTTCGTTATCATCGTACAGGTTTTTTGTTTTTTTTATATCTCCATCTTCTGCTCTTGCATGGCACACCCAGGCACCATTGCTATTTCTTTTCTATCAAAAGAAAACGGAATACAAAATTGATTCTCTCAGTGTCTGACATTTCGGTACTGATGCCATGATTTCAAATATTTCTTCAAAGTCGAATTAAATTTATTATAAAAATAGCAAACAATAATTAACATTTTAGTAAACATCGTCGTTGAAGAATATCTTATTTCAAACGATTGTATACCATACGTCCAAAAGGACGGGAACAAAATTATACTTCGCCAGTTTTCGCACTAATATTCATATAAAATAACGTCTTAATCGGCGAAGTTAAAAAAAGAAATAAGAAAGAAAGAAAAACGTCTCAAGCTGGAAAGTTTAAAAAAGCAAACGTGAAAGAAAAAGACGTATAAATCGGTATAGAAAACAAAAAAACGAAAGAGAACGTCTCATTATGGAAATAGATTAGATGCGGAGGGTTGTCTGACTTGCTATTTGCTTTTTCAATTTCGTTTCCAGCAGTTTTTACTCACTAACTTTTGTTTGACTGGACAGATATATATATATATATATATACATTGCTCTTTATTATATATGCGTAATGTGAGCCTTAAAAAATATGCTTAGATCTGATGACCTCAGAGGAAGATTAAATCTGAACCGTATAGGGAGATTTGTACAGAACATGAGAATTCAATGGTATGGCCACATTGAAAGAATGTATGAGAGTTCTTGGTTTAGTGGATGTAGACCAGTTGAGGTAGTAGGTTCAGTTCACAGGGGAATACCAAAGAGAACTATGGAGGAAGTAATAAGAATGGACTTGAGAGAAATAGGAATAAATAAAGACCTGGTCAAAGATAGGCTAGTTTATAAGTCAATTTCGAAAAGCCGTCCAACGCATGTCGGCATGTAAATAAAACGGATGTGAAACTGACGACGACGAATATTATTATTATGATTATTATTATTATTGTTGTTATTATTATTATTATTTGTTTGTTATTATTATTATTATTATTATTAGTGTTATCATTATTATTATTATTGTTGTTATGATTATTATTATTATTATTATTATTTGTTTGTTATTATTATTATTATTAGTAGTAGTATTATTGTTATCATTATTATTATTATTTGTTTGTTATTATTATTATTTGTTTGTTATTATTATTATTATTATTTGTTTGTTATTATTATTATTATTATTATTACTAGCAAATATATGCTCCCTCCGGTCGCATATTTTTGCTAGGCTGCCGCATCAGAAATGAAGGCTCACGCGTAAGCCAATGGAGGCCCAGTCATATTTCTGTGGTGGTTAGACATTGATTTTCTGTGTTTATGACAAAGAATATTTTTAGCTGAAAATAAAGAAAAAAAAAATTCGACCCTACCCCGATTTTTGTTGTACCCTCGCCCATAAATAGAAAGACTTGTAGTTTATAAAGAAAGAAAACATTTTTTTGTACCCCCCTCAATTTTTTTATATTACCAGTCATTGAAATATTTTTTAGTTAAGAAAAAAAAAAAAATTTTTTTGACCGCCTTCCCCCAATTTTTTTAATTCCCCCCCCCCCCTATACATGTAAATATTTTTAATTAAAAAGGAAAAAAAACAAACCTAAACCTAACCCTAACTGTAACGACGGGGTCAAAGTTAGCGTGGGTCCTAAAATGAAAAGGCACCAAAAAATCAAATACAGTGAACACGTGCGCGCGTGCGTACCTTTTTTTAATTAAACAATTTAATTCTACAATCAGTTGTATAGTTTTCCAGTACAATGTGTTAGTTTATTTTGTTGACATTAAAGAAAAAAAATCACATCTTTTTTTTTAATAAATAAAACATGGAATCATAAATTCTGTTGAGGTCGTGAAAAAATGATAATATTGGATATGAAAGTATTAAGAAATCAAATACAGTAAACACGAAAAAAATTTTAATTCTCGGAAAGAAAAAGTTTACCTGAACTGTGTGTGGGTGTGTGCGTGCGCACGCGCGTTTTTATATAGTAATTTTTAAATCAATTATTATTTTAATTAAACAATTTGATTTAATAAATTTGTGGTTTAAAACATAATGGCTAAGAATAAACAAACTTAGGACGGTTTTAAAAATAGAAAACTGAGCACGGTGTTTGCCAGCGTTGTTGTTTACATGTTTAACGTGCCAGATTAACGTTGGCTGCTTAATCAGATCGCCATATTTAATTACCGGAGGGAGGGAGGGCACTACTGATTAAACAGCCAATCGGCTGCTTAATCAGATCGCCATATTTAATTACCGGAGGGAGGGAGGGCACTACTGATTAAACAGCCAATCGGCTGCTTAATCAGATCGCCATATTTAATTACCGGAGGGAGGGAGGGCACTACTGATTAAACAGCCAATCGGCTGCTTAATCAGATCGCCATATTTAATTACCGGAGGGAGGGAGGACACCACTGATTAAACAGCCAATCGGCTGCTTAATCAGATCGCCATATTTAATTACCGGAGGGAGGGAGGACACCACTGATTAAACAGCCAATCGGCTGCTTAATCAGATCGCCGTATGTAATTACCGGAGGAAGGGAGGGCACTACTGATTAAACAGCCATTAGGCTGCTTAATCAGATCGCAATATTTAATTACCGGAGGGAAGGAGGGCACCACTGATTAAACAGCCAATCGGCTGCTTAATCAGATCGTCATATTTAATTACCGGAGGGAGGGAGGACACCACTGATTAAACAGCCAATCGGCTGCTTAATCAGATCGCCATATTTAATTACCGGAGGGAGGGAGGGCACTATTGATTAAACAGCCAATCGGCTGCTTAATCAGATCGCCATATTTAATTACCGGAGGGAGGGAGATCACCACTGATTAAACAGCCAATGACTTTGCAATTTTAACAGTACTCGAGTTGAAATGGTTTAGAAAACACGCCGGTTATGATGAAAATGGCTTTAATTAATTGTATGAATAATGTTTATTAATATAACCTTATCGGAAAATATTGTAAATACATATGTAAATTTGATAATAGCAGTTATAAGTGTATATTTGTAAATATTAATTTAATTGAAGGTTTAAAGGAATGACTTATGTAAATGGCAAAACCCATCTGGTGTCTAAGCGACTTTTAGTGACAGTATATAAAGAATTTCAAAAAGATTAATTTCAGTAAAATAGTCATACTGGAGTTTCGGCTTCAGACAGAGAGACAGACAGATACATAAACTCCATTATTAATAGATTTGTTTGTTATTATTATTATTAGTATTATTATTTGTTTGTTATTATTATTATTAGTATTATTGTTATTATTAGTATTATTGTTATTATTAGTATTATTGTTATTATTATTATTTGTTTGTTATTATTATTATTTGTTTGTTATTATTATTATTTGTTTGTTATTATTATTATTATTATTATTATTATTTGTTTGTTATGCCTCTTGGACATCTCCCCTTTTACTATCTTCTCAATTCAACTGTTAAAAAAAATCAACTCTTAGTACAGTATCGATATCCAGATCAAATTCTGTTAAATATTTCATTTGATAACTCCCAAAAGTGCCCCCTCAATTTCTCCCTCCTACCACTTTCTCTGAATTCATCCAACCTCATCTTAAACTGATCCACGCCATTATTGTTCTTAATCCGATCTGGCAACTTATTCCAAAAACATATTACTCTGTGAGCAAAAAAACTTCACTGGTTAACAGATCTAGTTTTTGAAAACTGCTTTGACGACGACGACGACTATTATTATTACTATTATTATAATTATTATTTGCGTTATTCCTGTTTTCTCCTTTCTGTCCATTTCTGCAGATCTAAATGTGCTGGTCTGTTCTTGAGTCTTTGTGTAATCCGACCGTTGAAGTGACCTGCTTAGAAGGCCCAGATTTCAATAAGCTTGACAAAATAATCACTTTTTTCCATAAATTATAAAGACGTATTTTGACGAGATTGTCTCGGATGGACAGATGAAGAAAGTTCGTTTATTGTTATAAAAATAAATAAATGTTGAACAAGAGAAATACATAAACGTCCTAAGAAACTGCCGAAAAAAATGATGTAATAAAAGCTCACTTTTTGATACGTTTTGGAATTGTTTGAATTTAGTAAAAAAAGCATTAAGACTAATTCTTGGCTTTTTGGTCAAGATCAAAGTGTAGTATCTGTTCCGATGGATACTGCACCCCATAGACTGGTATTGTCTTGGCCTTCGGGACTTGATTTACGCCGGTCTATGGGATTGTCCTGTGCAGTTCTAGGAGGTCCACCCTCCCAGGCTTCGCCTCCCCTCTTTGGGGAGGAGTAAGTTTATTGCTTAATGCCGACGGGGCTGCCCAGGCAATTTTTGATGGTCAGAGTTCTCACCTCTCGGGCGCTGGCTTTTCAACCCCCACTTTCCGACCCGACCTTGGGTCACATCTTACTTGTGGGAGTAGGATAAAACTGGCCTTGTGCCTAACTCCTGGAGAGGAGTAAATAATACTATGCTCCAGTTGGTAATCGTCCATGTGAATGATTCAGATTCAGCGAATAAAGACAAATGAATTTGAGTAGGAATTCTAACAAGACTTGAGGAAGACACTAATATAATTTGTAGTAACATACAGAGAACCGGATATTCACTCTGTAATGTCCAAATAAAGACGGTGTTAAAGATAATAAATTTTAAATGGTTTATTTTGGGGACCAATTCCATTACAGAAGACATAGATTTTTGCCCTTAAAAGAGTGTTAAGGTTGGTAGTTAGGAGACTGTTGGTATTTCAACATAAAATTATTAGTTAAAACTTTCTGGAGTGATTTGCAATGTTGGACATAGAGTAAGTAGTATAGTATGTAAGGAGTGGGGGAAAATGAGGCCGAGAAGCGTGATAGAATAGTAGGAGAGCCTCTCCACTACTCACACCCTTCTTCCACACTCTCTAATACAGTGTTAACGCGCATACTATGAACTTCTTATTCTCCCCACAGCATCCAATGTATAAATTTTGACTCTGTTATTCCATCATGTTTATTCTTGATAAAGCTCTGACTTAAGGCGAAATATTAAATCAAATCATAACCCTCTCCTCATTTCTTTTTTTTCATATTAATTTGTCTTTTTTTCTTTTTTCCCTATTTTCATGCTTGTTTCCCATATATATTAGAGAAAAACAAACATACGTACATATATATATATATATATATATATATATATATATATATACCAAAAACATGCATATATAATTTCAATTTTTTTTATATATATTTTTTTATATATATTTTTTTAATTTTTCAATTTTTTAATTCCTTTATATTTTCTTATATTTTTATATCTTAATATTTTTATATTTTTATTTTTATTTTTATGTTTATTCTAGTTTTGCTTTTATTTTATTTTTTATTTGATATTTTATTTTTATTTTACTTCTTATCCCCTGATTTTATTTTTCCTTCACATATTCTATTATTTTTATTTTATATTATATTTTATTTTATTTTATTTTTACTCTTTATTTTTGGTCTTATTTTATTTTTTTCATTTTTTCTTAATAATCTTTATAATGTTTATAAGGTTTTATTATTATTATTATCAGTTGTATATTTATATCCATATTTTATATCTGTAACTTATTCTTTTTCCAATATTGGTCTATGTACGCCCTCCCTCCAATGGATGTTCCTCTAAGACGAGCTTGTTATTTTTTTCCTTTAATTTCTGTAAGATGTGATGCTAAAGGCGATGATGAAGAGACGTTTTGGAGTAGCTTTTGTTGGTTTTTAAAAAAATTAAAGAATGAAATAAAGTATTTCCAGAATGATTTGGAAACGACCGTACACCATAATAGACTTGTTGTTCTAATTCACTAAATCTCCTTATATATATATATATATATATATATATATTTGAAGGCTTTTTTGCCTCTATATTTATATATATATATATATATATATATATATATATATATATATATATATATAATGTTCAGCTTTATCTCAATGAATATTGAGCTAATGGTATTTGCAAGTTGATGACTGATCTTTGTTTGGTTCATGTTTAAATTAAGGTTGAACACACATCTAAGGAAGGGAATTTTTTCCCGAAATATTATGTTATACAGAACCTCAATCAAACTGCACTGACGGCAATTAAGGTTGTAATATATATATATATATATATATATATATATATATATATATATAAAATTATATTGATAAAAGGTGGAAACTTCAAAACTATCTGTTACACCTCTGCGTTGTATTGTCTTTTATCTATATATATATATATATATATATATATATATATATATAGTATGTAGGAAGTCAACTAACGATGTGTTGTTTTTTTTCTCTCCGAAATAACCAAATTCTATACCTTAAAGATCAAATAAACTTCCGACGTTTAAAAAGTCATTATCAAGTTGAGACATTTCTTTTTCATATAAATCATTTTTCACCGTTGGAGATAAAAATCTCTCTTTTGGTTCGTATTCTGCCGAGATGTTAGTACGTTGCTTATAAATTTCTTCTCCTCTGCTACACGTGTCTTGTGTAACTGGCCTTGTGCCTAACTCCTGGAGAGGAGTAAATCAATACACATGTCTCGTGTTATGGTAATTGAAATGAAAATTTGCACTTGGAAATCATCGCTTTAAAGTTACATTTAGTATAGAATGTAGAACGCCGAATAACGATGTGGTGTGTTTTTTTTATTCTCCAAAATAAACAAATTTATTTACAAGCTTTCGACTTTTCAAATCATTATCAAGTGGAGACATTTTTTTTATATAAATCATTTTTCAAATCAAGTTCCAAATAAAGAGCATACTCAGAGATATTATAGTTATCTAAAGCTGTTTCAAGGCCGTGTTTATTTTAAGTCATACAATGAATCTTAATTCTTTATAACCACTTATGAAAAGAATGGAGCCCTCTTGGCAGCTCTTTAAAAAAGAATGGAGCCCTCTTGGCGGCTCTTCAGAAAAGAATGGAGACCTCTAGGCGACTGATAATGATAATTAAGATTTAACTTACTCCATACCTTGTACTGACGCCACAATGGGTAAGAAATCTGACCCTTGACAAAACAGTCGGATTAACAAATACATATATACACAGGTATATATACACATACACACACACACACACACATATATATATGTTTATATTTTCTGAATGAAATTAAAACTAATCGTTTAATCCCACCCCATCACATATAGCTCTCCACCTTGCTGTAGACACGCTGCCTCACCAAATGTTCCAGTAAATGACTGGTATGGTTTTGTTTTTTTTTTGTAAATTATATCAAAATTCCAATGATGGCAACACATTCTTGCACTGTTTGAATGTTAAGCAATTTTTTTAAGAACAATTAATTTCAATAATTCTTTTAACTTGTTGTTTTCCAATCAAAAACGAGAATTAAAAAAATATATATGCATCTATTCTATTTCAAACGTAAATTGATGGCAAATATCATTTTTAAACGAAAGTATTCTTAACAAAAGGGGGTGACGTGATGAGCCCAATGGACACCAGTGCAGACTATGAAATCAGCTATGTCGTGTTCAAATCCTATCGGTTCTATTATGGTAATTTATGTACTGCTACTCTGGGGAAAGTATGAACTCCCCCCTTAGCTAAGATAAACAAGCTTTTAAAAGTACAAATCATTTTAATACTCGGTACTTCTTGAGATAACAATCCTCAGTAACTACTGCAAATCTTCTATTTATATATAAAACTCAATGTCTGTGTATGTGTGTGATGTTTGTGTGTTCCCTATAGAAAGAAAGGATGAAGAATCTACATGAAATCTAAAAGTGTATTCGTATGTAAAATTTACCGGGCAAGACTTTGGAAGTGTTCCCGAATCTCTAATCTAAAGGGGCTATGAGGACATAACCGTCTTAAAACTTCAAATATATTCTATTTTAATGAAATTTAAATCATATGTATAAAATTTTCTTGGAAAGACAATGGAAGATTGTCACGAATTACTAAGTGCCCTCCTAATCTTAGGAAGCTAGATGTCTGGGGGGGGGGGGGGGGGAGAACCTCCCTTAAAACTTCAAATATATTCTATTTAGATGAAATTTATATCATATGTATAAAATTCTCCGGGGAAAACAATAGAAGTGGTCCTGAATCTCTACGTTACACTTTATGTGCCGAATATCTATGTGTCCCCCACCTCTAAGTGACCCATGGGGACAGACCCTTAAAACTTCAAATATCTCTCTGATTTTAATGAAATTTTGATTCTGTTTCGGAAACGTCAACCATAGATTTTACTGGCATGACATAGGTACTATGAAATCGAGAAAGACGAAGCAAGTACGCCATTCCAAATGTTACTGAAGACTCCCGCTCCTCATGTTAAGAATGATTCTAAAACTGCACCAGTAAAATCTATGGTTGACAATTACGAAACAGTGCCGAAATTTTAACTAATTTGGATATTTTTTCACACATTTCAGCTTCTCCCTATTAGGGGCGAAATGGAAGGAAGAGAGCAATAAAATCAAATAGTGAAAAAAGTACATAGTAGTGATCCTTATTCAATCCCGAGCAACGTCGGGTATTCCTACTTGTATTATTCTATGTTTATGATATTCAAAAACTTATTTCGTAAAAAAAAAAATTTCAAGTTTTTATTAAAACTGTATATTTGGATTATCATATTATTGATGATCATAATTATATTATTATTATTAAGTTATTATTATATTAAAGTTATTATTATTACAAAACATTATTAAGTTATTATTATTAAGTTATATATTATTATTATTATTATTAAGTTATTATTATTATTATTAAGTTATTATTATATTAAAGTTATTATATTAAAGTTATTATTATTACAAAACATTAAGTTATTATTATTAAGTTATATATTATTATTATTATTATTAAGTTATTATTATATTAAAGTTATTATTATTACAAAACATTATTATAATATTAAGTTATTATTATATTAAAGTTATTATTATTACAAAACATTATTAAGTTATTATTATTAAGTTATATATTATTATTATTATTAAGTTATTATTATATTAAAGTTATTATCATTACAAAACATTATTATAATAAGTTATTATTATATTAAAGTTATTATTATTATCTGTATTAAAGTTATTATTATTATTAAGTTATTATTATATATTATAATTATATTCAAATAATACTATTTGGATTATCATATTATTGATATCTTGGATGTTATTTTCACAACGTTTCGGTGGATGTAACCTCTGACTTTCTTTAGGTGCATCTTTTTGAACTCAGGAATTTTTATATCGAACTCGGGAATCTCTACAGAATTTCGAACTGAACCCTTTATTTAATCCACGGGGGTAGATTGTTCTCGTTCCGTCAACCATGACCGGGTAGAAGTCTTAAGTAATTTTTTATTTTATTCTTAGTTATTATCACTTGCAGTAAGGATTGAACCATCAACCTCCAGAAGACTGTCACTTAGAATTGATTGTTCATCAACACCTTTATCCGTGTCACCACATGTCCAAGTCTGATTAAAACTGTTGCCGTGGCGCGAACCCCCATCCGAAATATAGGTTGTCATATCCAGATATGGTATGAGAACTCTAGCCATAACAAACTAAAAAAAATACAGATGATAGTTCGGATGTTTTGTTATTTTATTATTGAGTCATCACTTATCAAAGCTAAAAAACATTCAAGGATAACGGCTAATAAGATGGATAGATTAAATGCCGAGTGATGATGAATACCATGAGGAGATTGAAACAACAGCAGACCCAATCCAGACAAAATCGCAAGAGGGAACTTGATAATTCTGTTGGCGCCAGACTAATTTTATGGGTTTTTTTTTGTGGAAATCGCTCCAGACAAGGCATGAAGCTACTTGATTTAAGGAGCTAACAAGAACAAATATGATTATCGCAAAGGCCAGAGATGCTTATTTGCCTTAGTCTTGAAAAGACCAAGGTAATAGGTAGGAGGAAAACAGTCAGCAGAAAGAGAGTTCCACAAGCCTGCGGTTCATGGAAAGAAGCTACTGGAATAGGAAGCTGTATTACAATGAGGTATCAACACAGCAAATTAATGGAGACCACAAGACCAACAAATCAACCGAGCTGGAACGAAAGAAGCAGGGAATAGATCACATAACTCTGAAGAACACATGCCATAATATTATTTATAGAAAAGACTGAGAATAGCAACATCACGTCTGTGTGAGAAAGGGTTTAGAGAAGAGGAAAGGGTGGGGCCAATCAAATTACAATTACGTTTCTACACCTTATCAAGAACCCTCAAATGGGACAGAGATTCACCAGCCCAAATATGACAACAGAACTCCAAACATGGTCTGATAGTAGATTTGTAGAGATAGAGAATAGCCTCAGGTGTGAGAACGTGTTTGGAGCAATAGAGAGAACCGACTTTACAAGAAGCAGATAGAGCAATGGATCTAATGTATGAACTCCAAGAAAGATTTGATGAGAGAGAAAGACCAAGAAGTTTCAGAGTAAATTTCTCCTCAAGAGCATAGCCATCCATGAGAATTTCAAGAAGAAAAGGGACACGCCTACGATTGAAAGACACGAGCTGAGTTGGTTGGCCAACAGATGGCTCTGTGTGTAGCACACCATAGATATGTTTGTTTACATTGCATTTGCTGGTGGGGTAGTCTTCCTTTATTTTGAAATTATATATTATTTTGCTTAAACTTAACACTGGCATACAAAATTTTACGAAAAAAAAAGAAAATCTGATTAAATTGTATCTGGGCACTTTTTTGCAACTTCTGTTTAGAGCGTAATGACTCGATTGGCAGTGAATTCCCTGAGAATGTTCCTCGTGATAAATGATATTTTAACAATTCTTTACCATAAATAATATAAAAATGTATTTATTAACAGTTGTTTAGCTATTCAATAATACTTTGTTTTACATACAACACAACACAACACACACAAATACACAACCTCAAATTACATCTATATATTCCGGGACCAAGCACGCCTGATGTTTCCACTGAAATTGGTTGAAAGATGAGCGAGCTGTATTTACTATGCTTCCTTCAGAGCTGCTGTGCTGGGCTTGACTGCGGATTCCGCAATCCTTGTTGATGAGAAAGAGTCGGAACAAGTGGCATCCCAGATCAGTGGCTTTCCGACTTGAAAGCAAATACCGTCATCCCGTCGGGCCTGCGACCGTCACCCCTGTGCAGGCTGATTGGTTCGAGAACTGATACAAAACCTGCCGAGTCGAGACGTCGCTTGACTACGTCAAGTTACTTAACACTAGTTATGATTTTACAGACAAATTCAATTAGTAAAGACACTTATTATGTTAGTAAACATTAACACCGGTCTATTTCCATCAAATAAAAAGTTGAATTGCTGTTTAAGTTTCTAGCAATCTCTGGTGGTTTAGAGTCATCGTAAGTGTATAATTTGTGAGTTCGAGGTATGTTGAGAAATTGTTATTATGCAGAAATCAGATGGTTTGGCAGAATATTTACTCCGGCAAGACCTTGGAACCAAAGGTGCCGAAAAATCAGTGTTGAACCTGTATTAAAAAGATGAAAATAAAAAACTAGACCGACAAACTTGCTGCACTTGTGCCCACTCAACATAACACCAGCAAAATCACACCCCTTCACTTTAGAGGTCCCCAGATGCTGAAAGGCTTTACCAAATGTCAGAAGGCTTTCTACTCTAATAGCTTCTTTCCTCAAACCTCTTGCTTTTGGAATTCTCTCCCTGCTCCCTTTTTCCCCGACTGTGCCAATATGCAAAAATTTAAATGTAATCTGAACAAGCATCTCGCTGCACAACTCCCCACTTAGTATGCCCTATAAATCTGGACCCTAATTTACAGCAGCCCCTTACGTCTCAGTGGAAACCTGCCATTTTTAGGTGAATTGATTAAAAGAACATTTAGTTTAACTACAGGATTTAATTTAATGAAATTACAAACTGGTTTTAAATTATATCGTCTGGCAGAACTGTTCACTTTTAATAGAGCTGTAAAAATGCAGTAGGCTGCATTTTTTAGTGGTGCATGTGAATGGCAGACGTTGCAGGTGATAGATACTCGGCCAAAGGAAGAAGGATGGAGGGCACAGAGAAATTTGAAAATGTCTTTGGTTTTATATCGGGCCACCCAGAATTTTATTTCTCTTTGAAATGAAATAAGTGCCTCACAAAAACGGAAATCATGCTGAGACCAAAAGTAATGTTCGCAGATGGACTCCAGTTAAACCCCTTTGAATAGACACTGTCTGCTTGTTATCTCCAGTAGATATCTCAAGTAGTTAGTGCTTGAGTGGTCAGGTGGTGACCACTGAGAAAGACTGGAATCCAAGATTGCCGGTCAGAAGAAAAGGATTCCGGGAGGGGTGGGCATGGCCTTCTGGGCATGACAGGAAGTTGGGTTTTCTGAAAGAGAGCTAGCGATCAGTGGAAAATGGGTGTCTCTCCAGGCAATGTATGCCCATTTGGGGCTCTTAGCTAAATGACTATGTTGATCGGACTTATACTTTATTTCGTCCAGGTAAAAGTTCTCATTTTGCAAGTCTGCCATTCAACCTAAGAACACGAGTATCTTTTGAGACCTCCAAAAAATAAACATGTTACTCGTTATAAACTTCACTCATGGTTTTACTTGGGATGAGAATTCTTTATTGCAGCACTGACTAAAGATCAAACAGAACATCTTCAGACCGGCACAATGAGTGGAGACGATCAGGGACAGTGCAGTGAACGCACGCATACAGGTTCAGAGAGTCTGTTTACTGAATTAGCATGAATAGTAAGAGTCCTGTTTGTGTTGCATATACCTCCCCTCCAAGAGGAGGCCTAATGCCTCGTAAGTCACAATCAAATAAAATGTTATCGAATGCAAATCAGAAATCAAAACAGCACAATTAAATCGCACGGTGTATCCACTCCTTCCGTGATTGAGGTGCCTGGAATTAATGTTTCACAACAGCACGAAGAAAAAAAAGGACATTCTGAATTTGAAGAAGGACCATTTATTAAGATGTTGACTGTCAACGATTGCTACGTTTGTCAATATCTACAACATAATCTCTTTTCGTCTTAGAGACCAGAGAAGAACCATTTATTACGATGTTGACGTTGATTTCTCTTCTGGTTGACGTTCAAGGTTATGGACATCTGGGGCCTTAGCCCCTTAATTTATATCGATCTTAAATCATTTTTTTACACATGCTGTCCGCTCAAAAGCTTCCCAACGAACTGAATCACCTCTCTCGTTCCCTCTCTCTTTGAGCCATGTGACGTCACACCCGCTTCCAGCCATAGCAGGAGGTGTGGCATTTGAGTGCATACTCGTTGACCCCATGATCCGGGTTCCTGTGTATATGTGAATGCCATCCTGCAAACCAAAATCATCAGATGAATACTAGCAAACGTATTCATTAATATTTAACATTTGTTCCTGGGATTGTATCTAGACTGAGTGATCTTAATTGCTTGCAAAGGAGCAATGGCTTTTCATCAACTGTAACAGCATAATCAACAGTAATCAGCATAATTAAAAAAAAAAGGAAAAAGTTACGATGATGAATATTTTACTTTTATTGTGACCTGAAATTTGTTTATGCGGTTGAAGTTCGATTTGATGTTTTGTGCAACAGATTCATCAACTTCTTAGCAGTTTGGATATTTGTGTGATGTTTTTGTCCTTCATGTCTGAATGCTCGGGTTTTAAATAACCAGTCTGGATGTAGTGTGGATCATATTTTTAGGAAACTCGCGTCGCGGGTTAGTTTGATGAGTTCATTGTCTTTGGCGATCCGGCTTTACGAGGAGAGAAACTACCAGTTAATATAGTAAGCTGTTGCGAAAACAGAACGCAGACACTTTGATTGTTTCAAAGATATGTAGGTGTTCTTATTTACTTGCCTCTTCACGATAGCAAAGTTAGGCATAAGGTCGGGTTTTAATGGGGGGGGGGGAATCTAGCTCCCCAAAAAGGGGCAACCTGGATTGAAACAAAAATTAAAATTGCCTCAGTCTAGAAGGACTTCACCTTCACTGACCGAGGATAGAATTGATTAAGTAGCATCAGAACAGATACTACACTTTGTTCTTAGCCAAAGTCATGTGTAGTGCATTTTACTGTGATTTTTCATGAGTCAGTCTACACAGCGACTTCTGTTTTATGTTGGCCTGGAACTACTATGCTCTGACTAAACGAAAAAGTAGTTGTTTTCATTAGAGATCTTCATATTTTATTAACTTGTTGGACGAGTTGAGCGGTCATGTTTCACAATAAAATATTATTCTACCGTTCCAGAAAGGACCTGACTTCAGCTGCAATCCTCTATCTATATAAGAGTCAGATACGTTCAAAAATGGAATACTGGTGCCGCACAGAACACACTTTCCTGCCTTTACAGAATACAAAATCAACTTTGAAATCTAGTGGGAGGTGAGGGTGACCTCTTCTCCTCCCTACAGCCCCTTAGTCACAGAAGAGACGTTTCTAGTCTTTCTCTACTCTGTCGTTATTTCCATGGAAGGTGCTCAACTGAGCTCCAATCTCTGGTTGATCCTTGTAAAACATTCACAGCAAGAACTCGTCTTTTACCACAACGGAAAAAGACTTTCTTTTCTCCCTCCTTGTGTCTAGCATCAGACGAAATTTACATGGACAGATTCTTTGCAAGGGCTTCCCACCTGTGGAACACATTTCTGTCTGTCTGCTTCCCTACTGACTACAACTTGGTCATCTCAACCAACGGAGAGTCTATCAGGTATGGGTACGCAGTGTGATGACGTATGAAAGTGAAACCTGGCCAGTGAGGGTTGAGAAAAAGTGTTTCATGGAGGGAAATGACTGGTATGATGGGTCGGTAATGTGAGTCTTAAAGACAGACTTATATCTGATCTCAGAGGAAGATTAAATTTGGAGAGTATAGAGAGATGTGTGCAGAACAGGAGACTTCGTTCGTATGGCCACATTGAAACACTATATGAGATTTCTTGACTTAGGAGATGTAGAATAGTTGAAGTAGCAGGGTCAGTTGCCAAGGGTATGCCAAGGAAAACATGAGCTAGTAATAGAGATGGATTTGAGGGAAAAATGGATAAATAAAAACCTGGCCAAGAATATGTTAGTTTAGAAGTCAATTTCTAAAAACCGTCGAACACATGTCAGCATGTAAAATGGACGTTAAACAGAATATGCTAGGACATAGAAGTTTCAAAATATGTTGGGAACATGTTTTCTAGTTGTTTTCTTGAATATAAACCTAAATTTAAGAAGAAAATTGATATTTCAAAAAATCGAAAATTCTCGTGTACGCAGACATGTCAGATTTTGCCATTTTCAGCAAGTTTTTTTCTTCTGTAATAACACTGGCTTTCTAGAACATAGAAGTTTCAAAATATGTTGGGAACATGTTTTCTAGTGGTTTTCTTGAATATAAACCTACATTAAAGAAGAAAATTAAAATTTGACAAAATCGAAAATTCTAGTGTCAGATTTTGCCATTTTTAGCAAATTTCTTTCTACTGGGATAACCCTTGTTTTCTAGGACATAGAAGTTTCAAAATATGTTGGTAACATGTTTTCTAGTTGTTTTCTCGAATATAAACCTAAATTAAAGTAGAAAATTGAAATTTCAAAAAATCTAAAATTCTAGTGTACGCGGACATGTCAGATTTTGCTATTTTCAGCAAGTTTTTTTCTTCTGTAATAACACTGGCTTTCTAGAACATAGAAGTTTTAAAATATGTTGGGAACATGTTTTCTAGTGGTTTTCTTGAATGTAAACCTAACTTAAAGAAGAAAATTTAAATTTCAAAAAATCGAAAATTCTCGTGTACGCGGACATGTCAGATTTTGCCATTTTCAGCAAGTTTTTTTCTTCTGTAATAACACTGGCTTTCTAGGACATAGAAGTTTAAAAATATGTTGGAAACATGTTTTCGTAGTTGTTTTCTTGAATATAAACCTAAATTAAAGAAGAAAATTGGAATTTCAAAAAATCGAAAATTCTCGTGTACACGGACATGTCAGGTTTTGCCATTTTTAGCAAGTTTCTTGCTTCTGTAATAATGCTAGTTTTCTAAGACATACACGTTTACAAATATGTTGGGAACATGTTTTCTAGTTGTTTTCTTGAATATAAACCAAACTTAAAGTAGAAAACTGAAATTTCAAAAAATCGAAAATTCTCGTGTATGCAGACATGTCAGATTTTGCTATTTTCAGCAAGTTTCTTCTACTTTTCTAGGACATAGAAGTTTCAAAATATGTTGGGAACATGTTTTCATGTTGTTTTCTTGAATATAAACCTAAATTAAAGTAGAAAATGTAAATTTAAAAAAATCGACAATTCTCGTGTACGCAGACATGTCAGATTTCGCCATTTTCAGCAAGTTTATTTCATCTGCTTTTCTAGGACATAGAAGTTTACAAAAAATGCTGGGAACATGTTTTATAGTTGTTTTCTTGAATATAAAGTTAAATTAAAGTAGAAAATTGAAATTTGAAAAAATCGAAAATTCTCGTGTACATGTCAGCGGACATGTCAGATTTTTCCATTTTCTAGCAAGTTTTTTTATTCTGTAATAACACTGGCTTTCTATCACATAGAAGTTTTAAAATATGTTGGGAACATGTTTTCTAGTGGTTTTCTTTAATATAAACCTAACTTAAAGTAGAAAATTGAAATTTCAAAAAATCCAAAATTCTAGTGTCAGATTTACCCGTTTTTAGCAAATTTCTTTCTACTGTGATAACCCTTGTTTTCTAGGACATAGAAGTTTTAAAATATGTTGGGAACATGTATTCTAGTTGTTTTCTGTAATATAAACCTAAATTAAAGAAGAAAATTGGAATTTCAAAAAATCGAAAATGCTCGTGTACACGGACATGTCAGATTTTGCCATTTTTAGCAAGTTTCTTGCTTCTGTAATAATGCTGGTTTTCTAGGACATAGACGTTTCAAAATATGTTGGGAACATGTTTTCTAGTTGTTTTCTTGAATATAAACCAAACTTAAAGTAGAAAATTGAAATTTAAAAAAATCGAAAATTCTCGTGTACGCGGACATGTCAGATTTTGCTATTTTCAGCAAGTTTCTTCTACTTTTCTAGGACATAGAAGTTTCAAAATATGCTGGGAACATGTTTTCGTAGTTGTTTTCTTGAATATAAAGCTAAATTAAAGTAGAAAATTGAAATTTCAAAAAATCGAAAATTCTTGTGTACGCGGACATGTCAGATTTTGCCATTTTCAGCAAGTTTTTATCTTCTGTAATAACACTGGCTTTCTATCACATAGAAGTTTCAAAATATGTTGGGAACATGTTTTCTAGTGGTTTTCTTGAATATAAACCTAAATTAAAGAAGAAAATTTAAATTTCAAAAAATCGAAAATTCTAGTGTCAGATTTTGCCGTTTTTAGCAAATTTCTTTCTAATGTGATAACCCTTGTTTACTAGGACATAGAAGTTTTAAAATATGTTGGGAACATGTTTTCTAGTAGTTTTCTTGAATATAAACCTAAATTAAAGTAGAAAATTGAAATTTCAAAAAATCGAAAATTCCTGTGTATGCGGACATGTCAGATTTGGCCATTTTCAGCAAGTTTCTTTCTTCTGCTTTTCTATGACATAGAAGTTTCAAAATATGTTTGAAATATGTTTTCATGTTGTTTTCTTGAATATAAACCTTAATTAAAGTAGAAAATTGAAATTTCAAAAAATAAAAAATTCTCGTGTACGCGGACATGTAAGATTTTGCCATTTTCAGCAAGTTTTTTTCTTCTGTAATAACACTGGCTTTCTAGGACATAGAAGTTTCAAAATATGTTGGGAACATGTTTTCTAGTTGTTTTCTTGAATATAAACCTAAATTAAAGAAGAACATTTGAATTTTTAAAAATCGAAAATTATCGTGTACACGGACATGTCAGATTTAGCCATTTTTAGCAAGTTTCTTGCTTCTGTAATAATTCTGGTTTTCTAGAACATAGAAGTTTCAAAATATGTTGGGAACATGTTTTCTAGTTGTTTTCTTGAATATAAACCTAAATTAAAGGAGATAATTGGAATTTGAAAAAATCGAAAATTCTCGTGTACACGAACATGTCAGATTTTGCCATTTTTAGCAAGTTTCTTTCTTCTGCTTTTCTAGGACATAGAAGCTTCAAAATATGTTGGGAACATGTTTTCTAGTTGTTTTCTTGAATATAAACATAAATTAAAGTAGAAAATTGAAATTTCAAAAAATCGAAAATTCTCGTGTACGCGGACATGTCAGATTTTGCCATTTTCAGCAAGTTTCTTTCTTCTACTTTTCTAAGACATAGAAGTTTCAAAATATGTTGGGAACATGTTTTCTAGTTTTTTTCTTGAATATAAACCTTAATTAAAGTAGAAAATTGAAATATCAAAAAATCGAAAATTCTCGTGTACACGAACATGTCAGATTTTGCCATTTTCAGCAAGTTTTTTCTCCTGTAATCACACTGGCTTTCTAGGACATAGAAGTTTTAAAATATGTTGGGAACATGTTTTCTAGTTGTTTTCTTAAATATAAACCTAAATTAAAGAAGAAAATTGAAATGTAAAAAAATGGAAAATGCTCGTGTACACAGACATGTCAGATTTTGCCATTTTAGCAAGTTTCTTGCTTCTGTAATAACCCTGGTTTTCTAGGACATAGAAGCTTCAAAATATGTTGGGAACATGTTTTCTAGTTTTTTCTTGAATATAAACATAAATTAAAGTAGAAAAATGGAATCTTGAAAAAATCGAAAATTCTTGTGTATGCGGACATGTACGATTTTGCCATTTTCAGCAAGTTTCTTTCTTCTACTTTTCTAGAACATAGAAGTTTCAAAATATGTTGGGAACATGTTTTCTAGTTGTTTTCTTGAATATAAACCTAAATTAAAGAAGAAAATTTAAATTTTACAAAAATCGAAAATTCTAGTGTCAGATTTTGCGTTTTTAGCAAATTTCTTTCTACTGTGATAACCCTTGTTTTCTAGGACATAGAAGTTTCAAAATATGTTGGTAACATGTTTTCTAGTTGGTTTCTTGAATATGAACCTAAATTAAAGTAGAAAATTGAAATTTCAAAAAATCGAAAATTCTCGTGTATGCGGACATGTCAGATTTTGCCATTTTCAGCAAGTTTTTTTCTACTGTAATCACACTGGCTTTCTAGGACATAGAAGTTTACAAATATATTGAGAACATGTTTTCTAGTGGTTTTCTTGAATATAAACTTAAATTAAAGAGGAAAATTTAAATTTCAAAAAATCGAAAATTCTAGTGTCAGATTTTTCCGTTTTTAGCAAGTTACTTTCTACTGTGATAACCCTTGTTTTCTAGGACATAGAAGTTTCAAAATATGTTGGTAACATGTTTTCTAGTTGTTTTCTTGAATATAAACCTAAATTAAAGTAGAAAATTGAAATTTAAAAAAATCGACAATTCTCGTGTATGCGGACATGTCAGATTTTGCCATTTTCAGCAAGTTTTTTTCTACTGTAATCACACTGGCTTTCTAGGACATAGAAGTTTCAAAATATGTTGGGAACATGTTTTCTAGTTGTTTTCTTGAATATACACCTAAATTAAAGAAGAAAATTGAAATTTCAAAAAATCGAAAATTCGCGTGTACACAGACATGTCAGATTTTGCCATTTTAGCAAGTTTCTTGCTTCTGTAATAACCCTGGTTTTCTAGGACACAGAAGTTTCAAAATATGTTGGTAACATGTTTTCTAGTTGTTTTCTTGAATATAAACCTAAATTAAAGTAGAAAATTGAAATTTCAAAAAATCAAAAATTCTCGTGTACCAAACATGTCAGATTTTGCCATTTTCACCAAGTTTTTTTCTTCTGTAATAACACTGGCTTTCTATGGCATAGAAGTTTCAAAATATGTTGAGAACATGTTTTCTAGTGGTTTTCTTGAATATAAACCTAAATTAAAGAAGAAAATTTAAATTTCAAAAAATCGAAAATTCTAGTGTCAGATTTTGTTGTGTTTAGCAAGTTTCTTTCTACTGTGATAACCCTTGTTTTCTACGACATAGACGTTTCAAAATATGTTGGTAACATGTTTTCTAGTTGTTTTCTTGAATATAAACCTAAATTAAAGAAGAAAATTAAAATTTCAAAAAAATCAAACATTCTCGTGTACGCAAACATGTCAGATTTTGCCATTTTCAGCAAGTTTTTTTCTTCTGTAATAACACTGGCTTTCTATGGCATAGAAGGTTCAAAATATGTTGGGAACCTGTTTTCTAGTAGTTTTATTGAATATAAACCCAAATTAAAGTAGAGAATTGAAATTAAAAAAAATCGAAAATTCTCGTGTACGCGGACATGTCAGATTTTGCCATTTTAGCAAGTTTCTTTCTTCTGCTTTTCTAATACATAGAAGGTTCAAAATATGTTGGGAACATGTTTTCATGTTGTTTTCTTTAATATAAACCTTAATTAAAGTAGAAAATTGAAATTTCAAAAAATCGAAAATTCTCGTGTACACAGACATGTCAGATTTTGCCATTTTAGCAAGTTTCTTGCTTCTGTAATAACCCTGGTTTTCTAGGACATAGAAGTTTCAAAATATGTTGGGAACATGTTTTCTAGTTGTTTTCTTGAATATAAACCTTAATTAAAGTAGAAAATTGAAATTTCAAAAAATCGAAAATTCTCGTGTACCAAACATGTCAGATTTTGCCATTTTCACCAAGTTTTTTTCTTCTGTAATAACACTGGCTTTCTATGGCATAGAAGTTCTAAAATATGTTGAGAACATGTTTTCTAGTGGTTTTCTTGAATATAAACCTAAATTAAAGAAGAAAATTGAAATTTCAAAAAATCGAAAATTCTCGTGTACCAAACATGTCAGATTTTGCCATTTTCACCAAGTTTTTTTCTTCTGTAATAACACTAGCTTTCTATGGCATAGAAGTTTCAAAATATGTTGAGAACATGTTTTCTAGTGGTTTTCTTGAATATAAACCTAAATTAAAGAAGAAAATGTAAATTTCAAAAAATCGAAAATTCTAGTGTCAGATTTTGCCGTTTTTAGCAAGTTTCTTTCTACTGTGATAACCCTTGTTTTCTAGGACATAGAAGTTTCAAAATATGTTGGTAACATGTTTTCTAGTTGTTTTTTTGAATATAAACCTAAATTAAAGTAGAAAATTGAAATTTCAAAAAATCGAAAATTCTCGTGTACCAAACATGTCAGATTTTGCCATTTTCACCAAGTTTGTTTCTTCTGTATTAACACTGGCTTTCTATGGCATAGAAGTTTCAAAAAATGTTGAGAACATGTTTTCTAGTGGTTTTCTTGAATATAAACCTAAATTAAAGAAGAAAATTGAAATTTAAAAAAATCGAAATTTCTAGTGTCAGATTTTTCCGTTTTTAGCAAGTTTCTTGCTTCTGTAATAACCCTGGTTTTCTAGGACATAGAAGTTTCAAAATATGTTGAGAACATGTTTTCTAGTTGTTTTTATTGAATATAAACCTAAATTAAAGTAGAAAATTTAAATTTCAAAAAATCGAAAATTCTCGTGTACCAAACATGTCAGATTTTGCCATTTTCACCAAGTTTTTTTCTTCTGTAATAACACTGGCTTTCTATGGCATAAAAGTTTCAAAAAATGTTGAGAACAAGTTTTCTAGTGGTTTTCTTGAATATAAACCTAAATTAAAGTAGAAAATTGAAATTTCAAAAAATCGAAAATTCTCGTGTACGCTGACATGTCAGATTTTGCCATTTTCAGCAAGATTTTTTCTTCTGTAATAACACTGGCTTTCTATCACATAGAAGTTTCAAAATATGTTGGTAACATGTTTTCTAGTGGTTTTCTTGAATATAAACCTAAATTAAAGAAACAAATTTAAATTTCAAAAAAACAAAAATTCTCGTGTACGCAAACATGTCAGATTTTGCCATTTTCAGCAAGTTTTTTTCTTCTGTAATAACACTGGCATTCTATGGCATAGAAGTTTCAAAATATGTTGGTAACCTGTTTTCTAGT
This sequence comes from Sepiola atlantica, assembly GCA_963556195.1. Lineage (NCBI taxonomy): Eukaryota > Metazoa > Mollusca > Cephalopoda > Sepiida > Sepiolidae > Sepiola > Sepiola atlantica. The sequence continues at coordinate 609,090 of CAUVYP010000661.1, read as the reverse complement.
AGTTTTCCTGAATATAAACCTAAATTAAAGTAGAGAATTGGAATTTAAAAAAATCGAAAATTCTCGTGTACGCGGACATGTCAGATTTTGCCATTTTAGCAAGTTTCTTTCTTCTGCTTTTCTAATACATAGAAGGTTCAAAATATGTTGGGAACATGTTTTCATGTTGTTTTATTTAATATAAACCTTAATTAAAGTAGAAAATTGAAATTTCAAAAAATAGAAAATTCTTCTGAACGCTGACATGTAAGATTTTTCTATTTTCAGCAAGTTTTTTTCTTCTGTAATCACACTGGCTTTCTAGGACATAGAAGTTTCAAAATATGTTGGGAACATGTTTTCTAGTTGTTTTCTTGAATATAAACCTAAATTAAAGAAGAAAATTTAAATTTCAAAAAATCGAAAATTCTCGTGTTCACAGACATGTCAGATTTTGCCATTTTAGCAAGTTTCTTGCTTCTGTAATTACCCTGGTTTTCTAGGACATAGAAGTTTCAAAATATGTTGGTAACATGTTTTCTAGTTGTTTTCTTGAATATAAACCTAAATTAAAGTAGAAAATTTAAATTTCAAAAAATCGAAAATTCTCGTGTACCAAACATGTCAGATTTTGCCATTTTCACCAAACTTTTTTCTTCTGTAATAACACTGGCTTTCTATGGCATAGAAGTTTCAAAATATGTTGAGAACATGTTTTCTAGTGGTTTTCTTGAATATAAACCTAAATTAAAGAAGAAAATTTAAATTTCAAAAAATCGAAAATTCTAGTGTCAGATTTTGCCGTTTTTAGCAAGTTTCTTTCTACTGTGATAACCCTTGTTTTCTAGGACATAGAAGTTTCAAAATATGTTGGTAACATGTTTTGTAGTTGTTTTTTTGAATATAAACCTAAATTAAAGTAGAAAATTGAAATTTCAAAAAATCGAAAATTCTCGTGTACCAAACATGTCAGATTTTGCCATTTTCACCAAGTTTGTTTCTTCTGTATTAACACTGGCTTTCTATAGCATAGAAGTTTCAAAATATGTTGAGAACATGTTTTCTAGTGGTTTTCTTTAATATAAACCTAAATTAAAGAAGAAAATGTAAATTTAAAAAAATCGAAAATTCTAGTGTCAGATTTTGCCGTTTTTAGCAAGTTTCTTTCTACTGTGATAACCCTTGTTTTCTAGGACATAGAAGTTTCAAAATATGTTGGTAACATGTTTTCTAGTTGTTTTCTTGAATATAAACCTAAATTAAAGTAGAAAATTGAAATTTAAAAAAATCGAAAATTCTCGTGTACGCTGAAATGTCAGATTTTGCCATTTTCAGCAAGATTTTTTCTTCTGTAATAACACTGGCTTTCTATCACATAGAAGTTTCAAAATATGTTGGTAACATGTTTTCTAGTGGTTTTCTTGAATATAAACCTAAATTAAAGAAACAAATTTAAATTTCAAAAAAACAAAAATTCTCGTGTACGCAAACATGTCAGATTTTGCCATTTTCAGCAAGTTTTTTTCTTCTGTAATAACACTGGCATTCTATGGCATAGAAGTTTCAAAATATGTTGGTAACCTGTTTTCTAGTAGTTTTCCTGAATATAAACCTAAATTAAAGTAGAGAATTGAAATTTAAAAAAATCGAAAATTCTCGTGTACGCGGACATGTCAGATTTTGCCATTTTAGCAAGTTTCTTTCTTCTGCTTTTCTAATACATAGAAGGTTCAAAATATGTTGGGAAAATGTTTTCATGTTGTTTTATTTAATATAAACCTTAATTAAAGTAGAAAATTGAAATTTCAAAAAATAGAAAATTCTTCTGAACGCTGACATGTAAGATTTTTCTATTTTCAGCAAGTTTTTTTCTTCTGTAATCACACTGGCTTTCTAGGACATAGAAGTTTCAAAATATGTTGGGAACATGTTTTCTAGTTGTTTTCTTGAATATAAACCTAAATTAAAGAAGAAAATTTAAATTTCAAAAAATCGAAAATTCTCGTGTTCACAGACATGTCAGATTTTGCCATTTTAGCAAGTTTCTTGCTTCTGTAATTACCCTGGTTTTCTAGGACATAGAAGTTTCAAAATATGTTGGTAACATGTTTTCTAGTTGTTTTCTTGAATATAAACCTAAATTAAAGTAGAAAATTTAAATTTCAAAAAATCGAAAATTCTCGTGTACCAAACATGTCAGATTTTGCCATTTTCACCAAGTTTTTTTCTTCTGTAGTAACACTGGCTTTCTATGGCATAGAAGTTTCAAAATATGTTGAGAACATGTGTTTTAGTGGTTTTCTTGAATATAAACCTAAATTAAAGAAGAAAATTGAAATTTTACAAAAATCGAAAATTCTAGTGTCAGATTTTGCCGTTTTTAGCAAGTTTCTTTCTATTGTGATAACCCTTGTTTTCTAGGACATAGAAGTTTCAAAATATGTTGGTAACATGTTTTCTAGTTGTTTTCTTGAATATAAACCTAAATTAAAGTAGAAAATTGAAATTTAAAAAAATCGACCATTCTCGTGTACGCGGACATTTCAGATTTTGCCATATTAAGCAAGTTTTTTTCCCTCTGTAAGTACCCTGGTTTTCTAGGACATAGAAGTTTCAAAATATGTTGGTAACATGTTTTCTAGTTGTTTTCTTGAATATAAACCTAAATGAAAGTAGAAAATTTAAATTGACAAAAATCGAAAATTCTCGTGTACCAAACATGTCAGATTTTTGCATTTTCACCAAGTTTTTTTCTTCTGTAATAACACTGGCTTTCTATGGCATAGAAGTTTCAAAATATGTTGATAACATGTTTTCTAGTGGTTTTCTTGAATATAAACCTAAATTAAAGAAGAAAATTGAAATTTCAAAAAATCGAAAATTCTAGTGTCAGATTCTGCCGTTTTTAGCAAGTTTCTTTCTACTGTGATAACCCTTGTTTTCTAGGACATAGAAGTTTCAAAATATGTTGGTAACATGTTTTCTAGTTGTTTTCTTGAATATAAACCTAAATTAAAGTAGAAAATTGAAATTTAAAAAAATCGAAAATTCTCGTGTACGCTGAAATGTCAGATTTTGCCATTTTCAGCAAGATTTTTTCTTCTGTAATAACACTGGCTTTCTATGGCATAGAAGTTTCAAAATATGTTGAGAACATGTTTTCTAGTGGTTGTCTTGAATATAAACTTAAATTAAAGAAGAAAATGGTAATTTCAAAAAATCGAAAATTCTAGTGTCAGATTTTGCCGTTTTTAGCAAGTTTTTTCTACTGGCTTTCTAGGACATAGAAGTTTCAAAATATGTTGGGAACATGTTTTCTAGTTGTTTTCTTGAATATAAACCTAAATTAAAGAAGAAAATGTAAATTTAAAAAAATCGAAAATTCTCGTGTACACAGACATGTCAGATTTTGCCATTTTAGCAAGTTTCTTGCTTCTGTAATAACCCTGGTTTTCTAGGACATAGAAGTTTCAAAATATGTTGGTAACATGTTTTCTAGTGGTTTTCTTGAATATAAACCTAAATGAAAGTAGAAAATTTAATGTGACAAAAATCGAAAATTCTCGTGTACCAAACATGTCAGATTTTGCCATTTTCACCGAGTTTGTTTCTTCTGTAATAACACTGGCTTTCTATGGCATAGAAGTTTCAAAATATGTTGAGAACATGTTTTCTAGTGGTTTTCTTGAATATAAACCTAAATTAAAGTAGAAAATTGAAATTTCAAAAAATCGAAAATTCTCGTGTACGCTGACATGTCAGATTTTGCCATTTTCAGCAAGATTTTTTCTTCTGTAATAACACTGGCTTTCTAAGGCATAGAAGTTTCAAAATATGTTGAGAAAATGTTTTCTAGTTGTTTTCTTTTATATAAACTTAAATTAAAGAAGAAAATTGAAATTTCAAAAAATCGAAAATTCTAGTGTCAGATTTTGCCGTTTTTAGCAAGTTTCTTTCTTCTGTGATAACCCTTGTTTTCTAGGACATAGAAGTGTCAAAATATGTTGGTAACATGTTTTCTAGTTGTTTTCTTGAATATAAACCTAAATGAAAGTAGAAAATTGAAATTGACAAAAATCGAAAATTCTCGTGTACCAAACATGTCAAATTTCGGCATTTTCACCAAGTTTATTTCTTCTGTTATAACAGTGGCTTTCTATGGCATAGAAGTTTCAAAATATGTTGATGACATGTTTTCTAGTGGTTTTCTTGAATATAAACCTAAATTAAAGAAGAAAATTGAAATTTCACAAAATCGAAAATTCCAGTGTCAGATTGTGCCGTTTTTAGCAAGTTTCTTTCTACTGTGATTACCCTTGTTTTCTAGGACATAGAAGTTTCAAAATATGTTGGTAACATGTTTTCTAGTTGTTTTCTTGAATATAAACCTAAATTAAAGAAGAAAATTGAAATTTCAAAAAATGGAAAATTCTAGTGTCAGATTTTACCGTTTTTAGCAAGTTTCTTTCTACTGTGATAACCCTTGTTTTCTAGGACATAGAAGTGTCAAAATATGTTGGTAACATGTTTTCTAGTTGTTTTCTAGAATATAAACCTAAATTAAAGAAGAAAATTGGAATTTGAAACAATCGAAGATTATCGTGTACACGGACATGTCAGATTTTGCCATTTTCAGAAAGTTTTTTTCTTATGCTTTTCTAGGACATAGAAGTTTCAAAATATGTTTGAAACATGTTTTCATATTGTTTTCTTGAACAAAAACTTAAATTTAAGTAACAAATCGAAATTTAAAAAAATAGAAAATTCTCGTGTACGTGGACATGTCAGATTTTTCCATTTTCAGTAAGTTGTTTTACTTCTGTAATAACACTGGCTTTCTAGGACATAGAAGTTAAAAAATATGTTGGAAACATGTTTTCTAGTGGTTTTCTTGAATATAAACCTAAATTAAAGAAGAAAATTAGAATTTCAAAAAATCGAAAATTATAGTGTACACGGACATGTCAGATTTTGCCATTTTTAGCAAGTGTCTTGCTTCTGTAATAATGCTGGTTTTCTAGGACATAGAAGTTTCTAAATATGTTGAGATCATGTTTTCTACTGGGTTTCTTGAATATAAACCTAACTTAAAGAAGAAAATTTAAATTTCAAAAAATCGAAAATTCTTGTGTACGCGGACATGTCAGATTTGGCCATTTTCAGCAAGTTTTTTTCTTCTGTAAACGAAAAAAAAAAAATTTCAAAAGATCGACACTCGCGACATGTCCGGAGCTTACTGAAATCCCCGATTTTAGGCCAATTCTAAAATCTTGAGATATTTGATTTTTTTTGCAATTCAAGGTGTAAATACTACTATAAACCTACTTTCGACTGATTTTCCATCATACTGACATGAAAAAATAAATTTTAAAAAAGTTCAAAAAATCGACAATCGCGACATGTCTGGAGATTACAGAAATCCCCGATTTTAGGCCAATTCTTAAATCTTGAGATATTTGATATTTTTTTGCAACTCAAGGTGTAAAAAGTACTTAAAACATTCTTTCCACTAGTTTTCCATCATACTGACATGAAAAAACGAAAAAAACAAAATTTCAAAAAATCGACAATCGCGACATGTCCGGAGCTTATAGAAATCCCCGATTTTAAACCAATTCTAAAATCTTGAGATATTTGATATTTTTTTGCAATTCAAGGTGTAAATACTACTTAAAACCTACTTTCGACTGAGTTTCAATCATACTAACATGAAAAAATAAAAAAATAAAAATTTCAAAAAATCGACAATCGCGACATGTCCGGAGCTTACAGAAATCCCCGCTTTTAGGCCAATTCTAAAATCTTGAGATATTTGATATTTTTTTGCAATTCAAGGTGTAAATACTACTTAAAACCTACTTTCGACTGATTTTCCATCATACTGACATGAAAAAATAAAAATATAAAAAATTTCAAAAGATCGACAATCGCGACATGTCTGGAGCTTACAGAAATCCCCGATTTTAGGCCAATTCTTAAATCTTGAGATATTTGATATTTTTTTGCAATTCAAGGTGTAAATACTACTTAAAACCTACTTTCGACTGATTTTCCATCATACTGACATGAAAAAACGAAAAAAACAAAATTTCAAAAAATCGACAATCGCGACATGTCCGGAGCTTACAGAAATCCCCGATTTTAGGCAAATTCTTAAATCTTGAGATATTTGATATTTTTTTGCAATTCAAGGTGTAAAAAGTACTTAAAACCTTCTTTCGACTGATTTTCCATCATACTGACATAAAAAAACGAAAAAAAAAAATTTCAAAAGATCGAGAATCGCGACATGTCCGGAGCTTACAGAAATCCCCGATTTTAGGCCAATTCTTTAATCTTGAGATATTTGATATTTTTTTGCAATTCAAGGTGTAAATACTACTTAAAACCTACTTTCGATGATTTTCCATCATACTGACATGAAAAAACGAAAAAAACAAAATTTAAAAACATCGACAATCGCGACATGTCTGGAGCTTACAGAAATCCCCGATTTTAGGCCAATTCTTAAATCTTGAGATATTTGATATTTTTTTGCAATTCAAGGTGTAAATACTACTTAAAATCTACTTTCGATGATTTTCCATCATACTGACATGAAAAAACGAAAAAAACAAATTTTCAAAAAATCGACAATCGCGACATGTCCAAAGTTTACAGAAATCCCCGATTTTAGGCCAATTCTTAAATCTTGAGATAGTTGATATTTTTTTGCAATTCAAGGTGTAAAAAGTACTTAAAACCTTCTTTCGACTGATTTTCCATCATACTGACATGAAAAAACGAAAAAAACAAATTTTCAAAAAATCTACAATCGCGACATGTCGTTGAGCTTACAGAAATCCCCGATTTTAGGCCAATTCTTAAATCTTGAGATATTTGATATTTTTTTGCAATTCAAGGTGTAAATACTACTTAAAACCTACTTTCGATGATTTTCCATCATACTGACATGAAAAAACGAAAAAAACCAAATTTAAAAAATCGACAATCGCGACATGTCTGGAGCTTACAGAAATCCCCGATTTTAGGCCAATTCTTAAATCTTGAGATATTTGATATTGTTTTGCAATTCAAGGTGTAAAAAGTACTTAAAACCTTCTTTCGACTGATTTTCCATCATACTGACATGAAAAAACGAAAAAAACAAAATTTCAAAAAATCGACAATCGCGACATGTCTGGAGCTTACAGAAATCCCCGATTTTAGGCCAATTCTTAAATCTTGATATAATTTATATTTTTTGCAATTCAAGGTGTAAAAAGTACTTAAAACCTTCTTTCGACTGATTTTCCATCATACTGACATGAAAAAACGAAAAAAACAAAATTTCAAAAAATCCACAATCGCGACATGTCTGGAGCTTACCGAAATCCCCGATTTAAGGCCAATTCTTAAATCTTGAGATATTTTATATTTTTTTGCAATTCAAGGTGTAAATACTACTTAAAACCTACTTTCGATGATTTTCCATCATACTGACATGAAAAAACGAAAAAAACAAAATTTAAAAAAATCGACAATCGCGACATGTCCAAAGCCTACAGAAATCCCCGATTTTAGGCCAATTCTTAAATCTTGAGATATTTGATATTTTTTTGCAATTCAAGGTGTAAAAAGTACTTAAAACCTTCTTTCGACTGATTTTCCATCATACTGACATGAAAAAACGAAAAAACTAAAAATTTCAAAAGATCTACAATCGCGACATGTCGTTGAGCTTACAGAAATGCCCGATTTTAGGCCAATTCTTAAATCTTGAGATATTTGATATTTTTTTGCAATTCAAGGTGTAAATACTACTTAAAACCTACTTTCGAGGATTTTCCATCATACTGACATGAAAAAGCGAAAAAAACAAAATTTCAAAAAATCGACAATCGCGACATGTCCGGAGCTTACAGAATCCCCGATTTTAGGCCAATTCTTGCATCTTGAGATATTTGATATTTTTTTGCAATTCAAGGTGTAAATACTACTTAAAACCTACTTTCGATGATTTTCCATCATACTGACATGAAAAAACGAAAAAAACAAAATTTCAAAAAATTTACAATCGCGACATGTCCATAGCTTACAGAAATCCCCGATTTTAGGCCAATTCTTAAATCTTGAGATATTTAATATTTTTTTGCAATTCAAGGTGTAAAAAGTACTTAAAACCTACTTTCGACTGATTTTCAATCATATTGCCATGAAAAAACAAAAAAAATAAAAATTTCAAAAGATAGACAATCGCGACATGTCCGGAGCTTACAGAATCCCCGATTTTAGGCCAATTCTTGCATCTTGAGATAGTTGATATTTTTTTGCAATTCAAGGTGTAAATACTACTTAAAACCTACTTTCGATGATTTTCCATCATACTGACATGAAATAACGAAAAAAACAAAATTTTAAAAAATCGACAATCGCGACATGTCTGGAGCTTACAGAAATCCCCGATTTTAGGCCAATTCTTAAATCTTGAGATATTTGATATTTTTTTGCAATTCAATGTGTAAATACTACTTAAAACCTACTTTCGAATATTTTCCATCATACTGACATGAAAAAACGAAAAAAACAAAATTTAAAAAAATCGACAATCGCGACATGTCCAAAGCTTACAGAAATCCCCGATTTTAGGCCAATTCTTAAATCTTTAGATATTTGATATTTTTTTGCAATTCAAGGTGTAAAAAGTACTTAAAACCTTCTTTCGACTGATTTTCCATCATACTGACATGAAAAAACGAAAAAAACAAAATTTCAAAAAATCGACAATCGCAACATGTCTGGAGCTAACCGAAATACCCTATTTTAGGCCAATTCTAAAATCTTGAGATATTTGATATTTTTTTGCAATTCAAGGTGTAAAAAGTACTTAAAACCTTCTTTCGACTGATTTTCAATCATACTGACATGAAAAAACAAAAAAAAACAAATTTCAAACAATCGACAATCGCGACATGTCCAAAGCTTACAGAACTCCCCGATTTTAGGCCAATTCTTAAATCTTGAGATATTTGATATTTTTTTGCAATTCAAGGTGTAAAAAGTACTTAAAACCTTCTTTCGACTGATTTTCCATCATACTGACATGAAAAAACGAAAAAAACAAAATTTCAAAAAATCGACAATCGCGACATGTCTGGAGCTTACCGAAATCCCCGATTTAAGGCCAATTCTTAAATCTTGAGATATTTGATATTTTTTTGCAATTCAAGGTGTAAATACTACTTAAAACCTTCTTTCGACTGATTTTCCATCATACTGACATGAAAAAACGAAAAAAACAAAATTTCAAAAAATCGACAATCGCAACATGTCTGGAGCTAACCGAAATACCCTATTTTAGGCCAATTCTTAAATCTTGAGATATTTGATATTTTTTTGCAATTCAAGGTGTAAAAAGTACTTAAAACCTTCTTTCGACTGATTTTCAATCATACTGACATGAAAAAACAAAAAAAAACAAATTTCAAAAAATCGACAATCGCAACATGTCTGGAGCTAACCGAAATACCCTATTTTAGGCCAATTCTAAAATCTTGAGATATTTGATATTTTTTTGCAATTCAAGGTGTAAAAAGTACTTAAAACCTTCTTTCGACTGATTTTCAATCATACTGACATGAAAAAACAAAAAAAAACAAATTTCAAACAATCGACAATCGCGACATGTCCAAAGCTTACAGAAATCCCCGATTTTAGGCCAATTCTTAAATCTTGAGATATTTGATATTTTTTTGCAATTCAAGGTGTAAAAAGTACTTAAAACCTTCTTTCGACTGATTTTCCATCATACTGACATGAAAAAACGAAAAAAACAAAATTTCAAAAAATCGACAATCGCGACATGTCTGGAGCTTACCGAAATCCCCGATTTAAGGCCAATTCTTAAATCTTGAGATATTTGATATTTTTTTGCAATTCAAGGTGTAAATACTACTTAAAACCTACTTTCGATGATTTTCCATCATACTGACATGAAAAAACGAAAAAAACAAAATTTAAAAAAATCGACAATCGCGACATGTCTGGAGCTTACATAAATCCCCGATTTTAGGCCAATTCTTAAATCTTGAGATAGTTGATATTTTTTTGCAATTCAATGTGTAAAAAGTACTTAAAACCTTCTTTCGACTGATTTTCCATCATACTGACATGAAAAAACGAAAAAAACAAAATTTCAAAAAATTTACAATCGCGACATGTCCATAGCTTACAGAAATCCCCGATTTTAGGCCAATTCTTAAATCTTGAGATATTTAATATTTTTTTGCAATTCAAGGTGTAAAAAGTACTTAAAACCTACTTTCGACTGATTTTCAATCATACTGCCATGAAAAAACAAAAAAAATAAAAATTTAGAAAAGATAGACAATCGCGACATGTCCGGAGCTTACAGAATCCTTGATTTTAGGCCAATTCTTGCATCTTGAGATAGTTGATATTTTTTTGCAATTCAAGGTGTAAATACTACTTAAAACCTACTTTCGATGATTTTCCATCATACTGACATGAAAAAACGAAAAAAACAAAATTTAAAAAAATTTACAATCGCGACATGTCCATAGCTTACAGAAATCCCCGATTTTAGGCCAATTCTTAAATCTTGAGATATTTAATATTTTTTTGCAATTCAAGGTGTAAAAAGTACTTAAAACCTACTTTCGACTGATTTTCAATCATACTGCCATGAAAAAACAAAAAAAATAAAAATTTCAAAAGATAGACAATCGCGACATGTCCGGAGCTTACAGAATCCCCGATTTTAGGCCAATTCTTAAATCTTGAGATAGTTGATATTTTTTTGCAATTCAAGGTGTAAATACTACTTAAAACCTACTTTCGATGATTTTTCATCATACTGACATGAAATAACGAAAAAAACAAAATTTTAAAAAATCGACAATCGCGACATGTCTGGAGCTTACAGAAATCCCCGATTTTAGGCCAATTCTTAAATCTTGAGATATTTGATATTTTTTTGCAATTCAATGTGTAAATACTACTTAAAACCTACTTTCGATGATTTTCCATCATACTGACATGAAAAAACGAAAAAAACAAAATTTAAAAAAATCGACAATCGCGACATGTCCAAAGCTTACAGAAATCCCCGATTTTAGGCCAATTCTTTAATCTTTAGATATTTGATATTTTTTTGCAATTCAAGGTGTAAAAAGTACTTAAAACCTTCTTTCGACTGATTTTCCATCATACTGACATGAAAAAACGAAAAAAACAAAATTTCAAAAAATCGACAATCGCAACATGTCTGGAGCTAACCGAAATACCCTATTTTAGGCCAATTCTTAAATCTTGAGATATTTGATATTTTTTTGCAATTCAAGGTGTAAAAAGTACTTAAAACCTTCTTTCGACTGATTTTCAATCATACTGACATGAAAAAACAAAAAAAAACAAATTTCAAAAAATCGACAATCGCAACATGTCCAAAGCTTACAGAAATCCCCGATTTTAGGCCAATTCTTAAATCTTGAGATATTTGATATTTTTTTGCAATTCAAGGTGTAAAAAGTACTTAAAACCTACTTTCGACTGATTTTCCATCATACTGACATGAAAAAACGAAAAAAAATAAAAATTTAAAAGATCAACAATCGCGACATGTCCGGAGCTTACAGAAATCCCCGATTTTAGGCCAATTCTTAAATCTTGAGATATTTGATATTTTTTTGCAATCCAAGGTGTAAATACTACTTAAAACCTACTTTCGATGATTTTCCATCATACTGACATGAAAAAACGAAAAAAACAAAATTTAAAAAAATCGACAATCGCGACATGTCCGGAGCTTACAGAAATCCCCGATTTTAGGCCAATTCTTAAATCTTGAGATATTTGATATTTTTTTGCAATTCAAGGTGTAAAAAGTACTTAAAACCTTCTTTCGACTGATTTTCCATCATACTGACATGAAAAAACGAAAAAAAAAAATTTCAAAAAATCGACAATCGCAACATGTCTGGAGCTTACCGAAATACCCTATTTTAGGCCAATTCTAAAATCTTGAGATATTTGATATTTTTTTGCAATTCAAGGTGTAAATACTACTTAAAACCTACTTTCGACTGATTTTCCATAATACTGACATTAAAAAATAAAAAATAAAATTTTTAAAAAATCGACAAACGCGACATGTCGTTGAGCTTACAGAAATCCCCGATTTTAGGCCAATTCTTAAATCTTGAGATATTGGATATTTTTGTGCAATTACAGGTGTAAATACTACTTAAAACCTACTTTCGACTGATTTTCCATCATACTGACATGAAAAAACGAAAAGAACAAAATTTAAAAAAATCGACAATCGCGACATGTCTGGAGCTTACAGAAATCCCTGATTTTAGGCCAATTCTTAAATCTTGAGATATTTGATATTTTTTTGCAATTCAAGGTGTAAATACTACTTAAAATCTACTTTCGATGATTTTCCATCATACTGACATGAAAAAACGAAAAAAACAAATTTTCAAAAAATCGACAATCGCGACATGTCCGGAGCTTACAGAAATCCCCGATTTAAGGCCAATTCTTAAATCTTGAGATATTTGATATTTTTTTGCAATTCAAGGTGTAAATACTACTTAAAACCTACTTTCGATGATTTTCCATCATACTGACATGAAAAAACGAAAAAAACAAAATTAAAAAAAATATACAATCGCGACATGTCCAAAGCTTACAGAAATACCCGATTTTAAGCCAATTCTTAAATCTTGAGATATTTGATATTTTTTTTGCAATGTCAAGGTGTAAATACTACTTAAAATCTACTTTCGATGATTTTCCATCATACTGACATGAAAAAGCGAAAAAAACAAAATTTCAAAAAATCGACAATCGCGACATGTCCAAAGCTTACAGAAATCCCCGATTTTAGGCCAATTCTTAAATCTTTAGATATTTTATATTTTTTGCAATTCAAGGTGTAAAAAGTACTTAAAACCTTCTTTCGACTGATTTTCCATAATACTGACATGAAAAAACGAAAAAAACAAAATTTAAAAAAATCGACAATCGCGACATGTCCAGAGCTTACAGAATCCCCGATTTTAGGCCAATTCTTGCATCTTGAGATATTTGATATTTTTTTGCAATTCAAGGTGTAAATACTACTTAAAACCTACTTTCGACTGATTTTCAATAATACTGACATGAAAAAACGAAAAAAACAAAATTTAAAAAAATCGACAATCGCGACATGTCCAAAGCTTACAGAAATCCCTGATTTTAGGCCAATTCTTAAATCTTGAGATATTTGATATTTTTTTGCAATTCAAGGTGTAAAAAGTACTTACAACCTACTTTCGACTGATTTTCAATCATACTGCCATGAAAAAACGAAAAAAATAAAAATTTCAAAAGATAGACAATCGCGACATGTCCGGAGCTTACAGAATCCCCGATTTTAGGCCAATTCTTAAATCTTGAGATAGTTGATATTTTTTTGCAATTCAAGGTGTAAATACTACTTAAAACCTACTTTCGATGATTTTTCATCATACTGACATGAAATAACGAAAAAAACAAAATTTTAAAAAATCGACAATCGCGACATGTCTGGAGCTTACAGAAATCCCCGATTTTAGGCCAATTCTTAAATCTTGAGATATTTGATATTTTTTTGCAATTCAATGTGTAAATACTACTTAAAACCTACTTTCGATGATTTTCCATCATACTGACATGAAAAAACGAAAAAAACAAAATTTAAAAAAATCGACAATCGCGACATGTCCAAAGCTTACAGAAATCCCCGATTTTAGGCCAATTCTTTAATCTTTAGATATTTGATATTTTTTTGCAATTCAAGGTGTAAAAAGTACTTAAAACCTTCTTTCGACTGATTTTCCATCATACTGACATGAAAAAACGAAAAAAACAAAATTTCAAAAAATCGACAATCGCAACATGTCTGGAGCTAACCGAAATACCCTATTTTAGGCCAATTCTTAAATCTTGAGATATTTGATATTTTTTTGCAATTCAAGGTGTAAAAAGTACTTAAAACCTTCTTTCGACTGATTTTCAATCATACTGACATGAAAAAACAAAAAAAAACAAATTTCAAAAAATCGACAATCGCAACATGTCCAAAGCTTACAGAAATCCCCGATTTTAGGCCAATTCTTAAATCTTGAGATATTTGATATTTTTTTGCAATTCAAGGTGTAAAAAGTACTTAAAACCTACTTTCGACTGATTTTCCATCATACTGACATGAAAAAACGAAAAAAAATAAAAATTTAAAAGATCAACAATCGCGACATGTCCGGAGCTTACAGAAATCCCCGATTTTAGGCCAATTCTTAAATCTTGAGATATTTGATATTTTTTTGCAATCCAAGGTGTAAATACTACTTAAAACCTACTTTCGATGATTTTCCATCATACTGACATGAAAAAACGAAAAAAACAAAATTTAAAAAAATCGACAATCGCGACATGTCCGGAGCTTACAGAAATCCCCGATTTTAGGCCAATTCTTAAATCTTGAGATATTTGATATTTTTTTGCAATTCAAGGTGTAAAAAGTACTTAAAACCTTCTTTCGACTGATTTTCCATCATACTGACATGAAAAAACGAAAAAAAAAAATTTCAAAAAATCGACAATCGCAACATGTCTGGAGCTTACCGAAATACCCTATTTTAGGCCAATTCTAAAATCTTGAGATATTTGATATTTTTTTGCAATTCAAGGTGTAAATACTACTTAAAACCTACTTTCGACTGATTTTCCATAATACTGACATTAAAAAATAAAAAATAAAATTTTTAAAAAATCGACAAACGCGACATGTCGTTGAGCTTACAGAAATCCCCGATTTTAGGCCAATTCTTAAATCTTGAGATATTGGATATTTTTGTGCAATTACAGGTGTAAATACTACTTAAAACCTACTTTCGACTGATTTTCCATCATACTGACATGAAAAAACGAAAAGAACAAAATTTAAAAAAATCGACAATCGCGACATGTCTGGAGCTTACAGAAATCCCTGATTTTAGGCCAATTCTTAAATCTTGAGATATTTGATATTTTTTTGCAATTCAAGGTGTAAATACTACTTAAAATCTACTTTCGATGATTTTCCATCATACTGACATGAAAAAACGAAAAAAACAAATTTTCAAAAAATCGACAATCGCGACATGTCCGGAGCTTACAGAAATCCCCGATTTAAGGCCAATTCTTAAATCTTGAGATATTTGATATTTTTTTGCAATTCAAGGTGTAAATACTACTTAAAACCTACTTTCGATGATTTTCCATCATACTGACATGAAAAAACGAAAAAAACAAAATTAAAAAAAATATACAATCGCGACATGTCCAAAGCTTACAGAAATACCCGATTTTAAGCCAATTCTTAAATCTTGAGATATTTGATATTTTTTTGCAATTCAAGGTGTAAATACTACTTAAAATCTACTTTCGATGATTTTCCATCATACTGACATGAAAAAGCGAAAAAAACAAAATTTCAAAAAATCGACAATCGCGACATGTCCAAAGCTTACAGAAATCCCCGATTTTAGGCCAATTCTTAAATCTTTAGATATTTTATATTTTTTGCAATTCAAGGTGTAAAAAGTACTTAAAACCTTCTTTCGACTGATTTTCCATAATACTGACATGAAAAAACGAAAAAAACAAAATTTAAAAAAATCGACAATCGCGACATGTCCAGAGCTTACAGAATCCCCGATTTTAGGCCAATTCTTGCATCTTGAGATATTTGATATTTTTTTGCAATTCAAGGTGTAAATACTACTTAAAACCTACTTTCGACTGATTTTCAATAATACTGACATGAAAAAACGAAAAAAACAAAATTTAAAAAAATCGACAATCGCGACATGTCCAAAGCTTACAGAAATCCCTGATTTTAGGCCAATTCTTAAATCTTGAGATATTTGATATTTTTTTGCAATTCAAGGTGTAAAAAGTACTTACAACCTACTTTCGACTGATTTTCAATCATACTGCCATGAAAAAACGAAAAAAATAAAAATTTCAAAAGATAGACAATCGCGACATGTCCGGAGCTTACAGAATCCCTGATTTTAGGCCAATTCTTGCATCTTGAGATAGTTGATATTTTTTTGCAATTCAAGGTGTAAATACTACTTAAAACCTACTTTCGACTGATTTTCCATCATACTGACATGAAAAAACGAAAAAAACAAAATGTAAAAAAATCGACAATCGCGACATGTCTGGAGCTTACAGAAATCCCCGATTTTAGGCCAATTCTTAAATCTTGAGATATTTGATATTTTTTTGCAATTCAAGGTGTAAAAAGTACTTAAAACCTTCTTTCGACTGATTTTCCATCATACTGACATGAAAAAACGAAAAAAAAAAATTTCAAAAAATCGACAATCGCAACATGTCTGGAGCTTACCGAAATACCCTATTTTAGGCCAATTCTAAAATCTTGAGATATTTGATATTTTTTTGCAATTCAAGGTGTAAATACTACTTAAAACCTACTTTTGACTGATTTTCAATCATACTGACACGAAAAAACGAAAAAAATAAAATTTTTTAAAAATCGACAATCGCGACATGTCCAAAGCTTACAGAAATCCCCGATTTTAGGCCAATTCTTAAATCTTGAGATATTTGATATTTTTTTGCAATTCAAGGTGTAAAAAGTACTTAAAACCTACTTTCGACTGATTTTCAATCATACTGCCATGAAAAAACGAAAAAAATAAAAATTTCAAAAGATAGACAATCGCGACATGTCCGGAGCTTACAGAAATCCCCGATTTAAAGCCAATTCTTAAATCTTGAGATATTTGATATTTTTTTGCAATTCAAGGTGTAAATACTACTTAAAACCTACTTTCGATGATTTTCCATCATACTGACATGAAAAAACGAAAAAAACAAAATTAAAAAAAATCGACAATCGCGACATGTCTGGAGCTTACAGAATCCCCGATTTGAGGCCAATTCTTAAATCTTGAGATATTTGATATTTTTTTGCAATTCAAGGTGTAAATACTACTTAAAACCTACTTTCGATGATTTTCCATCATACTGACATGAAAAAACGAAAAAAAAAAATTTTCAAAAAATCGACAATCGCGACATGTCCGGAGCTTACAGAAATCCCCGATGTTAGGCCAATTCTTAAATCTTGAGATATTTGATATTTTTTTGCAATTCAAGGTGTAAAAAGTACTTATAACCTTTTTTCGACTGATTTTCCATCATACTGACATGAAAAAGCGAAAAAAACAAAATTTCAAAAAATCGACAATCGCGACATGTCCAAAGCTTACAGAAATCCCCGATTTTAGGCCAATTCTTAAATCTTGAGATATTTTATATTTTTTGCAATTCAAGGTGTAAAAAGTACTTAAAACCTTCTTTCGACTGATTTTCCATAATACTGACATGAAAAAACGAAAAAAACAAAATTTAAAAAAATCGACAATCGCGACATGTCTGGAGCTTACAGAAATCCCCGATTTTAGGCCAATTCTTAAATCTTGAGATATTTGATATTTTTTTGCAATTCAAGGTGTAAAAAGTACTTAAAACCTACTTTCGACTGATTTTTAATCATACTGACATGAAAAAACGAAAAAAATAAAAATTTCAAAAGATCGACAATCGCGACATGTCCAGAGCTTACAGAATCCCCGATTTTAGGCCAATTCTTGCATCTTGAGATATTTGATATTTTTTTGCAATTCAAGGTGTAAATACTACTTAAAACCTACTTTTGACTGATTTTCAATCATACTGACATGAAAAAACGAAAAAAACAAAATTTAAAAAAATCGACAATCGCGACATGTCCAAAGCTTACAGAAATCCCCGATTTTAGGCCAATTCTTAAATCTTGAGATATTTGATATTTTTTTGCAATTCAAGGTGTAAAAAGTACTTAAAACCTACTTTCGACTGATTTTCAATCATACTGCCATGAAAAAACGAAAAAAATAAAAATTTCAAAAGATAGACAATCGCGACATGTCCGGAGCTTACAGAATCCCTGATTTTAGGCCAATTCTTGCATCTTGAGATAGTTGATATTTTTTTGCAATTCAAGGTGTAAATACTACTTAAAACCTACTTTCGACTGATTTTCCATCATACTGACATGAAAAAACGAAAAAAACAAAATTTAAAAAAATCGACAATCGCGACATGTCCAAAGCTTACAGAAATCCCCGATTTAAAGCCAATTCTTAAATCTTGAGATATTTGATATTTTTTTGCAATTCAAGGTGTAAATACTACTTAAAACCTACTTTCGATGATTTTCCATCATACTGACATGAAAAAACGAAAAAAACAAAATTTAAAAAAATCGACAATCGCGACATGTCTGGAGCTTACAGAATCCCCGATTTTAGGCCAATTCTTGCATCTTGAGATATTTGATATTTTTTTGCAATTCAAGGTGTAAATACTACTTAAAACCTACTTTCGACTGATTTTCCATCATACTGACATTAAAAAACGAAAAAAACAAAATTTAAAAAAATCGACAATCGCGACATGTCCGGAGCTTACAGAAATCCCCGATTTTAGGCCAATTCTTAAATCTTGAGATATTTGATATTTTTTTGCAATTCAAGGTGTAAAAAGTACTTAAAACCTTCTTTCGACTGATTTTCCATCATACTGACATGAAAAAACGAAAAAAAAAAATTTCAAAAAATCGACAATCGCAACATGTCTGGATTTTACCGAAATACCCTATTTTAGGCCAATTCTAAAATCTTGAGATATTTGATATTTTTTTGCAATTCAAGGTGTAAATACTACTTAAAACCTACTTTCGACTGATTTTCCATCATACTGACATTAAAAAATAAAAAATAAAATTTTTAAAAAATCGACAAACGCGACATGTCGTTGAGCTTACAGAAATCCCCGATTTTAGGCCAATTCTTAAATCTTGAGATATTGGATATTTTTGTGCAATTACAGGTGTAAATACTACTTAAAACCTACTTTCGACTGATTTTCCATCATACTGACATGAAAAAACGAAAAAAACAAAATTTAAAAAAATCGACAATCGCGACATGTCTGGAGCTTACAGAAATCCCTGATTTTAGGCCAATTCTTAAATCTTGAGATATTTGATATTTTTTTGCAATTCAAGGTGTAAATACTACTTAAAATCTACTTTCGATGATTTTCCATCATACTGACATGAAAAAACGAAAAAAACAAATTTTCAAAAAATCGACAATCGCGACATGTCCGGAGCTTACAGAAATCCCCGATTTAAGGCCAATTCTTAAATCTTGAGATATTTGATATTTTTTTGCAATTCAAGGTGTAAATACTACTTAAAACCTACTTTCGATGATTTTCCATCATACTGACATGAAAAAACGAAAAAAACAAAATTTAAAAAAATATACAATCGCGACATGTCCAAAGCTTACAGAAATACCCGATTTTAAGCCAATTCTTAAATCTTGAGATATTTGATATTTTTTTGCAATTCAAGGTGTAAATACTACTTAAAATCTACTTTCGATGATTTTCCATCATACTGACATGAAAAAGCGAAAAAAACAAAATTTCAAAAAATTGACAATCGCGACATGTCCAAAGCTTACAGAAATCCCCGATTTTAGGCCAATTCTTAAATCTTGAGATATTTTATATTTTTTGCAATTAAAGGTGTAAAAAGTACTTAAAACCTTCTTTCGACTGATTTTCCATAATACTGACATGAAAAAACGAAAAAAACAAAATTTAAAAAAATCGACAATCGCGACATGTCTGGAGCTTACAGAAATCCCCGATTTTAGGCCAATTCTTAAATCTTGAGATATTTTATATTTTTTTGCAATTCAAGGTGTAAAAAGTACTTAAAACCTACTTTCGACTGATTTTTAATCATACTGACATGAAAAAACGAAAAAAATAAAAATTTCAAAAGATCGACAATCGCGACATGTCCAGAGCTTACAGAATCCCCGATTTTAGGCCAATTCTTGCATCTTGAGATATTTGATATTTTTTTGCAATTCAAGGTGTAAATACTACTTAAAACCTACTTTCGACTGATTTTCCATCATACTGACATGAAAAAACGAAAAAAACAAAATTTAAAAAAATCGACAATCGCGACATGTCCAAAGCTTACAGAAATCCCCGATTTAAAGCCAATTCTTAAATCTTGAGATATTTGATATTTTTTTGCAATTCAAGGTGTAAATACTACTTAAAACCTACTTTCGATGATTTTCCATCATACTGACATGAAAAAACGAAAAGAACAAAATTTAAAAAAATCGACAATCGCGACATGTCTGGAGCTTACAGAAATCCCCGATTTTAGGCCAATTCTTAAATCTTGAGATATTTGATATTTTTTTGCAATTCAAGGTGTAAAAAGTACTTAAAACCTTCTTTCGACTGATTTTCCATCATACTGACATGAAAAAACGAAAAAAAAAAATTTCAAAAAATCGACAATCGCAACATGTCTGGAGCTTACCGAAATACCCTATTTTAGGCCAATTCTAAAATCTTGAGATATTTGATATTTTTTTGCAATTCAAGGTGTAAATACTACTTAAAACCTACTTTTGACTGATTTTCAATCATACTGACATGAAAAAACGAAAAAAATAAAATTTTTTAAAAATCGACAATCGCGACATGTCCAAAGCTTACAGAAATCCCCGATTTTAGGCCAATTCTTAAATCTTGAGATATTTGATATTTTTTTGCAATTCAAGGTGTAAAAAGTACTTAAAACCTACTTTCGACTGATTTTCAATCATACTGCCATGAAAAAACGAAAAAAATAAAAATTTCAAAAGATAGACAATCGCGACATGTCCGGAGCTTACAGAATCCATGATTTTAGGCCAACTCTTGCATCTTGAGATATTTGATATTTTTTTGCAATTCAAGGTGTAAATACTACTTAAAACCTACTTTCGACTGATTTTCCATCATACTGACATGAAAAAACGAAAAAAACAAAATTTAAAAAAATCGACAATCGCGACATGTCCGGAGCTTACAGAAATCCCCGATTTTAGGCCAATTCTTAAATCTTGAGATATTTGATATTTTTTTGCAATTCAAGGTGTAAAAAGTACTTAAAACCTTCTTTCGACTGATTTTCCATCATACTGACATGAAAAAACGAAAAAAAAAAATTTCAAAAAATCGACAATCGCGACATGTCCAAAGCTTACAGAAATCCCCGATTTTAGGCCAATTCTTAAATCTTTAGATATTTTATATTTTTTGCAATTCAAGGTGTAAAAAGTACTTAAAACCTTCTTTCGACTGATTTTCCATAATACTGACATGAAAAAACGAAAAAAACAAAATTTAAAAAAATCGACAATCGCGACATGTCCAGAGCTTACAGAATCCCCGATTTTAGGCCAATTCTTGCATCTTGAGATATTTGATATTTTTTTGCAATTCAAGGTGTAAATACTACTTAAAACCTACTTTCGACTGATTTTCAATAATACTGACATGAAAAAACGAAAAAAACAAAATTTAAAAAAATCGACAATCGCGACATGTCCAAAGCTTACAGAAATCCCTGATTTTAGGCCAATTCTTAAATCTTGAGATATTTGATATTTTTTTGCAATTCAAGGTGTAAAAAGTACTTACAACCTACTTTCGACTGATTTTCAATCATACTGCCATGAAAAAACGAAAAAAATAAAAATTTCAAAAGATAGACAATCGCGACATGTCCGGAGCTTACAGAATCCCCGATTTTAGGCCAATTCTTAAATCTTGAGATAGTTGATATTTTTTTGCAATTCAAGGTGTAAATACTACTTAAAACCTACTTTCGATGATTTTTCATCATACTGACATGAAATAACGAAAAAAACAAAATTTTAAAAAATCGACAATCGCGACATGTCTGGAGCTTACAGAAATCCCCGATTTTAGGCCAATTCTTAAATCTTGAGATATTTGATATTTTTTTGCAATTCAATGTGTAAATACTACTTAAAACCTACTTTCGATGATTTTCCATCATACTGACATGAAAAAACGAAAAAAACAAAATTTAAAAAAATCGACAATCGCGACATGTCCAAAGCTTACAGAAATCCCCGATTTTAGGCCAATTCTTTAATCTTTAGATATTTGATATTTTTTTGCAATTCAAGGTGTAAAAAGTACTTAAAACCTTCTTTCGACTGATTTTCCATCATACTGACATGAAAAAACGAAAAAAACAAAATTTCAAAAAATCGACAATCGCAACATGTCTGGAGCTAACCGAAATACCCTATTTTAGGCCAATTCTTAAATCTTGAGATATTTGATATTTTTTTGCAATTCAAGGTGTAAAAAGTACTTAAAACCTTCTTTCGACTGATTTTCAATCATACTGACATGAAAAAACAAAAAAAAACAAATTTCAAAAAATCGACAATCGCAACATGTCCAAAGCTTACAGAAATCCCCGATTTTAGGCCAATTCTTAAATCTTGAGATATTTGATATTTTTTTGCAATTCAAGGTGTAAAAAGTACTTAAAACCTACTTTCGACTGATTTTCCATCATACTGACATGAAAAAACGAAAAAAAATAAAAATTTAAAAGATCAACAATCGCGACATGTCCGGAGCTTACAGAAATCCCCGATTTTAGGCCAATTCTTAAATCTTGAGATATTTGATATTTTTTTGCAATCCAAGGTGTAAATACTACTTAAAACCTACTTTCGATGATTTTCCATCATACTGACATGAAAAAACGAAAAAAACAAAATTTAAAAAAATCGACAATCGCGACATGTCCGGAGCTTACAGAAATCCCCGATTTTAGGCCAATTCTTAAATCTTGAGATATTTGATATTTTTTTGCAATTCAAGGTGTAAAAAGTACTTAAAACCTTCTTTCGACTGATTTTCCATCATACTGACATGAAAAAACGAAAAAAAAAAATTTCAAAAAATCGACAATCGCAACATGTCTGGAGCTTACCGAAATACCCTATTTTAGGCCAATTCTAAAATCTTGAGATATTTGATATTTTTTTGCAATTCAAGGTGTAAATACTACTTAAAACCTACTTTCGACTGATTTTCCATAATACTGACATTAAAAAATAAAAAATAAAATTTTTAAAAAATCGACAAACGCGACATGTCGTTGAGCTTACAGAAATCCCCGATTTTAGGCCAATTCTTAAATCTTGAGATATTGGATATTTTTGTGCAATTACAGGTGTAAATACTACTTAAAACCTACTTTCGACTGATTTTCCATCATACTGACATGAAAAAACGAAAAGAACAAAATTTAAAAAAATCGACAATCGCGACATGTCTGGAGCTTACAGAAATCCCTGATTTTAGGCCAATTCTTAAATCTTGAGATATTTGATATTTTTTTGCAATTCAAGGTGTAAATACTACTTAAAATCTACTTTCGATGATTTTCCATCATACTGACATGAAAAAACGAAAAAAACAAATTTTCAAAAAATCGACAATCGCGACATGTCCGGAGCTTACAGAAATCCCCGATTTAAGGCCAATTCTTAAATCTTGAGATATTTGATATTTTTTTGCAATTCAAGGTGTAAATACTACTTAAAACCTACTTTCGATGATTTTCCATCATACTGACATGAAAAAACGAAAAAAACAAAATTAAAAAAAATATACAATCGCGACATGTCCAAAGCTTACAGAAATACCCGATTTTAAGCCAATTCTTAAATCTTGAGATATTTGATATTTTTTTGCAATTCAAGGTGTAAATACTACTTAAAATCTACTTTCGATGATTTTCCATCATACTGACATGAAAAAGCGAAAAAAACAAAATTTCAAAAAATCGACAATCGCGACATGTCCAAAGCTTACAGAAATCCCCGATTTTAGGCCAATTCTTAAATCTTTAGATATTTTATATTTTTTGCAATTCAAGGTGTAAAAAGTACTTAAAACCTTCTTTCGACTGATTTTCCATAATACTGACATGAAAAAACGAAAAAAACAAAATTTAAAAAAATCGACAATCGCGACATGTCCAGAGCTTACAGAATCCCCGATTTTAGGCCAATTCTTGCATCTTGAGATATTTGATATTTTTTTGCAATTCAAGGTGTAAATACTACTTAAAACCTACTTTCGACTGATTTTCAATAATACTGACATGAAAAAACGAAAAAAACAAAATTTAAAAAAATCGACAATCGCGACATGTCCAAAGCTTACAGAAATCCCTGATTTTAGGCCAATTCTTAAATCTTGAGATATTTGATATTTTTTTGCAATTCAAGGTGTAAAAAGTACTTACAACCTACTTTCGACTGATTTTCAATCATACTGCCATGAAAAAACGAAAAAAATAAAAATTTCAAAAGATAGACAATCGCGACATGTCCGGAGCTTACAGAATCCCTGATTTTAGGCCAATTCTTGCATCTTGAGATAGTTGATATTTTTTTGCAATTCAAGGTGTAAATACTACTTAAAACCTACTTTCGACTGATTTTCCATCATACTGACATGAAAAAACGAAAAAAACAAAATGTAAAAAAATCGACAATCGCGACATGTCTGGAGCTTACAGAAATCCCCGATTTTAGGCCAATTCTTAAATCTTGAGATATTTGATATTTTTTTGCAATTCAAGGTGTAAAAAGTACTTAAAACCTTCTTTCGACTGATTTTCCATCATACTGACATGAAAAAACGAAAAAAAAAAATTTCAAAAAATCGACAATCGCAACATGTCTGGAGCTTACCGAAATACCCTATTTTAGGCCAATTCTAAAATCTTGAGATATTTGATATTTTTTTGCAATTCAAGGTGTAAATACTACTTAAAACCTACTTTTGACTGATTTTCAATCATACTGACACGAAAAAACGAAAAAAATAAAATTTTTTAAAAATCGACAATCGCGACATGTCCAAAGCTTACAGAAATCCCCGATTTTAGGCCAATTCTTAAATCTTGAGATATTTGATATTTTTTTGCAATTCAAGGTGTAAAAAGTACTTAAAACCTACTTTCGACTGATTTTCAATCATACTGCCATGAAAAAACGAAAAAAATAAAAATTTCAAAAGATAGACAATCGCGACATGTCCGGAGCTTACAGAAATCCCCGATTTAAAGCCAATTCTTAAATCTTGAGATATTTGATATTTTTTTGCAATTCAAGGTGTAAATACTACTTAAAACCTACTTTCGATGATTTTCCATCATACTGACATGAAAAAACGAAAAAAACAAAATTAAAAAAAATCGACAATCGCGACATGTCTGGAGCTTACAGAATCCCCGATTTGAGGCCAATTCTTAAATCTTGAGATATTTGATATTTTTTTGCAATTCAAGGTGTAAATACTACTTAAAACCTACTTTCGATGATTTTCCATCATACTGACATGAAAAAACGAAAAAAAAAAATTTTCAAAAAATCGACAATCGCGACATGTCCGGAGCTTACAGAAATCCCCGATGTTAGGCCAATTCTTAAATCTTGAGATATTTGATATTTTTTTGCAATTCAAGGTGTAAAAAGTACTTATAACCTTTTTTCGACTGATTTTCCATCATACTGACATGAAAAAGCGAAAAAAACAAAATTTCAAAAAATCGACAATCGCGACATGTCCAAAGCTTACAGAAATCCCCGATTTTAGGCCAATTCTTAAATCTTGAGATATTTTATATTTTTTGCAATTCAAGGTGTAAAAAGTACTTAAAACCTTCTTTCGACTGATTTTCCATAATACTGACATGAAAAAACGAAAAAAACAAAATTTAAAAAAATCGACAATCGCGACATGTCTGGAGCTTACAGAAATCCCCGATTTTAGGCCAATTCTTAAATCTTGAGATATTTGATATTTTTTTGCAATTCAAGGTGTAAAAAGTACTTAAAACCTACTTTCGACTGATTTTTAATCATACTGACATGAAAAAACGAAAAAAATAAAAATTTCAAAAGATCGACAATCGCGACATGTCCAGAGCTTACAGAATCCCCGATTTTAGGCCAATTCTTGCATCTTGAGATATTTGATATTTTTTTGCAATTCAAGGTGTAAATACTACTTAAAACCTACTTTTGACTGATTTTCAATCATACTGACATGAAAAAACGAAAAAAACAAAATTTAAAAAAATCGACAATCGCGACATGTCCAAAGCTTACAGAAATCCCCGATTTTAGGCCAATTCTTAAATCTTGAGATATTTGATATTTTTTTGCAATTCAAGGTGTAAAAAGTACTTAAAACCTACTTTCGACTGATTTTCAATCATACTGCCATGAAAAAACGAAAAAAATAAAAATTTCAAAAGATAGACAATCGCGACATGTCCGGAGCTTACAGAATCCCTGATTTTAGGCCAATTCTTGCATCTTGAGATAGTTGATATTTTTTTGCAATTCAAGGTGTAAATACTACTTAAAACCTACTTTCGACTGATTTTCCATCATACTGACATGAAAAAACGAAAAAAACAAAATTTAAAAAAATCGACAATCGCGACATGTCCAAAGCTTACAGAAATCCCCGATTTAAAGCCAATTCTTAAATCTTGAGATATTTGATATTTTTTTGCAATTCAAGGTGTAAATACTACTTAAAACCTACTTTCGATGATTTTCCATCATACTGACATGAAAAAACGAAAAAAACAAAATTTAAAAAAATCGACAATCGCGACATGTCTGGAGCTTACAGAATCCCCGATTTTAGGCCAATTCTTGCATCTTGAGATATTTGATATTTTTTTGCAATTCAAGGTGTAAATACTACTTAAAACCTACTTTCGACTGATTTTCCATCATACTGACATTAAAAAACGAAAAAAACAAAATTTAAAAAAATCGACAATCGCGACATGTCCGGAGCTTACAGAAATCCCCGATTTTAGGCCAATTCTTAAATCTTGAGATATTTGATATTTTTTTGCAATTCAAGGTGTAAAAAGTACTTAAAACCTTCTTTCGACTGATTTTCCATCATACTGACATGAAAAAACGAAAAAAAAAAATTTCAAAAAATCGACAATCGCAACATGTCTGGATTTTACCGAAATACCCTATTTTAGGCCAATTCTAAAATCTTGAGATATTTGATATTTTTTTGCAATTCAAGGTGTAAATACTACTTAAAACCTACTTTCGACTGATTTTCCATCATACTGACATTAAAAAATAAAAAATAAAATTTTTAAAAAATCGACAAACGCGACATGTCGTTGAGCTTACAGAAATCCCCGATTTTAGGCCAATTCTTAAATCTTGAGATATTGGATATTTTTGTGCAATTACAGGTGTAAATACTACTTAAAACCTACTTTCGACTGATTTTCCATCATACTGACATGAAAAAACGAAAAAAACAAAATTTAAAAAAATCGACAATCGCGACATGTCTGGAGCTTACAGAAATCCCTGATTTTAGGCCAATTCTTAAATCTTGAGATATTTGATATTTTTTTGCAATTCAAGGTGTAAATACTACTTAAAATCTACTTTCGATGATTTTCCATCATACTGACATGAAAAAACGAAAAAAACAAATTTTCAAAAAATCGACAATCGCGACATGTCCGGAGCTTACAGAAATCCCCGATTTAAGGCCAATTCTTAAATCTTGAGATATTTGATATTTTTTTGCAATTCAAGGTGTAAATACTACTTAAAACCTACTTTCGATGATTTTCCATCATACTGACATGAAAAAACGAAAAAAACAAAATTTAAAAAAATATACAATCGCGACATGTCCAAAGCTTACAGAAATACCCGATTTTAAGCCAATTCTTAAATCTTGAGATATTTGATATTTTTTTGCAATTCAAGGTGTAAATACTACTTAAAATCTACTTTCGATGATTTTCCATCATACTGACATGAAAAAGCGAAAAAAACAAAATTTCAAAAAATTGACAATCGCGACATGTCCAAAGCTTACAGAAATCCCCGATTTTAGGCCAATTCTTAAATCTTGAGATATTTTATATTTTTTGCAATTAAAGGTGTAAAAAGTACTTAAAACCTTCTTTCGACTGATTTTCCATAATACTGACATGAAAAAACGAAAAAAACAAAATTTAAAAAAATCGACAATCGCGACATGTCTGGAGCTTACAGAAATCCCCGATTTTAGGCCAATTCTTAAATCTTGAGATATTTTATATTTTTTTGCAATTCAAGGTGTAAAAAGTACTTAAAACCTACTTTCGACTGATTTTTAATCATACTGACATGAAAAAACGAAAAAAATAAAAATTTCAAAAGATCGACAATCGCGACATGTCCAGAGCTTACAGAATCCCCGATTTTAGGCCAATTCTTGCATCTTGAGATATTTGATATTTTTTTGCAATTCAAGGTGTAAATACTACTTAAAACCTACTTTCGACTGATTTTCCATCATACTGACATGAAAAAACGAAAAAAACAAAATTTAAAAAAATCGACAATCGCGACATGTCCAAAGCTTACAGAAATCCCCGATTTAAAGCCAATTCTTAAATCTTGAGATATTTGATATTTTTTTGCAATTCAAGGTGTAAATACTACTTAAAACCTACTTTCGATGATTTTCCATCATACTGACATGAAAAAACGAAAAGAACAAAATTTAAAAAAATCGACAATCGCGACATGTCTGGAGCTTACAGAAATCCCCGATTTTAGGCCAATTCTTAAATCTTGAGATATTTGATATTTTTTTGCAATTCAAGGTGTAAAAAGTACTTAAAACCTTCTTTCGACTGATTTTCCATCATACTGACATGAAAAAACGAAAAAAAAAAATTTCAAAAAATCGACAATCGCAACATGTCTGGAGCTTACCGAAATACCCTATTTTAGGCCAATTCTAAAATCTTGAGATATTTGATATTTTTTTGCAATTCAAGGTGTAAATACTACTTAAAACCTACTTTTGACTGATTTTCAATCATACTGACATGAAAAAACGAAAAAAATAAAATTTTTTAAAAATCGACAATCGCGACATGTCCAAAGCTTACAGAAATCCCCGATTTTAGGCCAATTCTTAAATCTTGAGATATTTGATATTTTTTTGCAATTCAAGGTGTAAAAAGTACTTAAAACCTACTTTCGACTGATTTTCAATCATACTGCCATGAAAAAACGAAAAAAATAAAAATTTCAAAAGATCGACAATCGCGACATGTCCAGAGCTTACAGAATCCCCGATTTTAGGCCAATTCTTGCATCTTGAGATATTTGATATTTTTTTGCAATTCAAGGTGTAAATACTACTTAAAACCTACTTTTGACTGATTTTCAATCATACTGACATGAAAAAACGAAAAAAACAAAATTTCAAAAAATCGACAATCGCGACATGTCCAAAGCTTACAGAAATCCCCGATTTTAGGCTAATTCTTAAATCTTGAGATATTTGATATTTTTTTGCAATTCAAGGTGTAAAAAGTACTTAAAACCTACTTTCGACTGATTTTCAATCATACTGCCATGAAAAAACGAAAAAAATAAAAATTTCAAAAGATAGACAATCGCGACATGTCCGGAGCTTACAGAATCCCCGATTTTAGGCCAATTCTTGCATCTTGAGATAGTTGATATTTTTTTGCAATTCAAGGTGTAAATACTACTTAAAACCTACTTTCGACTGATTTTCCATCATACTGACATGAAAAAACGAAAAAAACAAAATTTTAAAAAATCGACAATCGCGACATGTCCAAAGCTTACAGAAATCCCCGATTTAAAGCCAATTCTTAAATCTTGAGATATTTGATATTTTTTTGCAATTCAAGGTGTAAATACTACTTAAAACCTACTTTCGATGATTTTCCATCATACTGACATGAAAAAACGAAAAGAACAAAATTTAAAAAAATCGACAATCGCGACATGTCTGGAGCTTACAGAAATCCCTGATTTTAGGCCAATTCTTAAATCTTGAGATATTTGATATTTTTTTGCAATTCAAGGTGTAAATACTACTTAAAATCTACTTTCGATGATTTTCCATCATACTGACATGAAAAAACGAAAAAAACAAAATTTAAAAAAATCGACAATCGCGACATGTCCAAAGCTTACAGAAATCCCCGATTTAAAGCCAATTCTTAAATCTTGAGATATTTGATATTTTTTTGCAATTCAAGGTGTAAATACTACTTAAAACCTACTTTCGATGATTTTCCATCATACTGACATGAAAAAACGAAAAGAACAAAATTTAAAAAAATCGACAATCGCGACATGTCTGGAGCTTACAGAAATCCCAGATTTTAGGCCAATTCTTAAATCTTGAGATATTTGATATTTTTTTGCAATTCAAGGTGTAAAAAGTACTTAAAACCTTCTTTCGACTGATTTTCCATCATACTGACATGAAAAAACGAAAAAAAAAAATTTCAAAAAATCGACAATCGCAACATGTCTGGAGCTTACCGAAATACCCTATTTTAGGCCAATTCTAAAATCTTGAGATATTTGATATTTTTTTGCAAGTCAAGGTGTAAATACTACTTAAAACCTACTTTTGACTGATTTTCAATCATACTGACATGAAAAAACGAAAAAAATAAAATTTTTTAAAAATCGACAATCGCGACATGTCCAAAGCTTACAGAAATCCCCGATTTTAGGCCAATTCTTAAATCTTGAGATATTTGATATTTTTTTGCAATTCAAGGTGTAAAAAGTACTTAAAACCTACTTTCGACTGATTTTCAATCATACTGCCATGAAAAAACGAAAAAAATAAAAATTTCAAAAGATAGACAATCGCGACATGTCCGGAGCTTACAGAATCCCCGATTTTAGGCCAATTCTTGCATCTTGAGATATTTGATATTTTTTTGCAATTCAAGGTGTAAATACTACTTAAAACCTACTTTCGACTGATTTTTCATCATACTGACATGAAAAAACGAAAAAAACAAAATTTCAAAAAATCGACAATCGCGACATGTCCGGAGCTTACAGAAATCCCCGATTTTAGGCCAATTCTTAAATCTTGAGATATTTGATATTTTTTTGCAATTCAAGGTGTAAAAAGTACTTAAAACCTTCTTTCGACTGATTTTCCATCATACTGACATGAAAAAACGAAAAAAAAAAATTTCAAAAAATCGACAATCGCAACATGTCTGGAGCTTACCGAAATACCCTATTTTAGGCTAATTCTAAAATCTTGAGATATTTGATATTTTTTTGCAATTCAAGGTGTAAATACTACTTAAAACCTACTTTCGACTGATTTTCCATCATACTGACATTAAAAAATAAAAAATAAAATTTTTAAAAAATCGACAAACGCGACATGTCGTTGAGCTTACAGAAATCCCCGATTTTAGGCCAATTCTTAAATCTTGAGATATTGGATATTTTTGTGCAATTACAGGTGTAAATACTACTTAAAACCTACTTTCGACTGATTTTCCATCATACTGACATGAAAAAACGAAAAAAACAAAATGTAAAAAAATCGACAATCGCGACATGTCCAAAGCTTACAGAAATCCCCGATTTAAAGCCAATTCTTAAATCTTGAGATATTTGATATTTTTTTGCAATTCAAGGTGTAAATACTACTTAAAACCTACTTTCGATGATTTTCCATCATACTGACATGAAAAAACGAAAAGAACAAAATTTAAAAAAATCGACAATCGCGACATGTCTGGAGCTTACAGAAATCCCTGATTTAAGGCCAATTCTTAAATCTTGAGATATTTGATATTTTTTTGCAATTCAAGGTGTAAATACTACTTAAAATCTACTTTCGATGATTTTCCATCATACTGACAGGAAAAAACGAAAAAAACAAATTTTCAAAAAATCGACAATCGCGACATGTCCGGAGCTTACAGAAATCCCCGATTTAAGGCCAATTCTTAAATCTTGAGATATTTGATATTTTTTTGCAATTCAAGGTGATAATACTACTTAAAACCTACTTTCGATGATTTTCCATCATACTGACATGAAAAAACGAAAAAAACAAAATTAAAAAAAATATACAATCGCGACATGTCCAAAGCTTACAGAAATACCCGATTTTAAGCCAATTCTTAAATCTTGAGATATTTGATATTTTTTTGCAATTCAAGGTGTAAATACTACTTAAAATCTACTTTCGATGATTTTCCATCATACTGACATGAAAAAGCGAAAAAAACAAAATTTCAAAAAATCGACAATCGCGACATGTCCAAAGCTTACAGAAATCCCCGATTTTAGGCCAATTCTTAAATCTTGAGATATTTTATATTTTTTGCAATTCAAGGTGTAAAAAGTACTTAAAACCTTCTTTCGACTGATTTTCCATAATACTGACATGAAAAAACGAAAAAAACAAAATTTAAAAAAATCGACAATCGCGACATGTCTGGAGCTTACAGAAATCCCCGATTTTAGGCCAATTCTCAAATCTTGAGATATTTTATATTTTTTTGCAATTCAAGGTGTAAAAAGTACTTAAAACCTACTTTCGACTGATTTTTAATCATACTGACATGAAAAAACGAAAAAAATAAAAATTTCAAAAGATCGACAATCGCGACATGTCCAGAGCTTACAGAATCCCCGATTTTAGGCCAATTCTTGCATCTTGAGATATTTGATATTTTTTTGCAATTCAAGGTGTAAATACTACTTAAAACCTACTTTTGACTGATTTTCAATCATACTGACATGAAAAAACGAAAAAAACAAAATTTCAAAAAATCGACAATCGCGACATGTCCAAAGCTTACAGAAATCCCCGATTTTAGGCTAATTCTTAAATCTTGAGATATTTGATATTTTTTTGCAATTCAAGGTGTAAAAAGTACTTAAAACCTACTTTCGACTGATTTTCAATCATACTGCCATGAAAAAACGAAAAAAATAAAAATTTCAAAAGATAGACAATCGCGACATGTCCGGAGCTTACAGAATCCCCGATTTTAGGCCAATTCTTGCATCTTGAGATAGTTGATATTTTTTTGCAATTCAAGGTGTAAATACTACTTAAAACCTACTTTCGACTGATTTTCCATCATACTGACATGAAAAAACGAAAAAAACAAAATTTTAAAAAATCGACAATCGCGACATGTCTGGAGCTTACAGAAATCCCCGATTTAAAGCCAATTCTTAAATCTTGAGATATTTGATATTTTTTTGCAATTCAAGGTGTAAATACTACTTAAAACCTACTTTCGATGATTTTCCATCATACTGACATGAAAAAACGAAAAGAACAAAATTTAAAAAAATCGACAATCGCGACATGTCTGGAGCTTACAGAAATCCCTGATTTTAGGCCAATTCTTAAATCTTGAGATATTTGATATTTTTTTGCAATTCAAGGTGTAAATACTACTTAAAATCTACTTTCGATGATTTTCCATCATACTGACATGAAAAAACGAAAAAAACAAATTTTCAAAAAATCGACAATCGCGACATGTCCGGAGCTTACAGAAATCCCCGATTTAAGGCCAATTCTTAAATCTTGAGATATTTGATATTTTTTTGCAATTCAAGGTGTAAATACTACTTAAAACCTACTTTCGATGATTTTCCATCATACTGACATGAAAAAACGAAAAAAACAAAATTTAAAAAAATCGACAATCGCGACATGTCCAAAGCTTACAGAAATACCCGATTTTAAGCCAATTCTTAAATCTTGAGATATTTGATATTTTTTTGCAATTCAAGGTGTAAATACTACTTAAAACCTACTTTCGACTGATTTTCAATCATACTGCCATGAAAAAACGAAAAAAATAAAAATTTCAAAAGATAGACAATCGCGACATGTCCGGAGCTTACAGAATCCCCGATTTTAGGCCAATTCTTGCATCTTGAGATAGTTGATATTTTTTTGCAATTCAAGGTGTAAATACTACTTAAAACCTACTTTCGACTGATTTTCCATCATACTGACATGAAAAAACGAAAAAAACAAAATTTTAAAAAATCGACAATCGCGACATGTCTGGAGCTTACAGAAATCCCCGATTTTAGGCCAATTCTTAAATCTTGAGATATTTGATATTTTTTTGCAATTCAAGGTGTAAAAAGTACTTAAAACCTTCTTTCGACTGATTTTCCATCATACTGACATGAAAAAACGAAAAAAACAAAATTTAAAAAAATCGACAATCGCAACATGTCTGGAGCTTACCGAAATACCCTATTTTAGGCCAATTCTAAAATCTTGAGATATTTGATATTTTTTTGCAATTCAAGGTGTAAATACTACTTAAAAGCTACTTTCGACTGATTTTCCATCATACTGACATGAAAAAATAAAAAATAAAATTTTTTAAAAATCGACAAACGCGACATGTCGTTGAGCTTACAGAAATCCCCGATTTTAGGCCAATTCTTAAATCTTGAGATATTTGATATTTTTTTGCAATTCAAGGTGTAAAAAGTACTTTAAACCTTCTTTCGACTGATTTTCTATCATACTGACATGAAAAAATTAAAAAAAAAAAAAATTTAAAAGATCGACAATCGCGACATGTTTGGAGCTTACAGAAATCCCCGATTTTAGGCCAATTCTTGAATCTTGAGATATTTGATATTTTTTTGTAATTCAAGGTGTAAAAAGTACTTAAAACCTTCTTTCGACTGATTTTCCATCATACTGACATGAAAAAACAAAAAAACAAAATTTCAAAAAATCGACAATCGCGACATGTCCAAAGCTTACAGAAATCCCCGATTTTAGGCCAATTCTTAAATCTTGAGATATTTTATATTTTTTTACAATTCAAGGTGTAAAAACTACTTAAAACCTTCTTTCGACTGATTTTCAATCATACTGACATGAAAAAACGAAAAAAATAAAAATTTCAAAAGATCGACAATTGCGACATGTCCGGAGCTTACAGAAATCCCCGATTTTAGGCCAATTCTTAAATCTTGAGATATTGGATATTTTTGTGCAATTACAGGTGTAAATACTACTTAAAACCTACTTTCGACTGATTTTCCATCATACTGACATGAAAAAACGAAAAAAACAAAATTTAAAAAAATCGACAATCGCGACATGTCCAAAGCTTACAGAAATCCCCGATTTAAAGCCAATTCTTAAATCTGCAGATATTTGATATTTTTTTGCAATTCAAGGTGTAAATACTACTTAAAACCTACTTTCGATGATTTTCCATCATACTGACATGAAAAAACGAAAAAAACAAAATTTTAAAAAATCGACAATCGCGACATGTCCGGAGCTTACAGAAATCCCCGATTTTAGGCCAATTCTTAAATCTTGAGATATTTGATATTTTTTTGCAATTCAAGGTGTAAATACTACTTAAAACCTACTTTCGATGATTTTCCATCATACTGACATGAAAAAACGAAAAAAACAAAATTTAAAAAAATCGACAATCGCGACATGTCTGGAGCTTACAGAATCCCCGATTTTAGGCCAATTCTTAAATCTTGAGATATTTGATATTTTTTTGCAATTCAAGGTGTAAAAAGTACTTTAAACCTTCTTTCGACTGATTTTCTATCATACTGACATGAAAAAATAAAAAAATAAAAAAATTTAAAAGATCGACAATCGCGACATGTTTGGAGCTTACAGAAATCCCCGATTTTAGGCCAATTCTTGAATCTTGAGATATTTGATATTTTTTTGTAATTCAAGGTGTAAAAAGTACTTAAAACCTTCTTTCGACTGATTTTCCATCATACTGACATGAAAAAACAAAAATTAAAATTTCAAAAAATCGACAATCGCGACATGTCCAAAGCTTACAGAAATCCCCGATTTTAGGCCAATTCTTAAATCTTGAGATATTTTATATTTTTTTGCAATTCAAGGTGTAAAAAGTACTTAAAACCTTCTTTCGACTGATTTTCAATCATACTGACATGAAAAAACGAAAAAAATAAAAATTTCAAAAGATCGACAATTGCGACATGTCCGGAGCTTACAGAAATCCCCGATTTTAGGCCAATTCTTAAATCTTGAGATATTGGATATTTTTGTGCAATTACAGGTGTAAATACTACTTAAAACCTACTTTCGACTGATTTTCCATCATACTGACATGAAAAAACGAAAAAAACAAAATTTTAAAAAAATCGACAATCGCGACATGTCCAAAGCTTACAGAAATCCCCGATTTTAAGCCAATTCTTAAATCTTGAGATATTTGATATTTTTTTGCAATTCAAGGTGTAAATACTACTTAAAACCTACTTTCGATGATTTTCCATCATACTGACATGAAAAAACGAAAAAAACAAAATTTAAAAAAATCGACAATCGCGACATGTCTGGAGCTTACAGAAATCCCTGATTTTAGGCCAATTCTTAAATCTTGAGATATTTGATATTTTTTTGCAATTCAAGGTGTAAATACTACTTAAAATCTACTTTCGATGATTTTCCATCATACTGACATGAAAAAACGAAAAAAACAAATTTTCAAAAAATCGACAATCGCGACATGTCCGGAGCTTACAGAAATCCCCGATTTTGTATTGTAATTTTTTATCTAGTATTGTATTCATTTTTCTTGTATTGTAATTTGTATCTTGTATTGTATTCTTTTTTCTTGTATTGTAATTTTTTATCTTGTATTGTATTCTTTTTTCTTGTACTGTAATTTTTTTATCTTGTATTGTATTCTTTTTTCTTGTATTGTAATTTGTATCTTGTATTGTAATTTTTTATCTTTTATTGTATTCTTTTTGCTTGTATTGTAATTTGTATCTTGTATTGGATTCTTTTTCTTGTATTGTAATTTTTTATCTTTAATTGTATGCTTTTTCTTGTATTGTAATTGTTGTCTTGTATTGTATTCTTTTTTCTTGTATTGTAATTTTTTATCTTTTATTGTATTCTTTTTTCTTGGATTGTAATTTGTATCTTGTATTGTATTTTTTCTTGTATTGTAATTTTTTATCTTGTATTGTATTCTTTTTTCTTGTATTGTAATTTTTTGTCTTGTATTGTATTCTTTTTGATTGTATTGTTTTTGATTGTATTCTTATTTCTTGTATTGTAATTTGTATCTTGTATTGTAATTTGTATCTTGTATTGTATTCTTTTCTCTTGTATTGTATTCTTTTTTCTTGTATTGTATTCTTTTTTCTTGTATTGTAATTTTTTATCTTGTATTGTATACTTTTTTTCTTGTACTGTAATTTTTTATTTTTTTATTGTATTCTTTTTTCTTGTATTGTAATTTGTATCTTGTATTATATTCTTTTTTCTTGTATTGTAATTTTTATCTTGTATTGTATTCTTTTTTCTTGTACTGTAATTTTTTATCTTTTATTGTATTTTTTTTCTTGTATTGTAATTTGTATCTTGTATTGTATTCTTTTTTCTTGTATTGTAATTTGTACTTTGTATTGTATTCTTTCTTCTTGTACTGTAATTTTTTTATCTTGTATTGTATTCTTTTTTTCTTGTACTGTAATTTTTTATTTTTTTATTGTATTCTTTTTTCTTGTATTGTAATTTGTATCTTGTATTGTATTCTTTTTTCTTGTACTGTAATTTTTTATCTTTTATTGTATTCTTTTTACTTGTATTGTAATTTGTATCTTGTATTGTATTCTTTTTTCTTGTACTGTAATTTTTTATCTTTTATTGTATTCTTTTTTCTTGTATTGTAATTTGTATCTTGTATTGTATTCTTTTTTCTTGTACTGTAATTTTTTATCTTTTATTGTATTCTTTTTCTTGTATTGTAATTTGTATCTTGTATTGTATTCTTTTTTCTTGTACTGTAATTTTTTATCTTGTATTGTAGTCTTTTTTCTTGTATTGTAATTTTTTATCTTGTATTGTATTCTTTTTTCTTGTACTGTAATTTTTTATCGTTTATTGTATTCTTTTTTCTTGTACTGTAATTTTTTATCTTTTATTGTATTCTGTCTTCTTGTATTGTTATTTGTATCTTGTATAGTATTCTTTTTTCTTGTATTGTAATCTTTTATTGTATTATTTTTTCTTGTATTGTGGTGATCTACGGTCGAAGTATTGTGCCGATCTAATGGCAATACATTGTGGTAATCTAATGGCAATGCATTGTGGTGATCTAATGACGATGTATTCCAGTGATCTAATGGCAATGCATTCAAGTGATCTAACGCTAATGTATTCCAGGGATCTGACACTGATGTATTCAAGTCATCTGATGGCGATACATTCAAGTGATCTGACGGCGGTGTATTCAAATCATCTGACGGCGATGTATTCAAGTGATCTGACAGCGATGCATTCAAGTGATCTGACCGCGTTGCATTCCAGTGATCTGACAGCGGTGTATTCAAGTGATCTGACGGCGATGTATTCCAGGGATCTGACAGCAATGTATTCCAGGGATCTGACAGCAATGTATTCCAGGGATCTGAAGGCGATGTATTCTTGTGATCTGACGGCGGTGTATTCAAGGGATATGACGGCGGTGTATTAAATGGATATGACGGCGATGAATTCAAGTGAACTGACTGCGATGTATTCCAGGGATCTGATGGCAATTCGTTAAAGTGATCTGAGTGCGATGCATTAAAGTTATCTGACTGTGATGCATTCAAGTGATCTGACTGCGATAAATTCAAGTGATCTGATGGCAATGTATTCCAGTAATCTGATATCTATGTATTCAAGCGATCTGACGGCGATGTATACAACTGATCTGACAGCTAGGCATTCCAGTGATCTGAAGCATATGTATTAAAATCATTTGATGGCAATGTATTCCAGTGATCTGACGGTGATGTATTCAAGTGATCTGATGGCTATGTATCCAAGTGATCTGATGGCTATGTATTCAAGTGATCTGACAGCGATGTATTCCAGTTATCTGACAGCGATGCATTCAAGTGATCTGATGGCGATGGATTCAAAGGATCTGACTACGATGTATTCATTGGATCTGACGGCGATGTATTCAATTTATCTGACAGCTAGGCATTCCTGTAATCTGACGGCAATGTAGTCAAGTGATTTGACGGCAAAGCATTCAAGTTAGTTGACGCGGATGCATTCAAGTGATCTGACAGCGATATATTTCAAGGATCTGACGGCGATGTATTGAAGTGATCTGACAGCGATGTATTGAATTGATCTGACAGCAATGTATTGAATTGATCTGACTGCGATGTATTGAAGTGATCTGACAGCGATGTATTGAATGTATCTGACTGCGATGTATTCAAGTGATCTGACGGCGATGCATTCAAGTATCTGAAGGCAGTGTATTCAAGTCATCTGATGGCGATGCATTCTAGAGATCTGCAGGTGATGTATTCCAGTGATCTGACGGCAATGTATTCCAGTGATCTGACGGCGATGTATTCCAGTGATCTGACAGCGATGTATTTAAGTGATCTGACGGCGATGTATTTTAGGGATCTGACAGCGATGTATTCTAGGGATCTGACAGCGATGGGATCAAGGGATCTGACGGCGCCAAGGATATGACAGCGATGTATTCCAGGGATCTGTTGGCGATGTATCCAAGTAATCTGACGGCGATTGATTCAAGTAATCTGACGGCGATGGATTCAAGTTATCTGACGGCGATGGATTCAAGTTATCTGACGGCGATGGATTCAAGTTATCTGACAGCGATGGATTCAAGT
This sequence comes from Sepiola atlantica, assembly GCA_963556195.1. NCBI lineage: Eukaryota > Metazoa > Mollusca > Cephalopoda > Sepiida > Sepiolidae > Sepiola > Sepiola atlantica. The sequence continues at coordinate 569,482 of CAUVYP010000661.1, read as the reverse complement.
TATCTGACGACGATGTATTCAAGTTATCTTACGACGATGTATTCAAGTTATCTGACGGCGATGTATTCAAGTGATCTGACGGCGATGTATTCCAAGGATCTGACATCGATGTATTCCAGGGATCTGACTGCGATGCATTTCGTGTGATCTGACGGCGATGTATTCAAGTGATCTGACGGTGATGCATTCCAGTGATCTGAAGGCGATGCATTCAAATGAGTTGACGGCGAGGCATTCAAGTGAGTTGAAGGCGAATCATTCAAGTGATCTGACAGCGATGTATTTCAGGGATCTGACGGCAGTGTATTTCAGTGATCGGACGGCGATAAATTAAAGTGATCTGACGGCGATGCATTCCAGGGATCTGACGGCAGTGTATTCAAGTGATCTGACAGCGATGTATTCAAGGGATTTGACAGCGATGTATACCAGGGATTAGATGTAGATGTATTCCAAGGATCTGACGGCGATTTATTCCAGGGATCTGACGGCGATGCATTCAAGTGATCTGACGGCGATTCATTTATGTGAGTTGACGGCGAGGCATTCAAGTTATCTGACATGAATGTATTCAAGTTATCTGACGACTATGCATTTAAGTGATCTGACATCAATGTATTTAAGCAATCTGACGGCGATGTATTCAACTGATCTGACGGCGATGTATTCAACTGATCTGACGGCGATGCATTTCTGTGATCTGACGGCGATGCATTTCTGTGATCTGACGGCGATGCATTCAAGTTATCTGATGGCGATTTATTCCAGTGATCTGACGGCGATGTATTCCACTGATTTGACGGCGATATATTCCACTGATCTGACGGCGATATATTCCAGGGATCTGACGGCGATATATTCAAGTTATCTGACGCCCATGTATTCAAGTGATCTGACGGCGATATATTCCAGTGATCTGACAGTGATGTATTCAAGTGATCTGACGGCGACGTATTCCAGTTATCTGACAGCGATGCATTCAAAGGATCTGACTACGATGTATTCAAGTGATCTGACTACGATGTATTCCAGGGATCTGACAGCAGTGTATTCAAGGGATCTGACGGCGATGTATTCATGGGATCTCACGGCGATGCGGTCATGGGATCTCACGGCTATGTATTCAAGTTATCTGACTGCAGTGTATACCAGGGATCTGACGGCGATGTATACCAGTGATCTAAAGCGATGTATTCAAGTGATCTGACGGCGATGTATTCCAGGGATCTGACGGCGATGTATTCAGATGATCTGACGCCGATCTATTCAAGGGATCTGACCGCAATTGATTCAAGTACTCTTTAGGCGATGCATTTAACTTATCCAACTGCGATGCATTCAAGTGATCTGACGGCGATGTATTCCAGGGATCTGATGGCGATGTATTCCAGGGATCTGATGGCGATGTATTCAAGTGATCTGATGGCGATGCATTCAAGTGATCTGACGGCCATGTATTCAAGTGATCTTACGGCAGTGTATTCCAGTGATCTGTCTGCAATGTATTCAAGTGATCTGACGGCGATATATTCAAGTGATTTGACAGCGATGTATACCAGAAATCTAATGCCGATGTATTCCAAGGATCTGACGGCGATGTATTCCAGGGATCAGACGGCGATGTATTCAAGTGATCTGTCTGCCCTGTATTCAAGTGATCTGAATGCGATCTAGTCTAGGGATCAGACGGCGATGAATTCAAGTTATCTGACGGCGATGAATTCAAGTTATCTGACGGCGATGGATTCAAGTTATCTGACGGCGATGTATTCAAGTGATCTGACGGCAGTGTATTCCAGTGATCTGACGGCGATGCATTCAAATGATCTGACGGCGATGCATTCCAGGGATCTGACGGCAGTGTATTCAAGTGATCTGACGGCGATGTATTCAAGTAATCTTTACAGCGATATATTCAAGTGATTTGACAGCGATGTATACCAGAAATCTAATGCCGATGTATTCCAAGGATCTGACGGCGATGTATTCCAGGGATCTGACGGCGATGCATTCAAGTGATCTGACGGCGATTTATCCAACTGATCTGAAGCTGATGTATTGAAGTTATCTGATGGCGATGTATTCCAGTGATCTGACGGCGATGTATTCCAGTTTTCTTACTATGATGTATTCAAGTGATCTGACGGCGATGTATTCCAGTTATCTGACAGCGATGCATTCAAAGGATCTGACTACGATGTATTCAAGTGATCTGACTACGATGTATTCCAGGGATCTGACAGCAGTGTATTCAAGGGATCTGACGGCGATGTATTCATGGGATCTCACGGCGATGCGGTCATGGGATCTCCCGGCGATGCAGTCATGGGATCTCACGGCTATGTATTCAAGTTATCTGACTGCAGTGTATACCAGGGATCTGACGGCGATGTATACCAGTGATCTGAAAGCGATGTATTCAAGTGATCTGACGGCGATGTATTCCAGGGATCTGACAGCGATGTATTCAGATGATCTGACGCCGATCTATTCAAGGGATCTGACGGCGATGCATTCAAGTTATCTGACGGCGATGCATTCCCGTGATCTGACAGTGATGTATTCAAATTATCTGACGTTGATGTATTCATGGGATCTGACGGCGATGTATTCATGAGATCTGACGGCGATGTATTCGAGAGATCTGACGGCGATGTATTCGAGAGATCTGATGGCGATGTATTCAACTGATATGATGGCGATGCATTCAAGTGATCTGACAGAAATGCATTCCCGTGATCTGACAGTGATGTATTCAAATTATCTGACGCCGATGTATTCAAGTAAACTGACGGCGATGCATTCAAGTGATCTGGCGCCGATGCCTTCAAGTGATCTGACGGCGATGTATCCAACTGATCTGAAGCTGATGTATTGAAGTTATCTGATGGCGATGTATTCCAGTGATCTGATGGCGATGTAATCCAGTGATCTGACAGTGATGTATTCAAATTATCTGACGCCGATGTATTCAAGTTATCTGACGGCGATGTATTCAAGTTATCTGACGGCGATGCCTTCAAGTGATCTGACGGCGATGTATCCAACTGATCTGAAGCTGATGTATTGAAGTTATCTTATGGCGATGTATTCCAGTGATCTGACAGTGATGTATTCAAGTGATCTGACGGCGATGTATTCCAGTTATCTGACAGCGATGCATTCAAAGGATCTGACTACGATGTATTCAAGTGATCTGACTACGATGTATTCCAGGGATCTGACAGCAGTGTATTCAAGGGATCTGACGGCGATGTATTCATGGGATCTCACGGCGATGCGGTCATGGGATCTCACGGCTATGTATTAAAGTTATCTGACTGCAGTGTATACCAGGGATCTGACGGCGATGTATACCAGTGATCTGAAAGCGATGTATTCAAGTGATCTGACGGCGATGTATTCCAGGGATCTGACGGCGATGTATTCATGGGATCTGACGGCGATGTATTTAATTTATCTGACGGCTATGTATTCAAGGGGTCTGAAGCCAATGTATTCAAGGTATTTGATGGCGATATATTCCAGTGATCTGACGGCGATGTATTCAAGTGATCTGACGGCGATGCATTCCAAGGATCTGACGGCGCTGTATTCAAGTGATCTGACGGCGATGTATTCCAGGGATCTGACGGCGATGTATTCCAGGGATCTGACGGCGATGTATTCAAGCGATCTGACGGCGATGTATTCAAGCGATCTGACAGCAATGCATTCAAGTGATCTGATGGCGATGCATTTAAGTGAGCTGCCGGCGATGTATTCAAGTGATCTGACAGCGATGTATTCAAGTTATCTGACGGCGATGCATTGAAGTTATCTGACAGCAGTATATTCAAGTAATCTGACAGCGATGTATTCCAGGGATCTGACGGCGATGTTTTCAAGTGATCTGTCGGCGATGTATTCCAGGGATCTGACGGCGATGTATTCATGGGATGTGACAGCTATGTATTCAAGTGATCTGAGGGCGATGTATTCAAATGATATAACGGCGATGTATTCAAGTGATCTGACGGTGATGTATTCAAGTGATCTGACGGCGATGTATTCAAGTGATCTGACAGCTATGTATTCAAGTGATTTGACGGCGATGTATTGAAGTGATCTGACCGCGATGTATTCCAGTGATCTAACAGCGATGTATTCAAGTGATCTGACAGCTATGTATTCAAGTGATCTGAAGGCAGTGTATTCAAGTGATCTGACGGCGATGTATTCCAGGGATCTGACAGAGATGTTTTCAAGTGATCTGTCGGCGATGTATTCAAGGGATCTGACGGCTATGTATTCATGGGATCTGACGGCTATGTATATAAGTGATCTGACGGCTATGTTTTCAAGTTATCTGACGGCGATGTATTCAAGTGATCTGACGGCGATATATTCATGTGATCTGACGGCTATGTATTCAAGTGATTTGACAGCTATGTATTCAAGTGATCTGACCGCGATGTAATCAACTGATCTGACGGCGATGCATTCAAGTGATCTGACGGCTATGCATTCCAAGGATCTGACAGCGATGTATTCCAAGGATCTGATAGCGATGTATTCAAGTGATCTGACAGCGATGCATGCTAGTGATTTGACGGCGAGGTATTGAAGTGATCTGCCTGCGATGTATTCCAGTGATCTGACGGCGATATATTCATGGGATCTGACGGCGATGTATTCAAGTGATCTGACGGCGATGTATTCAAGTGATCTGACAGCGATGTATTCAAGGTATCTGAAGGCAGTGTATTCAAGTGATCTGACAGCGATGTATTCCAGGGATCTGACGGCAGTTTATTCCAGTGATCTGACAGACATGCATTCAAGTGATCTGACGGCGATGCATTCCAGAGATCTGACGGCGATGTATTCAAGTGATCTGACGGCGATGTATACTAGAGATCTGATGGCGATGTCTTCCAGGGATCTGTTGGCGATGAATCCAAGTGATATGACGACGATGTATTCAAGTTATCTGACGACGATGTATTCAAGTTATCTGACGGTGATGTATTCCAGGGATGTGACAGTGATGTATTCAAGGGATCTGATAGCGATGTATTCCAGTGATCTGACGGCGATGTATTCCAAGGGTCTGACAGCGAGGCATTTCTGTGATCTGACGGCGATGTATTTAAGTGATTTGACGGCGATGCATTCAAGTGATTGGACGGTTATGCATTCAAGTGAGTTGACAGCGAAGCATTCAAGTGATCTGACGGCGATGCATTCAAGTTGTTACGTAAACACGAGTTATCTCCCGTTGACTTAGTGACTCCCACCGTCACTCTTGACTTCAACCTCCCACTTCTTGTATTAGTGGTAAACTGCTATGTATTCAGTGTAAATAAATTGCTCGTTACGTTCACACGTGTGTCTCGCCTCTGTTAATTAATGCTTCAATAACAAGTTACTAACATGGCTTTATTTAATACTCACCTGTATCAACGCATAATATAAAATTTTGTCAGAATAAAACATCGAACCGTCAACACTCACAGCCGTATATCAATATTTTCAAAAAAAATAAAGAAAAATGGAATTTTTACTACGTCCAAAAGAATTAAATTTCTCTTCGGATAATCTCGGACATGAATGGGAAACTTGGAAAAACCAATTTCAATTGTTCCTGCAAGCTACAGAGTCGGACAAGAAACCGGAGAAGGTGAAAACTTCAATATTGCTGACCTGTATAGGAATCGAGGGAAGGGAAATATATTATACGTTTAACTTTGAAAATGACGAAGAGAAGCTAAACTTGAAAAAAGTTATAGAAAAATTTGACGCGCACTGCCAACCAAGAAAAAACCTGACGTTTCTCACATATCAATTTCTCACGTGCAAACAGAAAGAAACACAGAGATTTGATGAGTACGTCACAGAACTACGGCATAAGGCAAACAAATGTGAATTCGGTGAGCTCACTGAAAGACTAATAAAAGACATTCTAATTTGTGGCGTTAATGACAACATGTTGAGAGAAAGAATGCTCAGAGAACCGTCACTGGATTTACAAAAGGCGATACAAGCAGGCCTGAGTGCTGAAGAAACGAAGAGACACTCCAAGATAATGGCTACATGCGAAACAGAAAATATCTCAACAATTCGCAATCCAAAGAAAAACAGGCTGTCGTCCAAAGTCATGTTCAAACGTGAAGACAAAAAGCCCGCGAAAACACAACAATGGATTGAGACATGCACCTACTGCGCTGGGTCACATCAGAAAGGAAACTGTCCAGCATACAATAAAAACTGCACAAATTGCGGCAAAAAAGGACACTTCGCTCGAATATGTCGAACGAAGAAGAAGAAACTATATAATGTCGGACACTCACACAATTCAGACCACGTGGAGCAAAATCAGTTTAACATGGACGCCATATTGAAAAAAAATGTAGATGCACTACAAACTGACAAATGGAAAGTAAAGATTCGAGGCAACGAAACACTCATCAACTTCAAAATCGATACAGGTGCTGAAGTAAATGTATTACCAGCAAAAATATATAGAACTATTGAACCAAAGCCAAAATTAAATAAAACGTCTATAAAATTAACCGCCTACAACTGTACGCAAATTCCCACGATAGGGAGATGTGTTATACAATTACAAAATAAAAATATAAAAGTAAGTTCGCATTTCATTGTGGCAAACACAAATGCAAACGCAGTAATCGGCGCAGAAACAGCGGAAGAACTAGGACTGATAAAAAGAACTTAAGAAATAAACAAGACGGACATAGAAGCATTAAAAGAAAAATGTAAAGATTGCTATGGTGACATCGGAAAATTACCAGTCACACATCATATAACAATAACTCCGGACATAAAACCCGTCATAAATCCTCCAAGGAACATACCGTTTGGGATGAAACCAAAATTAAAAAAGGAGTTAGAAAAAATGACAAAAATGGGAATAATAAAACCCGTTGAAGAACCGACAGATTGGGTAAATTCTTTGGTAATAGTGGAGAAACCGAACGGAAAATTAAGACTATGTTTGGACCCTAGAGACCTAAACAAGGCCATAAAAAGAGAACACTACAAATTACCCACCGCCGAAGAAATATTTGCAGAAATGGAAAATCCAAAATATTTCACGAAATTAAACGCTTCAAATGGATATTGGCAAATACCCGTTGATGAAGAAAGCTCTAAGCTATTAACATTTAATTCGCCATTTGGTCGTTATTCGTTCACGCGCCTGCCATATGGAATACATAGTGCCTCTGAAATTTTTCAAGCACAAGTTGCAAAAATAATAGAAGGCATACCTGGAACGAAGAACTCACAGGACGACATAATAATATGGTCAGAAACATTAGAGGACCATATAAAAACATTAGACAAAGTATTCAGTCAACTACGCAAAGCTGGATTAAAATTAAACAAAAATAAATGTGAATTTGCAACAAAGCAATTAACATATTTAGGTCATTTGATCACTGATGAAGGAATAAAACCAGACCCTTCTAAAATAAAGGCAATAACACACATGCCTCTACCCGAAAATAAAAAAGATATCCAACGATTTTTGGGAATGACCAACTACCTGTGCAAGTTCATACCAGAGTACTCAGAGGTAACTACACCGTTGAGAGTACTGCTACACAACGATACGCTGTGGTCATTTGATAAACCTCAAATAGAGGCTATAGAAAAACTAAAACGGATAATAACTAGCCTACCAGTTTTAAAATTTTATGATCCCAGCAAAGAAATTAAAATCACCACCGATGCCAGCAAACATGGATTGGGTGCAGTGTTACAACAGAAACATGATGAAAAATGGTTACCCGTGTCATACGCGTCACGATCGACAACCTCAGCAGAACAAAATTACTGCCCGATAGAATTGGAAACGCTCAGCATAGTGTTCGCCTGCAACAAATTCCACCAATATACCTATGGAAGAAAATTTCTCATAGAAAATGATCACAAACCATTAAGGCAAATTTTTAAAAAATCCATTACAAAAAGCCCTCCGAGAATACAAAGATTCATACTCGCGCTTCAGAAATACGAATTCGAAGTAATATACATTCCAGGGCGAGAATCCGTAATTGCTGATGCATTATCACGTGCATACATATCAGACAGCGAACAAGAAATATCGGATACAGAAATGGACAAATATATCCATACCATTATAAAACAATATCCAATGAGCGACCAAAAACTCAACATATACCGTGAGGAGACTGGGAAAGACCCAACACTAAAAATGCTCATGAAATATGCGACATCAACTTGGCCAGAAAAAATGGACGTGCCACCCACAATAGCACCATATATGCCAGTCCGCGATGACATATCGGTTGTGAAAGGACTAGTATTGAAAGGTACACGAATAGTGGTCCCAACCTCCCTAAGGAAGGAAGCCCTACAAAAAATCCACACTGGACATTTGGGCATAGAAAAGTGCATTACAAGAGCAAAAGAGGTCGTATATTGGCCTAACATAAACAATCAAATAAAAGAAATGGTTAGCACATGCACACATTGTCTAGATCACAGAAACCGACAACCGTCAGAATCACTAATACACCATGAAATACCCGTAACACCATGGACCAAAGTTGCGACAGGCGTATTTTACTTATATAGTAAAGCATATGTAGTGATAATAGACTACACGACTAGATATTTCGATATCCACAAACTTGATGACTGCAAATCAAGTACGGTGATCAATAAAATAAAAAACACCTTCGCAAAATTTGGCATTCCACAAATAGTGATTAGTGACAATGGACCCGAGTACCGATCATCAGAATTTAGACAATTTGCTAAAGATTGGGATTTCAGGCATATCACGACAAGTCCGAACTATCCACAGTCGAATGGCTTAGTAGAAAGAAACATTCAAACAATTAAAAGAACATTAAAGAAATCGTTTGAAAGTAGACAAGACCCATACCTAGCAATGTTAGCGTTACGGACTTCACCATTAAAAGATAAAACCCCGTCACCAGCCCAACAGTTGATGAAAAGAACGCTAAGGACAAATCTTCCAAATATCATGCATAACAAAACAATGAAAAAGCATGAAATAAATAAATAAGTCCAGAGAGCTACCAGAACTAAAGAAAGACGATACTGTCCGTATTCTTTCACAAGAAAAATGGAACCGAAAAGGTAAGGTTGTGAAAAAATTAAAAGAGCCTCGTTCATATCTAATAAAAACAGAACAAGAAAAATATGTACAGTGCAACAGACGTCATATTTTAAAAACAAAAGAAAATCAAAAGTTCAAAATCAAACACGACTATGAAAACATATTAAACCAAGAAAATAGTCGAAAACAAGTCGTATCAAAAACAAGCTCGGAAAACAAAATAATACCAAACTCCACAAAGAAAGGGAGACCAATTAAATGTCCAGCCCAGTACAGAGACTAAATGAAAAAACTCTAAAAAGTAAAAATAAAATACTTTTATTTTTCAGTTAAAACAAAGAAAAAAAAAACGGAGATGTTACGTAAACACGAGTTATCTCCTGTTGACTTAGTGACTCCCACCGTCACTCTTGACTGCAACCTCCCACTAATTGTATTAGTGGTAAACTGCTATGTATTCAGTGTAAATAAATTGCTCGTTACGTTCACACGTGTGTCTTGCCTCTGTTAATGAATGCTTCAATAACAAGTTACTAACATGGCTTTATTTAATACTAACCTGTATCAACGCATAATATAAAATAAGTGATCTGACAGCGATGCATTCCAAGGATCTGACAGCGATGTATTCAAGTGATCTCACAGCGATGCATTACAGTGATCTGAAGGCAGTGTATTCAAGTGATCTGATGGTGATGCATTCCAGGGATCTGACGGCGATGTATTCCAGTGATCTGACGGCGATGTATTCCAGTGATCTGACAGCGATGTATTCAATGGATCTGACGACGATGTATTCAAGTGATCCAACGGGGATGCAATCAATTGATCTGATAGCGATGCATTCAACTGATCTAACAGCGATGTATTCCAGGGATCTGACGGCAGAGTATTCCAGTGATCTGACAGACATGCATTCAAGTTATCTGAAAGCGATGCATTCAAGGGATCTGACGGCGATGAATACAATGATCTGACAGCGATGTATACCAGAGATTTATGGCGATGTATTCCAAGGATCTGACGGCGATGTATCCAAGTGATCTGTTGGCGATGCCTACAAGTGATCTGACGGCGATGGATTCAAGTTATCTGACGGCGATGGATTCAAGTTATCTGACGGCGATGGATTCAAGTTATCTGACAGCGATGGATTCAAGTTATCTGACGGCGATGGATTCAAGTTATCTGACGGCGATGGATTCAAGTTATCTGACGGCGATGCATTCAAGTGATCTGACGGCGATGCATTCAAGTGATCTGACGGAGACGCATTAAAATGATCTGACGGCGATGTATTCAAGTGAACTGACAGCCATGTATTCAAGTGATCTGACGGCGATGTATTCCAGGGATCTGACGGCAATGTATTCAAGTTATCTGTCGGCGATGTATTCCAAGGATCTGACGGGAAGGTATTCCAGGGATCTGACGGCAATGTATTCAAGTGATCTGACGGCGATGTATTCCAGAGATCTGACGGCGATGTATTCAAGCGATCATACAGCGATGTATTCAAGTGATCTGACAGAGATGTATTCAAGTGATCTGACAGCGATGTATGCCGGGGATCTGACGGCAGTGTATTCCAGTGATCTGACAACGATGCATTCAAGTGATCTGACGGCGATGCATCCCAGGGATCTGACAGCAGATATTCAAGTGATCTGACGGCAATGTATTCAAGTGATCTGATGCGATGTATTAAAGTGATTTGACAGCAATGTATACCAGGGATCTGATGCCAAGGTATTCTAAAGATCTGACGGCGATGTATTCAAGTGATCTGACGACGATGCATTCCCGTGATCTGAAGCCGATGTATTCAAGTTATCTGATGGTGATGTATTCCAGTGATCTGATGGCGATGTATTCCAGTGATCTGATGGCTATGTATAGCAGTGATTTGACGGCGATGTATTCCAGGGATCTGACGGTGATGTATTCCAGGGATCTGGCGGCGATGTATTCCAGGAATCTGAATGCGATGTATTCAAGTTATCTGTCAGCGATGTATTCAAGTGATCTGACGGCGATATATTCAAGTGATCTGACGGCGATGTATTCAAAGGATCTGACGGCGATGCATTCAAGTGATTTGACTGCGATCTATTAAAAGGGTCTGACAGCGATGTATTCAAGTGATCTGACATCAATGTATTCAAGTTATCTGGCGGCAATTTATTTAACTGATCTGACGGCGATGTATTCAACTGATCTGACAGCGTTGTATGCAACTGATCTGACGGCAATGTATTCAAGTGATCTGACAGCGATGCATTCCCGTGATCTGAAGCCGATGTATTCAAGTTATCTGATGGTGATGTATTCCAGTGATCTGATGGCGATGTATTCCAGTGATCTGACGGCTATGTATACCAGTGATCTGACGGCTATGTATACCAGTGATCTGACGGCGATGTATTCCAGGGATCTGAGAGCGATATATTCAAGTGAACTGACAGCCATGTATTCAAGTGATCTGACGGCGATGTATTCCAGGGATCTGGCGGCGATGTATTCCAGGAATCTGAATGCGATGTATTCAAGTTATCTGTCAGCGATGTATTCAAGTGATCTGACGGCGATATATTCAAGTGATCTGAAGGCGATGTATTCAAAGGATCTGACGGCGATGCATTCAAGTGATCTGACGGCGATCTATTACAAGGGTCTGACGGCGATGTATTCAAGTGATCTGACGGCGATGTATTCCAGGGATCTGACGGCGATGTATTCTAAGTGATCTGACGGCGATGTATTAAAGTGATCTGACGGCGATGTATTCCAGTGATCTGACGGCGATGCATTCCTGTTATCTGACGGCAAGGCATTCAAGTGAGTTGACGGCGAAGCATTCAAGTGAGTTGACGGCGAAGCATTCAAGTGAGTTGACAGCAGGGCATTCACGTGAGTTGACAGCGAGGCATTCACGTGAGTTGACGGCAGGGCATTCAAGTGAGTTGAGGGCGAGGCATTCAAGTGAGTTGAGGGCGAGGAACTCAAGTGAGTTGACGGCGAGGCATTCACTTGAGTTGACGGCTAGGCATTCAAGTTATCTGTCGGTGATGCATTCAAGTGATCTGACGGTGATGCATTCAAGTGATCTGACTGCGAATGCATTCAAGTGATCTGACTGCGAATGCATTCAAGTGATCTGACTGCGATGCATTCAAGTTATCTGATGGCAATGTATTCAAGTAATCTGAAATCTCTGTATTCAAGCGATCTGACGGCGATGTATTCAAGTGATCTGACGGCGATGCATTCAAGTGATCTGACCGCGATGTATTCAAGTGATCTCACAGCGATGCATTACAGTGATCTGAAGGCAGTGTATTCAAGTGATCTGATGGTGATGCATTCCAGGGATCTGACGGCGATGTATTCCAGTGATCTGACGGCGATGTATTCCAGTGATCTGACAGCGATGTATTCAATGGATCTGACGACGATGTATTCAAGTGATCCGACGGGGATGCAATCAATTGATCTGATAGCAATGCATTCAACTGATCTAACAGCGATGTATTCCAGGGATCTGACGGCAGAGTATTCCAGTGATCTGACAGACATGCATTCAAGTTATCTGACAGCGATGCATTCAAGGGATCTGACGGCGATGAATACAATGATCTGACAGCGATGTATACCAGAGATTTATGGCGATGTATTCCAAGGATCTGACGGCGATTGATTCAAGTTATCTGACGGCGATGGATTCAAGTTATCTGACGGCGATGGATTCAAGTTATCTGACAGCGATGGATTCAAGTTATCTGACGGCGATGGATTCAAGTTATCTGACGGCGATGCATTCAAGTGATCTGACGGCGATGCATTCAAGTGATCTGACGGCGACGCATTAAAATGATCTGACGGCGATGTATTCAAGTGAACTGACAGCCATGTATTCAAGTGATCTGACGGCGATGTATTCCAGGGATCTGACGGCAATGTATTCAAGTTATCTGTCGGCGATGTATTCCGAGGATCTGACGGGAAGGTATTCAAGTGATCTGACGGCAATGTATTCAAGTGATCTGACGGCGATGTATTCCAGGGATCTGACGGCGATGTATTCAAGCGATCATACAGCGATGTATTCAAGTGATCTGACAGAGATGTATTCAAGTGATCTGACAGCGATGTATGCCGGGGATCTGACGGCAGTGTATTCCAGTGATCTGACAACGATGCATTCAAGTGATCTGACGGCGATGCATCCCAGGGATCTGACAGCAGTGTATTCAAGTGATCTGACGGCGATGTATTCAAGTGATCTGATGCGATGTATTAAAGTGATTTGACAGCAATGTATACCAGGGATCTGATGCCAAAGGAATCCTAAAGATCTGACGGCGATGTATTCAAGTGATCTGACGACGATGCATTCCCGTGATCTGAAGCCGATGTATTCAAGTTATCTGATGGTGATGTATTCCAGTGATCTGATGGTAATGTATTCCAGTGATCTGATGGCGATGTATTCCAGTGATCTGACGGCTATGTATACCAGTGATTTGACGGCGATGTATTCCAGGGATCTGACGGCGATGTATTCCAGGGATCTGACAGCGATATATTCAAGTGAACTGACAGCCATGTATTCAAGTGATCTGACGGCGATGTATTCCAGGGATCTGGCGGCGATGTATTCCAGGAATCTGAATGCGATGTATTCAAGTTATCTGTCAGCGATGTATTCAAGTGATCTGACGGCGATATATTCAAGTGATCTGACGGCGATGTATTCAAAGGATCTGACGGCGATGCATTCAAGTGATTTGACGGCGATCTATTAAAAGGGTCTGACGGCGATGTATTCAAGTGATCTGACATCAATGTATTCAAGTTATCTGGCGGCAATTTATTTAACTGATCTGACGGCGATGTATTCAACTGATCTGACAGCGTTGTATGCAACTGATCTGACGGCAATGTATTCAAGTGATCTGACAGCGATGCATTCCCGTGATCTGAAGCCGATGTATTCAAGTTATCTGATGGTGATGTATTCCAGTGATCTGATGGCGATGTATTCCAGTGATCTGATGGCTATGTATAGCAGTGATTTGACGGCGATGTATTCCAGGGATCTGACGGTGATGTATTCCAGGGATCTGGCGGCGATGTATTCCAGGAATCTGAATGCGATGTATTCAAGTTATCTGTCAGCGATGTATTCAAGTGATCTGACGGCGATATATTCAAGTGATCTGACGGCGATGTATTCAAAGGATCTGACGGCGATGCATTCAAGTGATTTGACTGCGATCTATTAAAAGGGTCTGACAGCGATGTATTCAAGTGATCTGACATCAATGTATTCAAGTTATCTGGCGGCAATTTATTTAACTGATCTGACGGCGATGTATTCAACTGATCTGACAGCGTTGTATGCAACTGATCTGACGGCAATGTATTCAAGTGATCTGACAGCGATGCATTCCCGTGATCTGAAGCCGATGTATTCAAGTTATCTGACAGCGATGCATTCCCGTGATCTGAAGCCGATGTATTCAAGTTATCTGATGGTGATGTATTCCAGTGATCTGATGGCGATGTATTCCAGTGATCTGACGGCTATGTATACCAGTGATCTGACGGCGATGTATTCCAGGGATCTGAGAGCGATATATTCAAGTGAACTGACAGCCATGTATTCAAGTGATCTGACGGCGATGTATTCCAGGGATCTGGCGGCGATGTATTCCAGGAATCTGAATGCGATGTATTCAAGTTATCTGTCAGCGATGTATTCAAGTGATCTGACGGCGATATATTCAAGTGATCTGAAGGCGATGTATTCAAAGGATCTGACGGCGATGCATTCAAGTGATCTGACGGCGATCTATTACAAGGGTCTGACGGCGATGTATTCAAGTGATCTGACGGCGATGTATTCCAGGGATCTGACGGCGATGTATTCTAAGTGATCTGACGGCGATGTATTAAAGTGATCTGACGGCGATGTATTCCAGTGATCTGACGGCGATGCATTCCTGTTATCTGACGGCAAGGCATTCAAGTGAGTTGACGGCGAAGCATTCAAGTGAGTTGACGGCGAAGCATTCAAGTGAGTTGACAGCAGGGCATTCACGTGAGTTGACAGCTAGGCATTCACGTGAGTTGACGGCAGGGCATTCAAGTGAGTTGAGGGCGAGGCATTCAAGTGAGTTGAGGGCGAGGAACTCAAGTGAGTTGACGGCGAGGCATTCACTTGAGTTGACGGCTAGGCATTCAAGTTATCTGTCGGTGATGCATTCAAGTGATCTGACGGTGATGCATTCAAGTGATCTGACTGCGAATGCATTCAAGTGATCTGACTGCGAATGCATTCAAGTGATCTGACTGCGATGCATTCAAGTTATCTGATGGCAATGTATTCAAGTAATCTGAAATCTCTGTATTCAAGCGATCTGACGGCGATGTATTCAAGTGATCTGACGGCGATGCATTCAAGTGATCTGACCGCGATGTATTCAAGTGATCTCACAGCGATGCATTACAGTGATCTGAAGGCAGTGTATTCAAGTGATCTGATGGTGATGCATTCCAGGGATCTGACGGCGATGTATTCCAGTGATCTGACGGCGATGTATTCCAGTGATCTGACAGCGATGTATTCAATGGATCTGACGACGATGTATTCAAGTGATCCGACGGGGATGCAATCAATTGATCTGATAGCAATGCATTCAACTGATCTAACAGCGATGTATTCCAGGGATCTGACGGCAGAGTATTCCAGTGATCTGACAGACATGCATTCAAGTTATCTGACAGCGATGCATTCAAGGGATCTGACGGCGATGAATACAATGATCTGACAGCGATGTATACCAGAGATTTATGGCGATGTATTCCAAGGATCTGACGGCGATTGATTCAAGTTATCTGACGGCGATGGATTCAAGTTATCTGACGGCGATGGATTCAAGTTATCTGACAGCGATGGATTCAAGTTATCTGACGGCGATGGATTCAAGTTATCTGACGGCGATGCATTCAAGTGATCTGACGGCGATGCATTCAAGTGATCTGACGGCGACGCATTAAAATGATCTGACGGCGATGTATTCAAGTGAACTGACAGCCATGTATTCAAGTGATCTGACGGCGATGTATTCCAGGGATCTGACGGCAATGTATTCAAGTTATCTGTCGGCGATGTATTCCGAGGATCTGACGGGAAGGTATTCAAGTGATCTGACGGCAATGTATTCAAGTGATCTGACGGCGATGTATTCCAGGGATCTGACGGCGATGTATTCAAGCGATCATACAGCGATGTATTCAAGTGATCTGACAGAGATGTATTCAAGTGATCTGACAGCGATGTATGCCGGGGATCTGACGGCAGTGTATTCCAGTGATCTGACAACGATGCATTCAAGTGATCTGACGGCGATGCATCCCAGGGATCTGACAGCAGTGTATTCAAGTGATCTGACGGCGATGTATTCAAGTGATCTGATGCGATGTATTAAAGTGATTTGACAGCAATGTATACCAGGGATCTGATGCCAAAGGAATCCTAAAGATCTGACGGCGATGTATTCAAGTGATCTGACGACGATGCATTCCCGTGATCTGAAGCCGATGTATTCAAGTTATCTGATGGTGATGTATTCCAGTGATCTGATGGTAATGTATTCCAGTGATCTGATGGCGATGTATTCCAGTGATCTGACGGCTATGTATACCAGTGTTTTGACGGCGATGTATTCCAGGGATCTGACGGCGATGTATTCCAGGGATCTGACAGCGATATATTCAAGTGAACTGACAGCCATGTATTCAAGTGATCTGACGGCGATGTATTCCAGGGATCTGGCGGCGATGTATTCCAGGAATCTGAATGCGATGTATTCAAGTTATCTGTCAGCGATGTATTCAAGTGATCTGACGGCGATATATTCAAGTGATCTGACGGCGATGTATTCAAAGGATCTGACGGCGATGCATTCAAGTGATTTGACGGCGATCTATTAAAAGGGTCTGACGGCGATGTATTCAAGTGATCTGACATCAATGTATTCAAGTTATCTGGCGGCAATTTATTTAACTGATCTGACGGCGATGTATTCAACTGATCTGACAGCGTTGTATGCAACTGATCTGACGGCAATGTATTCAAGTTATCTGACAGCGATGCATTCCCGTGATCTGAAGCCGATGTATTCAAGTTATCTGATGGTGATGTATTCCAGTGATCTGATGGCGATGTATTCCAGTGATCTGACGGCTATGTATACCAGTGATCTGACGGCGATGTATTCCAGGGATCTGACAGCGATATATTCAAGTGAACTGACAGCCATGTATTCAAGTGATCTGACGGCGATGTATTCCAGGGATCTGGCGGCGATGTATTCCAGGAATCTGAATGCGATGTATTCAAGTTATCTGTCAGCGATGTATTCAAGTGATCTGACGGCGATATATTCAAGTGATCTGACGGCGATATATTCAAGTGATCTGACGGCGATGTATTCAAAGGATCTGACGGCGATGCATTCAAGTGATCTGACGGCGATCTATTACAAGGGTCTGACGGCGATGTATTCAAGTGATCTGACGGCGATGTATTCCAGGGATCTGACGGCGATGTATTCAAGTTATCTGTCGGCGATGTATTCCGAGGATCTGACGGGAAGGTATTCCAAGGATCTGACGGCAATGTATTCAAGTGATCTGACGGCGATGTATTCCAGGGATCTGACGGCGATGTATTCTAGCGATCATACAGCGATGTATTCAAGTGATCTGACAGAGATGTATTCAAGTGATCTGACAGCGATGTATGCCGTGGATCTGACGGCAGTGTATTCCAGTGATCTGACAACGATGCATTCAAGTGATCTGACGGCGATGCATCCCAGGGATCTGACAGCAGTGTATTCAAGTGATCTGACGGCGATGTATTCAAGTGATCTGATGCGATGTATTAAAGTGATTTGACAGCAATGTATACCAGGGATCTGATGCCAAAGGAATCCTAAAGATCTGACGGCGATGTATTCAAGTGATCTGACGACGATGCATTCCCGTGATCTGAAGCCGATGTATTCAAGTTATCTGATGGTGATGTATTCCAGTGATCTGATGGCGATGTATTCCAGTGATCTGACGGCTATGTATACCAGTGATTTGACGGCGATGTATTCCAGGGATCTGACAGCGATATATTAAAGTGAACTGACAGCCATGTATTCAAGTGATCTGACGGCGATGTATTCCAGGGATCTGGCGGCGATGTATTCCAGGAATCTGAATGCGATGTATTCAAGTTATCTGTCAGCGATGTATTCAAGTGATCTGACGGCGATATATTCAAGTGATCTGACGGCGATGTATTCAAAGGATCTGACGGCGATGCATTCAAGTGATTTGACGGCGATCTATTAAAAGGGTCTGACGGCGATGTATTCAAGTGATCTGACATCAATGTATTCAAGTTATCTGGCGGCAATTTATTTAACTGATCTGACGGCGATGTATTCAACTGATCTGACAGCGTTGTATGCAACTGATCTGAAGGCAATGTATTCAAGTGATCTGACAGCGATGCATTCCCGTAGTCTGAAGCCGATGTATTCAAGTTATCTGATGGTGATGTATTCCAGTGATCTGATGGCGATGTATTCCAGTGATCTGACGGCGATGTATTCCAGGGATCTGACAGCGATATATTCAAGTGAACTGACAGCCATGTATTCAAGTGATCTGACGGCGATGTATTCCAGGGATCTGGCGGCGATGTATTCCAGGAATCTGAATGCGATGTATTCAAGTTATCTGTCAGCGATGTATTCAAGTGATCTGACGGCGATATATTCAAGTTATCTGACGGCGATGTATTCAAAGGATCTGACGGCGATGCATTCAAGTGATCTGACGGCGATCTATTACAAGGGTCTGACGGCGATGTATTCAAGTGATCTGACGGCGATGTATTCCAGGGATCTGACGGCGATGTATTCCAAGGATCTGACGGCGATGTATCTAAGTGATCTGACGGCGATGTATTAAAGTGATCTGACGGCGATGTATTCCAGTGATCTGACGGCGATGCATTCCTGTTATCTGACGGCAAGGCATTCAAGTGAGTTGACGGCGAAGCATTACAGTGAGTTGACAGCGAGGCATTCACGTGAGTTGACAGCGAGGCATTCACGTGAGTTGACGGCGAGGCATTCAAGTGAGTTGAGGGCGAGGAATTCAAGTGAGTTAACGGCGAGGCATTCACTTGAGTTTACGGCTAGGCATTCAAGTTATCTGTCGGTGATGCATTCAAGTGATCTGACGGCGATGCATTCAAGTGATCTGACTGCGAATGCATTCAAGTGATCTGACTGCGATGCATTCAAGTTATCTGATGGCAATGTATTCAAGTAATCTGAAATCTCTGTATTCAAGCGATCTGACGGCGATGTATTCAAGTGATCTGACGGCGATGCATTCAAGTGATCTGACATGAATGTATTCAACGGATCTGACGGAGATGTATTAAACTGATCTGACGGAAATGTATCCAACTGATCTGACGGCGATGTATCCTAACTGATCTGACGGCGATGTATCCTAACTGATCTGACGGCAATGCATTCAACTTATCTGACGGCGATGCATTCCAGTGATCTGGAACCGATGTATTCAAGTCATCTGACGGTGATGTATTCAAGTGATCCGACGGCGATGCATTAAAGTGATCTTATTGCGATGTATTCAAGTATGATGAAGATGTATTCCAGGGATCTCACAGCGATGTATTTAAGTGATCTAACGGCAGTGTATTCAGGGGATCTGACTGTATTCATGGGATCTCACGGCGAGCGATGCATTCATGGGATCTGACTGCTATGTATTCAAATGATCTGAGGGCGATGTATACCAGGGATCTGACAGCGATGTATTCAAGTGATCTGGCTGCTATGTATTCAAGTTATCTGACGGCTATGTATTCAAGTGGTCTGAAGTCGATGTATTCAAGTTATCTGATGGCGATATATTCCAGTGATCTGACGGCGATGTATTGAAGTTATCTGACGGCAATGCATTCCAAGAATCTGACGGCGATGTATTCCAGGGATCTGACGGCGATGCATTCAAGCGATCTGACGGCAATGCATTCATGTGATCTGACGGCGATGCATTCCAGTGATCTGACGGCAGTGTATTCAAGTGACCTGACGGCGATGTATTCCAGGGATCTGACGGCGATGTATTCAAGTGATCTGTTGGCCATGTATTCCAGTGATCTGACGGCGATGTATTCCAGGGATCTGACAGCGATATATTCAAGTGAACTGACAGCCATGTATTCAAGTGATCTGACGGCGATGTATTCCAGGGATCTGACGGCGATGTATTCAAGTTATCTGTCGGCGATGTATTCAAGTAATCTGACGGCGATGTATTCAAGTGATCTGACGGCGATGTATTCAAGTGATCTGACGGCGATGTATTCAAGTGATCTGACGGCGATGTATTCAAGTGATCTGACTACGATATATTCAAGTGATCTGACGGCGATGTATTCAAAGGATCTGACGGCGATGCATTTCTGTTATCTGATGGCAAGGCATTCAAGTGAGTTGACGGCGAGGCATTCAAGTGAGTTGAGGGCGAGGCATTCACTTGAGTTGATGGCAAGGCATTCACTTGAGTTGATGGCAAGGCATTCACTTGAGTTGACGGCGAGGCATTCACTTAAGTTGACGGCGAGGCATTCACTTGAGTTGACGGCGAGGCATTCACTTGAGTTGACGGCGAGGCATTAAAGTTATCTGACGGCTAGACATTCAAGTTATCTGACGGTGATGCATTCAAGTGATCTGACGGCGATGCATTCAAGTGATCTGACTGCGAATGCATTCAAGTGATCTGACTGCGATGCATTCAAGTAATCTGAAATCTGTGTATTACACTTATCTGACCGCGATGTATTCCAGTTATCTGACGGCGATGTATTCGAGTGATCTGATGGCGATGCATTCAAGTGATCTGACGGCGATGCATTCAAGTGATCTGACGGTGATGTTTTCCAGGGATCTGACGGTGATGTATTCAAGTCAGCTGACAGTGATTTATTCAAGTGATCTTACTATGATGTATTCAAGTGATCTGATGGCAATGTATTGCTGTGATCTGACGGTGATGCATTCCTGTTATCTGACGGTAATGCATTCAAGTGAGTTGACGGCTAGGTATTCGAGTAAGTTGACGGCAATGCATACAAGTGATCTGTCGGCGATGTATTTCACTGATCAGACGGCTATGTATTTCACTTATATGACGGGGATGTATTCCAGGGATCTGTTGGTGATGTATTCCAGGGATCTGACGGCGCTTCATTCAAGTGATCTGACGGCAATGCATTCAAGTGATCTGTCGGCGATGTATTCAACTGATCAGACGGCTATGTATTCCACTTATCTGATAGGGATGTATTCCAGGGATCTGACGACAATGTATTCCAGGGATCTTAGTGCGATGTATTCAAGTGATCTGATGGCGATGTATTCCAGTGATCTGACGGCAATGTATTCCAGGGATCATACGGCGATGCATTCCCGTGATCTGACTGCAATGTATTCCAGTGATCTGACGGCGATGTATTCAAGGGATCTGACAGCAGTGTTATCCAGGGATCTAACGGCGATGTATTCCAGGGATCTGAAGGCGATGTATTCCAGGGATCTGACGGTGATGTATTCAAGTGATCTGACGGTGATGTATTCAAGTGATCTGACGGCGATGCATTCCTGTGATCTGATGGCAATGCATTCCTGTGATCTGATGGCGATGCATTCCTGTGATCTGACGGCGATGAATTCCTGTGATCTGACGGCGATGCATTCAAGTGAGTTGACGGCTAGGCATTCAAGTAAGTTGACGGCAATGCATTCAAGTTATCTGACGGTGATACATTTAAGGGATCTGTGTGCAATGTACTCAAGTAATCTGACATCTATGTATTCAAGCGATCTGCCGGCGATGTATTTAAGTTATCTGACATCAATGTATTCAACTGATCTGACGGCTATGTATCCAACTGATCTAACGGCTATGTATCCAACTGATCTAACGGCAATGCATTCAAGTGATCTGACGGCGATGCATGCAAGTGATCTGACCGCGATGCATTCAAGTGATCTGACAGCGATGCATTCCAGTGATCTGAAGCGGATGTATTGAAGTTATCTGACGGCTATGTATTCCAGTTATCTGACCGCGATGTATTCAAGTGATCTGACGGTGATGCGTTCTAGTGATCTGATGGCGATGCATCCAAAGGATCTGACGGCGATGTATTCCAGGGATCTGACAGTAGTGTAATCAAGTGATCTGACGACGATGTATTAAAGTGATCTGTCGGCGATGTATTCAAGGGATCTGACGTCGATGTATTCCAGGGATCTGACGACAATCTATTCCAGGGATCTGACGACAATCTATTCCAAGGATCTGACTGCGATCTATTAAAGTGATCTGATGGCAATGTATTCAAGTCATCTGCTGGCGATGTATTCAAGGGATTTGACGGCGATGCATTCCCGTAATCTGACGGCGATGCATTCCCGTAATCTGACGGCGATGAATTTAAGTTATCTGACCACGATGCATTCCAATGATCTGACGGCGATGCATTCAACTGGTCTTACCGCGATGTATTCAAGCGATCTGACATAAATATATTCAAGTGATCTGATGGCGATGCATTCAAGTGATCTGACGGGAATGTATTCAAGGTATCTGACGGCGATGTATTCAACTGATCTGACAGCGATGCATTCAAGTTATCTGACGGATATGCATTCCTAGGATCTGACGGCGATGTTTTAAAGTGATCTGACGCCGATGTATTCCAGGAATCTGACGGCGATATATTCCCGTGACCTGACGCCGATGTATGCAAGTTATCTAATGGCGATGCATTCCCGTGATCTGAAGCCGATGTATTCAAGTTATCTGATGGCAATGTATTCCAGTGATCTGACAGCGATGTATTCCAGGAATCTGACGGCCATGTATTCAAATGATCTGCCGGCGTTGTATTCAAGTGATCTGACCGCTATGTATTCAAGTGATCTGACGGCAATGTATTCCAGAAATCTGACGGCAATGCATTCGAGTGATCTGACGGCAATGCATTCGAGTGATCTGACGGCGATGCATTCAAGTGATCTGACGGCGATGCATTCAAGTGATCTGACGGCTATGCATTCAAGTGATCTGACGGCTATGCATTCAAGTGATCTGACGGCTGTGCATTCAAGTGATCTGACGGCTGTGCATTCAAGGGATCTGACGGCGATGCATTAAAGTGATCTGACGGCGATGCATTAAAGTGATCTGACGGCAGTTGCATTGAAGTGATCTGACGGCTTTGCATTCAAATGATCTGAGGGCGATGCATTCAAGTGATCTGACAGCAATGTATTAAAGTGATCTTACGGCAATGTATTCAAGTGATCTGACACCGATGTATTCAAGTAATCTGACGTTGATGTATTCATAAGATCTGACGGCAATGTATTCAAGTGCTCTTATGGCGATCTATTCAAGTGATCTGACAGCGATACATTCATGTTATGTGACGGCAATGCATTCAAGTGATATGACAGCGATGTATTAAAGTGATCTGACGTCGATGTATTCAACTGCTCTGACGGCGATGCATTCAAGTAATCTGACGGCGATGCATTCCATTGATCTGACAGAGATGCATTCCCTTGTCCTGACGCCGATTTATTCAAGTGATCTAACGGTGATATATTCCAGGGATCTGACGGCGATGTATTCGAGTGATCTGACGGCGAGGCATTCCAGTGATCTGACGGCGATGCATTCCAGTGATGTGACGGCGTTGTATTTAAGTGATCTGACGGCGGTGTATTCAAGTGATCGTACAGCGAGGCATTCCACTAATCTGACGGCTATGTATTCCCGTGATTGGACGCCGATGCATTCAATGGATATGACGGCGATGTATTCAAGTGATCTGACGGCGATGTATTCTAGGGATCTGATGGCGATGCATTCAAATGATCTGCCGGGGATGTATTCAAGTGATCTGACTGAGATGTATTCAAGTGATCTGACGGCGATGCATTAAAGTGATCTGACGGCGATGCATTCCAGTGATCTGACGGCTATCAATTCCAAGGATCTGATGGCGATGTATTTAAGTGATCTTACGGCAGTGTATTACAAGCGATCTGACGGCCATGTTTTAAAGTGATCTGACGGCCAGGTATTCAAGGGATCTGACAGCGATGTATTCCATGGATCTGACGGCGATGTATTCCATGGATCTGACGGCGATGTATTCCCGTGATCTGACGCTGATGTATTCAAGTTATCTGATGGCGATGTATTCCAGTAATCTGACGGCGATGTATTCCAGTGATCTGACGAAGATATATTTCAGTGATCTGAGAGCAATGCTTTCCCGTGATCTGAAGCCGATGTATTCGAGTGATCTGACCGCGATGTATTCACGTGATCGTACAGAATTGCATTCAAGTCATCTGACTGCAGTGTATTCAAGTGATCTGACGGCGATGTATTCCAGAGATCTTACGGCGATGTATTTAAGTGATCTGTCGGCGATGTATTCAAGGAATCTGACGTCGATGTATTCCAGGGATCTGACGACAATTTATTCCAAGGATCTGACTGCGATCTATTAAAGTGATCTGATGGCAATGTATTCCAGTCATCTGATGTCGATGTATTCAAGAGATCTGACAGCGATACATTCATGTTATGTGACGGCAATGCATTCAAGTGATATGACAGCGATGCATTCAAGTGATCTGACAGAGATGCATTCCCTTGTCCTGACGCCGATTTATTCAAGTGATCTAACGGTGATATATTCCAGGGATCTGACGGCGATGTATTCGAGTGATCTGACGGCGAGGCATTCCAGTGATCTGACAGCGAGGCATTCCAGTGATCTGACGGCGATGCATTCCAGTGATGTGACGGCGGTGTATTTAAGTGATCTGACGGCGGTGTGCTCAAGTGATCTGACAGCGAGGCATTCAAATCATCTGACGGCGATGTATACCCGTGATCTGACGGCGATGTATTCCCGTGATCGGACGCCGATGCATTCAATGAATATGACGGCGATGAATTCAAGTTATCTGACGGCGATGCATTCCAATGATCTGACGGCGATGCATTCCAATGATCTGACGGCGATGCATTAAACTGGTCTGACCGCGATGTATTCAAGCGATCTGACTTAAATATATTCAAGTGATCTGACGGCAATGTATTCAAGGTATCTGACGCCGATGTATTCAACTGATCTGACGGCGATGCATTCAAGTTATCTGACGGCGATGCATTCCTAGGATCTGACGGCGATGTTTTCAAGTAATCTGACGGCGATGTATTCCAGGAATCTGACGGCGATATATTCCCTTCACCTGCGCTGATGTATGCAAGTTATCTAATGGCGATGAATTCCCGTGATCTGAAGCCGATGTATTCAAGTTATCTGATTGCAATGTATTCCAGTGATCTGACAGCGATGTATTCAATGAATCTGACGGCCATGTATTCAAGTGATCTGCCGGCGTTGTATTCAAGTGATCTGACGGCGATGTATTCAAGGGATCTGACAGCTATGTATTCAAGTGATCTGACGGCGATGCATTCCAAGGATCTGACGGCGACGCATTTTAAGGATCTGACCGCGATGTATTCGAATGATGTTACGGCAATGTATTCAAGCGATCTGATGGCTGCAATCAAGTGATCTGCCAGCGATGTATTGAAGTGATCTGACCGCGATGTATTCAAGTGATCTGACGGCAGTGTATTACAGTGATCTGACGGCGATGTATTCCCGTGGTCTGACCGCGATGTATTACAAATATCTGACCGCGATGTATTCCAGTGATCTGACAGCTATGCATTCAAGTGATCTGACGGCAGTGTATTCAAGTGATCTGACGGCGATGTATTCAAGAGATCTGACGGCGATGTATTAAAGTGATCTGACGGCGATGCATTCAAAGGATCTTATGGTGATGTATTCAAGTGATCTGACGACTATGTATTCTACTTATCTGACAGGGATGTATTCCAGGGATCTGACCGCGAGTCATTAAAGTTATCTGACGGCGATGCATTCAAGTGATCTGACGGCGATGCATTCAAGTCATCTACAGCGATGTATTGACGTGATCTGACGGCAGTGTATTCCACGGATCTTACGACAATGTATTCTAGGAATCTGACTGCGATGTATTCAAGTGATCTGATGGCGATGTATTCCAGTGATCTGACGACGATGTATTCCAGGGATCTGACAGCGATGCATGCCCGTGATCTGGCGGCGATGCATCAAAGTGGTCTTACGGTGATGTAGTCAAGCAATCTGACATCAATGTATTCAAGTGATCTGACAGCGATGCATTCAAGTGATCTGACGGCAATGTATTCAAGTGATCTGATGGCGATGTATTCAACTGATCTGACGGCAATGCATTCAAGTTATCTGACGGCGATGCTTTCTAGTGATCTGAAGCCGAAGTATTCAAGTTATCTGACGGCCCTGTATTCAAGTGATCTGACGGCCCTGTATTCAAGTGATCTGACGGCCCTGTATTCAAGTGATCTGACGGCCCTGTATTTCAGTGATCTGACAGAGATGCATTCAAGTTATCTGACGGCGATGCATTCCAAGGATCCTACGGCGATGTATTCAAATGATCTGACAGCAATGTATTCAAGGGATCTGACGGCAATGTATTCCTGTCATCTGACGCCGATGTATTCAAGTTATCTGATGGCGATGTATTCCCAGGATCTGCCGGCGATGCATTCAAGTAATCTGACGGCTGTGCATTCAAGTGAGTTGACGGCGATGCATTCAAATGATCTGACGACAATATATTCAATGTATCTGACAGCGATGTATTAAAGTGATCTGACGGCGATGTATTCCAGAGATCTGACGGCGATGTATACAAGAGATCTGACGGCGATGTATTCATAGGATCTGACCGCTATGTATTCAAGTGATCTGACAGCTATGCAATCAAGTGATCTGACGGCAATGCATTCAAGAGATCTGTCGGCGATGTATTGAAGTGATCTGACCGCGATGTATTCATATGATCTGATGGCGATGTATTTAAAGGGATCTGACAGCGATGGATTAAAGTGATCTGACGACAGTGTATTCAAGTGATATGACGGCAATGCATTCAAGTTATCTGTCGGCTATGTATTCCACTTATCTGACAGGGATGTATTCCAGGGATCTTACAGCGATTCAATAAAGTTATCTGACGGCGATGCATTCAAGTGATCTAACGGCGATGTATTCAAATGATCTGACCGCAATGTATTCCAGGGATCTGACTGCGATGCATTCAAGTAATCAGACGGCGATGCATTCAAGTGATCTGACGGCAGTGTATTCAAGTGATCTGACGGCGATGTATTAAAGTGATCTGACAGCTATGTATTCAAGTGATCTGACAGCCATGTATTCAAGTGATCTGACGGCTATGCATTCAAGTGATCTGACAGCTATGCATTCAAGTGAGTTGACGGCGATGCCTTAAAGTGGTCTGACGGTGATTTATTCAAGTCATCTGACACCAATATATTCAAGTGATCTGACGGCGATGCATTCAAGTGATCTGACGGCAATGTATTCAAGTGATCTGACGGCGATGTATTCAACTGATCTGACGGCAATGCATTCAAGTTATCTGAGGGCGATGCTTTCTAGTGATCTGAAGCCGAAGTATTCAAGTTATCTGACGGCCCTGTATTCAAGTGATCTGACGGCCCTGTATTCAAGTATTCTGACGGCCGTGCATTCAAGTGAGTTGACGGCTATGCATTCCAATGATCTGACGTAGATATATTCAAGTGATCTGACCGTGATGTATTCAAGTGATCTGACGGCGATGTATTCAAGTAATATGACAGTGATGCATTCAAATGATCTGACCGCAGTGTATTCAAGTGATCTTTCGGCGATGTATTCATGGGATCTGACGGCGATGTATTTATGGGATCTGACGGCGATATATTCAAGTGATCTGACGGCGATGCATTCAAATGATCTGACGGCTATGCATTCAAGTGATCTTACGACTATGCATTCAAGTGATCTTACAGCGATGTATTCAAGTGATCTGATGGCGATGAATTCAAGTGATCTGACGGCGATGCATTCCAAGGATTTGACAGCAATATATTTAAGTGACTTGACGGCGAT
Source organism: Sepiola atlantica (assembly GCA_963556195.1). Taxonomy (NCBI): domain Eukaryota; kingdom Metazoa; phylum Mollusca; class Cephalopoda; order Sepiida; family Sepiolidae; genus Sepiola; species Sepiola atlantica. The sequence goes on along the minus strand of CAUVYP010000661.1, from coordinate 541,097 downwards.
GTATTCAAGTGATCTTACGGCGATGCATTAAAGTGATCTGACGGCAGCGTATTCAAGTGATCTGACGGCGATGTATTCCAGAGATCTGACGGCGATGTATACAAGAGATCTGACGGCGATGTATTCAAGTGATCTGACGGCTATGTATTCAAGTGATCTGACGGCTATGTATTCAAGTGATCTGACGGCGATGTATTCATATGATCTGACTGCGATGTATTCAAGTGATCTGACGGCAATCCATTCAAGTGATCTGACGGCAGTGCATTCCAAGGATGTGACGGCGATGTATTCAAGTGATCTTACGGCGATGTATTCAAGCTATCTGACGGCTATCCATTCAAGCGATCTGACAGCTATGTATTAAAGTGATCTGACGGCGATGCATTCCAAGGATCTGACGGCGACGCATTTTAAGGATCTGACCGCGATGTATTCGAATGATGTTACGGCAATGTATTCAAGCGATCTGATGGCTGCAATCAAGTGATCTGCCAGCGATGTATTGAAGTGATCTGACCGCGATGTATTCAAGTGATCTGACGGCAGTGTATTACAGTGATCTGACAGCGATGTATTCCCGTGATCTGACCGCGATGTATTCAAATATCTGACCGCGATGCATTCAAGTGATCTGACGGCAGTGTATTCAAGTGATCTGACGGCGATGTATTCAAGAGATCTGACGGCGATGTATTAAAGTGATCTGACGGCGATGCATTCAAAGGATCTTATGGTGATGTATTCAAGTGATCTGACGACTATGTATTCTACTTATCTGACAGGGATGTATTCCAGGGATCTGACCGCGAGTCATTAAAGTTATCTGACGGCGATGCATTCAAGTGATCTGACGGCGATGCATTCAAGTCATCTACAGCGATGTATTGACGTGATCTGACGGCAGTGTATTCCACGGATCTGACGACAATGTATTCTAGGAATCTGACTGCGATGTATTCAAGTGATCTGATGGCGATGTATTCCAGTGATCTGACGACGATGTATTCCAGGGATCTGACAGCGATGCATGCCCGTGATCTGGCGGCGATGCATCAAAGTGGTCTTACGGTGATGTAGTCAAGCAATCTGACATCAATGTATTCAAGTGATCTGACGGCGATGCATTCAAGTGATCTGACGGCAATGTATTCAAGTGATCTGATGGCGATGTATTCAACTGATCTGACGGCAATGCATTCAAGTTATCTGACGGCGATGCTTTCTAGTGATCTGAAGCCGAAGTATTCAAGTTATCTGACGGCCCTGTATTCAAGTGATCTGACGGCCCTGTATTCAAGTGATCTGACGGCCCTGTATTCAAGTGATCTGACGGCCCTGTTTTTCAGTGATCTGACAGAGATGCATTCAAGTTATCTGACGGCGATGCATTCCAAGGATCCTACGGCGATGTATTCAAATGATCTGACAGCAATGTATTCAAGGGATCTGACGGCAATGTATTCCTGTCATCTGACGCCGATGTATTAAAGTTATCTGATGGCGCTGTATTCCCAGGATCTGCCGGCGATGCATTCAAGTAATCTGACGGCTGTGCATTCAAGTGAGTTGACGGCGATGCATTCAAATGATCTGACGACAATATATTCAATGTATCTGACAGCGATGTATTAAAGTGATCTAGCGGCAGTGTATTCCAGAGATCTGACGGCGATGTATACAAGAGATCTGACGGCGATGTATTCATAGGATCTGACCGCTATGTATTCAAGTGATCTGACAGCTATGCAATCAAGTGATCTGACGGCAATGCATTCAAGAGATCTGTCGGCGATGTATTGAAGTGATCTGACCGCGATGTATTCATATGATCTGATGGCGATGTATTTAAAGGGATCTGACAGCGATGGATTAAAGTGATCTGACGACAGTGTATTCAAGTGATATGACGGCAATGCATTCAAGTTATCTGTCGGCTATGTATTCCACTTATCTGACAGGGATGTATTCCAGGGATCTTACAGCGATTCAATAAAGTTATCTGACGGCGATGCATTCAAGTGATCTAACGGCGATGTATTCAAATGATCTGACCGCAATGTATTCCAGGGATCTGACTGCGATGCATTCAAGTAATCAGACGGCGATGCATTCAAGTGATCTGACGGCAGTGTATTCAAGTGATCTGACGGCGATGTATTAAAGTGATCTGACAGCTATGTATTCAAGTGATCTGACAGCCACGTATTCAAGTGATCTGACGGCTATGCATTCAAGTGATCTGACAGCTATGCATTCAAGTGAGTTGACGGCGATGCCTTAAAGTGGTCTGACGGTGATGTATTCAAGTCATCTGACACCAATATATTCAAGTGATCTGACGGCGATGCATTCAAGTGATCTGACGGCAATGTATTCAAGTGATCTGACGGCGATGTATTCAACTGATCTGACGGCAATGCATTCAAGTTATCTGAGGGCGATGCTTTCTAGTGATCTGAAGCCGAAGTATTCAAGTTATCTGATGGCCCTGTATTCAAGTGATCTGACGGCCCTGTATTAAAGTATTCTGACGGCCGTGCATTCAAGTGAGTTGACGGCTATGCATTCCAATGATCTGACGTAGATATATTCAAGTGATCTGACCGTGATATATTCAAGTGATCTGACGGCGATGTATTCAAGTAATATGACAGTGATGCATTCAAATGATCTGACCGCAGTGTATTCAAGTGATCTTTCGGCGATGTATTCATGGGATCTGACGGCGATGTATTTATGGGATCTGACGGCGATATATTCAAGTGATCTGACGGCGATGCATTCAAATGATCTGACGGCTATGCATTCAAGTGATCTTACGACTATGCATTCAAGTGATCTTACAGCGATGTATTCAAGTGATCTGATGGCGATGAATTCAAGTGATCTGACGGCGATGCATTCCAAGGATTTGACAGCAATATATTAAAGTGACTTGACAGCGATGTATTCAAGTGATCTTACGGCAGTGCATTAAAGTGATCTGACGGCAGCGTATTCAAGTGATCTGACGGCGATGTATTCCAGAGATCTGACGGCGATGTATACAAGAGATCTGACGGCGATGTATTCAAGTGATCTGACGGCTATGTATTCAAGTGATCTGACGGCTATGTATTCAAGTGATCTGACGGCGATGTATTCATATGATCTGACTGCGATGTATTCAAGTGATCTGACGGCAATGCATTCAAGTGATCTGACGGCAGTGCATTCCAAGGATGTGACGGCGATGTATTCAAGTGATCTTACGGCGATGTATTCAAGTGATCTTACGGCGATGTATTCAAGCTATCTGACGGCTATCCATTCAAGCGATCTGTCGGCGATGTATTGAAGTGATCTGACCGCTATGTATTCAAGTGATCTGACCGCTATGTATTCAAGTGATCTGACCGCTATGTATTCAAGTGATCTGACCGCTATGTATTGAAGGGATCTGACCGCTATGTTTTCAAGGGATCTGATGGTGATGTATTCAAGGGATCTGAATGCGATTCATTCAAGTGATCTGTCGGCTATGTATTCCACTAATCTGACAAGGATGTAGTCCAGGGATCTGACCGCGATTCAATGAAGTTATCTAACGGCGATGCACTCAAGTGATCTGACGGCGATGTATTCAAATAGTCTGACCGCAATGTATTCCAGGGATCTTTCTGCGATGCATTCAAGTAATCTGACGGCGATGCATTCAAGTGAGTTGACGGCGATGCATTCAAATGATCTGACAACGATAAATTCAAGTGATCTGCCGGCGATGCATTTAAGTGATCTGAGAGCGATGTATTAAAGTGATCTGACGACGATGTATTCAAGTGATCTGCCGACGATGTATTCAAGTTATCTTACGGCGATGCATTCAAGGGATCTGGCGTCGATGCATTCAAGTGATCTGATCGCAGTGTATTCAAGTTATCTGACGGAGATGTATTCCAGAAATCTGACGACGATGTATTAAAGTGATCTGACGGCAATGTATTCATGGGATCTGACGGCGATGTATTCATGGGATCTGACGGTGATATATTCAAGTGATCTGACAGCTATGTATTCAAATGATCCGACGGCTATGCATTCAAGTGATCTGACGGCGATGTATTCAAATGATCTGACCGCAATGTATTCCAGGGATCTGACTGCGATGCATTCAAGTGATCTGACGGCGATGCATTCAAGTTATCTGACGGCGATGCATTCAAGTTATCTGACGGCGATGCATTCAAGTTATCTGATGGCAGTGTATTCAAGTGATCTGACGGCGATGTATTATAGAGATCTGACGGCGATGTATTAAAGTGATCTGTCAACGATGTATTCATGGGATCTGACGGCGATGTATTATAGAGATCTGACGGCGATGTATTCAAGTGATCTGACAGCTATGTATTCAAGTGATCTGACAGCCATGTATTCAAGTAATCTGACGGCTATGCATTCAAGTGATCTGACAGCTATGCATTCAAGTGAGTTGACGGCGATGCCTTAAAGTGGTCTGACGGTGATGTATTCAAGCAATCTGACACCAATATATTCAAGTGATCTGACGGCTATGAATTCAAGTGATCTGACGGCAATGTATTCAAGTGATCTGACGGCGATGTATTCAACTGATCTGACGGCACGGCATTCAAGTTATCTGAGGGCGATGCTTTCTAGTGATCTGAAGCCGAAGTATTCAAGTTATCTGACGGCCCTGTATTCAAGTTATCTGACGGCCCTGTATTCAAGTGATCTGACGGCCCTGTATTCAAGTGATCTGACGGCCCTGTATTCAAGTGATCTGACAGCCCTGCATTCAAGTTATCTGACGGCGATGCATTCCAGTACTCTGACGGGGATGTATTCCCGTGATCTGCCGGCGATGCATTCAAGTAATCTGACGGCCGTGCATTCAAGTGAGTTGACGGCTATGCATTCCAAGGATCTGACGACGATATATTCAAGTGATCTGACCGTGATGTATTCAAGTGATCTGACGGCGAGGTATTCAAGTAATATGACAGTGAGGCATTCAAGTGATCTGACCGCAGTGTATTCAAGTGATCTTTCGGCGATGTATTCATGGGATCTGACGGCGATGTATTCCTGTTATCTGACGGCGATGCATTCAAATGATCTGACGGCTATGCATTCAAGTGATCTTACGGCTATGCATTCAAGTGATCTTATGGCGATGTATTCAAGTGACTTGACGGTGATGTATTTAAGTGATCTTACGGCGATGCATTAAAGTGATCTGACGGCAGCGTATTCAAGTGATCTGACGGCGATGTATTCCAGAGATCTGACGGCGATGTATACAAGAGATCTGACGGCGATGTATTCAAGTGATCTGACGGCTATGTATTCAAGTGGTCTGACGGCGATGTATTCAAGTGATCTGACTGCGATGTATTCAAGTGATCTGACGGCGATGCATTCAAGTGATCGGACGGCGATGCATTCAAGTGATCTGACGGCAGTGCATTCCAAGGATGTGACGGCGATGTATTCAAGTGATCTTACGGCGATGTATTCAAGCTATCTGACGGCGATCCATTCAAGCGATCTGTCGGCGATGTATTGAAGTGATCTGACCGCTAGGTATTCAAGTGATCTGACCGCTATGTATTCAAGTGATCTGACCGCTATGTATTCAAGTGATCTGACCGCTATGTTTTCAAGGGATCTGATGGTGATGTATTCAAGGGATCTGTCGGCTATGTATTCCACTTGTCTGACAAGGATGTAGTCCAGGGATCTGACCGAGATTCAATGAAGTTATCTAACGGCGATGCACTCAAGTGATCTAACGGCGATGTATTCAAATAGTCTGACCGCAATGTATTCCAGGGATCTTACTGCGATGCATTCTAGTAATCTGACGGCCATGCATTCAAGTGAGTTGACGGCGATGCATTCAAATGATCTGACAACGATATATTCAAGTGATCTGCCCGCGATGCATTCAAGTGATCTGACAGCGATGTATTAAAGTGATCTGACGACGATGTATTCAAGTGATTAGCCGGCGATGTATTCAAGTGATCTGACGGCAATGTATTCAAGTTATCTGACGGCGATTCATTCAAGTGATCTGGCGTGGATGCATTTAAGTGATCTGATCGCAGTGTATTACAGTTATCTGACTGAGATGTGTCCAGAGATCTGACGGCGATGTATTAAAGTGATCTGACGGCGATGTATTCATGGGATCTGACAACGATGTATTATGGGATCTGACGGCAATGTATTCAAGTGATCTGACAGCTATGCATTCAAGTGATCTTACGGCTGTGCATTCAAGTGATCTTACGGCTGTGCATTCAAGTGATCTTACAGCGATGCATTCAAGTGATCTGACGTCGATGTATTCCAGTGATCTGACGGCGATGTATTCTAAGGATCTGACGGCGATGCATTCAAGTGATCTGACGGCGATGCATTAAAGTTGTCTGACGGTGATGTATTCAAGCGATCTGACATCAATGTATTCAAGTGACATGACAGCGATGCTTTCCAAAGATCTTACAGCAATGTATTCAAGTGATCTGACAGCAATGTATTCAACTGATCTGACGGCGATGTATTCCACTGATCTGACGGCGATGCATTCAAGAGATCTGACTGCGATGCCCCCGTGATCTGAAGCCGATCTATTCAAGTGATCTGATGGCGATGTATTCCAGTGATCTGACGGCGATGTATTCCAGGGAACTGACGGCCATGTATTCAAGTTATCTAACGGCGATGTATTCCAGGGATCTGACGGCGATGTATTCAAGTGATCTGATGGCGATGTATTCAAGTTATCTTACGGCGATGCATTCCAAGGATCTGACGGCGATGCATTCCAAGGATCTGACGGCGATGCATTCCAGGGATCTGACGGCAATGTATTCCCGTAATCTGACGCCTATGTATTAAAGTTATCTGACTGCGATGTATTCAAGTAATCTGACGGCTCTGTATTTCCGTGATCTGATGGCGATGTATTCTCGTGATCTGACGGCGATGCATTCCTGTGATCTTAAGCCCATGTATTCAAGTTATCTCACGGCGATGTATTCCAGTGATCTACCGGCCATGCATTCAAGTAATCTGACTGCGATGCATTCAAATGATCTGACGACGATGTATTCAAGTGATCTGTTGGCGATGTATTCATGGGATCTGACAGCGATGTATTCATGGGATCTGACAGCGATGTATTCATGGGATCTGACGGCGATGTATTCAAGTGATCTGACAGCTATGTATTCACATAATCTGACGGCTATGCATTCAAGGGATCTGACGGCTATGCATTCAAGTGATCTGACGGCTGTGCATTCAAGTGATCTGACAGCGATGCATTCAAGTGATCTGATGGCGATGTATAACGCTGATCTGACGGCGATGTATTCTAAGGATCTGAGGGCGATGCATTCAGGTGATCTGACAGCGATGCATTAGAGTGATCTGACGGCGATGCATTCCAAGGATCTGACAGCGATGTATTCAAGTGATCTTACGGCGATGTATTCAAGCGATCTGACGGCGATGCATTCAAGCGATCTGACGGCGATGCATTCAAGCGATCTGACGGCGATGCATTCAAGCGATCTGTCGACGATGCATTCAAGTGATCTGACCGCGATGTATTCAAGTGATCTGACTACGATGTATTCAAGGGATCTGACGACACTGGATTAAAGTGATCTGACGGCAGTGTGTTCAAGTGATATGACGGCGATGTATGTAAGTGATATGCCGGCAATGTATTCAAGGGATCTGATGGTGATGTACTCCAGGGATCTGACGGCGATTCATTAATGTGATCTGACGGCAATGCATTCAAGTGATCTGTGGGCTATGAATTCCACTTATCTGACACGGGTGTATTCCAGGGATCTCACGGCGATTCAATAAAGTTATCTGACGGCAATGAATTCAAGTGATCTAACGGCGATGTATTACAATTATCTGACCGCAATGTATTCCAGGGATCTGAGTGCAATGTATTCAAGTGATCTGATGGCTATGTATTCCAGTGATCTGACGGCAATGTATTCCAGGGATCTGACGGCAATGTATTCCAGGGATCTGACGGCGATGCTTTCCCGTGATCTGACCGCGATGCATTCAAGTTATCTGACGGCGATGCATTCAAGTGAGTTAACGGCGATGCATTCCAATGATCTCACGGCGATGCATTTGAGTGGTCTGACGGCGATGTATTCAAGCGATGTAACATCAATGTATTCAAGTGATCTGACAGCGATGCTTTCCAAGGATCTTACGGCAATGTATTCAAGTGATCTGACGGCAATGCATTCAACTGATCTGACGGCGATGTATTCCACTGATCTGATGGCGATGCATTCAAGAGATCTGACGGCTATGCCTTCCCGTGATCTGCCGGCGATGCCTTCTTGTGATCTGAAGTCGATGTATTCCAGGGATCAGACGGCCATATATTCAAGTTATCTGACGGCGATGTATTCTAGGGATCTGACGGCAATGTATTTCCGTGATCTGAAGCCGATGTATTCAAGTTATCTCATGGCGATGTATTCCCGGGATCTGACGGCGATGTATTCAAGTGATCTGACGAGGATGAATTCAAGTTATCTGATGGCGATGTATTCCAGTAATCTGACGGCAATGTATTCCCGTGATCTGAAGCTGATGTATTCAAGTTATCTCACGGCGATGTATTCCCGGGATCTGACGGCGATGTATACAAGTGATCTGACGAGTATGCATTAAAGTTATCTGATGGGGATGTATTCCAGTAATCTGACGGCGATGCATTCCAAGGATCCTACGGCGATGTATTCAAGTTATCTGACAGCAATGTATTCAAGGGATCTGACGGCAATGTATTCCTGTCATCTGCCGGCGATGCATTCAAGTAATCTGACGGCTGTGCATTCAAGTGAGTTGACGGCGATGCATTCAAATAATCTGACGACGATATATTCAATGTATCTGACAGCTATGTATTAAAGTGATCTGACGGCGATGTATTCCAGAGATCTGACGGCGATGTATACAAGAGATCTGACGGCGATGTATTAATAGGATCTGACCGCTATGTATTCAAGTATTCTGACGGCGATGTATTCAAGTGATCTGACAGCTATGCATTCAAGTGATCTGACGGCAATGCATTCAAGAGATCTGTCGGCGATGCATTCAAGTTATCTTCCGGCGATGTATTGAAGTGATCTGACAGCGATGTATTCATATGATCTGACAGCGATGTATTTAAGGGATCTGACAGCGATGGATTAAAGTGATCTGACGACAGTGTATTCAAGTGATATGACGGCAATGCATTCAAGTTATCTGTCGGCTATGTATTCAACTTATCTGACAGGGATATATTCCAGGGATCTGACAGCGATTCAATAAAGTTATCTGACGGCGATGCATTCAAGTGATCTAACGGCGATGTATTCAAATGATCTGACCGCAATGTATTCCACGGATCTGACTGCGATGCATTCAAGTGATCTGATGGCAGTGTATTCAAGTGATCTGACGGCGATGTATTATAGAGATCTGATGGCGATGTAATAAAGTGATCTTTCAACGATGTATTCATGGGATTTGACGGCGATGTAATCTATGGGATCTGACGGCGATGTATTCAAGTGATCTGACAGCTATGTATTCAAGTGATCTGACAGCCATGTATTCAAGTGATCTGACGGCTATGCATTCAAGTGATCTGACAGCTATGCATTCAAGTGAGTTGACAGCGATGCCTTAAAGTGGTCTGACGGTGATGTATTCAAGCAATCTGACACCAATATATACAAGTGATCTGACGGCGATGCATTCAAGTGATCTGACGGCAATGTATTCAAGTGATCTGACAGCGATGTTTTCAACTGATCTGACGGCAATGTATTCCAGTCATCTGACCGCGATGTATTCCGGTGATCCGACGGCGATGTATTTAAGTGATCTGACTGCGATGCCTTCAAATGATCTGTCAGCGATGTATTCCAGGGATCTGACGGCCATGTACTCAAGTTATCTGACGACAGTGTATTCAAGTGATCTGACGGCGATGTATTCAAGTGATCTGACGGCGATGTATTCAAGTGATCTGACGAGGATGCATTCAAGTTATCTGATGGCGATGTATTCAAGTGATCTCACAGCGATGTATTCCAGTGATCGGCCGGCAATGCATTCAAGTAATCTGATGGCGATGCATTGAAGTGAGTTGGCGGCGATGCATTCAAATTATCTGACCACAATGTATTCAAGTTATCTGCCGGCGATGTATTCAAGTGATCTGACCGTGATGCATTCTTGTAATCTGACGGCGATGCATTCAACTTATCTGACAGCGATGCATTCAAGTTATCTGACCGCGATGCCTTCCAGTGATCGTAAGCCGATGTATTGAAGTTATCTGATGGCTCATTATTCCAGTTATCTGACAGCCATGTATTCAAGTGATATGCTGGCGTTGTATTCAAGTGATCTGACCGCTATGTATTCAAGTGATCTGACGGCGATGTATTCAAGTGATATGATGGCGATGTATTAAAGTGATCTGATGGCGATGCATTCAAGTGATCTGACGGCGATGTATTCATGGGATCTGACAGCGATGTATTCAAGTGATCTGACGGCTATGTATTCATGGGATCTGACAGCTATGTATTCAAGTGATCTTACTGTGATGCATTCCAAGTATCTGACGGCGATGCCTTCCAAGGATCTGACGGCGATGTATTCAAGTGATCTTACGGCGATGTATTCAAGCGATCTGATGGCGATGCAATCAAGTGATCTTCTGGCGATGTATTGAAGTGATCTGACCGCGATGTATTGAAGTGATCTGATAGCAGTGTATTCAAGTGATATGCCGGCAATGTATTCAAGGAATCTGATGGTGATGTATTCCAGGGATCTGACGGCGATTCATTCAAGTGATCTGTCGGTATGTATTCCACTTATCTGACGGGGATGTATTCCAGGGATCTGATGGCGATTCAATAAAGTTATCTGACCGCGATGCATTCAAGTGATCTAACGGCAATGTATTCAAATGATCTGCCGCAATGTATTCCAGGGATCTGATTGCAATGTATTTCAGGGATCTGATTGCAATGTATTCAAGTGATCTGATGGCCATGTATTCCAGTGATCTGACGGCAATGTATTCCAGGGATCTGACGGCAATGTATTCCCGTGATCTGACAGCGATGCTTTCCCGTGATCTGACGGCGATGCATTCAAGTTATCTGATGGCTATGCATTCAAGTGAGTTGACGGCGATGCATTCAAATGATCTGACGGCAATGCATTAAAGTGGTCTGACGGCGATGTATTCAAGCGATCTGACATCAATGTATTCAAGTGATCTGACAGCGATGCTTTCCAAGGATCTTACAGCAATGTATTCAAGTGATCTGACGGCAATGTATTCCAGGGATCTGACGGCAATGTATGCTTGTAATCTGACGCCGATGTATTCAAGTAATCTGACTGCGATGTATTCAAGTAATCTGATGGCGATGTATTCCCGTGATCTGACGGCGATGTATTCCCGTGATCTAACAGCGATGCATTCCTGTGATCTGAAGCAGATGTATTCAAGTTATCTCACGGCGATGTATTCCAGTGATCTGCCGGCAATGCATTCAAGTAATCTGACGGCGATGCATTCAAGTGAGTTGACAGCGATGCATTCAAATGATCTAACAACAATGTATTCAAGTGATCTGCCGGCAATGCATTCAAGTTATCTGACAGCGATGTATTAAAGTGATCTGACGGCGATGTATTAAAGTGATCTGACGGCAATGCATTCAAGTGATCTGACCGCAGTGTATTCAAGTTATCTGACGGCGATGTATTCCAGAGATCTGACGGCGATGTATTAAAGTGATCTGTCAGCGATGTATTCTAAAAATCTGACAACAATGTATTCATGTGATCTGACGGCAATGTATTCATGGGATCTGACGGCGATGTATTCAAGTGATCTGACAGCAATGTATTCAAGTGATCTGACGGTGATGTATTCAAATGATCTGACGGCTATGCATTCAAGTGATCTGACGGCTATGTATTAAAGTGATCCGACGGCCATGCATTCAAGTGATCCGACGGCTATGTATTCAAGTGATCTGACGGCTATGTATTCAAGTGATCTGACGGCTATGTATTCAAGTTATCTGACGGCGAGGCATTCAAGTGATCTGACGGCAGTGCATTCCAAGAATTTAACGGCGATGTATTCAAGTGATCTGACGGCGATTTATTCCAGGGATCTGACGGCGATGTATTCAAGTGATCTGACGGCACTGCATTCAAGTGATCTAACGGCAGTGTATTATAGTGATCTGACAGCTATGTATTTTAGATGGCTGACGGCGATGTATTCCAGTGATCTGACGGAGATGCATCCACATTATCTGACGGAGATGCATCCAAGTTATCTGATGGCGATGCATACTAAGCATCTGACGGCGATGTATTCAAGTGATCTGACGGCAATGTATGCTAGGGATCTGACGGCAATGTATTCCCGTGATCTGACGCTGATGTATTCCAGGGATCTGACGGCGGTGTATCTATGGGATCTGACGGCGATGTATTCATGGGATCTGACGCCGATGTATTCATGGGATCTGACAGCGATGTATTCAAGTGATCTGACAGCTATGTGATCAAGTGATCTGACGGCGATGCATTCAAGTGATCTGACGGCTATGCATTCAAGTGATCTGACTGCTATGCATTCAAGTGATCTGACGGCAATGCATTCAAGTGATCTGACGGCGATGCATTCAAGTGATCTGACGGCTATGCATTCAAGTGATCTGCCGGCGATGCATTCCAGTGATCTGTCAGCGATGTATTAAAGTGATCTGCCGGCGATGTATTCAAGTGATGTGACGGCGATGTATTCAAGTGATCTGACGGCGATGTATTCCAGAGATCTGACGGCGATGTATTAAAGTGATCTGTCGGCGATGTATTCATGGGATCTGACGGCTATGTATTCATGGGATCTGACAACGATGTATTCAAGTGATCTGACAGCTATGTATTCAAATGATATGACGGCTATGCATTCAAGTTATCTGACGGTTTTGCATTCAAGTGATCTTACAGCGAGGCATTCAAGTGATCTGATGGCGATGTATTCCAGTGATCTGACGGCGATGTATTCTAGGGATCTGAGGGCGTTGCATTCAAGTGATCTGACAGCGATGCATTCCAAGGATCTGACAGCGATTCATTCAAGTGATCTTACGGCAATGTATTCCAGCGATCTGACGGCGATGTATTCAAGAAGTCTGTCGGCGAGGCATTCAAGTGATCTGCCGGCGATGTATTGAAGTGATCTGACCGCGATGTATTCAAGTGATCTGACGGCGATGTATTCAAGGGATCTGACGGCGATGGATTAAAGTGATCTGATAGCAGTGTATTCAAGTGATATGCCGGCAATGTATTCAAGGAATCTGATGGTGATGTATTCCAGGGATCTGACGGCGATTCATTCAAGTGATCTGTCGGTATGTATTCCACTTATCTGACGGGGATGTATTCCAGGGATCTGATGGCGATTCAATAAAGTTATCTGACCGCGATGCATTCAAGTGATCTAACGGCAATGTATTCAAATGATCTGCTGCAATGTATTCCAGGGATCTGATTGCAATGTATTTCAGGGATCTGATTGCAATGTATTCAAGTGATCTGATGGCCATGTATTCCAGTGATCTGACGGCAATGTATTCCAGGGATCTGACGTCAATGTATTCCCGTGATCTGACAGCGATGCTTTCCCGTGATCTGACGGCGATGCATTCAAGTTATCTGATGGCTATGCATTCAAGTGAGTTGACGGCGATGCATTCAAATGATCTGACGGCAATGCATTAAAGTGGTCTGACGGCGATGTATTCAAGCGATCTGACATCAATGTATTCAAGTGATCTGACAGCGATGCTTTCCAAGGATCTTACAGCAATGTATTCAAGTGATCTGACTCAATGTATTCCAGGGATCTGACGGCAATGTATGCTTGTAATCTGACGCCGATGTATTCAAGTAATCTGACTGCGATGTATTCAAGTAATCTGATGGCGATGTATTCCCGTTATCTGACGGCGATGTATTCCCGTGATCTAACAGCGATGCATTCCTGTGATCTGAAGCAGATGTATTCAAGTTATCTCACGGCGATGTATTCCAGTGATCTGCCGGCAATGCATTCAAGTAATCTGACGGCGATGCATTCAAGTGAGTTGACAGCGATGCATTCAAATGATCTAACAACAATGTATTCAAGTGATCTGCCGGCAATGCATTCAAGTTATCTGACAGCGATGTATTAAAGTGATCTGACGGCGATGTATTAAAGTGATCTGACGGCAATGCATTCAAGTGATCTGACCGCAGTGTATTCAAGTTATCTGATGGCGATGTATTCCAGAGATCTGACGGCGATGTATTAAAGTGATCTGTCAGCGATGTATTCTAAAAATCTGACAACAATGTATTCATGTGATCTGACGGCAATGTATTCATGGGATCTGACGGCGATGTATTCAAGTGATCTGACAGCAATGTATTCAAGTGATCTGACGGTGATGTATTCAAATGATCTGACGGCTATGCATTCAAGTGATCTGACGGCTATGTATTCAAGTGATCCGACGGCCATGCATTCAAGTGATCCGACGGCTATGTATTCAAGTGATCTGACGGCTATGTATTCAAGTGATCTGACGGCTAAGTATTCAAGTTATCTGACGGCGAGGCATTAAAGTGATCTGACGGCAGTGCATTCCAAGAATTTAACGGCGATGTATTCAAGTGATCTGACGGCGATTTATTCCAGGGATCTGACGGCGATGTATTCAAGTGATCTGACGGCACTGCATTCAAGTGATCTAACGGCAGTGTATTATAGTTATCTGACAGCTATGTATTTTAGAGGTCTGACGGCGATGTATTCCAGTGATCTGAAGGCGATGTATTCAAGTGATCTGACGGAGATGCATCCACATTATCTGACGGAGATGCATCCAAGTTATCTGATGGCGATGCATACTAAGCATCTGACGGCGATGTATTCAAGTGATCTGACGGCAATGGATGCTAGGGATCTGACGGCAATGTATTCCCGTGATCTGACGCTGATGTATTCCAGGGATCTGACGGCGGTGTATCTATGGGATCTGACGGCGATGTATTCATGGGATCTGACGCCGATGTATTCATGGGATCTGACAGCGATGTATTCAAGTGATCTGACAGCTATGTGATCAAGTGATCTGACGGCGATGCATTAAAGTGATCTGACGGCTATGCATTCAAGTGATCTGACTGCTATGCATTCAAGTGATCTGACGGCAATGCATTCAAGTGATCTGACGGCGATGCATTCAAGTGATCTGACGGCTATGCATTCAAGTGATCTGCCGGCGATGCATTCCAGTGATCTGACGACGATGTATTCAAGTGATCTGCCGGCGATGTATTCAAGTGATGTGACTGCGATGTATACAAGTGATCTGACAGCTATGTATTCCAGTGATATGACGGCTATGCATTCAAGTGATCTGACGGTTTTGCATTCAAGTGATCTGACAGCGAGGCATTCAAGTGATCTGATGGCGATGTATTCCAGTGATCTGACGGCGATGTATTCTAGGGATCTGAGGGCGTTGCATTCAAGTGATCTGACAGCGATGCATTCAAGTGATCTGCCGGCGATGTATTGAAGTGATCTGACCGCGATGTATTCAAGTGATCTGACGGCGATGTATTCAAGGGATCTGACGGCGATGGATTAAAGTGATCTGATAGCAGTGTATTCAAGTGATATGCCGGCAATGTATTCAAGGAATCTGATGGTGATGTATTCCAGGGATCTGACGGCGATTCATTCAAGTGATCTGTCGGTATGAATTCCACTTATCTGACGGGGATGTATTCCAGGGATCTGACGGCGATTCAATAAAGTTATCTGACCGCGATGCATTCAAGTGATCTAACGGCAATGTATTCAAATGATCTGCCGCAATGTATTCCAGGGATCTGATTGCAATGTATTTCAGGGATCTGATTGCAATGTATTCAAGTGATCTGATGGCCATGTATTCCAGTGATCTGACGGCAATGTATTTCAGGGATCTGACGGCAATGTATTCCCGTGATCTGACAGCGATGCTTTCCCGTGATCTGACGGCGATTCATTCAAGTTATCTGACGGCAATGCATTAAAGTGGTCTGACGGCGATGTATTCAAGCGATCTGACATCAATGTATTCAAGTGATCGTACAGCGATGCTTTCCAAGGATCTTACAGCAATGTATTCAAGTGATCTGACGGCAATGTATTCCAGGGATCTGACGGCAATGTATGCTTGTAATCTGACGCCGATGTATTCAAGTAATCTGACTGCGATGTATTCAAGTAATCTGATGGCGATGTATTCCCGTGATCTGACGGCGATGTATTCCCGTGATCTAACAGCGATGCATTCCTGTGATCTGAAGCAGATGTATTCAAGTTATCTCACGGCGATGTATTCCAGTGATCTGCCGGCAATGCATTCAAGTAATCTGACGGCGATGCATTCAAGTGAGTTGACAGCGATGCATTCAAATGATCTAACAACAATGTATTCAAGTGATCTGCCGGCAATGCATTAAAGTTATCTGACAGCGATGTATTAAAGTGATCTGACGGCGATGTATTAAAGTGATCTGACGGCAATGCATTCAAGTGATCTGACCGCAGTGTATTCAAGTTATCTGACGGCGATGTATTCCAGAGATCTGACGGCGATGTATTAAAGTGATCTGTAAGCGATGTATTCTAAAAATCTGACAACAATGTATTCATGTGATCTGACGGCAATGTATTCATGGGATCTGACGGCGATGTATTCAAGTGATCTGACAGCAATGTATTCAAGTGATCTGACGGTGATGTATTCAAATGATCTGACGGCTATGCATTCAAGTGATCTGACGGCTATGTATTCAAGTGATCCGACAGCCATGCATTCAAGTGATCCGACGGCTATGTATTCAAGTGATCTGACGGCTATGTATTCAAGTGATCTGACGGCTATGTATTCAAGTTATCTGACGGCGAGGCATTCAAGTGATCTGACGGCAGTGCATTCCAAGAATTTAACGGCGATGTATTCAAGTGATCTGACGGCGATTTATTCCAGGGATCTGACGGCGATGTATTCAAGTGATCTGACGGCACTGCATTCAAGTGATCTAACGGCAGTGTATTATAGTGATCTGACAGCTATGTATTTTAGAGGTCTGACGGCGATGTATTCCAGTGATCTGAAGGCGATGTATTCAAGTGATCTGACGGAGATGCATCCACATTATCTGACGGAGATGCATCCAAGTTATCTGATGGCGATGCATACTAAGCATCTGACGGCGATGTATTCAAGTGATCTGACGGCAATGTATGCTAGGGATCTGACGGCAATGTATTCCCGTGATCTGACGCTGATGTATTCCAGGGATCTGACGGCGGTGTATCTATGGGATCTGACGGCGATGTATTCATGGGATCTGACGCCGATGTATTCATGGGATCTGACAGCGATGTATTCAAGTGATCTGACAGCTATGTGATCAAGTGATCTGACGGCGATGCATTCAAGTGATCTGACAGCTATGCATTCAAGTGATCTGACTGCTATGCATTCAAGTGATCTGACGGCAATGCATTCAAGTGATCTGACGGCGATGCATTCAAGTGATCTGACGGCTATGCATTCAAGTGATCTGACGGAGATGCATTCAAGTGATCTAAAGGCAGTGTATTAATGTGATCTGACGGCGATGTATTCAAGAGATCTGACGGCGATGTATTCATGGGATCTGACGGCGATGTATACAAGTGATCTGACAGCTATGTATTCCAGTGATATGACGGCTATGCATTCAAGTGATCTGACGGTTTTGCATTCAAGTGATCTGACAGCGAGGCATTCAAGTGATCTGATGGCTATGTATTCTAGTGATCTGACGGCGATGTATTCTAGGGATCTGAGGGCGTTGCATTCAAGTGATCTGACGGCGATGCATTCCAAGGATCTGACAGCAATTCATTCAAGTGATCTTACGGCGATTCATTCAAGTTATCTTACGGCGATGTATTCAAGCGATCTGACGGCGATGTATTCAAGAAGTCTGTCGGCGAGGCATTCAAGTGATCTGCTGGCGATGTATTGAAGTGATCTGACGCGATGTATTCAAGTGATCTGACGCGATGTATTCAAGGATTCTGACGGCGATGGATTAAATTGATCTGATAGCAGTGTATTCAAGTGATATGCCGGCAATGTATTCAAGGAATCTGATGGTGATGTATTTCAGGGATCTGACAACGATTCCTTCAAGTGATCTGACAGCAATGCATTCCAGTTATCTGTCGGTATGTATTCCACTTATCTGACGGGGATGTATTCCAGGGATCTGACGGCGATTCAATAAAGTTATCTGACCGCGATGCATTCAAGTGATCTAACGGCAATGTATTCAAATGATCTGCCGCAATGTATTCCAGGGATCTGATTGCAATGTATTCCAGGGATCTGATTGCAATGTATTCAAGTGATCTGATGGCCATGTATTCCAGTGATCTGACAGCAATGTATTCCAGGGATCTGACGGCAATGTATTCCCGTGATCTGACGGCGATGCTTTCCCGTGAGTTGACGGCGATGCATTCAAATGATCTGACAACAATGCATTAAAGTGGTCTGACAGCGATTTATTCAAGCGATCTGACATCAATGTATTCAAGTGATCTGACAGCGATGCTTTCCAAGGATCTTACAGCAATGTATTCAAGTGATCTGACGGCAATGTATTCCAGGGATCTGACGGCAATGTATGCTTGTAATCTGACGCCGATGTATTCAAGTTATCTGACTGCGATGTATTCAAGTAATCTGATGGCGATGTATTCCCGTGATCTGACGGCGATGTATTCCCGTGATCTAACAGCGATGCCTTCCTGTGATCTGAAGCCGATGTATTCAAGTTATCTAACAGCGATGTATTCCAGTGATCTGCCGGCAATGCATTTAAGTAATCTGACGGCGATGCATTCAAGTGAGTTGACAGCGATGCATTCAAATGATCTAACGACAATGTATTCAAGTGATCTGCCGGCAATGCATTCAAGTGATCTGACAGCGATGTATTAAAGTGATCTGATGGCGATGTATTAAAGTGATCTGACGGCAATGCATTCAAGTGATCTGACCGCAGTGTATTCAAGTTATCTGACGGAGATGTATTCCAGAGATCTGACGGCGATGTATTCTAAGAATCTGACAACGGTGTATTCATGGGATCTGACGGCGATGTATTCAAGTGATCTGACATCAATGTATTCAAGTGATCTTACACCGATGTATTCAAATGATCTGACGGCTATGCATTCAAGTGATCTCACGGCTATGCATTCAAGTGATCTGACGGTGATGCATTCAAGTGATCTGACGGCTATGTATTCAAGTGATCTGACGGCTATGTATTCAAGTGATCTGACGGCGAGGCATTCAAGTGATCTGACGGCGATGTATTCTAGTGATCTGACGGCGATGTATTCTAGGGATCTGAGGGCGTTGCATTCAAGTGATCTGACGGCGATGCATTCCAAGGATCTGACAGCAATTCATTCAAGTGATCTTACGGCGATTCATTCAAGTTATCTTACGGCGATGTATTCAAGCGATCTGACGGCGATGTATTCAAGAAGTCTGTCGGCGAGGCATTCAAGTGATCTGCCGGCGATGTATTGAAGTGATCTGACGCGATGTATTCAAGTGATCTGACGCGATGTATTCAAGTGATCTGACGCGATGTATTCAAGTGATCTGACGCGATGTATTCAAGGTATCTGACGGCGATGTATTCAAGTGATCTGACGGCAATGTATTCAAGTGATCTGACATCAATGTATTCAAGTGATCTGACACCGATGTATTCAAATGATCTGACGGCTATGCATTCAAGTGATCTCACGGCTATGCATTCAAGTGATCTGACGGTGATGCATTCAAGTGATCTGACGGCTATGTATTCAAGTGATCTGACGGCTATGTATTCAAGTGATCTGACGGCGAGGCATTCAAGTGATCTGACGGCGAGGCATTCAAGTGATCTGACGGCGATGCATTCCAAGAATTTAACGGCGATGTATTCAAGTGATCTGACGGCGATGCATTCAAGTGATCTAACGGCAGTGTATTATAGTGATCTGACAGCTATGTATTTTAGAGATTTGAAGGCGATGTATTCAAGTGATCTGACGGCGATGTATTCAAGTGATCTGACGGCGATGTATTCAAGGGATCTGACGGCGATGGATAAAAGTGATCTGATAGCAGTGTATTCAAGTGATATGCCGGCAATGTATTCAAGGAATCTGATGGTGATGTATTTCAGGGATCTGACAGCGATTCATTCAAGTGATCTGACGGCAATGCATTCAAGTGATCTGTCGGTATGTATTCCACTTATCTGACGGGGATGTATTCCAGGGATCTGACGGCGATTCAATAAAGTTATATGACCGCGATGCATTCAAGTGATCTAACGGCAATGTATTCAAATGATCTGCCGCAATGTATTCCAGGGATCTGATTGCAATGTATTCCAGGGATCTGATTGCAATGTATTCAAGTGATCTGATGGCCATGTATTCCAGTGATCTGACAGCAATGTATTCCAGGGATCTGACGGCAATGTATTCCCGTGATCTGACGGCGATGCTTTCCCGTGATCTGACTGCGATGCATTCAAGTTATCTGATGGCGATGCATTCAAGTGAGTTGACGGCGATGCATTCGAATGATCTGACGGCAATGCATTAAAGTGGTCTGACAGCGATGTATTCAAGTGATCTGACAGCGATGCTTTCCAAGGATCTTACAGCAATGTATTCCAGTGATCTGACGGCAATGTATTCCAGGGATCTGACGGCAATGTATGCTTGTAACCTGACGCCGATGTATTCAAGTTATCTGACTGCGATGTATTACAGTAATCTGATGGCGATGTATTCCCGTGATCTGACGGCGATGTATTCCCGTGATCTAACCGCGATGCATTCCTGTGATCTGAAGCCGATGTATTGCCGTGATCTAACAGCGATGCATTCCTGTGATCTGAAGCCGATGTATTCAAGTTATCTCACAGCGATGTATTCCAGTGATCTGCCGGCAATGCATTTAAGTAATCTGACAGCGATGCATTCAAGTGAGTTGACAGCGATGCATTCAAATGATCTAACGACAATGTATTCAAGTGATCTGCCGGCAATGCATTCAAGTGATCTGACAGCGATGTATTAAAGTGATCTGACGGCGATGTATTAAAGTGATCTGACGGCAATGCATTCAAGTGATCTGACACCAGTGTATTCAAGTTATCTGACGGCGATGTATTCCAGAGATCTGACGGCGATGTATTCCAGAGATCTGACGGCGATGTATTCCAGAGATCTGACGACGATGTATTAAAGTTATCTGTCAGCGATGTATTCTAAGAATCTGACAACTGTGTATTCATGGGATCTGACGGCAATGTATTCAAGTGATCTGACATCAATGTATTCAAGTGATCTGACACCTATGTATTCAAATGATCTGACGGCTATGCATTCAAGTGATCTGACGGCTATGCATTCAAGTGATCTGACGGTGATGCATTCAAGTGATCTGACGGTGATGCATTCAAGTGATCTGACGGCTATGTATTCAAGTGATCTGACGGCTATGTATTCAAGTGATCTGACGGCGAGGCATTCAAGGGATCTGACGGCGAGGCATTACAAGTGATCTGACGGCGATGCATTCCAAGAATTTAACGGCGATGTATTCAAGTGATCTGACGGTGATGCATTCAAGTGATCTAACGGCAGTGTATTATAGTGATCTGACAGCTATGTATTTTAGAGATCTGACGGCGATGTATTCAAGTGATCTGACGGCGATGTATTCCAGTGATCTGACGGCGATGTATTCAAGTGATCTGATGGAGATACATCCAATTTATCTGACGGAGAGGCATCCAAGTTATCTGATGGCGATGCATTCCAAGGATCTGACGGCGATGTATTCAAGTGATCTGACGGCAATGTATGCTAGGGATCTTACGGCAATGTATTCCCGTGATCTCACGCTGATGTATTCCAGGGATCTGACGGCGGTGTATCTATGGGATCTGACGGTGATGTATTCAGGAGATCTGACGCCGATGTATTCATGGGATCTGACAGCAATGTATTCAAGTGATCTGACAGCTATGTAATCAAGTGATCTGACTGCTATGCATTCAAGTGATCTGACGGCAATGCATTCAAGTGATCTGACGGCGATGCATTCAAGTGATCTGACGGCTATGCATTCAAGTGATCTGACGGAGATGCATTCAAGTGATCTGACGGCTATGCATTCAAGTGATCTGACGGCTATGCATTCAAGTGATCTGACGGTTTTGCATTCAAGTGATCTGACAGTGAGGCATTCAAGTGATCTGATGGCGATGTATTCCAGTGATCTGACGGCGATGTATTCTAGGGATCTGAGGGCGTTGCATTCAAGTGATCTGACGGCAGATGCATTCCAAGGATCTGACAGCGATTCATTCAAGTGATCTTACGGCGATTCATTCAAGTTATCTTACGGCGATGTATTCAAGCGATCTGACGGCGATGTATTCAAGAAGTCTGTTGGCGAGGCATTCAAGTGATCTGCCGGCGATGTAGTGAAGTGATCTGACGCGATGTATTCAAGTGATCTGACGCGATGTATTCAAGTGATCTGACGCGATGTATTCAAGTGATCTGACGGCGATGTATTCAAGGGATCAAACGGCGATAGATTAAATTGATCTGATAGCAGTGTATTCAAGTGATATGCCGGCAATGTATTCAAGGAATCTGATGGTGATCTATTTCAGGGATCTGACGGCGATTCATTCAAGTGATCTGACAGCAATGCATTCAAGTAATCTGTCGGTATGTATTCCACTTATCTGACGGGGATGTATTCCAGGGATCTGACAGCGATTCAATAAAGTTATCTGACCGCGATGCATTCAAGTGATCTAACGGCAATGTATTCAAATGATCTGCCGCAAATATTCCAGGGATCTGATTGCAATGTATTCCAGGGATCTGATTGCAATGTATTCAAGTGATCTGATGGCCATGTATTCCAGTGATCTGACAGCAATGTATTTCAGGGATCTGACGGCAATGTATTCCCGTGATCTGACGGCGATGCTTTCCCGTGAGTTGACGGCGATGCATTCAAATGATCTGACGGCAATGCATTAAAGTGGTCTGACAGCGATGTATTCAAGCGATCTGACATCAATGTATTCAAGTGATCTGACAGCGATGCTTTCCAAGGATCTTACAGCAATGTATTCAAGTGATCTGACGGCAATGTATTCCAGGGATCTGACGGCAATGTATGCTTGTAATCTGACACCGATGTATTCAAGTTATCTGACTGCGATGTATTCAAGTAATCTGATGGCGATGTATTCCCGTGATCTAACAGCGATGCCCTCCTGTGATCTGAAGCCGATTTATTCAAGTTATCTCACAGCAATGTATTCCAGTGATCTGCCGGCAATGCATTTAAGTAATCTGACGGCGATGCATTCAAGTGAGTTGACAGCGATGCATTCAAATGATCTAACGACAATGTATTCAAGTGATCTGCCGGCAATGCATTCAAGTGATCTGACAGCGATGTATTAAAGTGATCTGATGGCGATGTATTAAAGTGATCTAACGGCAATGCATTCAAGTGATCTGACCGCAGTGTATTCAAGTTATCTGACGGAGATGTATTCCAGAGATCTGACGGCGATGTATTAAAGTGATCTGTCAGCGATGTATTCTAAGAATCTGACAACGGTGTATTCATGGGATCTGACGGCAATGTATTCATGGGATCTGACGGCGATGTATTCAAGTGATCTGACATCAATGTATTCAAGTGATCTGACACCGATGTATTCAAATAATCTGACGGCTATGCATTCAAGTGATCTGACGGCGATGTATTCAAGTGATCTGACATCAATGTATTCAAGTGATCTGACACCGATGTATTCAAATAATCTGACGGCTATGAATTCAAGTGATCTGACGGCTATGTATTCAAGTGATCTGACGGCTATGTATTCAAGTGATCTGACGGCGAGGCATTCAAGTGATCTGACGGCGAGGCATTCAAGTGATCTGACGGCGATGCATTCCAAGAATTTAACATCGATGTAGTCAAGTGATCTGACGGCGATGCATTCAAGTGATCTAACGGCAGTGTATTATAGTGATCTGACAGCTATGTATTTTAGAGATCTGACGGCGATGTATTCAAGTGATCTGACGGCGATGTATTCCAGTGATCTGACGGCGATGTATTCAAGTGATCTGACGGCGATGTATTCAAGGGATCTGACGGCGATGGATAAAAGTGATCTGATAGCAGTGTATTCAAGTGATATGCCGGCAATGTATTCAAGGAATCTGATGGTGATGTATTTCAGGGATCTGACAGCGTGTCATTCAAGTGATCTGACGGCAATGCATTCAAGTGATCTGTCGATATGTATTCCACTTATCTGACGGGGATGTATTCCAGGGATCTGACGGCGATTCAATAAAGTTATCTGACCGCGATGCATTCAAGTGATCTAACGGCAATGTATTCAAATGATCTGCCGCAATGTATTCCAGGGATCTGATTGCAATGTATTCCAGGGATCTGATTCCAATGTATTCAAGTGATCTGATGGCCATGTATTCCAGTGATCTGACAGCAATGTATTCCAGGGATCTGACGGCAATGTATTCCTGTGATCTGACGGCGATGCTTTCCCGTGATCTGACGGCGATGCATTCAAGTTATTTGATGGCGATGCATTCAAGTGAGTTGACGGCGATGCATTCAAATGATCTGACGGCAATGCATTAAAGTGGTCTCACAGCGATGTATTCAAGCGATCTGACATCAATGTATTCAAGTGATCTGACAGCGATGCTTTCCAAGGATCTTACAGCAATGTATTCAAGTGATCTGACGGCAATGTATTCCAGGGATCTGACGGCAATGTATGCTTGTAATCTGACGCCGATGTATTCAAGTTATCTGACTGCGATGTATTCAAGTAATCTGATGGCGATGTATTCCCGTGATCTGACGGCGATGTATTCCCGTGATCTAACAGCGATGCATTCCTGTGATCTGAAGCCGATGTATTCAAGTTATCTCACAGCGATGTATTCCAGTGATCTGCCGGCAATGCATTTAAGTAATCTGACGGCGATGCATTCAAGTGAGTTGACAGCGATGCATTCAAATGATCTAACGACAATGTATTCAAGTAATCTGCCGGCAATGTATTCAAGTGATCTGACAGCGATGTATTAAAGTGATCTGACGGCGATGTTTTTAAGTGATCTGACGGCAATGCATTCAAGTGATCTGACCGCAGTGTATTCAAGTTATCTGACGGCGATGTATTCCAGAGATCTGACGGCGATGTATTAAAGTGATCTGTCAGCGATGTATTCTAAGAATCTGACAACGGTGTATTCATGGGATCTGACGGCAATGTATTCATGGGATCTGACGGCGATGTATTCAAGTGATCTGACATCAATGTATTCAAGTGATCTGACACCGATGTATTCAAATGATCTGACGGCTATGCATTCAAGTGATCTGACGGCTATGCATTCAAGTGATCTGACGGTGATGCATGCAAGTGATCTGACGGCTATGTATTCAAGTGATCTGACGGCTATGTATTCAAGTGATCTGAAGGCGAGGCATTCAAGTGATCTGAAGGCGAGGCATTCAAGTGATCTGACGGCGATGTATTCCAAGAATTTAACGGCGATGTATTCAAGTCATCTGACAGCGATGCATTCAAGTGATCTAACGGCAGTGTATTATAGTGATCTGACAGCTATGTATTTTAGAGATCTGACGGCTATGTGTTCAAGTGATCTGACGGTGATGTATTCCAGTGATCTGACGGCGATGTATTCAAGTGATCTGATGGAGATACATCTAATTTATCTGACGGAGAGGCATCCAAGTTATCTGATGGCGATGCATTCCAAGGATCTGACGGCAATGTATTCAAGTGAACTGACGGCAATGTATGCTAGGGATCTGACGGCAATGTATTCCCGTGATCTGACGCTGATGTATTCCAGGGATCTCACGGCGGTGTATCTATGGGATCTGACGGTGATGTATTCATGAGATCTGACGCCGATGTATTCATGGGATCTGACAGCGATGTATTCAAGTGATCTGACAGCTATGTAATCAAGTGATCTGACGGCTATGCATTCAAGTGATCTGACGGCAATGCATTCAAGTGATCTGACGGCGATGCATTCAAGTGATCTGACGGCTATGCATTCAAGTGATCTGACGGAGATGCATTCAAGTGATCTAAAGGCAGTGTATTAATGTGATCTGACGGCGATGTATTCAAGAGATCTGACGGCGATGTATTCATGGGATCTGACGGCGATGTATTCAAGTGATCTGACAGCTATGTATTCAAGTGATATGACGGCTATGCATTCAAGTGCTCTGACGGTTTTGCATTCAAGTGATCTGACTACGAGGCATTCAAGTGATCTGATGGCGATGTATTCCAGTGATCTGACGGAGATGTATTCTAGGGATATGAGGCCGTTGCATTCAAGTGATCTGACGGCTATGTATTCAAGTGATCTGACGGCGATGCATTCAAGTGATCTAACGGCAGTGTATTATAGTGATCTGACAGCTATGTATTTTAGAGATCTGACGGCGATGTATTCAAGTGATCTGACGGTGATGTATTCCAGTCATCTGACGGCGATGTATTCAAGTGATCTGACGGCGATGTATTCAAGTGATCTGACGGCGATGTATTCAAGGGATCTGACGGCGATGGATAAAAGTGATCTGATAGCAGTGTATTCAAGTGATATGCCGGCAATGTATTCAAGGAATCTGATGGTGATGTATTTCAGGGATCTGACGGCGATTCATTCAAGTGATCTGACGGCAATGCATTCAAGTGATCTGTCGGTATGTATTCCACTTATCTGACAGGGATGTATTCCAGGGATCTGACGGCGATTCAATAAAGTTATCTGACCGCGATGCATTCAAGTGATCTAACGGCAATGTATTCAAATGATCTGCCGCAATGTATTCCAGGGATCTGATTGCAATGTATTCCAGGGATCTGATTGCAATGTATTCAAGTGATCTGATGGCCATGTATTCCAGTGATCTGACAGCAATGTATTCCAGGGATCTGACGGCAATGTATTCCCGTGATCTGACGGCGATGCTTTCCCGTGATCTGACGGCGATGCATTCAAGTTATCTGATGGCGATGCATTCAAGTGAGTTGACGGCGATGCATTCAAATGATCTGACAGCAATGCATTAAAGTGGTCTGACAGCGATGTATTCAAGCGATCTGACATCAATGTATTCAAGTGATCTGACAGCGATGCTTTCCAAGGATCTTACAGCAATGTATTCAAGTGATCTGACGGCAATGTATTCCAGGGATCTGACGGCAATGTATGCTTGTAATCTTACGCCGATGTATTCAAGTTATCTGACTGCGATGTATTCAAGTAATCTGATGGCGATGTATTCCCGTGATCTGACGGCGATGTATTCCCGTGATCTAACAGCGATGCATTCCTGTGATCTGAAGCCGATGTATTCAAGTTATCTCACAGCGATGTATTCCAGTGATCTGCCGGCAATGCATTTAAGTACTCTGACGGCGATGCATTCAAGTGAGTTGACAGCGATGCATGCAAATGATCTAACGACAATGTATTCAAGTGATCTGCCGGCAATGCATTGAAGTGATCTGACAGTGATGTATTAAAGTGATCTGACGGCGATGTATTAAAGTGATCTGACGGCAATGCATTCAAGTGATCTGACCGCAGTGTATTCAAGTTATCTGACGGCGATGTATTCCAGAGATCTGACGGCGATGTATTCCAGAGATCTGACGGCGATGTATTAAAGTTATCTGTCAGCGATGTATTCTAAGAATCTGACAACTGTGTATTCATGGGATCTGACGGCAATGTATTCATGGGATCTGACGGCGATGTATTCAAGTGATCTGACATCAATGTATTCAAGTGATCTGACACCGATGTATTCAAATGATCTGACGGCTATGCATTCAAGTGATCTGACGGCTATGCATTCAAGTGATCTGACGGTGATGCATTCAAGTGATCTGACGGTGATGCATTCAAGTGATCTGACGGCTATGTATTCAAGTGATCTGACGGCTATGTATTCAAGTGATCTGACGGCGAGGCATTCAAGTGATCTGACGGCGAGGCATTCAAGTGATCTGACGGCGATGCATTCCAAGAATTTAACGGCGATGTATTCAAGTGATCTGACGGCGATGCATTCAAGTGATCTAACGGCAGTGTATTATAGTGATCTGACAGCTATGTATTTTAGAGATCTGACGGCGATGTATTCAAGTGATCTGACGGCGATGTATTCCAGTGATCTGACGGCGATGTATTCAAGTGATCTGATGGAGATACATCCAATTTATCTGACGGAGAGGCATCCAAGTTATCTGATGGCGATGCATTCCAAAGATCTGACGGCGATGTATTCAAGTGATCTGACAGCAATGTATGCTAGGGATCTGACGGCAATGTATTCCCGTGATCTGACGCTGATGTATTCCAGGGATCTGACGGTGGTGTATCTATGGGATCTGACGGTGATGTATTCATGAGATCTGACGCCGATGTATTCATGGGATCTGACAGCGATGTATTCAAGTGATCTGACAGCAATGTATGCTAGGGATCTGACGGCAATGTATTCCCGTGATCTGACGCTGATGTATTCCAGGGATCTGACGGCGGTGTATCTATGGGATCTGACGGTGATGTATTCATGAGATCTGACGCCGATGTATTCATGGGATCTGACAGCGATGTATTCAAGTGATCTGACAGCTATGTAATCAAGTGATCTGACGGCGATGCATTCAAATGATCTGACGGCTATGCATTCAAGTGATCTGACTGCTATGCATTCAAGTGATCTGACGGCAATGAGTTCAAGTGATCTGACGGCAATGCATTCAAGTGATCTGACGGAGATGCATTCATGTGATCTAAAGGCAGTGTATTAATGTGATCTGACGGCGATGTATACAAGAGATCTGACGGCGATATATTCAAGTGATCTGACGGCAATGTATTCATGGGATCTGACAGCGATGTATTCATGGGATCTGATGGCGATGTACTCAAGTGATCTGACAGCGATGTATTCATGGGATCTGATGGCGATGTACTCAAGTGATCTGACGGCTATGTATTAAAGTGATCTGACAACGATGTATTCAAGTGATCTGACGGCTATGTATTCAAGTGATCTGACAACGATGTATTCAAGTGATCTGACAGCGATGTATTCCAGCGATCTCACGGCAATGCATTCAAGCAATCTGACGGCGATGCATTCAAGTGATCTGCCGGCAATGTATTGAAGTGATCTGACCGCGATGTATTCAAGCAATCTGACAGCGATGCATTTAAGTGATCTGCCGGCGATGCATTCAAGTAGTCTGCCCGCGATGTATTCAAGTGATCTGACGGCGATGCATTCAAGTGATCTAACGGCTGTGTATTATAGTGATCTGACAGCGATGTATTTTAGAGATCTGACGGCGATGTATTCAGGTGATCTGACGGCGATGTATTCAGGTGATCTGACAGCGATGTATTCCAGTGATCTGACGGTGATGCATCCAAGTTATCTGATGGCGATGCATTCCAAGGATCTGACGGCGATGTATTCCCGTGATCGGACGCTGATGTATTCCAGGGATTTGACGGCAGGGTATCTATGGGATCTGACCGCGATGTATTCATGGGATCTGACAGCGATGTATTCAAGTGATCTGACAGCTATGTTATCAAGTGATCTGACGGCGATGCATTCAAATGATCTGACGGCTATGCATTCAAGTGATCTGACGGCTCGGCATTCAAGTGATCTGACCGCTAGGCATTCAAGTGATCTGACGGCAATGCATTCAAGTTATCTGACGGCAATGCATTCAAGTGATCTGACGGCGATGCATTCAAGTGATCTAACGACAGTGCATGAATGTGATCTGACGGCTGTGTATTATAGTGATCTGACGGTGATGTATTCCAGAGATCTGACGGCGATATATTCAAGTGATCTGACGGCGATGTATTCATGGGATCTGACAGCGATGTACTCAAGTGATCTGACGGCTATGTATTCAAGTGATCTGACGGCGATGTATTCAAGTGATCTGACGGCGATGTATTCAAGTGATCTGACGGCGATGTGTTCAAGTGATCTGACGGCGATGTATTCAAGTGATCTGACGGCGATGCATTAAAGTGATCTGACGGCGATGCATTGAAGTGATCTGACGGCGATGCATTCCAAGGAAATGACAGCAGATGTATTCTACTAACCGCGAGGTATTCAAGCTATCTGACGGCAGTGCATTCAAGTTATCTGCCGGCGATGTATTGAAGTGATCTGACCGCGATGTATTTAAGTGATCTGACCGCGATGTATTGAAGTGATCTGACGGCGATGTATTCAAGTTATCTGACGGCAATGCATTCAAAGGATCTGATTGTGATGTATTCCAGAGATTTGACGGCAATTCATACAAGTTATCTGACGGCAATACATTCAATTGATCCCTCAGCGATGTATTCCACTGATCAGACGGCTATGTATTCCACTTATCTGACGGGGATGTGTTCCAGGGATCTGACGGCGATGCAATAAAGTTATCTGACAGCGATGCATTCAAGGGATCTGACTGGGATGCATTCAAGTGATCTGACGGCAATGTATTCCAAGGATCTTACGGCAATGTATTCAAGTGATCTGACGGCAATGTATTCAACTGATCTGACGGCAATGTATTCCAGGGATCTGACGACGATGTATTCAAGTGATCTGACGGCAATGTATTCCAGTAATCTGACGGCGATGTATTCCTGTGATCTGATGGCGATGCATTCCCGTGATCGGAAGCTGATTTATTCAAGTGAGTTGACGGCGATGCATTCAAATGATCTGACGACGATGTATTCAAGTGATCTGCCGGCGATGCATTCAAGTGATCTGACCGCGATGTATTCCAGATATCTGACAGCGATGTATTGAAGTGATCTGCCAGCGATGTATTCCAGGGATCTGACCGCGATGTATTCTAGAGATCTGACAGCGATGTATTGAAGTGATCTGACGGCGATGTATTCCAGGGATCTGACAGCAATGTATTCAAACAATCTGATGGCGAGGCATTCAAGTGATCTGACGCCGATGCATTCAAGTGATCTGACGCCGATGCATTCAAGTGATCTGACGCCGATGCATTCAAGTGATCTGACGGCGATGCATTCTAAGGATCTGACGGCGATGCATTCTAAGGATCTGACGGCGATGTATTCAAGTGATCTGACGGCGATGTATTCAAGTGATCTGACGGCGATGTATTCCAGGGATCTGAAGCCAGTGTATTTAAGTGATCTGACATCGATGCATTCAAGGTATCTGATGGCGATGCATTCCAGTGATCTGATGGCGATGCATTCAAGTGATCTGACTGCGAGGCATTCCAGTGATCTGATGGCGATGCATTCCAGTGATCTGACGGCGATGCATTCAAGTCATCTGATGGCGATGCAGTCAAGTCATCTGATGGCGATGCATTCAAGTCATCTGATGGCGATGCATTCAAGTGACGGTGATGAAGTGAAGTTATCTTACAGCGCTGTATTCAAGTGATCTGACGGCGACGCATTCCAAGGACCTGACGGGGATGTATTGCAGTGATTTGACAGCGAAGTATTCCAGTGATGTGACAGCGATGTATTCCAGGGATATGACTGCGACGTAGTCAAGAGATATGACAGCAGTTATTCCAGGGGGCTGACAGCGATGTATTCAAGTGATCTGACGGCCATGCATTCAAGTGATCTGACGGGGATGCAGTAAAGTGATCTGACGGCGATACATTCTTGTGATCTGACTGCGATGTAGTCAAGTGATCTGACAGCGATGCATTCAATGTATCTGACGGCGATGCATTCCAGTGAACTGACGGCGATGCATTCCAGGGATCTGACAGCGATGCATTCCAGTTATCTGACGGCGATGCATTACAGGTATCAAACGACCATGTATTACAGGTATCTGACGGCGATGTATTACAGGTATCTGACGGCGATGTATTCCAGTGATCTGACTGCGATGTATTCCAGTGATCTGACTGCGATATATTCCATTGATCTGACTGCGATATATTCCAGTGATCTGACGGCGATGTATTCAAGTGATCTGACGGCGATGCATTCAAGTGATCTGACGGTGATGCATCTAAGTAATCTGACGGCGAGGCATCTAAGTAATCGGAGGGCGATGCATTCAAGTGATCTGAGGGCGATGCATTCAAGGGATCTGACGGCGATGCATTCAAATTATCTGACAGCGATGCATTCAAGTGATCTGACGGCGATGCATTCAAGGGATCTGACGGCGACCCATCTAACTGATCTGACGGCGACGCATTCCAAGTACCTGATGGCGATGTATTGCACTGATCTGACGCCGATGTATTCCAGTGATCTGATAGCGATGCATTCCACGGATCTGACGGCGATTTATTCCAGGGATCTGACGGCAGTGTATTTCAGGTATCTGACGGCAGTGTATTTCAGG
Organism: Sepiola atlantica; assembly: GCA_963556195.1. Lineage (NCBI taxonomy): Eukaryota > Metazoa > Mollusca > Cephalopoda > Sepiida > Sepiolidae > Sepiola > Sepiola atlantica. The sequence continues at coordinate 508,248 of CAUVYP010000661.1, read as the reverse complement.
GATCTGATGGAGATGTATGAACGTGATCTGACGGCTATGTATTGAAGTGACCTGACAGCGATGCATTAAAGTGACTGACGGCGATGCATTCCAAGAATTTGACGGCTATGTATTCAAGTGATCTGACGGCGATGCATTAACGTGATCTGACATCGATATATTCAAGTGATCTGACGGCGATGCATTTCAGGGATCTGACGGCTATGCATTCCAGGGATCTGACGGCTATGCATTCCAGTGATCTGAGGGTGATGCATTCCAGGTATTAGACGACCATGTATTACACGTATCTGACGGCGATGTATTCGACGTATCTGACAGCGATGTATTTCAGTGATCTGACAGACATGTATTCAAGTTATCTGACGGCGGTGAATTCAAGCGATCTTACATCGATATATTCCAGTGATCTGACGGAGATGTATTACATTGATCTGACGGCGATGCATTCAAGTGATCTGACAGCGATGCATGCAAGTTATCTGACGGTGATTCATTAGTGATCTGCCGGCGATTCATTCAAGTGATCTGACGGGGATGTATTCAAGTGATCTGACGGCAATGCATTAAAGTGATCTGACGGCGATGTATTCAAAGAATCTGACGGTTATGCATTCCAGTGATAAGACAGCGATGCATTCAAGTGATTTTACTGTGATGTATTCCAGTGATCTGATGGCGATGTATTCCAGTGATCTGACAGCGATGCATTTAAGTGATCTGACATCGATGTATTCCAGTGATCTCATGGTGATGTATTCCAATGATCTGACGGCAGAGTATTGAAGTGATCTGACGACGATGCATTGAAGTAATTTGACGGCGCTGTATTCAAGTTATCTGACGGCAATGCATTCAAGTGATCTGACATCGATGTATTCCAAGGATCTGACGGCGATGTATTCAAGTGATCTGACGGCGATGTATTCCAGGGATCTGACGACGATGCATTTAAGTGATCTGACGGCTATGCCTTCAAGTTATCTGACCGCGATGTATTAAAGGGATCTGACAGCAATGTATTGAAGTGATCTGACGGCGATGCATTCCATGAGTCTGACGGCGATGTACTACAACTATCTGACAGAGATGTATTCCAGGGATCTGACAGCGATCTATTCCAAGGATCTGACGGCAATGCATTCAAGTGATCTGAAAGCCATGTATTCCACTGATCTGACTGCGATGTATTCCAGGGATCTGACGGCGATGCATTCAAGTGATCTGACAGCGATGTATTCAAATGATCTGATGGCGATGTATTCAAGTGATCTAACAGAGATGTTTAAAGTTATCTGATGGCGATGGATTCCAGGGATCTGATGTCGATGTATTCAAGTCATCTGACAACGATGCATTCCCGTGATCTGACGGCAATCATTCCTGTGATCTGACGGAGATTCATTCAAGTGATCTGACGGAGATGCATTCAAGTGATCTGATGGCGATATATTCCAGTTATCTGTCATCAATGTATTCAAGCGATCTGACGGCGATGAATTCAAGTGATCTGACACCAATATATTCAAGTGATCTGACGGCGATGCATTCAAGTGATCTGACATCAATATATTCAAGTTATCTGACGGCGATTTATTCAACTGATCTGACGGCGATGTATTCAACCAGTCTGACGGCGATGTATTCAACTTATCTGACGGCGATGCATTCCCGTGATCTGAAGCCGATGTATTTCGCGTTATCTTAAGCCGATGTATTCAAGTGATCTGACAGCGATGCATTCAAGTGATCTGACATTAATGTATTCAACTGATCTGACGGAGATGTATTCTTAGTTATCTGACGGCGATGTATTCTTAGTTATCTGACGGCGATGTATTCAAGAGATCTGACGGCGATGCATTCAAGGGATCTGACAGTGATGCATTCAAGGGATCTGACAGCAGGGCATTCCAGGGATCTAACAGCGATGTATTCAAGTGATCTGATGGCGATGTATTCAAGTGATCTGATGGCGATGTATTCAAGTGATCTGACGGCGATGTATTCCACTGATCTGACAGCGATGCATTCCCGTGATCTGAAGCCGATGTATTCCCGTGATCTGAAGCCGATGTATTCCTGTGATCTTTAGCCGATGTATTCCAGTGATCACGGCGATGTATTCCAGTTATCTGACCGCGATGTATTCTCGGGATCTAGCGGCCATTTATTCTAGGGATCTGACAGCGATGTATTCGAGGGATCTGACGGCGATGTATTCCAGCGATCTGACGGCGATGCATTCAAATGATCTGACAGCGATGCATTCAAGTGATCTGACATTAATGTATTCCACTGATCTGACGGTAATGTATTCAAGTGATCTGACGGCGATGCATTCAAGTGATCTGACGGCGATGTATTCCAGGGATCTGACTCTAGGAGAGTAGCAAATTGACCTTTGGTTATCTTTTGGCAGCCTCGTAACTATTGCTTGCCATATTTTGTCTTTTAGTCCTCATATTCCATGAGCGATGGTACTGACAAAGGGGGAAGAACTGCTGTTTTCTGTGTCACAAGCTGAAGAGGGGTCACAAACCTAGGGAAAATCCTCCATATTAAAAGATCTGCCACTGTCACTGTATTCTTTTTAGTCACTACAAATAGCTCCGGCCAATCGCTGTACATATTTTTCTTGTATTGTATTTTTATTTTTTATCTTGTATTGTAATTGTTTATCTTGTATTGTATTCTTTTTTTTTGTATTGTGATTTTTTATCTTGTATTGTATTCTTGCCTCTTGTGTTGTATTCTTTTATCTTGTATTGCATTTTGTTTCCTTGTATTGTATTCTTTTATCTTGTATCGCATTTTTTTTCCTTGTATTGTAATTTTTAATGTTTTCTTGTTTTTATTTTTCTTGTATTGTAATTTTATATCTCTTATTGTAATTTTTTATCTTGTATTGTAATTTTTTTTATCTAGTATTGCAATTTTTTATCTTGTATTGTAATTTTTTATCTTGAATTAGATTTTTTTACTTGTATTGTATGTTTTTGTCTTGTATTGTAATTTTTTATCTTGTATTTTATGTTTTTGTCTTGTATTGTAATTTTTTATCTAGTATTGTAATTTTTTATCTTGTATTGTATTCTTTTTTCTTGTATTGTAATTTTTCTTATCTTGTATTGTAATTTTTTATCTTGTATTGTAATTTTTTATCTTGTATTGTAATTTTTTATCTTGTATTGTATGTTTTTGTCTTGTATTGTAATTTTCTATCTTGTGTTGTAATTTTTTATCTTGTATTATAATTATTTATCTTGTATTGTAATCTTTTATCTTGTATTGTAATTTTTTATCTTGTATTGTAATGTATTTTCTTGTATTGTATTATTTTATTTTGTATTGTATTATTTTTCTTGTATTGTAATTTTTTTTATCTCGAATTTTAATTTTTTATCTCGTATTTTGATTTTTTATCTTGTATTGTAATTTTTTATCTTGTATTTAAAGTTTAAACTTTTATTGTAATTTATTTATCTTGTATTGTATTTTTTTTTCTTGTATTGTAATTATTTATCTTGTATTGTATGTTTTCGTCTTGTAGGGTAATTTTTTTTATCTTGTATTATACTTGTTTATCTTGCATTGTAATTTTTTATCTTGTATTGTATTCTTTTTTCTTGCTTAGTGATTTTTTATCTTGTATTGTATTCTTTTATTATGTATTGTATTTTATCTGTATTGTAATTTTTAATGTTTTATTGTATTCATTTTTCTTGTAGGGTCATTTTTTATCTTGTGTTGTAATTTTTTATCTTGTATTGTAATTTTTTATCTTGTATTGTATTCTTTTTTCTTGTATTATATTTTTGTATCTTGTATTGTCATTTTTTATTGTATTGTCATTTTTTTATTGTATTGTAATTTGTTTGATTGTATTGTAATTTTTATTTTGTATTGTCATTTTTTATTTCGTACTGTATTGTTTTTCGTTTATTGAAAGTTTTATCTTGTAATTTTTTATCTTTTATTGTAATTTTTTATCTTGTTTTGTAATTTTTGATCTTGTTTTGTAATTTTTGATGTTTTATTGTATTCTTTTTTCTTGTATTGTAATTTTTTTATCTTGTATTGTAATTTTTTATCTTGTATTCTTTTTTCTTGTATTCTTTTTTCTTGTATTGTAATTATTTATGTTGTATTGAAATTTTTTATCTTGTGTGGTATTTTTTTCTTGTATTGTATTTTAGTATCTTGTATTGTCATTTTTTTATTGTATTGTAATTTTTTATTTTGTATTGTAATTTTTTATCTTGTATTGCCATTTTTTATCTTGTACTGTAGTTTCTTTATGTATTAAAAGTTTTATCTTGTAATTTTCTATCTTGTATTGTATTTTTTTTCTTGTATTAAAAGTTTTTAGTCTCTTATTGTAATATTTTATCTTGCATTGTATCCTTTTTTCTTGTATTGTAATTTTTTATCTTGTATTCTTATTTTTTTTCTTTTATTGTATTTTTCTTTCTTGCATTGTAATTTTTTATCTTGTATTGTATTCTTTTTTCTTGTATTGTATTTTTTAATCTTGTATTGTCATTTTTTTATTGTATTGTCATTTTTTATTTTGTATTGTAATATTTTATCTTGTACAGTATTCTTTTTTCTTGTATTGAATGTTTTATCTTTTATTGTAATTTTTTATTGTATTCTGTTTTCTTGTATGGTTTTTTCTTGTATTGTATTTTTGTATCTTGTATTGTCATTTTTTATTGTATTGTCATTTTTTTTAATTCTATTGTCATTTTTATTTTGTATTTTTTAATTTTTTATCTTGTACTGTATTGTGTTTTCTTGTATTTAAAGTTTAAACTTTTATTGTAATCTATTTATCTTGTATTGTATTTTTTTTTCTTGTATTGTAATTATTTATCTTGTATTGTATGTTTTCGTCTTGTAGGGTAATTTTTTTTATCTTGTGTTGTAATGTTTTATCTTGTATTATACTTGTTTATCTTGCATTGTAATTTTTTATCTTGTATTGTATTCTTTTTTCTTGCTTAGTGATTTTTTATCTTGTATTATCATTTTTTATCTTGTATTGTATTCTTTAATTATGTATTGTATTCTTTTATCTTGTATTGTAATTTTTAATGTTTTATTGTATTCATTTTTCTTGTAGTGTAATTTATGTATCTAGTATTGTAAGTTTGATATTGTATTGTAATTTTTGTATCTTGTATTGTATTCTTTTTTCTTGTATTGTTATTTTTATCTTGTATTGTAATTTTTTATCTTGTATTGTATTCTTTTTTCTTGTATTGTATTCTTTTTTCTTGTATTGTATTTTTGTATCTTTTATTGTATTTTTGTATCTTGTATTGTCATTTTTTATTGTATTGTTATTTTTTTGATTGTATTGTAATTTTTTATCTTGTATTGTATTTTTTTTTTATTGTATTGTAATTTTTTATCTTGTTTTGTATTCATTTTTCTTGTATTTTAATTTTTTATCTCTTATTGTAATTTTTTTATCTTGTATTGCAATTTTTTATCTTGTACTGTGATTTTTTTCTTGTATTGTACTTTTTACTTGTATTGTAATTTTTTATCTTGTATTGTATTCTTTTTTCTTGTATTGTATTTTTTAATCTTGTATTGTCATTTTTTTATATTATTGTAATTTTTTATTTTGTATTGTAACTTTTTATCTTGTATTCTTTTTTCTTGTATTGAATGTTTTATCTTTTATTGTAATTTTTTATTTTTTATTGTATTTTTTTTCTTGTATTCTTTTTTCTTGTATTGTATTTTTGTATCTTGTATTGTCATTTTTTATTGTATTGTCATTTTTTATCTTTTATTATATTCTTTTTTCTTGTATTGTAATTTTTTATCTTTTATTGTATACTTTTTTTCTTGTATTGTAATTTTTTTCTCTTATTGTATTCTTTTTTCTTGTATTGTGGTGATCTACGGTCGAACTATTGTGCCAATCTAATGGCGATGCATTGTGTTATCTAATGACCATGTATTACAGTGATCTAATAACGATGTATTCAAGTTATCTGACAGCAATGTATTCAACTGATCTGACAGCGATGTATTCAAGTGATCTGACAGCGATGTATTCAAGGGATCTGACGGCAATGTATTACAGCGATCTGACGGCGATATATTAGAAGTGATCTGACGGCAATGTATTTTAGTAATCTGACGGCGATGCATTCCCGTGATCTGTCAGCGATGTATTCAAGTGATCTGACGGCGATGTATTCCAGGGATCTGACGGCGATGTATTCCAGGGATCTGATAGCGATGTATTCAAGTGATCTGTCAGCGATGCATTCAAGTGATCTGACTGCAGTGTATTCAAGTGATCTGACGGCGATGATTTCAAGTGATCTGACAGCAATATATTGCAGTGATGTGACGGCAACATATTCCAGTGATCTGACGGCAATGTATTACAGGTATCTGACGGCGATGAATTCCCGTGATCTGACAGCGATGCATTCACGTGATCTGTCGGTGATGTATTCACGTGATGTGACAGCCATGTATTAAAGTGATCTGACGGCGATGCATTCCCGTGATCTGTCGGTGATGTATTCAAGTGATCTGACGGCGATGTATTCCAGGGATCTGTTGGCAATGCATTCAAGTAATCTGACTGCGATGTATTTAAGTGATCTGACGGCAGAGTATTCAAGTGATCTGTCAGCGATGCATTCAAGTGATCTGACGGCGATGCATTCAAGTGATCTGACGGCGATGCATTCAAGTGATCTGACGGCGTTGTATTCAAGTTATCTAACAGTGATGTATACAAGGGATCAGGCGGCGATGTATTCCAAGAATTTGACGGCGATCTATTCAAGTGATCTGACGGCGATGCATTCAAGTGATCTGACGGCGGTGTATTCCAGTGATCTGACGGCGATGTATTCCAGGGATCTGACGGCGATGTATTCCAGCGATCTGTTGGCGAGGCATTCAAGTAATCTGACTGCGATGTATTTAAGTGATCTGACGGCGATGTATTCAAGTGATCTGACGGCGATGTATTCAAGTGATCTGACGGCGATGTATTCAAGTGATCTGTCAGCAATGCATCTAAGTGATCTGACGGCGATGCATTCAAGTGATCTGACAGTGATATATTCCAGGGATCTCACGGTGATGTATTCCAGGGATCTGTCGGCGATGCATTCAAGTTATCTGATGGCGATGCATTCAAGTAATCTGACGGCGATGTATTCAAGGGATCTGACGCTAGGAGAGTAGCAAATTGACCTTAGGTTATCTTTTGGCAGCCTCGTAACTCTCGCATCCTCTATTTTGTCTTTTAGTCCTCATATTCCATGAGCGAAGTTTCTGACAAAGGGGAAAAACTGCTGTTTTCTGGGTCACAAGCTGAAGAGGGGTCACAAACCTAGGGAAAATCCTCTGTATTAAAAGATCTGCCACTTTCACTGTATTCTTATTAGTCACTACAAATAGCTTCAGCAAATCGCTGTACATATTTTTCTTGTATTGTATTTTTATTTTTTATTGTATTGTTTTTATCTTGTATTGTAATTATTTCATCTTTCTTTTTTTTATTGTAATGTTTTATCTTGTATTTTTATTTTTTTATCTTGTATTATAATTGTTTATCTTGTATTGTATTCTTTTTTGTTGTATTGTGATTTTTTATCTTGTATTGTATTCTTGTATCTTGTATTGTATGTTTTTTCTTGTATTGTAATTTTTAATGTCTTATTTGTATTTATTTTTCTTGTATTGTAATTTTTTATCTCTTATTGAAAATTTTTATCTTGTATTGTAATTTTTTATCTTGTATTGTATTCTTTTTTCTTGTATTGTATTCTTTTTTCTTGTATTGTAATTTTTTTTATCTTGTATTGTAATTTTTATCTTGTATTGTAATTTTTTGTCTTGTATTGTAATTTTTTATCTTGTATTGTAATTTTTTATCTTGTATTGTAATTTTTTATCTTGTATTGTAATTTTTTGTCTTGTATTGTAATTTTTTGTCTTGTATTGTAATTTTTTATCTTGTATTGTAATTTTTTATCTTGTATTGTAATTTTTTGTCTTGTATTGTAATTTTTTATCTTGTATTGTAATTGTTAATCTTGTATTGTATTATTTTTTCTTGTATAGTAATTTTTTTTATCTTGTATTGTAATTTATTTTTTTGTATTGTATTCTTTTTTCTTGTATTGTAATTATTTATTTGTATTGTATTATTTTATCTTGTATTGTGTTTTTGTATCTCGAATTTTATTTTTTTATCTGGTATTGTCATTTTTTAGCTTGTATTGTATTCTTTTTTCTTGCTTAGTGATTTTTTATCTTGTATTATCATTTTTTATCTTGTATTGTATTCTTTTATTATGTATTGTATCCTTTTATCTTGTATTGTAATTTTTAATATTTTATTGTATTCATTTTTCTTGTAGGGTCATTTTTTTTGTATTGTAATTTTTTTATCTATTATTGTTATTTTGATCTTGTATTGTAATTTTTTTTATCTTGTATTGTAATTTTTTTTCATCTTGTATTGTATATTTTTTCTTGTATTGTATTCTTTTTACTTGTATTGTTATTTTTTATTTTGTATTGTAATATTTTATCTTGTATTGTAATTATTTATTCCAGTGATCTGACGGCGATGTATTCTAGTGATCTGACGGCGATGTATTCCCGTGATCTGAAGCCGATGTATTCAAGTTATCTGATGGCAATGTATTCCAGTGATCTGATGGCGATGTATTCCAGTGATCTGACGGCGATGTATTCCACTGATCTGATGGCGATGTATTCTAGTTATCTGACGACAATGTATTCCAGGGATCTGACGGCGATGTATTCAAGTGATCTGAGAGCCATGCATTACTGTGATCTGACGGCGATGCATTCAAGTTATCTGACGGCGATTCATTCAAGTGATCTGACGGCGATGCATTCAAGTGAGTTGATGGCGAGGCAGTCAAGTCAGTTCACAGCGATGCATTCAAATGATCTGACAGCAATGCAGTCAAGTGATCTGACGGCGATGTATACAAGTGATCTGATGGCTATGCGTTCAAGTGATCTGTCGGCGATGTATTCCAGGGATCTGATGTCAATGTATTCATGGGATCTTACGTCAATGTATTCAAGTGATCTGACGGCTATGTATTCAAGTGATCTGACTGCTATTTATTCAAGTGATCTAACGGCTATTTATTCAAGTGATCTGACGGCGATCCATTCAAGTGATATGACGGCGATGCATTCCAAAGATCTGACTGCGATGTATTCAATTGATCTGACGGTGATGTATTCCAGTGATCTGACGTCTATATATTCAAGCAATCTGACTGCGATGCATTCAAGCGATCTGACGCCGATGCATTAAAGTTACCTGCCAGCGATGTATTCAAGTGATCTGACGGCGATGCATTCAAAGGATATGACGGCGATGCATTCCAAGGATCTGACGGCGATGTATTCAAGTGATCTGACGGCAATGTATTCCAGTGATCTGACAACGATGTATTAAAGCGAACTGACAGCGATGCATTCAATTGATCTGACGGCGATGCATTCAATTGATCTGACGGCGATGCATTCAAGTGATCTGACCGCGATGTATTAGAGTGATCTGACTGCGATGTATTCAAGTGAGCTGATGCCGATGTATTTAAGTGGTCTGACGGCAATGTATTCAAGTGATCTGATGGCGATGTATTCAAGCAATCTGACGGCGATGAATTAAAGTTATCTGACGGCGATGCATTAAAGTGATCAGACGGTGTTGTATTCCAGGGATCTTATGGTGATGTATTAGAGGGATCTAACGGCGCTTCATTCAAGTGATCTGACGGCAATGCATTCAAGTGATCTGTCGGCGATGCATTCAAGTGATCTGTCGGCGATGCATTCAAGTCATCTGATAGCGAAGTATACACGGGATCTGACGGCGATGTATTCCAGGGATCTGACAATGATGTATTCGAGTGATCTGACAGCAATGTATTCAAGTTATCTAATGGCGATGCATTCCTGTGATCTGACTGCGATGTATTGAAGTGATCTGACGGCGATGAATTCAAGTGAGTTGACAACGAGGCATTCAAGTGATCTGACATCGATGTATTCCCGGGATCTGACAACAGTGTATTCCAGTGATCTGACAGCGATGTATTCAAGTGATCTGACATCGATGTATTCCCGGGATCTGACGGGAGTGTATTCCAGTGATCTGACGGCAATGCATTCAAGTGATCTGACGGCGATGCATTCCAGGGATCTGAAGGCGATGTATTCAAGTGATCTGACAACGATGTATTCAAGTTATCTGACAGCGATCAAACCCAAAGATCTGATGCCGATGTATTCCCAGGATCTGAGGGCAGTGTATTCCAGGGATCTTTTGCCGATGCAGCCAAATGATCTGACGGCAGTGCATTCAAGTTATCTGACAGCGATACATTCAAGTTATATGACATCAATGTATTCAAGCAATCTGACGGCGAGGTATTCAAGTTATCTAACATCAATGTATTCCAGTGATCTGACGGCGATGTATTCCCGAGATCTGACGGCGATGTTTTCCAGGGATCTGACGGCAATGCATTCAAGTGATCTGACAGCTATGCATTTAAGTGATCTGACGGCAGTATATTCTACTGATCTGACGGCGATGTATTCCAGGGATCTGACGGCTATGCATTCAAGTGATGTGACGGCGATGTATTCAAGTTATCTGACAGTGATGTATTCAAGTTATCTGAAGGCAATGTATTCCAGGGATCTGACCGCGATGCATTTCCGTGATCTGACAGCAATGCATTCAAGTGAGTTGACGTCGATGCATTAAAGGTAGTTGATGGCGATGCATTCAAGTGAGTTGACGGCGATGCATTCAAGTTAGTTGACATCGATGCATTCCACTGATCTGATGGCGATGCATTCAAGTTATCTGACAGCGATGTATTCTAAGGATCTGACAGCGATGTATTCACATGATCTGATGGAGAAGAATTCCAGTGATCTGACATCAATGTATTCAAGTATTCTGACGGCGATGTATTAACCTGATCTGACAGCGATGTATTCAAGTGATCTGACGGTGATGTATTCAAGTGATCTGACGGCGATCTATTCAAGTGATCTGACGACGATGCATTCAAGTGATCTGATGGCGATGTATTCCAGTGATCTGATTGCGATGTATTCAAGTTATCTGACGGCGATGTGATCTAGGGATCTGACGGCAGTTGTATTAAAGTTATCTGACGGCTGCACATTCAAGTGATCTGACGGCAGTGCATTCAAGTGATCTGACGGCTAAGCATACAAGTGATCTCTTGGCGATGCATTCAAGTGCTCTGTTGTCAATGTATTCAAGGTATCTGTCAGCGATGTATTCAAGTGATCTTACAGCGATGTATTCAAGTGGTCTGACGGTGATGCAGTAAAGTTATCTGACGGCGATGTATTCAAGTGATCTGACGGCGATGTATACCAGAGATCTGACGGCGATGTATTCCAGGGATCTGACGGCGATGTATTCCAGGGATCTGACGACGATGTATTCCATGGATCTGAGGCAATGCATCCAAGTGATCTGATAGCAGTGACTTCAAGTGATCTGACGGCGATGTATTCAAGTGATCTGATAGCGATGTATTCCAGTGATCTAACGGCATTGTATTCCAAGGATCTGACAGCGATGTATTCCTGTGATCTGACAGTGATGTATTCAAGTGATCTGACGGCTAGGCATTCAAGTTATCTGAGGGCGATATATTCAAGTTATCTTACGGCAGTCTATTCCAGGGATCTGACGGTGATGCATTCAAGTAATCTGACATTAATGCATTCCAGGGATCTTACATCAATGTATTCAAGCGATCTGACAGCGATGTATTCAAAAGATCTGACCAGAAGGTATTTCAGGGATCTGGAAATGCATAACAAAGATTGACATCGATGTATTTAAGTGATCTGACAGCGATGTATTCCGGGGATCTGACGGCAGTGTATTCCAGTGATCTGACGGCGGTGTATTCAAGTGATCTGACGGCCACGTATTCAAGTGATCTGACGGCCATGTATTCAAGTGATCTTACGGCCATGTATTCAAGTGATCTTACGGCCATGTATTCAAGTGATCTTACGGCCATGTATTCCAGGGATCTGACGGTGATGCCTTCAAGTTATCTGACGGCAATGTATTCAAGTGATCTGACATCAATGTATTTAAGTGATCTGACGGCAGTATATTCTACTGATCTGACGGTGATGTATTCCAGGGATCTGACGGCGATGTATTCTAGGGATCTGACGGCGATGTATTCCATGGATCTGAGGCAATGCATCCAAGTGATCTGATAGCAGTGCATTCAAGTTATCTGACGGCAGTCTATTCCAGGGATCTGACGGCGATTCATTCAAGTAATCTGACATTAATGCATTCCAGTGATCTTACATCAATGTATTCAAGCGATCTGACAGCGATGTATTCAAAAGATCTGACCGGAAGGTATTTCAGGGATCTGGAAATGCATAACAAAGATTGACATCGATGTATTTAAGTGATCTGACAGCGATGTATTCCGGGGATCTGACGGCAGTGTATATAAGTGATCTGACGGCGGTGTATTCAAGTGATCTGACCGCCATGTATTCAAGTGATCTGACGACCATGTAATCAAGTGATCTGACAGCCATGTATTCAAGTGATCTTACGGCCATGTATTCAAGTGATCTGATGGCCATGTATTCAAGTGATCTGACATCAATGTATTCAAGCAATCTGACAGCGATGTATTAAAAAGATCTGACGGCGATGACTTCAAGTGATCTGACGGCGATGCATTCAAGTTATCTGACGGCGATGCATTCAAGTTATCTACCAGCAATTTATTGAAGTTATCTGACGGCGATGTATTAAAGTGATCTGACGGCGATTTATTCAAGTGATCTGACGGCAATGTATTCAAGTGATCTGACGGCAGTGCATTCAAGGGATCTGATAGTGATGTATTCCAAGGATCTGACGGCGATTCATTCTAGTGATCTGACGGCAATGCATTCAAGTGACTTGTCAGCGATGTATTCCTCTGATCAGACTGCTATGTATTCCACTTATATGATGTATTCCAGGAATCTGACGACGATGCATTAAAGTTATCTGACGGCGATGCATTCAATTGTTCTGACGGCGATGCCTTCAAGTGATCTGACGGCTATATATTCAAGTGATCTGACGGCGATGTATTCCAGGAATCTGACTGCAATGTATTCAAGTTATCGGATGGCGATGTATTCCAGTGATCTGACGGCAATGTATTCCAGGGATCTGACGGCAATGTTTTCCATGGATCCGACAGCAATGCATTCCCGTGATCTGACGGCGATGCATTCAAGTTATCTGACGGCGATGCATTCAAATGAGTTGACAGCGATGCATTAAAGCGATCTGACAGCGATGTATTCAAGCGATCTGACGGCGATGCATTCAAGCTATCTGCCCGCTATGCATTCAAGCGATCTGATGGCGATGCATTCAAGTGATCTGACGGCTAAGTATTCAAGGTATCTGCTGGCAATGTATTCCACTGATCTGACGGTAATGTATTCAACTGATTTGACGGCGATGCATTCAAGTTATCTGACATCGATGCCTTCCCGTGATCTTAAGATGATGTATTCAAGTTATCTGATGGCGATGTATTCCAAAGATCTCACAGTGATGTATTCCAGTGATCTGACGGCCATGTATTCAAGTGATCTGACGGTGATGTATTCCAGGGATCTGACGGCGATGTATTCAAGTGATTTGACAAAGATGCATTCCAGTTATCTGACGGCGATGCATTCCAAGGATCTGACGGCGATGTATTCAAGTGATCTGACGGGGATGTATTCCAGGGATCTGACGGCGATGTATTCCAGTGATCTTACGAAGATATATTTCAGTGATCTGACGGCGATGCATTCCCGTGATCTGAAACCAATGTATTCAAGTGATCTGACCGTGATGTATTCAAGTGATCTGACAGCGATGTATTCAAGTGATCTGACGGTAATGTATTCATGTGATCTGACGGAGATGCATTCAAGTTATCTGACGGCTATGTATTCTAGAGATCTGACGGCGATGTAATTAAGTGATCTGTCAGCAATGTATTCTAGAGATCTGACGTCGATGTATTCCAGGAATCTGACGACAATGTATTCCAGGGATCTGACTGCGATATATTTAAGTGATCTAATGGCGATGTATTCCAGTGATCTAATAGCTTTGTATTCCCGTGATCTGACCGCGATGCATTCAAGTTATCTGACGGCGAAGCATTAAATTTATCTGACGGCGATGCATTACAGTGGTCTGACGGCGATGTATTCAAGCAATCTGACATCAATATATTCATGTAATCTGACGGCGATGCATGAAAGTGATCTGACGGCAATGTATTAAAGTGATCTGACAACAATGTATTCAAGTTATCTGATGGTGATATATTACAGTGATCTGACGGCGATGTATTCCAGGCATCTGACAGCGATGTATTCAAGTGATCTGACGGGGATGTATTCCAGGGATCTGACAGCGATGTATTCAAGTGATCTGACGGGGATGTATTCCAGGGATCTGACGGCGATATATCGCCGTCAGATCATCGCTGTATACAAAGCTATTAGATCACTGACATCAATATATTCATGTAATCTGATGCATGAAAGTGATCTGACGGCAATGTAGTAAAGTGATCTGACAACAATGTATTCAAGGGATCTGACAGAGATGCATTCAAAGGATCTCACAGCGATGTATTCCAGTGATCTGACGAAGATATATTTCAGTGATCTGAGCGCTATGCATACCCGTGATCTGAAGCCGATGTATTCAAGTTATCTGATGGCGATGTATTCCAGTGATCCAACGGCGATGTATTCCAGTGATCTGACGGCGATGTATTCCAGGGATCTGACAACCATGTATTCAAGTGATCTGCCGGCGTTGTATTCAAGTGATCTGACTGCTATGTATTCAAGTGATTTGACGGCAATGCAGTCAAGTGATCTGACGGCGATGTATTCCAGAGATCTGACGGCGATGTATTCAAGTGATCTGTCAGCGATGTATTCAAGCGATCTGACGGCAATGTATTCATGGGATCTGACGACGATGTATGTAAGTGATCTGACAGCGATGTATTCATGGGATCTGCCGGCGATGCATTCAAGTGATCTGACGGTGCTGCATTCCAAGGATCTGACGGCGATGCATTCCAAGGATCTGACGGCGATGCATTCCAAGGATATGACGGCAATGTATTCAAGTGATCTTACGGCGATGTATTCAAGCGATCTGATGGCGATGCATTCAAGCGATCTGATGGCGATTCAATCAAGCAATCTGACAGTGATGCAATCAAGTGATCTGCCGGCCGTGTATTCAAGTGATCTGACGGCGTTGGATTCAAGTGATCTGACGGCAGTGTATTTAAGTGATCTGACGGCGATGTATTTAAGTGATCTGACGGCGATGTATTCAAGTGATCTGACGGCGATGCATTCAAGGGATCATATGGTGATGTATTCAATTGATCTGACAGCAATGCATTCAAGTGATCTGTCAGCGATGTATTCCACTGATCAGACGGCTATGTATTCCACTTCTCTGACAGGGATGTAATCCAGAGATCTGACGGTGATGTATTCCAGTGATCTGACGGCGATGCATCCCCATAGTCTGAGGCGATGTATTCCAGGGATCTGACGACAATGTATACCAGTGATCTGACAACGATGAATTCCAGGGATCTGACAGCGATGAATTCCCTTGATCTGACGGCGATGTATTCAAGCAATCTGACATCAATATATTCATGTAATCTGATGGCGATGCATGAAAGTGATCTGACGGCAATGTAGTAAAGTGATCTGACAACAATGTATTCAAGGGATCTGACAGAGATGCATTCAAAGGATCTCACAGCGATGTATTCCAGTGATCTGACGAAGATATATTTCAGTGATCTGAGCGCTATGCATACCCGTGATCTGAAGCCGATGTATTCAAGTTATCTGATGGCGATGTATTCCAGTGATCCAACGGCGATGTATTCCAGTGATCTGACGGCGATGTATTCCAGGGATCTGACAACCATGTATTCAAGTGATCTGCCGGCGTTGTATTCAAGTGATCTGACTGCTATGTATTCAAGTGATTTGACGGCAATGCAGTCAAGTGATCTGACGGCGATGTATTCCAGAGATCTGACGGCGATGTATTCAAGTGATCTGTCAGCGATGTATTCAAGCGATCTGACGGCAATGTATTCATGGGATCTGACGACGATGTATGTAAGTGATCTGACAGCGATGTATTCATGGGATCTGCCGGCGATGCATTCAAGTGATCTGACGGTGCTGCATTCCAAGGATCTGACGGCGATGCATTCCAAGGATCTGACGGCGATGCATTCCAAGGATATGACGGCAATGTATTCAAGTGATCTTACGGCGATGTATTCAAGCGATCTGATGGCGATGCATTCAAGCGATCTGATGGCGATGCAATCAAGCAATCTGACAGTGATGCAATCAAGTGATCTGCCGGCCGTGTATTCAAGTGATCTGACGGCGTTGGATTCAAGTGATCTGACAGCAGTGTATTTAAGTGATCTGACGGCGATGTATTTAAGTGATCTGACGGCGATGTATTCAAGTGATCTGACGGCGATGCATTCAAGGGATCATATGGTGATGTATTCAATTGATCTGACAGCAATGCATTCAAGTGATCTGTCAGCGATGTATTCCACTGATCAGACGGCTATGTATTCCACTTCTCTGACAGGGATGTAATCCAGAGATCTGACGGTGATGTATTCCAGTGATCTGACGGCGATGCATCCCCATAGTCTGAGGCGATGTATTCCAGGGATCTGACGACAATGTATACCAGTGATCTGACAACGATGAATTCCAGGGATCTGACAGCGATGAATTC
The DNA here is from genome assembly GCA_963556195.1 of Sepiola atlantica. Lineage (NCBI taxonomy): Eukaryota > Metazoa > Mollusca > Cephalopoda > Sepiida > Sepiolidae > Sepiola > Sepiola atlantica. The sequence goes on along the minus strand of CAUVYP010000661.1, from coordinate 491,279 downwards.
CCTTGATCTGACGGCGATGCATTCAAGTAATCTGACGGCGATGCATTCAAGTGAGTTGACAGCGATGCATTCTAATAATCTGACATCAATGTCTTCAAGTGATCTGACGGCGATGCATTCAAGTGATATGACGGCAATGTATTCAACTGATCTGACGGCAATGTATTCAACTGATCGGCTGGCGATGTATTCAACTGATCTTACAGTGATACATTCAAGTTATTTCACGGCGCTGCTTTCTAGTGATCTGAAGCCGATGTATTCAGTTTATCTGATGGCAATGTATTCCAGTGATCTGACGGCGATATATTCCAGTAATCTGACGACCATGTATTCAAGTGATCTGGATTCATGTATTCCAGGGATCTGACGGCAGTGGATTCAAGTGATTTGACGGAGATGCATTCAAGTTATCTGACGGCGATGCATTTCAAAGATATGACGGCGATGTATTCAAGTGATCAGACGGCAATGTATTCTAGGGATCTGACGGCAATGTATTCCCGTGATCTGACGCCGATGTATTCCCGTGATCTGACGATGATGCACTCCCGTGATCTGACGATGATGTATTCAAGTTATCTCACGGCGATGTATTCCAGTGATCTGCCAGTGATGCATTCAAGTGAGTTGACGGCGATGCATTCAAATGATCTGCCGACAGTGTATTCAAGTGATCTGCCGGCGGTGCATTCAAGTAGTCTGACAGCAATGTATTAAAAGTATCTGACAACGAGGTATTTAAGTGATCTGCCGGCAATGTATTCACGTGATCTGACCGCAATGTATTCAAGTGATCTGACGGCGATGCATTCAAGTGATCTGACCGCAGTGTATTCAAGTGATCTGACGGCGATGTATTCAAGAGATCTGATGGCGATGTATTAAAGTGATCTGTCGGCGATGTATACCAGGGATCTGACGGCGGTGTATTCATGGGATCTGACGGCGATGTATTCATGGGATCTGACGGCGATGTATTCAAGTCATCTGACAACTATGCATTCAAGTGATCTGACGGAGATGTATTCAAGTTATCTGATTGCGATGTATTCAAGGGATCTTAATTCTATGTATTCAAGTGATCTGACGGCGATGAATTCAAGTAATCTGACGGCGATACATTACAAGGATTTGACGGCGATGTATTCAAGTGATCTGACGGCGATTTATTCAAGTGATCTGACGGCGATATATTCAAGGGATTCGACGGCGATGTATTCCAGCGATCTGACGGCGATGCATTCAAGTGATCTTCTTGCCATGCATTTAAGTGATCTGCCCGCAATATATTCAAGTGATCTGACGGCGATGCATCAAGTGTTCTGACGGCAGTGTATTCAAGTGATCTGACGGCGATGCATTCTAGTGATCTGACCGCAGTGTATTCAAGTGATCTGACGGCGATGTATTCAAGAGATCTGATGGCGATGTAGTAAAGTGATCTGTCGGCGATGTATACCAGGGATCTGACGGCGGTGTATTCATGGGATCTGACGGCGATGTATTCATGGGATCTGACGGCGATGTATACAAGTCATCTGACAACTATGCATTCAAGTTATCTGACGGCGATGTATTCAAGTTATCTGATTGCGATGTATTCAAGGGATCTTAATTCTATGTATTCAAGTGATCTGACTGCGATGAATTCAAGTAATCTGATGGCGATACATTACAAGGATTTGACGGCGATGTATTCAAGTGATCTGACGGCGATTTATTCAAGTGATCTGACGGCGATATATTCAAGGGATTCGACGGCGATGTATTCAAGCGATCTGACGGCGATGCATTCAAGTGATCTTCTTGCAATGCATTTAAGTGATCTGCCCGCAATGTATTCAAGTGATCTGACGGCGATGCATCAAGTGTTCTGACGGCAGTGTATTCAAGTGATCTGATGGCGATGTATTCAAGTGATCTGATGGCGATGTATTCAAGTGATCTGATGGCAATGTATTCATGGAATCTGACGGCGATTTATTCAAGTGATCTGACTGCTATGTATTCAAGTGATCTGACCGCGATGTATTAAAGTGATCTGACGACGATGTATTCAAGTGATCTGACGACGATGTATTCAAGTGATCTGCCGGCGATGTATTCAAGTAATCTGACGGCGATGTATTCAAGTGATCTGACGGCGATGCATTCAAGTGATCTGCCTGCAGTGTAATCTAAGTGATCTGGTTGCAGTTTATTTAAGTGATCTGACGGTGATGTATCCCAGGGATCTGACGGCGATTTATTCCAGGGATCTGACGGCAGTGTATTCAAGTGATTTGACGGAGATGCATTCAAGTTATCTGACGGCCATGCATTCCAAGGATATGACGGTGATGTATTCCCGTGATCTGACGCCTATGCATTCCCGTGATCTGACGCCTAGGCATTCCCGTGATCTGACGATGATGCACTCCCGTGATCTGAAGCCGATGTATTCAAGGTATCTCACGGCGATGTATTCCAGTGATCTGCCGGCGATGCATTCAAGTGAGTTGACGGCGATGCATTTAAATGATCTGCCAACGATGTATTCAAGTGATCTGCCGGCTATGCATTCAAGTGATCTGACAGCGATGTATTCAAGTTATCTGACGGCGATGCATTCAAGAGATCTGACGGCGATGTATTAAAGTGATCTGTCGGCGATGTATACCAGGGATCTGACGGCGGTGTATTCATGGGATCTGACGGCAAGGTATACAAGTGATCTGACCACAGTGTATTCAAAAGATCTGATGGCGATGTATTAAAGTGATCTGTCGGCCATGTATACCAGGGATCTGACGGCGGTGTATTCATGGGATCTGACGGCGATGTATTCATGGGATCTAACGGCTATGTATTCAAGTCATCTGACAGCTATGTATTCAAGTGATCTGACGGCGATATATTCAAGGGATTCGACGGCGATGTATTCAAGCGATCTGACGGCGATGCATTCAAGTGATCTTCTTGCAATGCATTTAAGTGATCTGCCCGCAATGTATTCAAGTGATCTGACGGCGATGCATCAAGTGTTCTGACGGCAGTGTATTCAAGTGATCTGATGGCGATGTATTCAAGTGATCTGATGGCAATGTATTCATGGAATCTGACGGCGATTTATTCAAGTGATCTGACTGCTATGTATTCAAGTGATCTGACCGCGATGTATTAAAGTGATCTGACGACGATGTATTCAAGTGATCTGCCGGCGATGTATTCAAGTGATCTGACCGCGATGTATTCAAGTAATCTGACGGCGATGTATTCAAGTGATCTGACGGCGATGCATTCAAGTGATCTGCCTGCAGTGTAATCTAAGTGATCTGGTTGCAGTTTATTTAAGTGATCTGACGGTGATGTATCCCAGGGATCTGACGGTGATTTATTCCAGGGATCTGACGGCAGTGTATTCAAGTGATTTGACGGAGATGCATTCAAGTTATCTGACGGCCATGCATTCCAAGGATATGACGGTGATGTATTCCCGTGATCTGACGCCTATGCATTCCCGTGATCTGACGATGATGCACTCCCGTGATCTGAAGCCGATGTATTCAAGGTATCTCACGGCGATGTATTCCAGTGATCTGCCGGCGATGCATTCAAGTGAGTTGACGGCGATGCCTTTAAATGATCTGCCAACGATGTATTCAAGTGATCTGCCGGCTATGCATTCAAGTGATCTGACAGCGATGTATTCAAGTTATCTGACGGCGATGCATTCAAGAGATCTGACGGCGATGTATTAAAGTGATCTGTCGGCGATGTATACCAGGGATCTGACGGCGGTGTATTCATGGGATCTGACGGCAAGGTATTCAAGTGATCTGACCACAGTGTATTCAAAAGATCTGATGGCAATGTATTAAAGTGATCTGTCGGCCATGTATACCAGGGATCTGACGGCGGTGTATTCATGGGATCTGACGGCGATGTATTCATGGGATCTGACGGCTATGTATTCAAGTCATCTGACAGCTATGTATTCAAGTGATCTGACGGCGATGTATTCAAGTGATCTGACGGCGATTTATTCAAGTGATCTGACGGCGATATATTCAAGGGATTCGACGGCGATGTATTCAAGCGATCTGACAGCGATGCATTCAAGTGATCTTCTTGCAATGCATTTAAGTGATCTGCCCGCAATGTATTCAAGTGATCTGACGGCGATGCATCAAGTGTTCTGACGGCAGTGTATTCAAGTGATCTGATGGCGATGTATTCAAGTGATCTGATGGCAATGTATTCATGGAATCTGACGGCGATTTATTCAAGTGATCTGACTGCTATGTATTCAAGTGATCTGACCGCGATGTATTAAAGTGATCTGACGACGATGTATTCAAGTGATCTGCCGGCGATGTATTCAAGTGATCTGACCGCGATGTATTCAAGTAATCTGACGGCGATGTATTCAAGTGATCTGACGGCGATGCATTCAAGTGATCTGCCTGCAGTGTAATCTAAGTGATCTGGTTGCAGTTTATTTAAGTGATCTGACGGTGATGTATCCCAGGGATCTGACGGCGATTTATTCCAGGGATCTGACGGCAGTGTATTCAAGTGATTAGACGGAGATGCATTCAAGTTATCTGACGGCCATGCATTCCAAGGATATGACGGTGATGTATTCCCGTGATCTGACGCCTATGCATTCCCGTGATCTGACGATGATGCACTCCCGTGATCTGAAGCCGATGTATTCAAGGTATCTCACGGCGATGTATTCCAGTGATCTGCCAGCGATGCATTCAAGTGAGTTGACGGCGATGCATTTAAATGATCTGCCAACGATGTATTCAAGTGATCTGCCGGCTATGCATTCAAGTGATCTGACAGCGATGTATTCAAGTTATCTGACGGCGATGCATTACAGAGATCTAACGGCGATGTATTAAAGTGATCTGTCGGCGATGTATACCAGGGATCTGACGGCGGTGTATTCATGGGATCTGACGGCAAGGTATTCAAGTGATCTGACCACAGTGTATTCAAAAGATCTGATGGCGATGTATTAAAGTGATCTGTCGGCACTGTATACCAGGGATCTGACGGCGGTGTATTCATGGGATCTGACGGCGATGTATTCATGGGATCTGACGGCTATGTATTCAAGTCATCTGACGGCGATGTATTCAAATGATCTGACGGCTATGCACTCAAGTGATCAAACAACGATGTATTCAAGTTATCTGATTGCGATGTATTCAAGGGATCTGAATTCTATGTATTCAAGTGATCTGACGGCGATGCATTCAAGTAATCTGACGGCGATACATCAAAAGGATTTGACGGCGATGTATTCAAGTGATCTGACAGCGATGTATTCAAGTGATCTGACGGCGATGTATTCAAGGGATCTGACGGCGATGTATTCCAGCGATCTGACGGCGATGCATTCAAGTGATCTGCCCACCATGCATTTAAGTGATCTGCCCGCAATTTATTCAAGTGATCTGCCCGCAATGTATTCAAGTGATCTGACGGCGATGTATTCCAGCGATCTGACGGCGATGCATTCAAGTGATCTGCCGGCGATGCATTCAAGTGATCTACCCGCAATGTATTCAAGTGATCTGACGGCGATGCATCAAGTGTTCTGACGGCAGTGTATTCAAGTTATCTGACGGCGATGTATTTCAGAGATCTGACGGCGATGTATTCAAGTGATCTGATGGCAATGTATTCATGGGATCTGACGGCGATTTATTCAAGTGATCTGACTGCTATGTATTCAAGTGATCTGACCGCGATGTATTCAAGTGATCTGTTGGCGATGTATTCAAGTGATCTTCCGGCGATGTATTCAAGTGATCTTCCGGCGATGTATCCAAGTGATCTGACCGCGATGTATTCAAGTGATCTGACGGCGATGCATTCAAGTAATCTGCCTGCAGTGTAATCTAAGTGATCTGGTTGCAGTTTATTCAAGTGATCTGACGGTGATGTATCCCAGGGATCTGACGGCGATTTATTCCAGGGATCTGACGGCAGTGTATTCAAGTGATTTGACGGAGATGCATTCAAGTTATCTGACGGCCATGCATTCCAAGGATATGACGGCGATGTATTCCCGTGATCTGACGCCTATGCATTCCCGTGATCTGAAGCCGATGTATTCAAGTTATCTCACGGCGATGTATTCCAGTGATCTGCCGGCGATGCATTCAAGTGAGTTGACGGCGATGCATTTAAATGATCTGCCAACGATGTATTCAAGTGATCTGCCGGCTATGCATTCAAGTGATCTGACAGCGATGTATTCAAGTTATCTGACGGCGATGCATTCAAGAGATCTGACGGCGATGTATTAAAGTGATCTGTCGGCGATGTATACCAGGGATCTGACGGCGGTGTATTCATGGGATCTGACGGCAAGGTATTCAAGTGATCTGACCACAGTGTATTCAAAAGATCTGATGGCGATGTATTAAAGTGATCTGTCGGCCATGTATACCAGGGATCTGACGGCGGTGTATTCATGGGATCTGACGGCGATGTATTCATGGGATCTGACGGCTATGTATTCAAGTCATCTGACAGCTATGTATTCAAGTGATCTGACGGCGATGTATTCAAGTGATCTGACGGCGATTTATTCAAGTGATCTGACGGCGATATATTCAAGGGATTTGACGGCGATGTATTCAAGCGATCTGACGGCGATGCATTCAAGTGATCTTCTTGCAATGCATTTAAGTGATCTGCCCGCAATGTATTCAAGTTATCTGACGGCGATGAATCAAGTGTTCTGACGGCAGTGTATTCAAGTGATCTGATGGCGATGTATTCAAGTGATCTGACGGCGATGCATTCAAGTGATCTGCCTGCAGTGTAATCTAAGTGATCTGGTTGCAGTTTATTTAAGTGATCTGACGGTGATGTATCCCAGGGATCTGACGGCGATTTATTCCAGGGATCTGACGGCAGTGTATTCAAGTGATTAGACGGAGATGCATTCAAGTTATCTGACGGCCATGCATTCCAAGGATATGACGGTGATGTATTCCCGTGATCTGACGCCTATGCATTCCCGTGATCTGACGATGATGCACTCCCGTGATCTGAAGCCGATGTATTCAAGGTACCTCACGGCGATGTATTCCAGTGATCTGCCAGCGATGCATTCAAGTGAGTTGACGGCGATGCATTTAAATGATCTGCCAACGATGTATTCAAGTGATCTGCCGGCTATGCATTCAAGTGATCTGACAGCGATGTATTCAAGTTATCTGACGGCGATGTATACCAGGGATCTGACGGCGGTGTATTCATGGGATCTGACGGCGATGTATTCATGGGATCTGACGGCTATGTATTCAAGTCATCTGACAGCTATGTATTCAAGTGATCTGACGGCGATGTATTCAAATGATCTGACGGCTATGCACTCAAGTGATCTAACAACGATGTATTCAAGTTATCTGATTGCGATGTATTCAAGGGATCTGAATTCTATGTATTCAAGTTATCTGACGGCGATGGATTCAAGTTATCTGACGGCGATGGATTCAAGTTATCTGACAGAGATGGATTCAAGTTATCTGACGGCGATGGATTCAAGTTATCTGACGGCGATGCATTCAAGTGATCTGACGGCGATGTATTCCAGGGATCTGACGGCAATGTATTCAAGTTATCTGTCGGCGATGTATTCCGAGGATCTGACGGGAAGGTATTCCAGGGATCTGACGGCAATGTATTCAAGTGATCTGACGGCGATTTATTCCAGAGATCTGACGGCGATGTATTCAAGCGATCATACAGCGATGTATTCAAGTGATCTGACAGAGATGTATTCAAGTGATCTGACAGCGATGTATGCCGGGGATCTGACGGCAGTGTATTCCAGTGATCTGACAACGATGCATTCAAGTGATCTGACGGCGATGCATCCCAGGGATCTGACAGCAGTGTATTCAAGTGATCTGACGGCAATGTATTCAAGTGATCTGATGCGATGTATTAAAGTGATTTGACAGCAATGTATACCAGGGAACTGATGCCAAGGTATTCTAAAGATCTGACGGCGATGTATTCAAGTGATCTGACGACGATGCATTCCCGTGATCTGAAGCCGATGTATTCAAGTTATCTGATTGTGATGTATTCCAGTGATCTGATGGCGATGTATTCCAGTGATCTGACGGCTATGTATACCAGTGATTTGACGGCGATGTATTCCAGGGATCTGACAGCGATATATTCAAGTGAACTGACAGCCATGTATTCAAGTTATCTGACGGTGATGTATTCCAGGGATCTGGCGGCGATGTATTCCAGGAATCTGAATGCGATGTATTCAAGTTATCTGTCAGCGATGTATTCAAGTGATCTGACGGCGATATATTCAAGTGATCTGACGGCGATGTATTCAAAGGATCTGACGGCGATGCATTCAAGTGATTTGACTGCGATCTATTAAAAGGGTCTGACGGCGATGTATTCAAGTGATCTGACATCAATGTATTCAAGTTATCTGGCGGCAATTTATTTAACTGATCTGACGGCGATGTATTCAACTGATCTGACAGCGTTGTATGCAACTGATCTGACGGCAATGTATTCAAGTGATCTGACAGCGATGCATTCCCGTGATCTGAAGCCGATGTATTCAAGTTATCTGGTGGTGATGTATTCCAGTGATCTGATGGCGATGTATTCCAGTGATCTGACGGCTATGTATACCAGTGATCTGACGGCGATGTATTCCAGGGATCTGGCGGCGATGTATTCCAGGAATCTGAATGCGATGTATTCAAGTTATCTGTCAGCGATGTATTCAAGTGATCTGACGGCGATATATTCAAGTGATCTGACGGCGATGTATTCAAAGGATCTGACGGCGATGCATTCAAGTGATCTGACGGCGATCTATTACAAGGGTCTGACGGCGATGTATTCAAGTGATCTGACGGCGATGTATTCCAGGGATCTGACGGCGATGTATTCCAAGGATCTGACGGCGATGTATCTAAGTGATCTGACGGCGATGTATTAAAGTGATCTGACGGCGATGTATTCCAGTGATCTGACGGCGATGCATTCCTGTTATCTGACGGCAAGGCATTCAAGTGAGTTGACGGCGAAGCATTCAAGTGAGTTGACAGCAGGGCATTCACGTGAGTTGACAGCGAGGCATTCACGTGAGTTGACGGCGAGGCATTCAAGTGAGTTGAGGGCGAGGAATTCAAGTGAGTTGACGGCTAGGCATTCAAGTTATCTGTCGGTGATCCATTCAAGTGATCTGACGGCGATGCATTCAAGTGATCTGACTGCAAATGCATTCAAGTTATCTGACTGCGATGCATTCAAGTTATCTGATGGCAATGTATTCAAGTAATCTGAAATCTCTGTATTCAAGCGATCTGACGGCGATGTATTCAAGTGATCTGACGGCGATGCATTCAAGTGATCTGACCGCGATGTATTCAAGTGATCTCACAGCGATGCATTACAGTGATCTGAAGGCAGTGTATTCAAGTGATCTGATGGTGATGCATTCCAGGGATCTGACGGCGATGTATTCCAGTGATCTGACGGCGATGTATTCCAGTGATCTGACAGCGATGTATTCAATGGATCTGACGACGATGTATTCAAGTGATCCGACGGGGATGCAATCAATTGATCTGATAGCAATGCATTCAACTGATCTAACAGCGATGTATTCCAGGGATCTGACGGCAGAGTATTCCAGTGATCTGACAGACATGCATTCAAGTTATCTGACAGCGATGCATTCAAGGGATCTGACGGCGATGAATACAATGATCTGACAGCGATGTATACCAGAGATTTATGGCGATGTATTCCAAGGATCTGACGGCGATTGATTCAAGTTATCTGACGGCGATGGATTCAAGTTATCTGACGGCGATGGATTCAAGTTATCTGACAGCGATGGATTCAAGTTATCTGACGGGGATGCATTCAAGTGATCTGACGGCGATGCATTCAAGTGATCTGACGGCGACGCATTAAAATGATCTGACGGCGATGTATTCAAGTGAACTGACAGCCATGTATTCAAGTGATCTGACGGCGATGTATTCAAGGGATCTGACGGCAATGTATTCAAGTTATCTGTCGGCGATGTATTCCGAGGATCTGACGGGAAGGTATTCCAGCGATCTGACGGCAATGTATTCAAGTGATCTGACGGCGATGTATTCCAGGGATCTGACGGCAATGTATTCAAGTTATCTGTCGGCGATGTATTCCGAGGATCTGACGGGAAGGTATTCCAGCGATCTGACGGCAATGTATTCAAGTGATCTGACGGCGATGTATTCCAGGGATCTGACGGCGATGTATTCAAGCGATCATACAGCGATGTATTCAAGTGATCTGACAGAGATGTATTCAAGTGATCTGACAGCGATGTATGCCGGGGATCTGACGGCAGTGTATTCCAGTGATCTGACAACGATGCATTCAAGTGATCTGACGGCGATGCATCCCAGGGATCTGACAGCAGTGTATTCAAGTGATCTGACGGCGATGTATTCAAGTGATCTGATGCGATGTATTAAAGTGATTTGACAGCAATGTATACCAGGGATCTGATGCCAAAGGAATCCTAAAGATCTGACGGCGATGTATTCAAGTGATCTGACGACGATGCATTCTCGTGATCTGAAGCCGATGTATTCAAGTTATCTGATGGTGATGTATTCCAGTGATCTGATGGCGATGTATTCCAGTGATCTGACGGCTATGTATACCAGTGATTTGACGGCGATGTATTCCAGGGATCTGACAGCGATATATTCAAGTGAACTTACAGCCATGTATTCAAGTGATCTGACGGCGATGTATTCCAGGGATCTGGCGGCGATGTATTCAAGTGATCTGACGGCGATGTATTCCAGGGATCTGACGGCGATGTATTCCAAGGATCTGACGGCGATGTATCTAAGTGATCTGGCGGCGATGTATTAAAGTGATCTGACGGCGATGTATTCCAGTGATCTGACGGCGATGCATTCCTGTTATCTGACGGCAAGGCATTCAAGTGAGTTGACGGCGAAGCATTCAAGTGAGTTGACAGCAGGGCATTCACGTGAGTTGACAGCGAGGCATTCACGTGAGTTGACGGCGAGGCATTCAAGTGAGTTGAGGGCGAGGCATTCAAGTGAGTTGAGGGCGAGGAATTCAAGTGAGTTGACGGCGAGGCATTCACTTGAGTTGACGGCTAGGCATTCAAGTTATCTGTCGGTGATGCATTCAAGTGATCTGACGGCGATGCATTCAAGTTATCTGACTGCGATGCATTCAAGTTATCTGATGGCAATGTATTCAAGTAATCTGAAATCTCTGTATTCAAGCGATCTGACGGCGATGTATTCAAGTGATCTGACGGCGATGCATTCAAGTGATCTGACCGCGATGTATTCAAGTGATCTCACAGCGATGCATTACAGTGATCTGAAGGCAGTGTATTCAAGTGATCTGATGGTGATGCATTCCAGGGATCTGACGGCGATGTATTCCAGTGATCTGACTGCGATGTATTCCAGTGATCTGACAGCGATGTATTCAATGGATCTGACGACGATGTATTCAAGTGATCCGACGGGGATGCAATCAATTGATCTGATAGCAATGCATTCAACTGATCTAACAGCGATGTATTCCAGGGATCTGACGGCAGAGTATTCCAGTGATCTGACAGACATGCATTCAAGTTATCTGACAGCGATGCATTCAAGGGATCTGACGGCGATGAATACAATGATCTGACAGCGATGTATACCAGAGATTTATGGCGATGTATTCCAAGGATCTGACGGCGATTGATTCAAGTTATCTGACGGCGATGGATTCAAGTTATCTGACGGCGATGGATTCAAGTTATCTGACAGCGATGGATTCAAGTTATCTGACGGCGATGGATTCAAGTTATCTGACGGCGATGCATTCAAGTGATCTGACGGCGATGCATTCAAGTGATCTGACGGCGACGCATTAAAATGATCTGACGGCGATGTATTCAAGTTAACTGACAGCCATGTATTCAAGTGATCTGACGGCGATGTATTCCAGGGATCTGACGGCAATGTATTCAAGTTATCTGTCGGCGATGTATTCCGAGGATCTGACGGGAAGGTATTCCAGCGATCTGACGGCAATGTATTCAAGTGATCTGACGGCGATGTATTCCAGGGATCTGACGGCGATGTATTCAAGCGATCATACAGCGATGTATTCAAGTGATCTGACAGAGATGTATTCAAGTGATCTGACAGCGATGTATGCCGGGGATCTGACGGCAGTGTATTCCAGTGATCTGACAACGATGCATTCAAGTGATCTGACGGCGATGCATCCCAGGGATCTGACAGCAGTGTATTCAAGTGATCTGACGGCGATGTATTCAAGTGATCTGATGCGATGTATTAAAGTGATTTGACAGCAATGTATACCAGGGATCTGATGCCAAAGGAATCCTAAAGATCTGACAGCGATGTATTCAAGTGATCTGACGACGATGCATTCTCGTGATCTGAAGCCGATGTATTCAAGTTATCTGATGGTGATGTATTCCAGTGATCTGATGGCGATGTATTCCAGTGATCTGACGGCTATGTATACCAGTGATTTGACGGCGATGTATTCCAGGGATCTGACAGCGATATATTCAAGTGAACTGGCAGCCATGTATTCAAGTGATCTGACGGCGATGTATTCCAGGGATCTGGCGGCGATGTATTCCAGGAATCTGAATGCGATGTATTCAAGTTATCTGTCAGCGATGTATTCAAGTGATCTGACGGCGATATATTCAAGTGATCTGACAGCGATGTATTCAAAGGATCTGACGGCGATGCATTCAAGTGATTTGACGGCGATCTATTAAAAGGGTCTGACGGCGATGTATTCAAGTGATCTGACATCAATGTATTCAAGTTATCTGGCGGCAATTTATTTAACTGATCTGACGGCGATGTATTCAACTGATCTGACAGCGTTGTATGCAACTGATCTGACGGCAATGTATTCAAGTGACATGACAGCGATGCATTCCCGTGATCTGAAGCCGATGTATTCAAGTTATCTGATGGCGATGTATTCCAGTGATCTGACGGCTATGTATACCAGTGATCTGACGGCGATGTATTCCAGGGATCTGACAGCGATATATTCAAGTGAACTGACAGCCATGTATTCAAGTGATCTGACGGCGATGTATTCCAGGGATCTGGCGGCGATGTATTCCAGGAATCTGTCAGCGATGTATTCAAGTGATCTGACGGCGATATATTCAAGTGATCTGACGGCGATGTATTCAAAAGAATCTGACGGCGATGCATTCAAGTGATCTGACGGCGATCTATTACAAGGGTCTGACGGCGATGTATTCAAGTGATCTGACGGCGATGTATTCCAGGGATCTGACGGCGATGTATTCCAAGGATCTGACGGCGATGTATCTAAGTGATCTGACGGCGATGTATTAAAGTGATCTGACGGCGATGTATTCCAGTGATCTGACGGCGATGCATTCCTGTTATCTGACGGCAAGGCATTCAAGTGAGTTGACGGCGAAGCATTCAAGTGAGTTGACAGCAGGGCATTCACGTGAGTTGACAGCGAGGCATTCACGTGAGTTGACGGCGAGGCATTCAAGTGAGTTGAGGGCGAGGCATTCAAGTGAGTTGAGGGCGAGGAATTCAAGTGAGTTGACGGCTAGGCATTCAAGTTATCTGTCGGTGATCCATTCAAGTGATCTGACGGCGATGCATTCAAGTGATCTGACTGCAAATGCATTCAAGTTATCTGACTGCGATGCATTCAAGTTATCTGATGGCAATGTATTCAAGTAATCTGAAATCTCTGTATTCAAGCGATCTGACGGCGATGTATTCAAGTGATCTGACGGCGATGCATTCAAGTGATCTGACCGCGATGTATTCAAGTGATCTCACAGCGATGCATTACAGTGATCTGAAGGCAGTGTATTCAAGTGATCTGATGGTGATGCATTCCAGGGATCTGACGGCGATGTATTCCAGTGATCTGACGGCGATGTATTCCAGTGATCTGACAGCGATGTATTCAATGGATCTGACGACGATGTATTCAAGTGATCCGACGGGGATGCAATCAATTGATCTGATAGCAATGCATTCAACTGATCTAACAGCGATGTATTCCAGGGATCTGACGGCAGAGTATTCCAGTGATCTGACAGACATGCATTCAAGTTATCTGACAGCGATGCATTCAAGGGATCTGACGGCGATGAATACAATGATCTGACAGCGATGTATACCAGAGATTTATGGCGATGTATTCCAAGGATCTGACGGCGATTGATTCAAGTTATCTGACGGCGATGGATTCAAGTTATCTGACGGCGATGGATTCAAGTTATCTGACAGCGATGGATTCAAGTTATCTGACGGCGATGCATTCAAGTGATCTGACGGCGATGCATTCAAGTGATCTGACGGCGACGCATTAAAATGATCTGACGGCGATGTATTCAAGTGAACTGACAGCCATGTATTCAAGTGATCTGACGGCGATGTATTCAAGGGATCTGACGGCAATGTATTCAAGTTATCTGTCGGCGATGTATTCCGAGGATCTGACGGAAAGGTATTCCAGCGATCTGACGGCAATGTATTCAAGTGATCTGACGGCGATGTATTCCAGGGATCTGACGGCAATGTATTCAAGTTATCTGTCGGCGATGTATTCCGAGGATCTGACGGGAAGGTATTCCAGCGATCTGACGGCAATGTATTCAAGTGATTTGACGGCGATGTATTCCAGGGATCTGACGGCGATGTATTCAAGCGATCATACAGCGATGTATTCAAGTGATCTGACAGAGATGTATTCAAGTGATCTGACAGCGATGTATGCCGGGGATCTGACGGCAGTGTATTCCAGTGATCTGACAACGATGCATTCAAGTGATCTGACGGCGATGCATCCCAGGGATCTGACAGCAGTGTATTCAAGTGATCTGACGGCGATGTATTCAAGTGATCTGATGCGATGTATTAAAGTGATTTGACAGCAATGTATACCAGGGATCTGATGCCAAAGGAATCCTAAAGATCTGACAGCGATGTATTCAAGTGATCTGACGACGATGCATTCTCGTGATCTGAAGCCGATGTATTCAAGTTATCTGATGGTGATGTATTCCAGTGATCTGATGGCGATGTATTCCAGTGATCTGACGGCTATGTATACCAGTGATTTGACGGCAATGTATTCCAGGGATCTGACAGCGATATATTCAAGTGAACTGGCAGCCATGTATTCAAGTGATCTGACGGCGATGTATTCCAGGGATCTGGCGGCGATGTATTCCAGGAATCTGAATGCGATGTATTCAAGTTATCTGTCAGCGATGTATTCAAGTGATCTGACGGCGATATATTCAAGTGATCTGACAGCGATGTATTCAAAGGATCTGACGGCGATGCATTCAAGTGATTTGACGGCGATCTATTAAAAGGGTCTGACGGCGATGTATTCAAGTGATCTGACATCAATGTATTCAAGTTATCTGGCGGCAATTTATTTAACTGATCTGACGGCGATGTATTCAACTGATCTTACAGCGTTGTATGCAACTGATCTGACGGCAATGTATTCAAGTGACATGACAGCGATGCATTCCCGTGATCTGAAGCCGATGTATTCAAGTTATCTGATGGTGATGTATTCCAGTGATCTGATGGCAATGTATTCCAGTGATCTGACGGCTATGTATACCAGTGATCTGACGGCGATGTATTCCAGGGATCTGACAGCGATATATTCAAGTGAACTGACAGCCATGTATTCAAGTGATCTGACGGCGATGTATTCCAGGGATCTGGCGGCGATGTATTCCAGGAATCTGTCAGCTGTGTATTCAAGTGATCTGACGGCGATATATTCAAGTGATCTGACGGCGATGTATTCAAAAGAATCTGACGGCGATGCATTCAAGTGATCTGACGGCGATCTATTACAAGGGTCTGACGGCGATGTATTCAAGTGATCTGACGGCGATGTATTCAAGTGATCTGACGGCGATGTATTCCAGGGATCTGACGGCGATGTATTCAAGTTATCTCTCGGCGATGTATTCCGAGGATCTGACAGGAAGGTATTCCAGCAATCTGACGGCAATGTATTCAAGTGATCTGACGGCGATGTATTCCAGGGATCTGACGGCGATGTATTCAAGCGATCATACTGCGATGTATTCAAGTGATCTGACAGAGATGTATTCAAGTGATCTGACAGCGATGTATGCCGGGGATCTGACGGCAGTGTATTCCAGTGATCTGACAACGATGCATTCAAGTGATCTGACGGCGATGCATCCCAGGGATCTGACAGCAGTGTATTCAAGTGATCTGACGGCGATGTATTCAAGTGATCTGATGCGATGTATTCAAAAGAATCTGACGGCGATGCATTCAAGTGATCTGACGGCGATCTATTACAAGGGTCTGACGGCGATGTATTCAAGTGATCTGACGGCGATGTATTCCAAGGATCTGACGGCGATGTATCTAAGTGATCTGACGGCGATGTATAAAAGTGATCTGACGGCGATGTATTCCAGTGATCTGACGGCGATGCATTCCAGTTATCTGACGGCAAGGCATTCAAGTGAGTTGACGGCGAAGCATTACAGTGAGTTGACAGCAGGGCATTCACGTGAGTTGACAGCGAGGCATTCACGTGAGTTGACGGCGAGGCATTCACGTGAGTTGAGGGCGAGGAATTCAAGTGAGTTGACGGCGAAGCATTACAGTGAGTTGACAGCAGGGCATTCACGTGAGTTGACAGCGAGGCATTCACGTGAGTTGACGGCGAGGCATTCACTTGAGTTGACGGCTAGGCATTCAAGTTATCTGTCGGTGATGCATTCAAGTGATCTGACGGCGATGCATTCAAGTGATCTGACTGCGAATGCATTCAAGTGATCTGACTGCGATGCATTCAAGTGATCTGACTGCGATGCATTCAAGTTATCTGATGGCAATGTATTCAAGTAATCTGAAATCTCTGTATTCAAGCGATCTGACGGCGATGTATTCAAGTGATCTGACGGCGATGCATTCAAGTGATCTGACATGAATGTATTCAACGGATCTGACGGAGATGTATTAAACTGATCCACGGAAATGTATCCAACTGATCTGACGGCGATGTATCCTAACTGATCTGACGGCAATGCATTCAACTTATCTGACGGCGATGCAGTCCAGTGATCTGGAACCGATGTATTCAAGTCATCTGACGGTGATGTATTCAAGTGATCCGACGGCTATGTATTCAAGTGATCTGACGGCGATGCATTAAAGTGATCTTATTGCGATGTATTCAAGTATGATGAAGATGTATTCCAGGGATGTCACAGCGATGTATTTAAGTGATCTAACGGCCGTGTATTCAGGGGATCTGACTGTATTCATGGGATCTCACGGCGAGCGATGCATTCATGGGATCTGACTGCTATGTATTCAAATGATCTGAGGGCGATGTATACCAGGGATCTGACAGCGATGTATTCAAGTGATCTGGCCGCTATGTATTCAAGTTATCTGACGGCTATGTATTCAAGTGGTCTGAAGTCGATGTATTCAATTTATCTGATGGCGATATATTCCAGTGATCTGACGGCGAGGTATTGAAGTTATCTGACGGCAATGCATTCCAAGAATCTGACGGCGATGTATTCCAGGGATCTGACGGCGATGCATTCAAGCGATCTGACGGCAATGCATTCATGTGATCTGACGGCGATGTATTCCAGGGATCTGACGGCGATGTATTCAAGTGATCTGTTGGCCATGTATTCCAGTGATCTGACGGCGATGTATTCCAGGGATCTGACAGCGATATATTCAAGTGAACTGACAGCCATGTATTCAAGTGATCTGACGGCGATGTATTCCAGGGATCTGACGGCGATGTATTCAAGTTATCTGTCGGCGATGTATTCAAGTAATCTGACGGCGATGTATTCAAGTTATCTGTCGGCGATGTATTCAAGTAATCTGACGGCGATGTATTCAAGTGATCTGACGGCGATGTATTCAAAGGATCTGACGGCGATGCATTTCTGTTATCTGATGGCAAGGCATTCAAGTGAGTTGACGGCGAGGCATTCAAGTCAGTTGACAGCGAGGCATTCACGTGAGTTGACGGCGAGGCATTCAAGTGAGTTGAGGGCGAGGCATTCACTTGAGTTGATGGCAAGGCATTCACTTGAGTTGATGGCAAGGCATTCACTTGAGTTGACGGCGAGGCATTCACTTGAGTTGACGGCGAGGCATTCACTTGAGTTGACGGCGAGGCATTCAAGTTATCTGACGGCTAGACATTCAAGTTATCTGACAGTGATGCATTCAAGTGATCTGACGGCGATGCATTCAAGTTATCTGACTGCGAATGCATTCAAGTGATCTGACCGCGATGCATTCAAGTAATCTGAAATCTGTGTATTACACTTATCTGACCGCGATGTATTCAAGTTATCTGACGGCGATGTATTCGAGTGATCTGACGGCGATTCATTCAAGTGATCTGACGGCGATGCATTCAAGTGATCTGACGGCGATGTTTTCCAGGGATCTGACGGCGATGTTTTCCAGGGATCTGACGGTGATGTATTCAAGTCAGCTGACAGTGATTTATTCAAGTGATCTTACTATGATGTATTCAAGTGATCTGATGGCAATGCATTGCTGTGATCTGACGGTGATGCATTCCTGTTATCTGACGGTGATGCATTCAAGTGATCTGACGGCGATGCATTCAAGTGATCTGACTGCGAATGCATACAAGTGATCTGTCGGCGATGTATTTCACTGATCAGACGGCTATGCATTTCACTTATATGACGGGGATGTATTCCAGGGATCTGTTGGTGATGTATTCCAGGGATCTGACGGCGCTTCATTCAAGTGATCTGACGGCAATGCATTCAAGTGATCTGACGGCAATGCATTCAAGTGATCTGTCGGCGATGTATTCAACTGATCAGACGGCTATGTATTCCACTTATCTGATGGGGATGTATTCCAGGGATCTGACGACAATGTATTCCAGGGATCTTACTGCGATGTATTCAAGTGATCTGATTGCGATGTATTCCAGTGATCTGACGGCAATGTATTCCAGGGATCATACGGCGATGCATTCCCGTGATCTGACTGCAATGTATTCCAGTGATCTGACGGCGATGTATTCAAGGGATCTGACGGCGATGTTATCCAGGGATCTAACGGCGATTTATTCCAGGGATCTGAAGGCGATGTATTCCAGGGATCTGACGGTGATGTATTCAAGTGATCTGACGGTGATGTATTCAAGTGATCTGACGGCGATGCATTCCTGTGATCTGATGGCAATGCATTCCTGTGATCTGATGGCGATGCATTCCTGTGATCTGACGGCGATGCATTCCTGTTATCTGACGGCGATGAATTCGTGTTATCTGACGGCGATGCATTCAAGTGAGTTGACGGCTAGGCATTCAAGTAAGTTGACGGCAATGCATTCAAGTTATCTGACGGTGATACATTTAAGGGATCTGATCGCAATGTACTCAAGTAATCTGACATCTATGTATTCAAGCGATCTGCCGGCGATGTATTTAAGTTATCTGACATCAATGTATTCAACTGATCTGACGGCGATGTATCCAACTGATCTAACAGCAATGCATTCAAGTGATCTGACGGCGATGCATTCAAGTGATCTGACCGCGATGCATTCAAGTTATCTGACAGCGATGCATGCCAGTGATCTGCAGCGGATGTATTGAAGTTATCTGACGGCTATGTATTCCAGTTATCTGACCGCGATGTATTCAAGTGATCTGACGGTGATGCGTTCTAGTGATCTGACGGTGATGCGTTCTAGTGATCTGATGGCGATGCATCCAAAGGATCTGACGGCGATGTATTCCAGGGATCTGACAGTAGTGTAATCAAGTGATCTGACGACGATGTATTAAAGTGATCTGTCGGCGATGTATTCAAGGGATCTGACGTCGATGTATTCCAGGGATCTGACGACAATCTATTCCAAGGATCTGACTGCGATCTATTAAAGTGATCTGATGGCAATGTATTCAAGTCATCTGCTGGCGATGTATTCAAGGGATTTGACGGCGATGCATTCCCGTAATCTGACGGCGATGAATTAAAGTTATCTGACCACGATGCATTCCAATGATCTGACGGCGATGCATTCAACTGGTCTTACCGCGATGTATTCAAGCGATCTGACATAAATATATTCAAGTGATCTGATGGCGATGCATTCAAGTGATCTGACGGCAATGTATTCAAGGTATCTGACGGCGATGTATTCAACTGATCTGACAGCGATGCATTCAAGTTATCTGACGGATATGCATTCCTCGGATCTGACGGCGATGTTTTTAAATTATCTGACTGCGATGCATTCAAGTGATCTGACGGCGATGCATTCAAGTGATCTGACGGCGATGTTTTCCAGTGATCTGACGGTGATGTATTCAAGTCAGCTGACAGTGATTTATTCAAGTGATCTTACTATGATGTATTCAAGTGATCTGATGGCAATGCATTGCTGTGATCTGACGGTGATGCATTCCTGTTATCTGACGGCTATGCATTCAAGTGAGTTGACGGCTAGGTATTCGAGTAAGTTGACGGCAATGCATACAAGTGATCTGTCGGCGATGTATTTCACTGATCAGACGGCTATGCATTTCACTTATATGACGGGGATGTATTCCAGGGATCTGTTGGTGATGTATTCCAGGGATCTGACGGCGCTTCATTCAAGTGATCTGACGGCAATGCATTCAAGTGATCTGACGGCAATGCATTCAAGTGATCTGTCGGCGATGTATTCAACTGATCAGACGGCTATGTATTCCACTTATCTGATGGGGATGTATTCCAGGGATCTGACGACAATGTATTCCAGGGATCTTACTGCGATGTATTCCCGTGATCTGACTGCAATGTATTCCAGTGATCTGACGGCGATGTATTCAAGGGATCTGACGGCGATGTTATCCAGGGATCTAACGGCGATGTATTCCAGGGATCTGAAGGCGATGTATTCCAGGGATCTGACGGTGATGTATTCAAGTGATCTGACGGTGATTTATTCAAGTGATCTGACGGCGATGCATTCCTGTGATCTGATGGCAATGCATTCCTGTGATCTTATGGCGATGCATTCCTGTGATCTGACGGCGGGTGATTCCTGTTATCTGACGGCGATGAAGTCGTGTTATCTGACGTCGATGCATTCAAGTGAGTTGACGGCTAGGCATTCAAGTAAGTTGACGGCAATGCATTCAAGTTATCTGACGGTGATACATTTAAGGGATCTGTTCGCAATGTACTCAAGTAATCTGACATCTATGTATTCAAGCGATCTGCCGGCGATGTATTTAAGTTATCTGACATCAATGTATTCAACTGATCTGACGGCGATGTATCCAACTGATCTAACGGCAATGCATTCAAGTGATCTGACCGCGATGCATTCAAGTGATCTGACAGCGATGCATTCCAGTGATCTGAAGCGGATGTATTGAAGTTATCTGACGGCTATGTATTCCAGATATCTGACCGCGATGTATTCAAGTGATCTGACGGTGATGCGTTCTAGTGATCTGATGGCGATGCATCCAAAGGATCTGACGGCGATGTATTCCAGGGATCTGACAGTAGTGTAATAAAGTGATCTGACGACGATGTATTAAACTGATCTGTCGGCGATGTATTCAAGGGATCTGACGTCGATGTATTCCAGGGATCTGACGACAATCTATTCCCAGGATCTGACTGCGATCTATTAAAGTGATCTGATGGCAATGTATTCAAGTCATCTGCTGGCGATGTATTCAAGGGATTTGACGGCGATGCATTCCCGTAATCTGACGGCGATGAATTAAAGTTATCTGACCACGATGCATTCCAATGATCTGACGGCGATGCATTCAACTGGTCTTACCGCGATGTATTCCAGCGATCTGACATAAATATATTCAAGTGATCTGATGGCGATGCATTCAAGTGATCTGACGGCAATGTATTCAAGGTATCTGACGGCGATGTATTCAACTGATCTGACAGCGATGCATTCAAGTTATCTGACGGATATGCATTCCTCGGATCTGACGGCGATGTTTTTAAGTGATCTTACGCCGATGTATTCCAGGAATCTGACGGCGATATATTCCCGTGACCTGACGCCGATGTATGCAAGTTATCTAATGGCGATGCATTCCCGTGATCTGAAGCCGATGTATTCAAGTTATCTGATGGCAATGTATTCCAGTGATCTGACAGCGATGTATTCCAGGAATCTGACGGCCATGTATTCAAATGATCTGCCGGCGTTGTATTCAAGTGATCTGACCGCTATGTATTCAAGTGATCTGACGGCAATGTATTCCAGAAATCTGACGGCAATGCATTCGAGTGATCTGACGGCAATGCATTCGAGTGATCTGACGGCGATGCATTCGAGTGATCTGACGGCGATGCATTCAAGTGATCTGACGGCTATGCATTCAAGTGATCTGACGGCTGTGCATTCAAGGGATCTGACGGCGATGCATTAAAGTGATCTGACGGCGATGCATTAAAGTGATCTGACGGCGATGCATTAAAGTGATCTGACGGCAGTTGCATTGAAGTGATCTGACGGCTTTGCATACAAATGATCTGAGGGCGATGCATTCAAGTGATCTGACAGCAATGTATTAAAGTGATCTTACGGCAATGTATTCAAGTGATCTGACGCCGATGTATTCAAGTAATCTGATGTTGATGTATTCATAAGATCTGACGGCAATGTATTCAAGTGCTCTTATGGCGATCTATTCAAGTGATCTGACAGCGATACATTCATGTTATGTGACGGCAATGCATTCAAGTGATATGACAGCGATGTATTAAAGTGATCTGACGTCGATGTATTCAACTGCTCTGACAGCGATGCATTCAAGTAATCTCACGGCGATGCCTTCCCTTGTCCTGACGCCGATTTATTCAAGTGATCTAACGGTGATATATTCCAGGGATCTGACGGCGATGTATTCGAGTGATCTGACGGCGAGGCATTCCAGTGATCTGACGGCGATGCATTCCAGTGATGTGACGGCGGTGTATTTAAGTGATCTGACGGCGGTGTATTCAAGTGATCTGACAGCGAGGAATTCCACTAATCTGACGGCTATGTATTCACGTGATTGGACGCCGATGCATTCAATGGATATGACGGCGATGTATTCAAGTGATCTGATGGCGATGTATTCTAGGGATCTGATGGCGATGCATTCAAATGATCTGCCGGGGATGTATTCAAGTGATCTGACTGAGATGTATTCAAGTGATCTGACGGCGATGCATTAAAGTGATCTGACGGCGATGCATTCCAGTGATCTGACGGCTATCAATTCCAAGGATCTGATGGCGATGTATTTAAGTGATCTTACGGCGCAGTGTATTCAAGCGATCTGACGGCCATGTTTTAAAGTGATCTGACGGCCAGGTATTCAAGGGATCTGACAGCGATGTATTCCATGGATCTGACGGCGATGTATTCCATGGATCTGACGGCGATGTATTCCCGTGATCTGACGCTGATGTATTCAAGTTATCTGATGGCGATGTATTCCAGTAATCTGACGGCGATATATTCCAGTGATCTGACGAAGATATATTTCAGTGATCTGAGAGCAATGCATTCCCGTGATCTGAAGCCGATGTATTCAAGTGATCTGACCTCGATGTATTCGAGTGATCTGACCGCGGCTATTCACGTGATCTGACAGAATTGCATTCAAGTCATCTGACTGCAGTGTATTCAAGTGATCTGACGGCGATGTATTCCAGAGATCTGACGGCGATGTATTCCAGAGATCTGACGGCGATGTATTCCAGAGATCTGACGGCGATGTATTTAAGTGATCTGACGGCGATGTATTTAAGTGATCTGTCTGCGATGTATTTAAGTGATCTGTCGGCGATGTATTCAAGGAATCTGACGTCGATGTATTCCAGGGATCTGACGACAATTTATTCCAAGGATCTGACTGCGATCTATTAAAGTGATCTGATGGCAATGTATTCCAGTCATCTGATGGCGATGTATTCAAGAGATCTGACAGCGATACATTCATGTTATGTGATGGCAATGCATTCAAGTGATATGACAGCGATGCATTCAAGTGATCTGACAGAGATGCATTCCCTTGTCCTGACGCCGATTTATTCAAGTGATCTAACGGTGATATATTCCAGGGATCTGACGGCGATGTATTCGAGTGATCTGACGGCGAGGCATTCCAGTGATCTGACGGCGATGCATTCCAGTGATGTGACGGCTGTGTATTTAAGTGATCTGACGGCGGTGTGCTCAAGTGATCTGACAGCGAGGCATTCAAATCATCTGACGGCGATGTATACCCGTGATCTGACGGCAGTGCATTCCCGTGATCGGACGCCGATGCATTCAATGAATATGACGGCGATGAATTCAAGTTATCTGACGGCGATGCATTCCAATGATCTGACGGCGATGCTTTAAACTGGTCTGACCGCGATGTATTAAAGCGATCTGACTTAAATATATTCAAGTGATCTGACGGCAATGTATTCAAGGTATCTGACGGCGATGTATTCAACTGATCTGACGGCGATGCATTCAAGTTATCTGACGGCGATGCATTCCTAGGATCTGACGGCGATGTTTTCAAGTAATCTGACGGCGATGTATTCCAGGAATCTGACGGCGATATATTCCCTTCACCTGCGCTGATGTATGCAAGTTATCTAATGGCGATGAATTCCCGTGATCTGAAGCTGATGTATTCAAGTTATCTGATTGCAATGTATTCCAGTGATCTGACAGCGATGTATTCAATGAATCTGACGGCCATGTATTCAAGTGATCTGCCGGCGTTGTATTCAAGTGATCTGACAGCTAAGTATTCAAGTGATCTGACGGCGATGTATTCAAGGGATCTGACAGCTATGTATTCAAGTGATCTGACGGCGATGCATTCCAAGGATCTGACGGCGACGCATTCCAAGGATCTGACCGCGATGTATTCGAATGATGTTACGGCAATGTATTCAAGCGATCTGATGGCTGCAATCAAGTGATCTGCCAGCGATGTATTGAAGTGATCTGACCGCGATGTATTCAAGTGATCTGACGGCAGTGTATTCCAGTGATCTGACGGCGATGTATTCCCGTGATCTGACCGCGATGTATTCAAATATCTGACCGCGATGTATTCCAGTGATCTGACAGCTATGCATTCAAGTGATCTGACGGCAGTGTATTCAAGTGATCTGACGGCGATGTATTCAAGAGATCTGACGGCGATGTATTAAAGTGATCTGACGGCGATGCATTCAAAGGATCTTATGGTGATGTATTCAAGTGATCTGACGACTATGTATTCTACTTATCTGACAGGGATGTATTCCAGGGATCTGACCGCGAGTCATTAAAGTTATCTGACGGCGATGCATTCAAGTGATCTGACGGCGATGCATTCAAGTCATCTACAGCGATGTATTGACGTGATCTGACGGCAGTGTATTCCACGGATCTGACGACAATGTATTCTAGGAATCTGACTGCGATGTATTCAAGTGATCTGACGGCGATGTATTCCAGGGATCTGACAGCGATGCATGCCAGGGATCTGACAGCGATGCATGCCCGTGATCTGGCGGCGATGCATCAAAGTTGTCTTACGGTGATGTAGTCAAGCAATCTGACATGAATGTATTCAAGTGATCTGACGGCGATGCATTCAAGTGATCTGACGGCAATGTATTCAAGTGATCTGATGGCGATGTATTCAACTGATCTGATGGCAATGCATTCAAGTCATCTGACGGCGATGCTTTCTAGTGATCTGAAGCCGAAGTATTCAAGTGATCTGACGGCCCTGTATTCAAGTGATCTGACGGCCCTGTATTCAAGTGATCTGACAGCCCTGTATTCAAGTGATCTGACGGCCCTGTATTTCAGTGATCTGACAGAGATGCATTCAAGTTATCTGACGGCGATGCATTCCAAGGATCCTACGGCGATGTATTCAAATGATCTGACAGCAATGTATTCAAGGGATCTGACGGCAATGTATTCCTGTC
This sequence comes from Sepiola atlantica, assembly GCA_963556195.1. Classification (NCBI taxonomy): domain Eukaryota; kingdom Metazoa; phylum Mollusca; class Cephalopoda; order Sepiida; family Sepiolidae; genus Sepiola; species Sepiola atlantica. The sequence goes on along the minus strand of CAUVYP010000661.1, from coordinate 465,123 downwards.
ATCTGATGGCGATGTATTCCCAGGATCTGCCGGCGATGCATTCAAGTAATCTGACGGCTGTGCATTCAAGTAAGTTGACGGCGATGCATTCAAATGATCTGACGACAATATATTCAATGTATCTGACGGCGATGTATTCCAGAGATCTGACGGCGATGTATACAAGAGATCTGACGGCGATGTATTCATAGGATCTGACCGCTATGTATTCAAGTGATCTGACAGCTATGCATTCAAGTGATCTGACGGCAATGCATTCAAGAGATCTGTCGGCGATGTATTGAAGTGATATGACCGCGATGTATTCATATGATCTGACGGCGATGTATTTAAAGGGATCTGACAGCGATGGATTAAAGTGATCTTACGACAGTGTATTCAAGTGATATGACGGCAATGCATTCAAGGTATCTGTCAGCTATGTATTCCACTTATCTGACAGGGATGTATTCCAGGGATCTGACAGCGATTCAATAAAGTTATCTGATGGCGATGCATTCAAGTGACCTAACGGCGATGTATTCAAATGATCTGACCGCAATGTATTCCAGGGATCTGACTGCGATGCATTCAAGTAATCAGACGGCGATGCATTACCTTGATCTGACGGCAGTGTATTCAAGTGATCTGACGGCGATGTATTATAGAGATCTGACGGCGATGTATTAAAGTGATCTGACAGCTATGTATTCAAATGATCCGACGGCTATGCATTCAAGTGATCTGACGGCGATGTATTCAAATGATCTGACCGCAATGTATTCCAGGGATCTGACTGCGATGCATTCAAGTAATCAAACGGCGATGCATTCAAGTGATCTGACGGCGATGCATTCAAGTGATCTGACGGCGATGCATTCAAGTTATCTGATGGCAGTGTATTCAAGTGATCTGACGGCGATGTATTATAGAGATCTGACGGCGATGTATTAAAGTGATCTGTCAACGATGTATTCATGGGATCTGACGGCGATGTATTCATGGGATCTGACGGCGATGTATTCAAGTGATCTGACAGCTATGTATTCAAGTGATCTGACAGCCATGTATTCAAGTAATCTGACGGCTATGCATTCAAGTGATCTGATAGCTATGCATTCAAGTGAGTTGACGGCGATGCCTTAAAGTGGTCTGACGGTGATGTATTCAAGCAATCTGACCCCAATATATTCAAGTGATCTGACGGCTATGCATTCAAGTGATCTGACGGCAATGTATTCAAGTGATCTGACGGCGATGTATTCTACTGATCTGACGGCAATGCATTCAAGTTATCTGAGGGCGATGCTTTCTAGTGATCTGAAGCCGAAGTATTCAAGTTATCTGACGGCCCTGTATTCAAGTGATCTGACGGCCCTGTATTCAAGTGATCTGACAGCCCTGCATTCAAGTTATCTGACGGCGATGCATTCCAGTACTCTGACAGGGATGTATTCCAGTGATCTGCCGGCGATGCATTCAAGTAATCTGATGGCCGTGCATTCAAGTGAGTTGACGGCTATGCATTCCAATGATCTGACGACGATATATTCAAGTGATCTGACTGTGATGTATTCAAGTGATCTGACGGCGATATATTCAAGTAATATGACAGTGAGGCATTCAAGTGATCTGACCGCAGTGTATTCAAGTGATCTGTCGGCGATGTATTCATGGGATCTAACGGCGATGTATTCATGTGATCTGACGGCGATGCATTCAAATGATCTGACGGCTATGCATTCAAGTGATCTTACGGCTATGCATTCCAGTGATCTTACGGCGATGTATTCAAGTGATCTGATGGCGATGAATTCAAGTGATCTGACGGCGATGCATTCCAAGGATTTGACGGCGATGTATACAAGAGATCTGACGGCGATGTATTCAAGTGATCTGACGGCTATGTATTCAAGTGATCTGACGGCTATGTATTCAAGTGATCTGACGGCGATGTATTCAAGTGATCTGACTGCGATGTATTCAAGTGATCTGACGGCGATGCATTCAAGTGATCCCACGGCGATGCATTCAAGTGATCTGACGGCAGTGCATTCCAAGGATGTGACGGCGATGTATTCAAGTGATCTTACGGCGATGTATTCAAGCTATCTGACGGCGATCCATTCAAGCTATCTGTCGGCGATGTATTGAAGTGATCTGACCGCTAGGTATTCAAGTGATCTGACCGCTATGTATTCAAGTGATCTGACCGCTATGTATTCAAGTGATCTGACCGCTATGTTTTCAAGGGATCTGATGGTGATGTATTCAAGGGATCTGTCGGCTATGTATTCCACTTGTCTGACAAGGATGTAGTCCAGGGATCTGACCGAGATTCAATAAAGTTATCTAACGGCGATGCACTCAAGTGATCTAACGGCGATGTATTCAAATAGTCTGACCGCAATGTTTTCCAGGGATCTTACGGCCATGCATTCAAGTGAGTTGACGGCGATGCATTCAAATGATCTGACAACGATATATTCAAGTGATCTGCCGGCGATGCATTCAAGTGATCTGACAGCGATGTATTAAAGTGATCTGACGACGATGTATTCAAGTGATTAGCCGGCGATGTATTCAAGTGATCTGACGGCAATGTATTCAAGTTATCTGACGGCGATTCATTCAAGTGATCTGGCGTGGATGCATTCAAGTGATCTGCTCGCAGTGTATTACAGTTATCTGACGGAGATGTATTCCAGAGATCTGACGGCGATGTATTAAAGTGATCTGACGGCGATGTATTAAAGTGATCTGACGGCGATGTATTCATGGGATCTGACAGCGATTTATTCAAGTGATCTGACAGCTATGTATTCAAATGATCCGACGGCTATGCATGCAAGTGATCTGACGGCTATGCATTCAAGTGATTTTACGGCTGTGCATTCAAGTGATCTTACGGCTGTGCATTCAAGTGATCTTACGGCTGTGCATTCAAGTGATCTTACGGCTGTGCATTCAAGTGATCTGACAGCGATGCATTCAAGTGATCTGACGTCGATATATTCCAGTGATCTGACGGCGATGTATTCTAAGGATCTGACGGCGATGCATTCAAGTTATCTGACGGCGATGCATTAAAGTGGTCTGACGGTGATGTATTCAAGCGATCTGACGGCGATGTATTCCACTGATCTGACGGCGATGCATTCAAGAGATCTGACTGTGATGCCCCCGTGATCTGAAGCCGATGTATTCAAGTTATCTGATGGCGATGTATTCCAGTGATCTGACGGCGATGTATTCCAGGGATCTGACGGCCATGTATTCAAGTTATCTAACGGCGATGTATTCCAGGGATCTGACGGCGATGTATTCAAGTGATCTGACGGCGATGTATTCAAGTTATCTTACGGCGATGCATTCCAAGGATCTGACATCGATGCATTCCAAGGATCTGACGGCGATGGATTCCAGGGATCTGACGGCAATGTATTCCCGTAATCTGACGCCTATGTATTAAAGCTATCTGACTGCGATGTATTCAAGTAATCTGACGGCTCTGTATTCCCGTGATCTGATGGCGATGTATTCTCGTGATCTGACGGCGATGCATTCCTGTAATCTGAAGCCCATGTATTCAAGTTACCTCACGGCGATGTATTCCAGTGATCTACCGGCCATGCATTCAAGTAATCTGACTGCGATGCATTCAAATGATCTGACGACGATGTATTCAAGTGATCTGTTGGCGATGTATTCATGGGATCTGACGGCGATGTATTCATGGGATCTGACGGCTATGTATTCAAGTGATCTGACAGCTATGTATTCACATAATCTGACGGCTATGCATTCAAGGGATCTGACGGCTATGCATTCAAGTTATCTGACGGCTGTGCATTCAAGTGATCTGACAGCGATGCATTTAAGTGATCTGATGGCGATGTATAACGGTGATCTGACGGCGATGTATTCTAGGGATCTGAGGGCGATGCATTCAAGTGATCTGACGGCGATGTATTCAAGTGATCTGACGGCGATGCATTCCAAGGATCTGAGAGCGATGTATTCAAGTGATCTTACGGTGATGTATTCAAGCGATCTGACGGCGATGCATTCAAGCGATCTGACGGCGATGCATTCAATCGATCTGACGGCGATGCATTCAAGCGATCTGTCGACGATGCATTCAAGTGATCTGACCGCGATGTATTCAAGTGATCTGACTACGATGTATTCAAGGGATCTGACGACGATGGATTAAAGTGATCTGACGGCAGTGTGTTCAAGTGATATGACGGCGATGTATGTAAGTGATATGCCGGCAATGTATTCAAGGGATCTGATGGTGATGTACTCCAGGGATCTGACGGCGATTCATTAATGTGATCTGTAGGCAATGCATTCAAGTGATCTGTGGGCTATGTATTCCACTTATCTGACACGGGTGTATTCCAGGGATCTCACGGCGATTAAATAAAGTTATCTGACGGCAATGAATTCAAGTGATCTAACGGCGATGTATTACAATTATCTGACCGCAATGTATTCCAGGGATCTGAGTGCAATGTATTCAAGTGATCTGATGGCTATGTATTCCAGTGATCTGACGGCAATGTATTCCAGGGATCTGACGGCAATGTATTCCAGGGATCTGACGGCGATGCTTTCCCGTGATCTGACCGCGATGCATTCAAGTTATCTGACGGCGATGCATTCAAGTGAGTTGACGGCGATGCATTCCAATGATCTGACGGCGATGCATTTGAGTGGTCTGACGGCGATGTATTCAAGCGATGTAACATCAATGTATTCAAGTGATCTGACAGCGATGCTTTCCAAGGATCTTACGGCAATGCTTTCAAGTTATCTGACGGCAATGTATTCAACTGATCTGACGGCGATGTATTCCACTGATCTGATGGTGATGCATTCAAGAGATCTGACGGCTATGCCTTCCCGTGATCTGACGGCGATGCCTTCTTGTGATCTGAAGTCGATGTATTCCAGTTATCTGACGGCCATGTTTTCCAGGGATCAGACGGCCATCTATTCAAGTTATCTGACGGCGATGTATTCTAGGGATCTGACGGCAATGTATTTCCGTGATCTGAAGCTGATGTATTTAAGTTATCTCATGGCGATGTATTCCCGGGATCTGACGGCGATGTATTCAAGTTATCTGATGGCGATTTATTCCAGTAATCTGACGGCAATGTATTCCCGTGATCTGAAGCTGATGTATTCAAGTTATCTCACGGCGATGTATTCCCGGGATCTGACGGCGATGTATACAAGTGATCTGACGAGTATGCATTCAAGTTATCTGATGGCGATGTATTCCAGTAATCTGACGGCGATGCATTCCAAGGATCCTACGGCGATGTATTCAAGTGATCTGACAGCAATGTATTCAAGGGATCTGACGGCAATGTATTCCTGTCATCTGCCGGCGATGCATTCAAGTAATCTGACGGCTGTGCATTCAAGTGAGTTGACGGCGATGCATTCAAATGATCTGACGACGATATATTCAATGTATCTGACAGCTATGTATTAAAGTGATCTGACGGCGATGTATTCCAGAGATCTGACGGCGATGTATACAAGAGATCTGACGGCGATGTATTAATAGGATCTGACCGCTATGTATTCAAGTATTCTGACGGCGATGTATTCAAGTGATCTGACAGCTATGCATTCAAGTGATCTGACGGCAATGCATTCAAGAGATCTGTCGGCGATGCATTCAAGTTATCTGCCGGCGATGTATTGAAGTGATCTGACCGCGATGTATTCATATGATCTGACAGCGATGTATTTAAGGGATCTGACAGCGATGGATTAAAGTGATCTGACGACAGTGTATTCAAGTGATATGACGGCAATGCATTCAAGTTATCTGTCGGCTATGTATTCCACTTATCTGACAGGGATATATTCCAGGGATCTGACAGCGATTCAATAAAGTTATCTGACGGCGATGCATTCAAGTGATCTAACGGCAATGTATTCAAATGATCTGACCGCAATGTATTCCAGGGATCTGACTGCGATGCATTCAAGTGATCTGATGGCAGTGTATTCAAGTGATCTGACGGCGATGTATTATAGAGATCTGATGGCGATGTATTAAAGTGATCTTTCAACGATGTATTCATGGGATCTGACGGCGATGTAATCATGGGATCTGACGGCGATGTATTCAAGTGATCTGACAGCTATGTATTCAAGTGATCTGACAGCCATGTATTCAAGTGATCTGACGGCTATGCATTCAAGTGATCTGACAGCTATGCATTCAAGTAAGTTGACAGCGATGCCTTAAAGTGGTCTGACGGTGATGTATTCAAGCAATCTGACACCAATATATACAAGTGATCTGACGGCGATGCATTCAAGTGATCTGACGGCAATGTATTCAAGTGATCTGACAGCTATGTTTTCAACTGATCTGACGGCAATGCATTCAAGTTATCTGAGGGCGATGCTTTCTAGTGATCTGAAGCCGAAGTATTCAAGTGATCTGACGGCCCTGTATTCAAGTGATCTGACGGCCCTGTATTCAAGTGATCTGACGGCCCTGCATTAAAGTTATCTGACGGCGATGCATTCCAAGGATCCTACGGCGATGTATTCAAGTTATCTGATGGCGATATATTCCAGTAATCTGACAGGGATGTATTCCTGTGATCTGCCGGTGATGCATTCAAGTAATCTGACGGCTGTGCATTCAAGTGAGTTGACGGCTATGCATTCCAATGATCTGACGACGATATATTCAAGTGATCTGACCGTGATGTATTCAAGTGATCTGACGGCGATGTATTCAAGTAATATGACAGTGATGCATTCAAGTGATCTGACCGCAGTGTATTCAAGTGATCTTTCGGCGATGTATTCATGGGATCTGACGGCGATGTATTTATGGGATCTGACGGCGATATATTCAAGTGATCTGATGGCGATGCATTCAAATGATCTGACGGCTATGCATTCAAGTGATCTTACGGCTATGTATTCCAGTGATCTTACGGCGATGTATTCAAGTGATCTGATGGCGATGAATTCAAGTGATCTGACGGCGATGCATTCCAAGGATTTGACAGCAATATATTCAAGTGACTTGACGGCGATGTATTGAAGTGATCTTACGGCGATGCATTAAAGTGATCTGACGGCAGCGTATTCAAGTGATCTGACGGCGATGTATTCCAGAGATCTGACGGCGATGTATACAAGAGATCTGACGGCGATGTATTCAAGTGATCTGACGGCTATGTATTCAAGTGATCTGACGGCTATGTATTCAAGTGATCTGAAGGCGATGTATTCAAGTGATCTGACTGCGATGTATTCAAGTGATCTGACGGCAATGCATTCAAGTGATCTGACGGCAGTGCATTCCAAGGATGTGACGGCGATGTATTCAAGTGATCTTACAGCGATGTATTCAAGCTATCTGACGGCGATCCATACAAGCGATCTGTCGGCGATGTATTGAAGTGATCTGACCGCAATGTATTCAAGTGATCTGACCGCTATGTATTCAAGTGATCTGACCGCTATGTATTCAAGTGATCTGACCGCTATGTATTCAAGTGATCTGACCGCTATGTTTTCAAGGGATCTGATGGTGATGTATTCAAGGGATCTGACGGCGATTCATTCAAGTGATCTGTCGGCTATGTATTCAACTTATCTGACAAGGATGTAGTCCAGGGATCTGACCGCGTCACAATGAAGTTATCTAACGGTGATGCATTCAAGTGATCTAACGGCGATGTATTCAAATAGTCTGACCGCAATGTATTCCAGGGCTCTTACTGCGATGCATTCAAGTAATCTGACAGCGATGCATTCAAGTGAGTTGACGGCGATGCATTCAAATGATCTGACAACGATATATTCAAGTGATCTGCCGGCGATGCATTTAAGTGATCTGAGAGCTCTGTATTAAAGTGATCTGATGACGATGTATTCAAGTGATCTGCCGGCGTTGTATTCAAGTGATCTGACGGCAATGTATTCAAGTTATCTGACGGCAATGCATTCAAGTGATCTGGCGTCGATGCATTCAAGTGATCTGATCGCAGTGTATTCAAGAGATGTATTCCAGAGATCTGACGGCGATGTATTAAAGTGATCTGACGGCGATGTATTCATGGGATCTGACGGTGATGTATTCAAGTGATCTGACAGCTATGTATTCAAATGATCCGACGGCTATGCATTCAAGTGATCTGACGGCGATGTATTCAAGTGATCTGACAGCCATGTATTCAAGTGATCTGACGGCTATGCATTCAAGTGATCTGACAGCTATGCATTCAACTGAGTTGACGGCGATGCCTTAAAGTGGTCTGACGGTGATGTATTCAAGCAATCTGACACCAATATATTCAAGTGATCTGACGGCTATGCATTCAAGTGATCTGACGGCAATGTATTCAAGTGATCTGACGGCGATGTATTCAACTGATGTGACGGCGATGTATTCAACTGATCTGACGGCAATGCATTCAAGTTATCTGAGGGCGATGCTTTCTAGTGATCTGAAGCCGAAGTATTCAAGTTATCTGACGGCCCTGTATTCAAGTGATCTGACGGCCCTGTATTCAAGTGATCTGACGGCCCTGCATTCAAGTTATCTGACGGCGATGCATTCCAAGTATCCTACGGCGATGTATTCAAGTTATCTGATGGCGATGTATTCCAGTAATCTGACGGGGATGTATTCCCGTGATCTGCTGGCGATGCATTCAAGTAATCTGACGGCCGTGCATTCAAGTGAGTTGACGGCTATGCATTCCAATGATCTGACAACGATATATTCAAGTGATCTGACCGTGATGTATTCAAGTGATCTGACGGCAATGTATTCAAGTAATATGACAGTGATGCATTCAAGTGATCTGACCGCAGTGTATTCAAGTGATCTTTCGGCGATGTATTCATGGGATCTGACGGCGATGTATTTATGGGATCTGACGGCGATGTATTCATGTGATCTGACGGCGATGCATTCAAATGATCTGACGGCTATGCATTCAAGTGATCTTACGGCTATGCATTCAAGTTATTTTACGGCGATGTATTCAAGTGACCTGATGGCGATGAATTCAAGTGATCTGACGGCGATGCATTCCAAGGATTTGACAGCAATATATTCAAGTGACTTGACGGTGATGTATTCAAGAAATCTTACGGCGATGCATTAAAGTGATCTGACAACAGGGTGTTCATGTGATCTGACGGCGATGTATTCCAGAGATCTGACCGCGATGTATACAAGAGATCTGACGGCAATGTATTCAAGTGATCTGACGGCTATGTATTCAAGTGATCTGACGGCTATGTATTCAAGTGATCTGACGGCGATGTATTCAAGTGATCTGACAGCGATGCATTCAAGTGATCTGACGGCAGTGCATTCCAAGGATGTGACGGCGATGTATTCAAGTGATCTTACGGCGATGTATTCAAGCTATCTGACGGCGATCCATTCAAGCAATCTGTCGGCGATGTATTGAAGTGATCTGACCGCTGTGTATTCAAGTGATCTGACCGCTATGTATTCAAGTGATCTGACCGCTATGTATTCAAGTGATCTGACTGCTATGTTTTCAAGGGATCTGATGGTGATGTATTCAAGGGATCTGTCGGCTATGTATTCCACTTATCTGACAAGGATGTAGTCCAGGGATCTGACCGCGATTCAATGAAGTTATCTAACGGCGATGCACTCAAGTGATCTAACGGCGATGTATTCAAATAGTCTGACCGCAATGTATTCCAGGGATCTTACTGCGATGCATTCAAGTAATCTGACGGCCATGCATTCAAGTGAGTTGACGGCGATGCATTCAAATGATCTGACAACGATATATTCAAGTGATCTGCCGGCGATGCATTCAAGTGATCTGACAGCGATGTATTAAAGTGATCTGACGACGATCTATTCAAGTGATCTGCCGGCGATGTATTCAAGTGATCTGACGGCAATGTATTCAAGTTATCTGACGGCGATGCATTCAAGTGATCTGGCGTGGATGCATTCAAGTGATCTGATCGCAGTGTATTCAAGTTATCTGACGGAGATGTATTCCAGAGATGTGACGGCGATGTATTAAAGTGATCTGACGGCGATTTATTCATGGGATCTGACGGCGATGTATTCATGGGATCTGACGGGGATGTATTCATGGGATCTGACGGGGATGTATTCATGGGATCTGACGGCAATGTATTCAAGTGATCTGACAGCTATGTATTCAAATGATCCGACGGCTATGCATTCAAGTGATCTGAGGCTATGCATTCAAGTGATCTTACGGCTGTGCATTCAAGTGATCTGACAGCGATGCAGTCAAGTGATCTGACGTCGATGTATTCCAGTGATCTGACGGCGATGTATTCTAAGGATCTGAGGGCGATGCATTCAAGTGATCTGACGGCGATGCATTAAAGTGGTCTGACGGTGATGTATTCAAGCGATCTGACATCAATGTATTCAAGTGACATGACAGCGTTGCTTTCCAAGGATCTTACAGCTATGTATTTAAGTGATCTGACGGCAATGTATTCAACTGATTTGACAGCGATGTATTCCACTGATCTGACGGCGATGCATTCAAGAGATCTGACGGCGATGCCTTCCCGTGATCTGACGGCGATGCCTTCTTGTGATCTGAAGTCGATGTATTCCAGTGATCTGACGGCCATGTATTCCAGTGATCTGACGGCCATGTATTCCAGTGATCTGACCGCGATGTATTCCAGGGATCTGACGGCCATGTATTCAAGTTATCTAACAGCGATGTATTCAAGTGATCTGACGGCGATGTATTCAAGTGATCTGACGGCGATGTATTCAAGTGATCTGACGGCGATGTATTCAAGTTATCTTACGGCGATGCATTCCAAGGATCTGACAGCGATGCATTCCAAGCATCTGATGGCGATGCATTCTAGGGATCTGACGGCGATGTATTCAAGTGATCTGACGGCAGTATATTCCAGGGATCTGACGGCAATGTATTCCCGTAATCTGACGCCTATGTATGAAAGTTATCTGACGGCTCTGTATTCCCGTGATCTGACGGCGATGTATTCTCGTGATCTGACGGCGATGCATTCCTGTGATCTGAAGCCGATGTATTCAAGTTATCTCACGGCGATGTATTCCAGTGATCTACCGGCCATGCATTCAAGTAATCTGACTGCGATGCATTCAAATGATCTGACGACAATGTATTCAAGTGATCTGTTGGCGATGTATTCATGGGATCTGACGGCGATGTATTCATGGGATCTGACGGCGATATATTACAGTAATCTGACTGCGATGCATTCAAATGATCTGACGAGGATGCATTCAAGTTATCTGATGGCGATGTATTCCAGTAATCTGACCGCAATGTATTCCCGTGATCTGAAGCTGATGTATTTAAGTTATCTCACGGCGCTGTATTCCCGGGATCTGACGGCGATGTATACAAGTGATCTGACGAGGATGCATTCAAGTTATCTGATGGCGATGTATTCCAGTAATCTGACGGCAATGTATTCCTGTGATTTGAAGCCGATGTATTCAAGTTATCTCACGGCGATGTATTCCAGTGATCTGACGGCGATGCATTCAAGTGATCTGACGGCGATGCATTCAAGTGATCTGACGGCGATGCATTCCAAGGATCTGACAGCGATGTATTCAAGTGATCTTACGGTGATGTATTCAAGCAATCTGACGGCGATGCATTCAAGCGATCTGACGGCGATGCATTCAAGCGATCTGACGGCGATGCATTCAAGCGATCTGTCGACGATGCATTCAAGTGATCTGACCGCGATGTATTCAAGTGATCTGACTACGATGTATTCAAGGGATCTGACGGCGATGGATTAAAGTGATCTGACGGCAGTGTGTTCAAGTGATATGACGGCGATGTATTCAAGGGATCTGATGGTGATGTACTCCAGGGATCTGACGGCGATTCATTAATGTGATCTGACGGCAATGCATTCAAGTGATCTGTCGGCTATGTATTCCACTTATCTGACACGGGTGTATTCCAGGGATCTCACGGTGATTCAATAAAGTTATCTGACGGCAATGAATTCAAGTGATCTAACATCTATGTATTACAATTATCTGACCGCAATGTATTCCAGGGATCTGAGTGCAATGTATTCAAGTGATCTGATGGCTATGTATTCCAGTGAACTGACGGCAATGTATTCCAGGGATCTGACGGCAATGTATTCCAGGGATCTGACGGCGTGCTTTCCCGTGATCTGACGGCGATGAATTCAAGTTATCTGACGGCGATGCATTCAAGTGAGTTGACGGCGATGCATTCAAATGATCTGACGGCGATGGATTTGAGTGGTCTTACGGCGATGTATTCCAGCGATCTAACATCAATGTATTCAAGTGATCTGACAGCGATTCTTTCCAAGGATCTGACGGCAATGTATTCAACTGATCTGACGGCGATGTATTCCACTGATCTGATGGCGATGCATTCAAGAGATCTGACGGCTATACCTTTCCGTGATCTGACGGCGCCTTCTTGTGATCTGAAGTCGATGTATTCAAGTGATCTGACGGCAATGTATTCCAGGGATCAGACGGCCATGTATTCAAGTTATCTGACGGCGATGTACTCCAGGGATCTGACGGCAATGTATTCCCGTGATCTGAAGCCGATGTATTCAAGTTATCTCATGGCGATGTATTCCCGGGATCTGACGGCGATGTATTCAAGTGATCTGACGAGGATGCATTCAAGTAATCTGATGGCGATGTATTCCAGTAATCTGACGGCAGTGTATTCCCGTGATCTGAAGCTGATGTATTCAAGTTATCTCACGGCGATGTATTCCCGGGATCTGACGGCGATGTATACAAGTGATCTGACGAGGCTGCATTCAAGTTATCTGATGGCGATGTATTCCAGTAATCTGACGGCAATGTATTCCCGTGATTTGAAGCCGATGTATTCAAGTTATCTCACGGCGATGTATTCCAGTGATCTGCCGGCGATGTATTCAAGTAATCTGATGGCGAGGTATTCAAGTTATCTGCCGGCAATGTATTCCAGTGATCTGACCGTGATGTATTCCGGTGATCCAACGGCGATGCATTCAAGTGATTTGACGGCGGTGTATTAATGGGATCGGACGGCGAGGCATTCAAGTGATCTGACCGCGATGTATTAAAGTGATCTGATGCATTCAAATGATCTGACGGCGATGCATTAAACTGGTCTGACCGCGATGTATTCAAGCGATCTGACATCTATATATTCAAGTGATCTGACGGCAGTGCATTCAAGTGATCTGACGGCAATGTATTCAACTGATCTGACGGCGATGTATTCAACTGATCTGACGGCAATGTATTCAACTGATCTGACGGCGATGAATTCAAGTTATCTGACGGCGATGCATTCCTAGGATCTGACGGCGATGTTTTCAAGTGATCTGACCGTGATGTATTCAAGTGATCTGATGGCGATGTATTCAAGTGATCTGACGGCGATGCATTCCAGAGATCTGACGGCGATGTATTAAAGTAGTCTGACAGCGATGCATTCCACGGATTTGACGGCAATACATCTGACGGCGATGTATTCTAGTGATCTGACGGCGATGCATTAAAGTTATCTGACGGCAGCGTATTCAAGTGATCTGACGGCGATGTATTCCAGAGATCTGACGGCAATGTATACAAAGGATCTGACGGCAGTGTATTCAAGTGATCTGACAGCGATGCATTCAAGTGATCTGACGGCAGTGTATTCAAGTGATCTGACGGCGATGCATTCAAGCGATCTGACGGCGATGTATTCAAGTGATCTTACGGCGATGTATTCAAGCGATCTGACGGCGATGCCTTCAAGCGGTCTGTCAGCGATGCATTCAAGTGATCTGACCGCGATGTATTGAAGTGATCTGACCGCGATGTATTTAAGGGATCTGACAGCCATGGATTAAAGTAATCTTTTGACAGTGTATTCAATTGATATGACGGAGTTGTATTCCAGGGATCTAATGGCTATTCCTTCAAGGGATCTGACGGCGATTAAATCAAGTTATCTGACGGCAATGCATTCAAGTGATCTGTCGGCTATGTATTCCACTTATCTGACAGGGATGTATTCCATGGATCTGACAGCAGTTCAATGAAGTTATCTGACGGCAATGCATTCAAGAGATCTAACAGGGATGTATTCAAATGATCTGACCGCAATGTATTCCAGGGATCTGACTGCGATGCATTCAAGTAATCTGACGGCGATGCATTCATGTGAGTTGACAGCGATGCATTCAAATGATCTGACGACGATATATTCAAGTGATCTGCCGGCGATGCATTCAAGTGATCTGTCAGCGATGTATTAAAGTGATCTGACGACGATGTATTCAAGTGATCTGCCGGCGATGTATTCAAATGATGTGACGGCGATGTATTCAAGTGATCTTACAGCGATGTATTCCAGAGATCTGACGGCGATGTATTCCAGAGATCTGACGGCGATGTATTAAAGTGATCTGTCGGCTATGTATTCATGGGATCTGACGGCGATGTATTCATGGGATCTGACGGCGATGTATTCAAGTGATCTGACAGCTATGTATTCAAATGATATGACGGCTATGCATTCAAGTTATCTGACGGTTTTGCATTCAAGTGATCTTACAGCGAGGCATTCAAGTGATCTGATGGCGATGTATTCCAGTGATCTGACGGCGATGTATTCTAGGGATCTGAGGGCGTTGCATTCAAGTGATCTGACAGCGATGCATTCCAAGGATCTGACAGCGATTCATTCAAGTGATCTCACGGCAATGTATTCAAGCGATCTGACGGCGATGTATTCAAGAAGTCTGTCGGCGAGGCATTCAAGTTATCTGCCGGCGATGTATTGAAGTGATCTGACCGCGATGTATTCAAGTGATCTGACGGCGATGTATTCAAGGGATCTGACGGCGATGGATTAAAGTGATCTGATAGCAGTGTATTCAAGTGATATGCCGGCAATGTATTCAAGGAATCTGATGGTGATGTATTCCAGGGATCTGACGGCGATTAATTCAAGTGATCTGTCGGTATGTATTCCACTTATCTGACGGGGATGTATTCCAGGGATCTGATGGCGATTCAATAAAGTTATCTGACCGCGATGCATTCAAGTGATCTAACGGCAATGTATTCAAATGATCTGCCGCAATGTATTCCAGGGATCTGATTGCAATGTATTTCAGGGATCTGATTGCAATGTATTCAAGTGATCTGATGGCCATGTATTCCAGTGATCTGACGGCAATGTATTCCAGGGATCTGACGGCAATGTATTCCCGTGATCTGACAGCGATGCTTTCCCGTGATCTGACGGCGATGCATTCAAGTTATCTGATGGCTATGCATTCAAGTGAGTTGACGGCCATGCATTCAAATGATCTGACGGCAATGCATTAAAGTGGTCTGACGGCGATGTATTCAAGTGATCTGACAGCGATGCTTTCCAAGGATCTTACAGCAATGTATTCAAGTGATCTGATGGCAATGTATTCCAGGGATCTGACGGCAATGTATGCTTGTAATCTGACGCCGATGTATTCAAGTAATCTGACTGCGATGTATTCAAGTAATCTGATGGCGATGTATTCCCGTGATCTGACGGCGATGTATTCCCGTGATCTAACAGCGATGCATTCCTGTGATCTGAAGCAGATGTATTCAAGTTATCTCACGGCGATGTATTCCAGTGATCTGCCGGCAATGCATTCAAGTAATCTGACGGCGATGCATTCAAGTGAGTTGAAAGCGATGCATTCAAATGATCTAACAACAATGTATTCAAGTGATCTGACGGCAATGCATTCAAGTGATCTGACCGCAGTGTATTCAAGTTATCTGACGGCGATGTATTCCAGAGATCTGACGGCGATGTATTAAAGTGATCTGTCAGCGATGTATTCTAAAAATCTGACAACGGTGTATTCATGTGATCTGACGGCAATGTATTCATGGGATCTGACGGCGATGTATTCAAGTGATCTGACAGCAATGTATTCAAGTGATCTGACGGCGATGTATTCAAATGATCTGACGGCTATGCATTCAAGTGATCTGACGGCTATGTATTCAAGTGATCCGACGGCCATGCATTCAAGTGATCCGACGGCTATGTATTCAAGTGATCTGACGGCTATGTATTCAAGTGATCTGACGGCTATGTATTCAAGTTATCTGACGGCGAGGCATTCAAGTGATCTGACGGCAGTGCATTCCAAGAATTTAACGGCGATGTATTCAAGTGATCTGACGGCGATTTATTCCAGGGATCTGACGGCGATGTATTCCAGTGATCTGACGGCAATGTATTCCAGGGATCTGACGGCAATGTATTCCCGTGATCTGACAGCGATGCTTTCCCGTGATCTGACGGCGATGCATTCAAGTTATCTGATGGCTATGCATTCAAGTGAGTTGACGGCCATGCATTCAAATGATCTGACGGCAATGCATTAAAGTGGTCTGACGGCGATGTATTCAAGTGATCTGACAGCGATGCTTTCCAAGGATCTTACAGCAATGTATTCAAGTGATCTGATGGCAATGTATTCCAGGGATCTGACGGCAATGTATGCTTGTAATCTGACGCCGATGTATTCAAGTAATCTGACTGCGATGTATTCAAGTAATCTGATGGCGATGTATTCCCGTGATCTGACGGCGATGTATTCCCGTGATCTAACAGCGATGCATTCCTGTGATCTGAAGCAGATGTATTCAAGTTATCTCACGGCGATGTATTCCAGTGATCTGCCGGCAATGCATTCAAGTAATCTGACGGCGATGCATTCAAGTGAGTTGAAAGCGATGCATTCAAATGATCTAACAACAATGTATTCAAGTGATCTGACGGCAATGCATTCAAGTGATCTGACCGCAGTGTATTCAAGTTATCTGACGGCGATGTATTCCAGAGATCTGACGGCGATGTATTAAAGTGATCTGTCAGCGATGTATTCTAAAAATCTGACAACGGTGTATTCATGTGATCTGACGGCAATGTATTCATGGGATCTGACGGCGATGTATTCAAGTGATCTGACAGCAATGTATTCAAGTGATCTGACGGCGATGTATTCAAATGATCTGACGGCTATGCATTCAAGTGATCTGACGGCTATGTATTCAAGTGATCCGACGGCCATGCATTCAAGTGATCCGACGGCTATGTATTCAAGTGATCTGACGGCTATGTATTCAAGTGATCTGACGGCTATGTATTCAAGTTATCTGACGGCGAGGCATTCAAGTGATCTGACGGCAGTGCATTCCAAGAATTTAACGGCGATGTATTCAAGTGATCTGACGGCGATTTATTCCAGGGATCTGACGGCGATGTATTCAAGTGATCTGACGGCGATGCATTCAAGTGATCTAACGGCAGTGTATTATAGTGATCTGACAGCTATGTATTTTAGAGGTCTGACGGCGATGTATTCCAGTGATCTGAAGGCGATGTATTCAAGTGATCTGACGGAGATGCATCCACATTATCTGACGGAGATGCATCCAAGTTATCTGATGGCGATGCATACTAAGCATCTGACGGCGATGTATTCAAGTGATCTGACGGCAATGTATGCTAGGGATCTGACGGCAATGTATTCCAGTGATCTGACGCTGATGTATTCCAGGGATCTGACGGCGGTGTATCTATGGGATCTGACGGCGATGTATTCATGGGATCTGACGCCGATGTATTCATGGGATCTGACAGCGATGTATTCAAGTGATCTGACAGCTATGTAATCAAGTGATCTGACGGCGATGCATTCAAGTGATCTGATGGCAATGCATTCAAGTGATCTGACGGCGATGCATTCAAGTGATCTGACGGCTATGCATTCAAGTGATCTGACGGAGATGCATTAAAGTGATCTAAAGGCAGTGTATTAATGTGATCTGACGGCGATGTATTCTAGAGATCTGACGGCGATGTATTCATGGGATCTGACGGCGATGTATTCAAGTGATCTGACAGCTATGTATTCAAGTGATATGACGGCTATGCATTCAAGTGATCTGACGGTTTTGCATTCAAGTGATCTGACAGCGAGGCATTCAAGTGATCTGATGGCGATGTATTCCAGTGATCTAACGGCAGTGCATTAATGTGATCTGATGGTGATGTATTCCAGAGATCTGACGGCGATATATTCAAGTGATCTGACGGCGATGTATTCATGGGATCTGACAGCGATGTACTCAAGTGATCTGACGGCTATGTATTCAAGTGATCTGACGGCGATGTATTCAAGTGATCTGACGGCGATGTGTTCAAGTGATCTGACTACGATGTATTCAAGTGATCTGACGGCGATGCATTGAAGTGATCTGACGGCGATGCATTGAAGTGATCTGACGGCGATGCATTCCAAGGAAATGACAGCAGATGTATTCTACTAACCGCGAGGTATTCAAGCGATCTGACAGCAGTGCATTCAAGTTATCTGCCGGCGATGTATTGAAGTGATCTGACCGCGATGTATTGAAGTGATCTGACGGCGATGTATTCAAGTGATCTGACGGCAATGCATTCAAAGGATCTGATTGTGATGTATTCCAGAGATTTGACGGCAATTCATACAAGTTATCTGACGGCAATACATTCAATTGATCCCTCAGCGATGTATTCCACTGATCAGACGGCTATGTATTCCACTTATCTGACGGGGATGTGTTCCAGGGATCTGACGGCGATGCAATAAAGTTATCTGACGGCGATGCATTCAAGGGATCTGACTGGGATGCATTCAAGTGATCTGACGGCAATGTATTCCAAGGATCTTACTGCAATGTATTCAAGTGATCTGACGGCAATGTATTCAACTGATCTGACGGCGATGTATTCCACTGATCTGACGGCGATGCATTCAAGAGATCTGACGGCGATGCCTTCCCATGATCTGAAGCCGATGTAGTCAAGTTATCTGATGGCGATGTATTCCAGTGATCTGACAGCGGTGTATTCCAGGGATCTGATAGCCATGTATTCAAGTTATCTGACAGCAGTGTATTCCAGGGATCTGACGGCGATGTATTCAAGTGATCTGACAAAGATGCTTTCAAGTGATCTGACGGCGATGCATTCCAAGGATCTGACGGCGATGTATTCAAGTTATCTGACGGCAATGTATTCTAGGAATCTGACGCCTATGTATTCAAGTTATCTGACTGTGATGTATTAAAGTAATCTGACGACGATGTATTTCCGTGATCTGACAGCGATGTATTCCCGTGATCTGACGGCGATGCATTCCTGTGATCTGAAGCCGATGTATTCAAGTTATCTCACGGCAATGCATTCAAGTGCCTGACAGCGATGTATTCATGGGATCTGATGGCGATGTATTCATGGGTTCTGACGGCGATGTATTGATGGGATCTGACAGCGATGTACTCAAGTGATCTGACGGCTATGTATTCATGTGATCTGACAGCAATGTATTCAAGTGATCTGACAACGATGTATTCAAATGATCTGACAGCTATGCCTTCAAGTGATCTGACGGCTATGAATTCAAATGATCTGACGGCGATCTATTCAAGTGACTGACGGCTATGTATTCAAGTGATTTCACTGCGAGGCATTCAAGTGATCTGAAGGCGATGTATTCCAAGGATTTAACGGCGATGTATTCAAGTGATCTGACGGCGATGCATGCAAGTGATCTGACGGCGATGCATTCCAAGGATTTAACGGCGATGTATTCAAGTGATCTGACGTCGATGTATCTCAGTGATCTGACGGCGATGCATTTAAGCGATGTGACGGCAGTGCATTTAAGTTATCTGCCGGCGATGCATTCAAGTAGTCTGCCCGCGATGCATTCAAGTAGTCTGCCCGCGAAGTATTCAAGTGATCTGACGGCGATGTATTCAAGTGATCTAATTGCAGTGTACTGTAGTGATCTGACAGCGATGTATTCCAGAGATCTGACAGCGATGTATTCATGTGATCTGACGGCGATGTATTCCAGTGATCTGGCGGTGATGTATTCCAGTGATCTGGCGGTGATGTATTCAAGTAATCTGACGGAGATGCATCCAAGTTATCTGACAGAGATGCATCCAAGTTATCTGACAGAGATGCATCCAAGTTATCTGACGGCGATGCATTCCAAGGATCTGACGGCGATGTATTCAAGTGATCTGACGGCAATGTATTCCAGGGATCTGACAGTAATGTATTCCCGTGATCTGACGCTGATGTATTCCAGGGATCTGACAGCAGTGTATCTATGGGATCTGACAGCTATGTAATCAAGTTATCTGACGGCGATGCATTTAAATGATCTGACGGCTATGCATTCAAGTGATCGGACGGCTATGCATTCAAGTGATCTGACGGCTATGCATTCAAGTGATCTGACGGCTATGCATTCAAGTGATCTGACGGCGATGCATTCAAGTGATCTGACGGCGATGCATTCAGGTGATCTGACGGCTATGTATGCAAGTGATCTGACCGCGAGGAATTCAAGTGATCTGATGGCAATGCATTGAAGTGATCAGACTGCGATGCATTCTAAGGATCTGACAGCGATGTATTCAAGTTATCTTACGGAGAGGTATTCAAGCGATCTGACGGCAATGCATTCAAGTGATCTGACTGCAGTGTATTCAAGTGATCTAACAGCGATGTATTCCAGAGATTTAACTGCGATGTATTCAAGAGATGTGCCGGCGATGTATTCAAGTGATCTGTCGGCGATGTATTCCAGGGATCTGACCGCGATGTATTCAAGTGATCTGACCGCGATGTATAAAAGTGATCTGACGGCAATGTATTCAAGGTATCTGACGCCGATGCATTCTAGTGATCTTACTGCAGTGTATTTAAGTGATCGTACAGCGATGTATTCAAGAGATCTGACGGCGATATATTAAAGTGATCTGTGGGCGATGTATTCATGGGATCTGACGGCGGTGTATTCATGGGATCTGACGGCAGTGTATTTATGGGATCTGACAGCTATGTTTTCAAGTGATCTGACGGCGATGTATTCAAATGATCTGACGGCAGTGTATTCAAGTGATCTGACGGCGATGCATTCAAGTGATCTGACGGCAGTGTATTCAAGTGATCTGAGGGCGATGTATTCCAGAGATCTGACGGCGATGTATTCAAGTGATCCGACGGCGATGTATTCAAGTGATCTGACGGCTATGTATTTAAGTGATCTGACGGCGATGTACTCAAGTGATCTGACGACAATGTATTCAAGTGATCTGACAGCGATGCATTCAAGTGATCTGATGGCGATGTATTCCAGTAATCTGACGGCGATGCATTACAAGTGATCTGACGGCGATACATTCCAAGGATCTGACAGCGATGTATTCAAGTTGTCTTACGGCGAGGTATTTAAGCGATCTGACGGCGATGCATTCAAGCGATCTGACGGCAGTGTATTCAAGTGATCTGACGGCGATGGATTAAAGGTATCTGACAGCAGTGTATTCAAGTGATATGACGGCGATGTATTCAAGTTATATGACAGCGATGTATTCAAGTGATCTGACGGCGATGCATTCAAAGGGTCTGATGGTGATGTATTCCAGGGATCTGACGGCGATTCATTCAAGTGATCTGACGACAATGCATTCAAGTTATCTGTCAGCGATGTATTCCACTGATCAGACAACTATGTATTCCACTTATCTGACAGGAATGTATTCCAGGGATCTGACGGCGATGCAATAAAGTTATCTGATTGCGATGCATTCAAGTGATCTGACGGGGATGCATTTAAGTGATCTGACGAGGATGAATTCAAGTGATCTGATGGCGATGTATTCCAGTGATCTGACAGCAATGTATTCCAGGGATCGGACGGCGATGCGTTCCCATGATCTGACGGCGATGCATTCAAGTTATCTGTCGGCGATGCATTCAAGTGGTCTGACGGCGATGTATTCAAGCGATCTGACATCGATATATTCAAGTGATCTGACAGCGATGCTTTCCAAGGATCTGACTGCAATGTATTCAAGTTATCTGATGGCGATGTATTTAACTGATCTGACGGCGATGTATTCAACTGATCTGACGGCGAGGCCTTCCCGTTATCTGGAGCTGATGTATTCAAGTTATCTGATAGGGATGTATTCCAGTGATCTGACGGCTATGTATTCAAGTTATGTGACGGCAGGTTAATCCAGGGATCTGACGGCAATGTATTCAAGTGATCTGACGGAGATGCATCCAAGTTATCTGACGGCGATGTATTCAAGTTATCTGACGGCGATGTATTCAAGTGATCTGACGGCGATGTATTCAAGTGATCTGACGGCAATGTATTCCAGGGATCTGACGGCGATGTATTCAAGTTATCTGATGGGAATGTATTCCAGTAATCTGACGGCGATGTATTCCTGTGATCTGATGGCGATGCATTCCCGTGATCGGAAGCTGATTTATTCAAGTGAGTTGACGGCGATGCATTCAAATGATCTGACGACGCTGTATTCAAGTGATCTGCCGGCGATGCATTCAAGTGATCTGACCGCGATGTATTCCAGATATCTGACAGCGATGTATTGAAGTGATCTGCCAGCGATGTATTCCAGGGATCTGACCGCGATGTATTCCAGAGATCTGACAGCGATGTATTGAAGTGATCTGACGGCGATGTATTCCAGGGATCTGACAGCAATGTATTCAAACAATCTGATGGCTAGGCATTCAAGTGATCTGACGCCGATGCATTCAAGTGATCTGACGCCGATGCATTCAAGTGATCTGACGGCGATGCATTCTAAGGATCTGACGGCGATGTATTCAAGTGATCTGACGGCGATGTATTCAAGTGATCTGACGGCGATGTATTCCAGGGATCTGAAGCCAGTGTATTTAAGTGATCTGACATCGATGCATTCAAGGTATCTGATAGCGATGCATTCCAGTGATCTGATGGCGATGCATTCCAGTGATCTGACTGCGAGGCATGCCAGTGATCTGATGGCGATGCATTCCAGTGATCTGACGGCGATGCATTCAAGTCATCTGATGGCGATGCATTCAAGTCATCTGATGGCGATGCATTCAAGTGACGGTGATGAAGTGAAGTTATCTTACAGCGCTGTATTCAAGTGATCTGACGGCGACGCATTCCAAGGACCTGACAGGGGTGTATTGCAGTGATTTGACAGCGATGTATTCCAGTGATGTGACGGCGCTGTATTCCAGGGATCTGACTGCGACGTAGTCAAGAGATATGACAGCAGTTATTCCAGGGATCTGACAGCGATGTATTCAAGTGATCTGACGGCCATGCATTCAAGTGATCTGACAGGGGTGCAGTAAAGTGACCTGACGGCGATACATTCTTGTGATCGTACTGCGATGTAGTCAAGTGAACTGACGGCGATGCATTCCAGGGATCTGACAGCGATGCATTCCAGTTATCTGACGGCGATGCATTACAGGTATCAAACGACCATCTATTACAGGTATCTGACGGCGATGTATTCCAGTGATCTGACTGCGATGTATTCCAGTGATCTGACTGCGATATATGCCATTTATCTGACTGCGATATATTCCAGTGATCTGACGGCGATGTATTCAAGTGATCTGACGGCGATGCATTCAAGTGATCTGACGGTGATGCATCTAAGTAATCTGACAGCGAGGCATCTAAGTAATCGGAGGGCGATGCATTCAAGTGATCTGAGGGCGATGCATTCAAGGGATCTGACGGCGATGCATTCAAGGGATCTGACGGCGATGCATTCAAATGATCTGACAGCGATGCATTCAAGTGATCTGACGGCGATGCATTCAAGTGATCTGACGGCGATGCATTCAAGTGATCTGACGGCGATGCATTCAAGTGATCTGACGGCGATGCATTCAAGGGATCTGACGGCGACCCATCTAACTGATCTGACGGCGACGCATTCCAAGTACCTGATGGCGATGTATTGCAGTGATCTGACGCCGATGTATTCCAGTGATCTGATAGCGATGCATTCCACGGATCTGACGGCGATTTATTCCAGGGATCTGACGGCAGTGTATTTCAGGTATCTGACGGCAGTGTATTTCAGGGATCTGATGGAGATGTATGAACGTGATCTGACGGCTATGTATTGAAGTGACCTGACAGCGATGCATTCAAGTGACTGACGGCGATGCATTCCAAGAATTTGACGGCTATGTATTCAAGTGATCTGACGGCGATGCATTAACGTGATCTGACATCGATATATTCAAGTGATCTTACGGCGATGCACTTCAGGGATCTGACGGCGAAGACTTCCAGGGATCTGACGGCTATGCATTCCAGTGATCTGAGGGTGATGCATTCCAGGTATCTGACGACCATGTATTACAGGTATCTGACGGCGATGTATTCGACGTATCTGACAGCGATGTATTTCAGTGATCTGACAGACATGTATTCAAGTTATCTGACGGCGGTGAATTCAAGCGATCTTACATCGAGGTATTCCAGTGATCTGACGGAGATGTATTACATTGATCTGACGGCGATGCATTCAAGTGATCTGACAGCGATGCATGCAAGTTATCTGACGGTGATTCATTAGTGATCTGCCGGCGATTCATTCAAGTGATCTGACGGGGATGTATTCAAGTGATCTGACGGCAATGCATTAAAGTGATCTGACGGCGATGTATTCAAAGAATCTGACGGTTATGCATTCCAGTGATAAGACAGCGATGCATTCAAGTGATTTTATTGTGATGTATTCCAGTGATCTGACGGCGATGTATTCCAGTGATCTGACAGCGATGCATTTAAGTGATCTGACATCGATGTATTCCAGTGATCTCACGGTGATGTATTCCAATGATCTGACGGCAGAGTATTGAAGTGATCTGATGACGATGCATTGAAGTAATTTGACGGCGCTGTATTCAAGTTATCTGACAGCAATGCATTCAAGTGATCTGACATCGATGTATTCCCAGGATCTGACGGCGATGTATTCAAGTGATCTGACGGCGATGTATTCCAGGGATCTGACGACGATGCATTTAAGTGATCTGACGGCTATGCCTTCAAGTTATCTGACCGCGATGTATTAAAGGGATCTGACAGCAATGTATTGAAGTGATCTGACGGCGATGCATTCCATGAGTCTGACGGCGATGTACTACAACTATCTGACAGAGATGTATTCCAGGGATCTGACAGCGATCTATTCCAAGGATCTGACGGCAATGCATTCAAGTGATCTGAAAGCCATGTATTCCACTGATCTGACTGCGATGTATTCCAGGGATCTGACGGCGATGCATTCAAGTGATCTGACAGCGATGTATTCAAATGATCTGATGGCGATGTATTCAAGTGATCTAACAGAGATGTTTAAAGTTATCTGATGGCGATGGATTCCAGGGATCTGATGTCGATGTATTCAAGTCATCTGACAACGATGCATTCCCGTGATCTGACGGCAATCATTCCTGTGATCTGACGGAGATTCATTCAAGTGATCTGACGGAGATTCATTCAAGTGATCTGATGGCGATATATTCCATTTATATGTCATCAATGTATTCAAGCGATCTGACGGCGATGAATTCAAGTGATCTGACACCAATATATTCAAGTGATCTGACGGCGATGCATTCAAGTGATCTGACATCAATGTATTCAAGTTATCTGACGGAGATTTATTCAACTGATCTGACGGCGATGTATTCAACCAGTCTGACGGCGATGTATTCAACTGATCTGACGGCGATGCATTCCCGTGATCTGAAGCCGATGTATTTCGCGTTATCTTAAGCCGATGTATTCAAGTGATCTGACAGCGATGCATTCAAGTGATCTGACATTAATGTATTCAACTGATCTGACGGAGATGTATTCTTAGTTATCTGACGGCGATGTATTCTTAGTTATCTGACGGCGATGTATTCAAGAGATCTGACGGCGATGCATTCAAGGGATCTGACAGTGATGCATTCAAGGGATCTGACAGCAGTGCATTCCAGGGATCTAACAGCGATGTATTCAAGTGATCTGATGGCGATGTATTCAAGTGATCTGATGGCGATGTATTCAAGTGATCTGACGGCGATGTATTCCACTGATCTGACAGCGATGCATTCCCGTGATCTGAAGCCGATGTATTCCCGTGATCTGAAGCCGATGTATTCCTGTGATCTTTAGCCGATGTATTCCAGTGATCACGGCGATGTATTCCAGTTATCTGACAGCGATGTATTCTCGGGATCTAGCGGCCATTTATTCTAGGGATCTGACAGCGATGTATTCCAGCGATCTGACGGCGATGCATTCAAATGATCTGACAGCGATGCATTCAAGTGATCTGACATTAATGTATTCCACTGATCTGACGGTAATGTATTCAAGTGATCTGACGGCGATGCATTCAAGTGATCTGACGGCGATGTATTCCAGGGATCTGACTCTAGGAGAGTAGCAAATTGACCTTTGGTTATCTTTTGGCAGCCTCGTAACTATTGCTTGCCATATTTTGTCCTCATATTCCATGAGCGATGGTACTGACAAAGGGGGAAGAACTGCTGTTTTCTGTGTCACAAGCTGAAGAGGGGTCACAAACCTAGGGAAAATCCTCCATATTAAAAGATCTGCCACTGTCACTGTATTCTTTTTAGTCACTACAAATAGCTCCGGCTAATCGCTGTACATATTTTTCTTGTATTGTATTTTTATTTTTTATCTTGTATTGTAATTGTTTATCTTGTATTGTATTCTTTTTTTTTGTATTGTGATTTTTTATCTTGTATTGTATTCTTGCCTCTTGTGTTGTATTCTTTTATCTTGTATTGCATTTTGTTTCCTTGTATTGTATTCTTTTATCTTGTATTGCATTTTTTTTCCTTGTATTGTAATTTTTAATGTTTTCTTGTTTTTATTTTTCTTGTATTGTAATTTTATATCTCTTATTGTAATTTTTTATCTTGTATTGTAATTTTTTTTATCTAGTATTGCAATTTTTGATCTTGTATTGTAATTTTTTATCTTGAATTGGATTTTTTTACTTGTATTGTATGTTTTTGTCTTGTATTGTAATTTTTTATCTTGTATTTTATGTTTTTGTCTTGTATTGTAATTTTTTATCTAGTATTGTAATTTTTTATCTTGTATTGTATTCTTTTTTCTTGTATTGTAATTTTTTTTATCTTGTATTGTAATTTTTTATCTTGTATTGTAATTTTTCATCTTGTATTGTAATTTTTTATCTTGTATTGTATGTTTTTGTCTTGTATTGTAATTTTCTATCTTGTATTGTAATTTTTTATCTTGTATTGTAATTTTTTATCTTGTATTGTAATGTATTTTCTTGTATTGTATTATTTTATTTTGTATTGTATTATTTTTCTTGTATTGTAATTTTTTTATCTCGAATTTTAATTTTTTATCTCGTATTTTAATTTTTTATCTTGTATTGTAATTTTTTATCTTGTATTTAAAGTTTAAACTTTTATGGTAATTTATTTATCTTGTATTGTATTTTTTTTTCTTGTATTGTAATTATTTATCTTGTATTGTATGTTTTCGTCTTGTAGGGTAATTTTTTTTATCTTGTATTATACTTGTTTATCTTGCATTGTAATTTTTTATCTTGTATTGTATTCTTTTTTCTTGCTTAGTGATTTTTTATCTTGTATTGTATTCTTTTATTATGTATTGTATTTTATCTGTATTGTAATTTTTAATGTTTTATTGTATTCATTTTTCTTGTAGGGTCATTTTTTATCTTGTGTTGTAATTTTTTATCTTGTATTGTAATTTTTTATCTTGTATTGTATTCTTTTTTCTTGTATTATATTTTTGTATCTTGTATTGTCATTTTTTATTGTATTGTCATTTTTTTTATTGTATTGTAATTTGTTTGATTGTATTGTAATTTTTATTTTGTATTGTCATTTTTTATTTCGTACTGTGTTGTTTTTCGTTTATTGAAAGTTTTATCTTGTAATTTTTTATCTTTTATTGTAATTTTGTATCTTGTTTTGTAATTTTTGATCTTGTTTTGTAATTTTTTATGTTTTATTGTATTCTTTTTTCTTGTATTGTAATTTTTTATCTTGTATTGTAATTTTTTATCTTGTATTCTTTTTTCTTGTATTCTTTTTTCTTGTATTGTAATTATTTAAGTTGTATTGAAATTTTTTATCTTGTGTGGTATTTTTTTCTTGTATTGTATTTTAGTATCTTGTATTGTCATTTTTTTATTGTATTGTAATTTTTTATTTTGTATTGCCATTTTTTTATCTTGTATTGCCATTTTTTATCTTGTACTGTAGTTTCTTTATGTATTAAAAGTTTTATCTTGTAATTTTCTATCTTGTATTGTATTTTTTTCTTGTATTAAAGTTTTTAGTCTCTTATTGTAATATTTTATCTCGCATTGTATCCTTTTTTCTTGTATTGTAATTTTTTATCTTGTATTCTTATTTTTTTTCTTTTATTGTATTTTTCTTTCTTGCATTGTAATTTTTTATCTTGTATTGTATTCTTTTTTCTTGTATTGTATTTTTTAATCTTGTATTGTCATTTTTTTTATTGTATTGTAATTTTTTATTTTGTATTGTAATATTTTATCTTGTACAGTATTCTTTTTTCTTGTATTGAATGTTTTATCTTTTATTGTAATTTTTCATTGTATTCTTTTTTCTTGTATTCTTTTTTCTTGTATTGTATTTTTGTATCTTGTATTGTCATTTTTTATTGTATTGTCATTTTTTTAAATTGTATTGTCATTTTTATTTTGTATTTTTTAATTTTTTATCTTGTACTGTATTGTGTTTTCTTGTATTTAAAGTTTAAACTTTTATTGTAATCTATTTATCTTGTATTGTATTTTTTTTTCTTGTATTGTAATTATTTATCTTGTATTGTATGTTTTCGTCTTGTAGGGTAATTTTTTTTATGTTGTGTTGTAATGTTTTATCTTGTATTATACTTGTTTATCTTGCATTGTAATTTTTTATCTTGTATTGTATTCTTTTTTTCTTGCTTAGTGATTTTTTATCTTGTATTATCATTTTTTATCTTGTATTGTATTCTTTAATTATGTATTGTATTCTTTTATCTTGTATTGTAATTTTTAATGTTTTATTGTATTCATTTTTCTTGTAGTGTAATTTATGTATCTAGTATTGTAAGTTTGATATTGTATTGTAATTTTTGTATCTTGTATTGTATTCTTTTTTCTTGTATTGTTATTTTTATCTTGTATTGTAATTTTTTATCTTGTATTGTATTCTTTTTTCTTGTATTGTATTTTTGTATCTTTTATTGTATTTTTGTATCTTGTATTGTCATTTTTTATTGTATTGTTATTTTTTTTATTGTATTGTAAGTTTTTTGATTGTATTGTAATTTTTATTTGTATTGTAATTTTTTATTTTGTACTGTATTGTTTTTTCGTTTATTGAAAGTTTTATCTTGTAATTTTTTATCTTTTATTGTAATTATTTATCTTGTTTTGTAATTTTTGATCTTTTATTGTATTCTGTTTTCTTGTATTGAAAGTTTTATCTTTTATTGTAATTTTTTATCTTGTATTGTATTTTTTTTTGATTGTATTGTAATTTTTTTATCTTGTTTTGTATTCATTTTTCTTGTATTTTAATTTTTTATCTCTTATTGTAATTTTTTTATCTTGTATTGCAATTTTTTATCTTGTACTGTGATTTTTTTCTTGTATTGTACTTTTTACTTGTATTGTAATTTTTTATCTTGTATTGTATTCTTTTTTCTTGTATTGTATTTTTTAATCTTGTATTGTCATTTTTTTATTGTATTGTAATTTTTTATTTTGTATTGTAATTTTTTATCTTGTATTCTTTTTTCTTGTATTGAATGTTTTATCTTTTATTGTAATTTTTTATTTTTTATTGTATTTTTTTTCTTGTATTCTTTTTTCTTGTATTGTATTTTTGTATCTTGTATTGTCATTTTTTATTGTATTGTCATTTTTTTAAATTGTATTGTCATTTTTATTTTTTATTGTAATTTTTTATCTTGTACTGTATTGTATTTTCTTGTATTTAAAGTTTCCTTTTATTGTAATTTTTTATCTTGTATTGTATTCTTTTTTCTTGTATTTTAATTATTTATCTTGTATTGTAATTTTTTATCTTCTTTGTATTCTTTTTTCTTGTATTGTATTTTTGTATCTTGTATTGTCATTTTTTATTGTATTGTCATTTTTGTTTATTGTATTGTAATTTTTTTTATTGTATTGTAATTTTTTATTTTGTACTGTATTGTTTTTTCGTTTATTGAAAGTTTTGTAATTTTTTATCTTTTATTGTAATTTTTCATCTTGTTTTGTAATTTTTGATCTTTTATTTTATTCTTTTTTCTTGTATTGAAAGTTTAACTTTTCTTGTAATTTTTTATCTTGTATTGTATTCTTTTTTCTTGTATTGTATTTTTTAATCTTGTATTGTCATTTTTTTTATTGTATTGTAAATTTTCTATTTTGTATTGTAATTTTTTTATCTTGTACTGTATTGTTTTTTCTTGTATTGTATTCTTTTTTCTTGTATTGTAATTTTTTATCTTGTATTGTATTCTTTTTTCTTGTATTGTAATTTTTAATCTTGTATTGTTATTCTTTTTTCTTGTATTTTTATTTTTGTAACTTGTATTGTCATTTTTTTATTGTAATTTTTTTTTCTTTTATTGTAATTTTTTATCATGTTTTGTTATTTTTGATCTTTTATTGTATACTTTTTTTCTTGTATTGTAATTTTTTTCTCTTATTGTATTCTTTTTTCTTGTATTGTGGTGATCTACGGTCGAACTATTGTGCCAATCTAATGGCGATGCATTGTGTTATCTAATGACCATGTATTACAGTGATCTAATAACGATGTATTCAAGTTATCTGACAGCAATGTATTCAACTGATCTGACAGCGATGTATTCAAGTGATCTGACAGCGATGTATTCAAGGGATCTGACGGCAATGTATTACAGCGATCTGACGGCGATATATTAGAAGTGATCTGACGGCAATGTATTTTAGTAATCTGACGGCGATGCATTCCCGTGATCTGTCAGCGATGTATTAAAGTGATCTGACGGCGATGTATTCCAGGGATCTGACGGCGATGTATTCCAGGGATCTGATAGCGATGTATTCAAGTGATCTGTCAGCGATGCATTCAAGTGATCTGACGGCAGTGTATTCAAGCAATCTGACGGCGATGAATTCAAGTGATCTGACAGCAATATATTGCAGTGATGTGACGGCAATATATTCCAGTGATCTGACGGCAATGTATTACAGGTATCTGACGGCGATGAATTCCCGTGATCTGACAGCGATGCATTCACGTGATCTGTCGGTGATGTATTCACGTGATGTGACAGCCATGTATTAAAGTGATCTGACGGCGATGCATTCCCGTGATCTGTCGGTGATGTATTCAAGTGATCTGACGGCGATGTATTCCAGGGATCTGTTGGCAATGCATTCAAGTAATCTGACTGCGATTTATTTAAGTGATCTGACGGCGATGTATTCAAGTGATCTGACAGCAGAGTATTCAAGTGATCTGTCAGCGATGCATTCAAGTGATCTGACGGCGATGCATTCAAGTGATCTGACGGCGATGCATTCAAGTGATCTGACGGCGTTGTATTCAAGTTATCTAACAGTGATGTATACAAGGGATCAGGCGGCGATGTATTCCAAGAATTTGACGGCGATCTATTCAAGTGATCTGACGGCGATGCATTCAAGTTATCTGACGGCCGTGTATTCCAGTGATCTGACGGCGATGTATTCCAGGGATCTGACGGCGATGTATTCCAGCGATCTGTTGGCGAGGCATTCAAGTAATCTGACTGCGATGTATTTAAGTGATCTGACGGCGATGTATTCAAGTGATCTGACGGCGATGTATTCAAGTGATCTGTCAGCGATGCATCTAAGTGATCTGATGGCGATGCATTCAAGTAATCTGACGGCGATGTATTCAAGGGATCTGACGCTAGGAGAGTAGCAAATTGACCTTAGGTTATCTTTTGGCAGCCTCGTAACTCTCGCATCCTCTATTTTGTCTTTTAGTCCTCATATTCCATGAGCGAAGTTTCTGACAAAGGGGAAGAACTGCTGTTTTCTGGGTCACAAGCTGAAGAGGGGTCACAAACCTAGGGAAAATCCTCTGTATTAAAAGATCTGCCACTTTCACTGTATTCTTATTAGTCACTACAAATAGCTTCAGCCAATCGCTGTACATATTTTTCTTGTATTGTATTTTTATTTTTTATTGTATTGTTTTTATCTTGTATTGTAATTATTTCATCTTTCTTTTTTTTATTGTAATGTTTTATCTTGTATTTTTATTTTTTTATCTTGTATTATAATTGTTTATCTTGTATTGTATTCTTTTTTGTTGTATTGTGATTTTTTATCTTGTATTGTATTCTTGTATCTTGTATTGTATGTTTTTTCTTGTATTGTAATTTTTAATGTTTTATTTGTATTTATTTTTCTTGTATTGTAATTTTTTATCTCTTATTGAAAAGATTTATCTTGTATTGTAATTTTTTATCTTGTATTGTATTCTTTTTTCTTGTATTGTATTTTCTTGTATTGTAATTTTTTTTATCTTTTATTGTTTATTTGGTATTGTAATTGTTAATCTTGTATTGTAATTGTTAATCTTGTATTGTATTATTTTTTCTTGTATAGTAATTTTTTTTATCTTGTATTGTAATTTATTTTTTTGTATTGTATTCTTTTTTCTTGTATTGTAATTATTTATTTGTATTGTATTATTTTATCTTGTATTGCATTTTTGTATCTCGAATTTTATTTTTTTATCTGGTATTTTAATTTTTTATCTTGTATTGACATTTTTTAGCTTGTATTGTATTCTTTTTTCTTGCTTAGTGATTTTTTATCTTGTATTATCATTTTTTATCTTGTATTGTATTCTTTTATTATGTATTGTATTCTTTTATCTTGTATTGTAATTTTTAATATTTTATTGTATTCATTTTTCTTGTAGTATCATTTTTTTTGTATTGTAATTTTTTTATCTATTATTGTTATTTTGATCTTGTATTGTAATTTTTTTTATCTTGTATTGTAATTTTTTTTCATCTTGTATTGTATATTTTTTCTTGTATTGTATTCTTTTTACTTGTATTGTTATTTTTTATTTTATATTGTAATATTTTATCTTGTATTGTAATTATTTATTCCAGTGATCTGACGGCGATGTATTCCAGTGATCTGACGGCGATGTATTCCCGTGATCTGAAGCCGATGTATTCAAGTTATCTGATGGCAATGTATTCCAGTGATCTGATGGCGATGTATTCCAGTGATCTGACGGCGATGTATTCCACTGATCTGATGGCGATGTATTCTAGTTATCTGACGACAATGTATTCCAGGGATCTGACGGCGATGTATTCAAGTGATCTGAGAGCCATGCATTACTGTGATCTGACGGCGATGCATTCAAGTTATCTGACGGCGATTCATTCAAGTGATCTGACGGCGATGCATTCAAGTGAGTTGATGGCGAGGCATTCAAGTCAGTTGACGGCGATGCATTCAAATGATCTGACAGCAATGCAGTCAAGTGATCTGACGGCAATGTATACTAGTGATCTGACATCAATGTATTAAAGTGATCTGACGGCGATGCAGTACAGTTATCTGACATCTATGTATTCAACTGATCTGACGGCGACGTATTCAACTGATCTGATAGCGACGTATTCAACTGATCTGATGGCGATGTGTGCAATTGATCTGACAGCGATGTATTCAATTGATCTGATGGCTATGTATCCAACTGATCTGACGGCGATGCATTCCTGTGATCTGAAGCCGATGTATTGCAGTGATCTGATGACTATGTATTCAAGTGATCTGACAGCCATGTATTCCAGTGATCTGACGTTGATGTATTCAAGTGATCTGAAAGCGATGCATTCAAGTGATCTGACAGCGATGCATTCACAGGATCTGACGGCGATGTATTCCAGTGATCAGACGGCAATGTATTTAAGTGATCGGACAGCGATGTATTCCAGTTATCTGATGGCGATGTATTCCAGGGATCTGACGGCGATATAGTCAAGTGATCTGACGGCGATATAGTCAAGTGATCTGACGGCGATATAGTCAAGTGATCTGACGGCGATATAGTCAAGTCATCTGACGGCGATGTTACTAAAGGATCTGACGGCAATGTATTCCAGGGATCTGGCCCCGATGCATTCAATTGATTTGACTGCGATGCCTTCAAGTGATCTGACGGCGATGCATCGAAGTGATCTAATAGCGATGAATTCATTGATCTGACAGCAGTGTATTCCAGTTATCTGATGGCGATGCATTCAAGTAATCTGACGGCGATCCATTTCAGGGATCTAACAGCAGTGTATTCAAGTTATCTGACGGCGATGTATTCAAGGGATCTGACGGCGATGTATACCAAGGATCTGACGCCGATGTATTCTAGTGATCTGACAGCCATGTATTCAAGTGATTTGACGGCAATGTATTGTAGTGATCTGACAGCGATGCATTCCCGTGATCTGTAGCCGATGTATTCCAGTGATCTGACGGTGATGTATTCCAGGGATTAGACGGCAGTGTATTCCTGTGATCTGAAGACGATGTATTCAAGTTATCTGATGGCGATGTATTCCAGTGATCTGATAGCAATGTATTCCAGTGATCTGACGAAAATGTATCCCAGGAATCTGACGGCGATGTATTCAATTGATCTAACGGCGATGTATTCAAGTGATCTGACAGCCATGTATTCAAGTAATCTGACGGCCATGCATTCCCGTGATCTGCCGACGATTTATTCAAGTGATCTGACGGCGATGTATTCCAGGGATTTAACAGCTATGTAGTCAAATTATCTGACGGCGATGCATTCAAGTGATCTGTGGGCAATATATTCAAGAGATCTGATGGCAATGTATTTAAGTGATCTGACGGCGATGTATTCCAGGGATCTGACGGAGATGTATTCAAGTGATCTGACGGCAGTGTATTCAAGTTATCTGACGACGAGGTATACCAAGGATCTGACGTCGATGTATACCACAGATCTGACGGCGATGTATACCACGGATCTGACGGCAATGTATACCAGGTATATCATGGCGATGTATACTAGGGATCTGACGGCCATGTATTCCAAGGATCTGACGGCGATGCATTTAAGTGATCTGACGGTGATGCATTTAAGTTTTCTGACGGCGATGCATTCCAGTGATCTGACGTCGAGGCATTATAGTGATCTGACGGTGATGCATTCCAGTGATCTGACGGCGATGTATTCAACTGATCTGACAGCGATGTATTCCAAGGATCTGACAGCGATGTATTCCAAGGATCTGACAGCGATGTATTCCAAGGATCTGATAGCGATGCATTAAAGTGATTTTCCGGCGATGCATTCTAGTGATCTGACAGCGATGCATTCAAGTAATCTGACAACAATGTATTCCAAAGATCTGACTGCGATGTATTCCAGTGATCTTACAGCAGTGTATTCCAGGGGGTGACGGCGATGCATTCCCGTGATCAGACGGCGATTCGTTAAAGTGATCTGACATCGATGCTTTCAAGTGAGTTGACGGCAAGGCATTCAAGTGAGTTGACAGCAAGGCATTCAAGTAAGTTGACGGCAAGGCATTCAAGTGAGTTGACGGCGATGCATTCAAATTATCTGACAGCGATGAATTCAAGTAGTCTGACGGCAATGGAGTCCAGTAATCTGACAGCAATGTATACTAGTGATCTGACATCAATGTAGTAAAGTTATCTGACAGCGATGCCTTCAAGTTATCTGACACTAATGTATTCAACTGATCTGACCGCGATGTATTCAACTGATCTAACGGCGATGTATTCAACTGATCTGACGGCGATGCATTCCCGTGATCTGAAGATGATGTATTCTAGTGATCTGACGGCTATGTATTCAATTGATCTGACAGCCATGTATTCCAGGGTTCTGACGGCGATGTATTCAAGTGATCTGTCAGCAATCTATTAAAGTGATCTGATGTCAATGTATTCCAGTGATCTGATGGTGATTTATTAAAGTTATCTGACAGCGATGTATTCAAGGGATCTGACGGCGATGTATTCCAGGGATCTGACATCAATGTATACAGGTTATCTGACCCCGATGTATTCAACTAATCTGACACCGATGTATGCAACTGATCTGACGCCAATATATTCCAGTAATCTGACGGCGATGCATTCAAGTTATCTGACGGCGATGCATTCCAGTGATCTGTAGTGGATGTATTCAAGTTATCTGATGGCGATGTATTCAAGCTATCTGATGGCGATGTATTCCAGTGATCTGACGGCAGTGCATTCAAGTGATCTGATAGGGATGTATTCCAGTGATCTGACAACGATGCATTCCTGTCATCTGACGGCAGTGTATTCACGTGATCTGACAGCGATGCATACCTGTTATCTGACGGCGATGCATTCAAGTTATCTGACGGCGATGCATTCAAGTTATCTGACGGCGATGCATTACAGTTATCTGACGGCGATGCATTCAAGTTATCTGACTGTGATGCATTCAAGAGATCTGACTGCGATGCATTCAAGTGATCTGACGGCAATTAATTCCAGTAATCTGACATCAATGTGATCAAGCGATCTGACGGCAATGTATTAATGTTATCTGACGGCGATGCATTCAAGTGATCTGACGGCGATTCATTCAAGTGATCTGACATCAATGTGTTCAAGTTATCTGATGGCAGTGTATTCAACTAATCTGACGGCAATGTATTCAACTGATCTGACGGCAATGCATTCAAGTTATCTGACGGCAATGTATTTAAGTGATCTGACATCAATGTATTCAAGTAATCTGACGACGATGCTTTCAAGTAATCTGACATCAATGTATTCAAGTTATCTGACGACAATTCATTCAACTGATCAGACGGCGATGTATTCAACGGAGGTACAGCTATGTATGCAACTGATCTGACGGCAATGTATTCAAGTGATCTGACGGCTATGCATTCCTGTTATGTGACGGCGATGCATTCAAGTTAGTTGATGGCGAGGCATTCAAGTTATCTGACGGCGAGGCATTCAAGTTATCTGACGGCGATGCATCTAAGTTATCTGACGGTGATGCATTCAAGTGATCTGACTGCGATGCATTCAAGTGATCTGATGGCAATGTATTCCAGTAATCTGATATCTATGTATTCAAGCGATCTGACGGCGATGCATTCAAGTGATCTGACATCAATGAATTCAAGTTATCTGACGGCGATGTATTCAACTGATCTGACGGCGATGTATCGTACTGATCTGACGGTAATGCATTGAATTGATCTGACGGCAATGCATTCAAGTGATCTGACGGCGATGCATTCCAGTGATCTGAAGCTGATGTATTGAAGTTATCTGATGGTGATGTATTCCAGTGGTCTGACGGCGATGTATTTCAGTGATCTGACGTTGATGTATTCAAGTGATCTGACAGCTATGTATTCAAGTGATCTGACAGCTATGTATTCAAGTGATCTGACAGCGATGTATTCCAGTTATCTGACAGCGATTCATTCAAGTGATCTGATGGCGATGACTTCAAAGGATCTGACTACGATGTATTCAAGTGATCTGACTACGATGTATTCCAGGGATCTGACAGCGATGTATACATGGGATCTGACAGCAATGTATACATGGGATCTGACAGCGATGTATACATGGGATCTGACAGCAATGTATACATGGGATCTGACAGCGATGTATACATGGGATCCCACGGCGATGCATTCATGGGATCTCACGGCAGTGCATTCATGGGATCTGACGGCGATGCATTCATAGGATCTGACTGCGATGTATACCAGGGATCTGACGGCGATGTATTCCAGGGATATGACGGCGATATATTCAATTTATCTGACAGCTAGGAATTCCTGTGATCTGACGGCAATGTAGTCTAGTGATTTGACGGCGATGCATTCCAGTGAGCTGACGGCAATGTATTCCAGGGATCTGACAGTGATGTATTCCAGTGATCTGACCGCGATGTATTCCAGGGATCTGACAGCGATGTATTCCAGTGATCTGACCGCGATGCATTCCTGTTATATGACGGCGATGCATTCAAGTGATCTGACAACAGTGCATTGAAGTGAGTGTACGGCAAAGCATTGAAGTGATTTGACGGTGATGCATTAAAGTTATCTGACGGCGATACATTCAAGTGATATGACATCAATGTATTCAAGCAATCTGACGGCGATGTATTCAAGTTTCCGACATGAATGCATTCAACTGATCTGACATCAATGTATTCAAGTTATCTGACGGCGATGTATTCAAGTGATATGACGGCGATGTATTCAAGTGATCTGACGGTGATGTATTCAAGTGATCTGACAGCGATGAATTCAAAAGATATGACGGTTATCTATTCCAACGGTTTGATATATTCAAGTGATCTGACAGCGATGTAATCCAGGGATCTGACGGCGATGTAGTCAAGTCATCTGACGGCGATGTAGTGAAGTCATCAGACGGCGACGTAGTCAAGTCATCCGACGGCGATATAGTAAAGTCATCCGACGGCGATGTAGTCAATGCATCCGACGGTGATGTAGTCAAGTCCTCCGACGGCAATGTAGTCAAGTCCTCCAACAGCGATGTAGTCACGTCATCCGACAGCGATGTATTGAAGTGATCTGACGGCAGTGTATTCAAGTAATCTTATGGCGATGCATTTCAAGCATCTAACGGCAAACTATTCCAGTGATCTGACAGCGATGTATTCCGGTGATCTGACGGCGATGTATTCAAGGGATCTGACGGCGATGTAATCCAAGGATCTGATATCAATGTATTTAAGTGATCTGACAGCGATGTATTCAAGTGATCTGACGGCGATGTATTCCAGTGATCTGACTGCAATGCATTCAAGTTATCTGACGGTGATGCATTCAAGTGATCTGACTGCAATGCATTCAAGTTATCTGACTGCGATGCATTCAAGTGATCTGATGGCAATGTATTACAGTTATCTGATAGCGATGTATTCAAGTTATCTGACATCAATGTATTCAAGTTATCTGACGCCGATGTATTCAACTGATCTGACGGCGATGCATTCCAGTGATCTGAAGCAACTGTATTGAAGTTATCTGACTGCGATGTATACCAGGGATCTTACAACGATGTATACCAGGGATCTGAAAGCGATGTATTCAAGTGATCTGACAGCGATGTATTCATGGGATCTGACGGCAATCTATTCAAGTTATCTGATGGCGATATATTCCAGTGATCTGACGGCAATGTATTCAAGTGATCTGACAGCGATGTATTCAAGTGATCTGACGGCAATGTATTCAAGCGATCTGATGGCAATGCATTCAAGTGATCTGATGGCGATGCATTCAAATGATCTGCCGGGGATGTATTCAAGTGATCTGAGAGCGATGTATTCAAGTGATCTGACGGCGATGCATTAAAGTGATCTGACGGCAGTGTATTCTAGGGATCTGACGGCAAGTTATTCATGGGATCTGACGGTTATGTATTCAAGTGATCTGACGGCGATGTATTCAATTGATCTAACGGCGATGTATTCAAGTGATCTGACGGCGATGCATTCAAGTGATCTGACGGCGATGCATTCAAGTGATCTGACGGCGATGTATTCAATTGATCTAACTGCGATGCATTCCAAGGATCTGACGGCAATGCATTCCAAGGATCTGACGGTGATGTATTTAATTGATCTGACGGCGATGTATTCCAGGGATCTGACAACAATGTATTCAAGCAATGTGACAGCGATGCATTCAAGTGATCTGCCGGCAATGTACTGAAGTGATCTGATTGCGATACATTCAAGTGATCTGACAGTGATGCATTCAAGTGATCTGACGGCGATGCATTAAAGTGATCTTACGGCAGTGTATTCAAGTGATCTGAGGGCGATGTATTCAAGTGATCTGACGGTGATGAATTCCAGAGATCTGATGGTGATGTATTCCAGGGATCTGACTGCGCTTCATCTAAGTGATCTGACGGCAATGCATCAAGTGATCTGTCGGCGATGCATTCAAGTGATCTGACGGCGATGTATTCAAGGGATCTGACGGCGATGTATACATGGGATCTGACGGCGATGTATACATGGGATCTGACGGCGATGTATTCCAGGGATCTGACGGCGATGTATTCTAGGGATCTGACAGCGATGTATTCAACTGATGTAGGGCAATGCATTCAATGATCTGACGGCGATTCAATCCAGTGATCTGAACCCGATGTATTGAAGTTATCTGATGCTGATGTATTGAAGTGATCTGACGGCAATGTATTCAACTGACGTGACGGCGATGTATTCAACTAATTTGACAGCAATGTATTCAAGTGGTCAGAAGACGATGTATTAAAGTTATGTAACAGCGATGTATTCAAGTGATCAGACGGCGATGTATTCCAGGGATCTGACGCCGATGTATTCAAGCTATCTGACGGCGATGCATTTAAGTGATCTGACGGCGATGCATTCAAGTGATCTGCAGGAGATGTATTCAAGTGATCTGACGGCGATGTATACAAGTGATCTGATGGCTATGCGTTCAAGTGATCTGTCAGCGATGTATTCCAGGGATCTGATGTCAATGTATTCATGGGATCTGACGTCAATGTATTCAAGTGATCTGACGGCTATGTATTCAAGTGATCTGACGGCTATGTATTCAAGTGATCTGACTGCTATTTATTCAAGTGATCTAACGGCTATTTATTCAAGTGATCTGACGGCGATCCATTCAAGTGATATGACGGCGATGCATTCCAAAGATCTGACTGCGATGTATTCAATTGATCTGACGGTGATGTATTCCAGTGATCTGACGTCTATATATTCAAGCAATCTGACTGCGATGCATTCAAGCGATCTGACGCCGATGCATTAAAGTTACCTGCCAGCGATGTATTGAAGTGATCTGCCAGCGATGTATTCAAGTGATCTGACGGCGATGCATTCAAAGGATCTGACGGCGATGTATTCAAGTGATCTGACGGCAATGTATTCCAGTGATCTGACAACGATGTATTAAAGCGAACTAACAGCGATGCATTCAATTGATCTGACGGCGATGCATTCAAGTGATCTGACCGCGATGTATTAGAGTGATCTGACCGCGATGTATTCAAGTGATCTGATGCCGATGTATTCAAGTGAGCTGACAGCGATGTATTCAAGTGATCTGACGGCAATGCATTTAAGTGGTCTGACGGCAATGTATTCAAGTGATCTGATGGCGATGTATTCAAGCAATCTGACGGCGATGAATTAAAGTTATCTGACGGCGATGCATTAAAGTGATCAGACGGTGTTGTATTCCAGGGATCTTATGGTGATGTATTAGAGGGATCTCACGGCGCTTCATTAAAGTGATCTGACGGCAATGCATTCAAGTGATCTGTCGGCGATGCATTCAAGTGATCTGTCGGCGATGCATTCAAGTCATCTGATAGCGAAGTATACACGGGATCTGACGGCGATGTATTCCAGGGATCTGACAAAGATGTATTCGAGTGATCTTACAGCAATGTATTCAAGTTATCTAATGGCGATGCATTCCTGTGATCTGACTGCGATGTATTGAAGTGATCTGACAGCGATGTATTCAAGTGATCTGACATCGATGTATTCCCGGGATCTGACGGCAGTGTATTCCAGTGATCTGACGGCAATGCATTCAAGTGATCTGACGGCGATGCATTCCAGGGATCTGAAGGCGATGTATTCAAGTGATCTGACAACGATGTATTCAAGTTATCTGACAGCGATCAATACCAAAGATCTGATGCCGGTGTATTCCCAGGATCTGAGGGCAGTGTATTCCAGGGATCTTTTGCCGATGCATCCAAATGATCTGAGGGCAGTGCATTCAAGTTATCTGACAGCGATACATTCAAGTTATATGACATCAATATATTCAAGCAATCTGACGGCGAGTTATTCAAGTTATCTAACATCAATGTATTCCAGTGATCTGACGGCGATGTATTCCAGAGATCTGACGGCGATGTTTTCCAGGGATCTGACGGCAATGCATTCAAGTGATCTGACAGCTATGCATTTAAGTGATCTGACGGCAGTATATTCTACTGATCTGACGGCGATGTATTCCAGGGATCTGACGGCTATGCATTCAAGTGATGTGACGGCGATGTATTCAAGTTATCTGACAGTGATGTATTCAAGTAATCTGAAGGCAATGTATTCCAGGGATCTGACCGCGATGCATTTCCGTGATCTGACAGCAATGCATTCAAGTGAGTTGACGTCGATGCATTAAAGGTAGTTGATGGCGATGCATTCAAGTGAGTTTACGGCGATGCATTCAAGTTAGTTGACATCGATGCATTCCACTGATCTGATGGCGATGCATTCAAGTTATCTGACAGCGATGTATTCTAAGGATCTGACAGCGATGTATTCACATGATCTGATGGAGAAGAATTCCAGTGATCTGACATCAATGTATTCAAGTATTCTGACGGCGATGTATTAACCTGATCTGACAGCGATGTATTCAAGTGATCTGACGGTGATGTATTCAAGTGATCTGACGGCGATCTATTCAAGTGATCTGACGACGATGCATTCAAGTGATCTGATGGCGATGTATTCCAGTGATCTGATTGCGATGTATTCAAGTTATCTGACGGCGATGTATTCTAGGGATCTGACGGCAGTTGTATTAAAGTTATCTGACGGCTGCACATTCAAGTGATCTGACGGCAGTGCATTCAAGTGATCTGACGGCTAAGCATACAAGTGATCTCTTGGCGATGCATTCAAGTGCTCTGTTGTCAATGTATTCAAGGTATCTGTCGGCGATGTATTCAAGTGATCTTACAGCGATGTATTCAAGTGGTCTGACGGTGATGCAGTAAAGTTATCTGACGGCGATGTATTCAAGTGATCTGACGGCGATGTATACCAGAGATCTGACGGCGATGTATTCCAGGGATCTGACGGCGATGTATTCCAGGGATCTGACGACGATGTATTCCATGGATCTGAGGCAATGCATCCAAGTGATCTGATAGCAGTGACTTCAAGTGATCTGACGGCGATGTATTCAAGTGATCTGATAGCGATGTATTCCAGTGATCTAACGGCATTGTATTCCAAGGATCTGACAGCGATGTATTCCTGTGATCTGACAGTGATGTATTCAAGTGATCTGACGGCTAGGCATTCAAGTTATCTGAGGGCGATATATTCAAGTTATCTTACGGCAGTCTATTCCAGGGATCTGACGGTGATGCATTCAAGTAATCTGACATTAATGCATTCCAGGGATCTTACATCAATGTATTCAAGCGATCTGACAGCGATGTATTCAAAAGATCTGACCAGAAGGTATTTCAGGGATCTGGAAATGCATAACATAGATTGACATCGATGTATTTAAGTGATCTGACAGCGATGTATTCCGGGGATCTGACGGCAGTGTATTCCAGTGATCTGACGGCGGTGTATTCAAGTGATCTGACGGCCATGTATTCAAGTGATCTGACGGCCATGTATTCAAGTGATCTTACGGCCATGTATTCAAGTGATCTTACGGCCATGTATTCAAGTGATCTTACGGCCATGTATTCCAGGGATCTGACGGTGATGCCTTCAAGTTATCTGACGGCAATGTATTCAAGTGATCTGACATCAATGTATTTAAGTGATCTGACGGCAGTATATTCTACTGATCTGACGGCGATGTATTCCAGGGATCTGACGGCGATGTATTCCAGGGATCTGACGGCGATGTATTCCATGGATCTGAGGCAATGCATCCAAGTGATCTGATTGCGGTGCATTCAAGTTATCTGACGGCGATATATTCAAGTTATCTTACGGCAGTCTATTCCAGGGATCTGACGGCGATGCATTCAAGTAATCTGACATTAATGCATTCCAGGGATATTACATCAATGTATTCAAGCGATCTGACAGCGATGTAGTCAAAAGATCTGACCGGAAGGTATTTAAGGGATCTGGAAATGCATAACAAAGATTGACATCGATGTATTTAAGTGATCTGACAGCGATGTATTCCGGGGATCTGACGGCAGTGTATTCAAGTGATCTGACGGCGGTGTATTCCAGTGATCTGACAGCCATGTATTCAAGTGATCTGACGACCATGTAATCAAGTGATCTGACAGCCATGTATTCAAGTGATCTTACGGCCATGTATTCAAGTGATCTGATGGCCATGTATTCAAGTGATCTGACATCAATGTATTCAAGCAAT
The DNA here is from genome assembly GCA_963556195.1 of Sepiola atlantica. NCBI lineage: Eukaryota > Metazoa > Mollusca > Cephalopoda > Sepiida > Sepiolidae > Sepiola > Sepiola atlantica. The sequence continues at coordinate 420,783 of CAUVYP010000661.1, read as the reverse complement.
CTGACAGCGATGTATTAAAAAGATCTGACGGCGATGACTTCAAGTGATCTGACGGCGATGCATTCAAGTTATCTGACGGCGATGCATTCAAGTGATCTACCAGCAATTTATTGAAGTTATCTGACGGCGATGTATTAAAGTGATCTGACGGCGATTTATTAAAGTGATCTGACGGCAATGTATTCAAGTGATCTGACGGCAGTGCATTCAAGGGATCTGATAGTGATGTATTCCAAGGATCTGACGGCGATTCATTCTAGTGATCTGACGGCAATGCATTCAAGTGACTTGTCAGCGATGTATTCCTCTGATCAGACTGCTATGTATTCCACTTATATGATGTATTCCAGGAATCTGACGACGATGCATTAAAGTTATCTGACGGCGATGCATTCAATTGTTCTGACGGCGATGCCTTCAAGTGATCTGACGGCTATATATTCAAGTGATCTGACGGCGATGTATTCCAGGAATCTGACTGCAATGTATTCAAGTTATCTGATGGCGATGTATTCCAGTGATCTGATGGCAATGTATTCCAGGGATCTGACGGCAATGTTTTCCATGGATCCGACAGCAATGCATTCCCGTGATCTGACGGCGATGCATTCAAGTTATCTGACGGCGATGCATTCAAATGAGTTGACAGCGATGCATTAAAGCGATCTGACAGCGATGTATTCAAGCGATCTGACGGCGATGCATTCAAGCTATCTGCCTGCTATGCATTCAAGCGATCTGATGGCGATGCATTCAAGTGATCTGACGGCTAAGTATTCAAGGTATCTGCTGGCAATGTATTCCACTGATCTGACGGTAATGTATTCAACTGATTTGACGGCGATGCATTCAAGTTATCTGACGTCGATGCCTTCCCGTGATCTTAAGATGATGTATTCAAGTTATCTGATGGCGATGTATTCCAAAGATCTCACAGTGATGTATTCCAGTGATCTGACAGCGATGTATTCCAGAGATCTGACGGCGATGTATTCCAGAGATCTGACGGCGATGTATTCATGGGATCTGACGGCGATGTATTCATGGGATCTGACGGTTTTGCATTCAAGTGATCTTACAGCGAGGCATTCCAGTGATCTGATGGCGATGTATTCCAGTGATCTGACGGCGATGTATTCTAGGGATCTGAGGGCGTTGCATTCAAGTGATCTGACAGCGATGCATTCCAAGGATCTGACAGCGATTCATTCAAGTGATCTTACGGCAATGTATTCAAGCGATCTGACGGCGATGTATTTAAGAAGTCTGTCGGCGAGGCATTCAAGTGATCTGACCGCGATGTATTGAAGTGATCTGACCGCGATGTATTCAAGGGATCTGACGGCGATGGATTAAAGTGATCTGATAGCAGTGTATTCAAGTGATATGCCGGCAATGTATTCAAGGAATCTGATGGTGATGTATTCCAGGGATCTGACGGCGATTCATTCAAGTGATCTGTCGGTATGTATTCCACTGATCTGACGGGGATGTATTCCAGGGATCTGATGGCGATTCAATAAAGTTATCTGACCGCGATGCATTCAAGTGATCTAACGGCAATGTATTCAAATGATCTGCCGCAATGTATTCCAGGGATCTGATTGCAATGTATTTCAGGGATCTGATTGCAATGTATTCAAGTGATCTGATGGCCATGTATTCCAGTGATCTGACGGCAATGTATTCCAGGGATCTGACGGCAATGTATTCCCGTGATCTGACAGCGATGCTTTCCCGTGATCTGACGGCGATGCATTCAAGTTATCTGATGGCTATGCATTCAAGTGAGTTGACGGCGATGCATTCAAATGATCTGACGGCAATGCATTAAAGTGGTCTGACGGCGATGTATTCAAGCGATCTGACATCAATGTATTCAAGTGATCTGACAGCGATGCTTTCCAAGGATCTTACAGCAATGTATTCAAGTGATCTGACGGCAATGTATTCCAGGGATCTGACGGCAATGTATGCTTGTAATCTGACGCCGATGTATTCAAGTTATCTGACTGCGATGTATTCAAGTAATCTGATGGCGATGTATTCCCGTGATCTGACGGCGATGTATTCCCGTGATCTAACAGCGATGCATTCCTGTGATCTGAAGCAGATGTATTCAAGTTATCTCACGGCGATGTATTCCAGTGATCTGCCGGCAATGCATTCAAGTAATCTGACGGCGATGCATTCAAGTGAGTTGACAGCGATGCATTCAAATGATCTAACAACAATGTATTCAAGTGATCTGCCGGCAATGCATTCAAGTGATCTGACAGCGATGTATTAAAGTGATCTGACGGCGATGTATTAAAGTGATCTGACGGCAATGCATTCAAGTGATCTGACCGCAGTGTATTCAAGTTATCTGACGGCGATGTATTAAAGTGATCTGTCAGCGATGTATTCTAAAAATCTGACAACGGTGTATTCATGTGATCTGACGGCAATGTATTCATGGGATCTGACGGCAATGTATTCAAGTGATCTGACAGCAATGTATTCAAGTGATCTGACGGCGATGTATTCAAATGATCTGACGGCTATGCATTCAAGGGATCTGACGGCTATGTATTCAAGTGATCCGACGGCCATGCATTCAAGTGATCCGACGGCTATGTATTCAAGTGATCTGACGGCTATGTATTCAAGTGATCTGACGGCTATGTATTCAAGTGATCTGACGACTATGTATTCAAGTTATCTGACGGCGAGGCATTCAAGTGATCTGACGGCAGTGCATTCCAAGAATTTAACGGCGATGTATTCAAGTGATCTGACGGCGATTTATTCCAGGGATCTGACGGCAATGTATTCAAGTGATCTGACGGCGATGCATTCAAGTGATCTAACGGCAGTGTATTATAGTGATCTGACAGCTATGTATTTTAGAGGTCTGACGGCGATGTATTCCAGTGATCTGAAGGCGAGGTATTCAAGTGATCTGACGGAGATGCATCCACATTATCTGACGGAGATGCATCCAAGTTATCTGATGGCGATGCATACTAAGCATCTGACGGCGATGTATTCAAGTGATCTGACGGCAATGTATGCTAGGGATCTGACAGCAATGTATTCCCGTGATCTGATGCTGATGTATTCCAGGGATCTGACGGCGGTGTATCTATGGGATCTGACGGCGATGTATTCATGGGATCTGACGCCGATGTATTCATGGGATCTGACAGCTATGTAATCAAGTGATCTGACGGCGATGCATTTAAGTGATCTGACGGCTATGCATTCAAGTGATCTGACTGCTATGCATTCAAGTGATCTGACGGCAATGCATTCAAGTGATCTGACGGCGATGCATTCAAGGGATCTGACGGCTATGCATTCAAGTGATCTGACGAAGATGCATTCAAGTGATCTAAAGGCAGTGTATTAATGTGATCTGACGGCGATGTATTCAAGAGATCTGACGGCGATGTATTCAAGAGATCTGACGGCGATGTATTCATGGGATCTGACAGCTATGTATTCAAGTGTTATGACGGCTATGCATTCAAGTGATCTGACGGTTTTGCATTCAAGTGATCTGACAGCGAGGCATTCAAGTGATCTGATGGCGATGTATTCCAGTGATCTGACGGCGATGTATTCTAGGGATCTGAGGGCGTTGCATTCAAGTGATCTGACGGCGATGCATTCCAAGGATCTGACAGCGATTCATTCAAGTGATCTTACGGCGATTCATTCAAGTTATCTTACGGCTATGTATTCAAGCTATCTGACGGCGATGTATTCAAGAAGTCTGTCGGCGAGGCATTCAAGTGATCTGCCGGCGATGTATTGAAGTGATCTGACGCGATGTATTCAAGTGATCTGACGCGATGTATTCAAGTGATCTGACGCGATGTATTCAAGTGATCTGACGCGATGTATTCAAGTGATCTGACGGCGATGTATTCAAGTGATCTGACGGCGATGTATTCAAGGGATCTGACGGCGATGGATTAAATTGATCTGATAGCAGTGTATTCAAGTGATATGCCGGCAATGTATTCAAGGAATCTGATGGTGATGTATTTCAGGGATCTGACGGCGATTCATTCAAGTGATCTGACAGCAATGCATTCAAGTGATCTGTCGGTATGTACTCCACTTATCTGACGGGGATGTATTCCAGGGATCTGACGGCGATTCAATAAAGTTATCTGACCGCGATGCATTCAAGTGATCTAACGGCAATGTATCTAAATGATCTGCCGCAATGTATTCCAGGGATCTGATTGCAATGTATTCCAGGGATCTGATTGCAATGTATTCAAGTGATCTGATGGCCATGTATTCCAGTTATCTGACAGCAATGTATTCCAGGGATCTGACGGCAATGTATTCCCGTGATCTGACGGCAATGCTTTCCCGTGAGTTGACGGCGATGCATTCAAATGATCTGACGGCAATGCATTAAAGTGGTCTGACAGCGATGTATTCAAGCGATCTGACATCAATGTATTCAAGTGATCTGACAGCGATGCTTTCCAAGGATCTTACAGCAATGTATTCAAGTGATCTGACGGCAATGTATTCCAGGGATCTGACGGCAATGTATGCTTGTAATCTGACGCCGATGTATTCAAGTTATCTGACTGCGATGTATTCAAGTAATATGATGGCGATGTATTCCCGTGATCTGACGGCGATGTATTCCCGTGATCTAACAGCGATACCTTCCTGTGATCTGAAGCCGATGTATTCAAGTTATCTCACAGCGATGTATTCCAGTGATCTGCCGGCAATGCATTTAAGTAATCTGACGGCGATGCATTCAAGTGAGTTGACAGCGATGCATTCAAATGATCTAACGACAATGTATTCAAGTGATCTGCCGGCAATGCATTCAAGTGATCTGACAGCGATGTATTAAAGTGATCTGATGGCGATGTATTAAAGTGATCTGATGGCGATGTATTAAAGTGATCTGACGGCAATGCATTCAAGTGATCTGATTGCAGTGTATTCAAGTTATCTGACGGAGATGTATTCCAGAGATCTGACGGTGATGTATTCTAAGAATCTGACAACGCTGTATTCATGGGATCTGACGCCAATATATTCATGGGATCTGACGGCGATGTATTCAAGTGATCTGACATCAATGTATTCAAGTGATCTGACACCGATGTATTCAAATGATCTGACGGCTATGCATTCAAGTGATCTGACGGCTATGCATTCAAGTGATCTGACGGTGATGCATTCAAGTGATCTGACGGCTATGTATTCAAGTGATCTGACGGCTATGTATTCAAGTGATCTGACGGCGAGGCATTCAAGTGATCTGACGGCGAGGCATTCAAGTGATCTGACGGCGAGGCATTCAAGTGATCTGACGGCGATGCATTCCAAGAATTTAACGGCGATGTATTCAAGTGATCTGACGGCGATGCATTCAAGTGATCTAACGGCAGTGTATTATAGTGATCTGACAGCTATGTATTTTAGAGATCTAACGGCGATGTATTCAAGTGATCTGACGGCGATGTATTCCAGTGATCTGACGGCGATGTATTCAAGTGATCTGACGGCGATGTATTCAAGGGATCTGACGGCGATGGATAAAAGTCATCTGATAGCAGTGTATTCAAGTGATATGCCGGCAATGTATTCAAGGAATCTGATGGTGATGTATTTCAGGGATCTGACGGCGATTCATTCAAGTAATCTGACGGCAATGCATTCAAGTGATCTGTCGGTATGTATTCCACTTATCTGACGGGGATGTATTCCAGGGATCTGACGGCGATTCAATAAAGTTATCTGACCGCGATGCATGGAAGTGATCTAACGGCAATGTATTCAAATGATCTGCCGCAATGTATTCCAGGGATCTGATTGCAATGTATTCCAGGGATCTGATTGCAATGTATTCAAGTGATCTGATGGCCATGTATTCCAGTTATCTGACAGCAATGTATTCCAGGGATCTGACGGCGATGCTTTCCCGTGATCTGACGGCGATGCATTCAAGTTATCTGATGGCGATGCATTCAAGTGAGTTGACGGCGATGCATTCAAATGATCTGACGGCAATGCATTAAAGTGGTCTGACAGCGATGTATTCAAGCGATCTGACATCAATGTATTCAAGTGATCTGACAGCGATGCTTTCCAAGGATCTTACAGCAATGTATTCAAGTGATCTGACGGCAATGTATTCCAGGGATCTGACGGCAATGTATGCTTGTAATCTGACGCCGATGTATTCAAGTTATCTGACTGCGATGTATTCAAGTAATCTGATGGCGATGTATTCCCGTGATCTGACGGCGATGTATTCCCGTGATCTAACAGCGATGCATTCCTGTGATCTGAAGCCGATGTATTCAAGTTATCTCACAGCGATGTATTCCAGTGATCTGCCGGCAATGCATTTAAGTAATCTGACGGCGATGCATTCAAGTGAGTTGACAGCGATGCATTCAAATGATCTAACGACAATGTATTCAAGTGATCTGCCGGCAATGCATTCAAGTGATCTGACAGCAATGTATTACAGTGATCTAACGGCGATGTATTAAAGTGATCTGACGGCAATGCATTCAAGTGATCTGACCGCAGTGTATTCAAGTTATCTGACGGCGATGTATTCCAGAGATCTGACGGCGATGTATTCCAGAGATCTGACGGCGATGTATTAAAGTTATCTGTCAGCGATGTATTCTAAGAATCTGACAACTGTGTATTCATGGGATCTGACGGCAATGTATTCAAGTGATCTGACATCAATGTATTCAAGTGATCTGACACCGATGTATTCAAATGATCTGACGGCTATGCATTCAAGTGATCTGACGGCTATGTATTCAAGTGATCTGACGGTGATGCATTCAAGTGATCTGACGGTGATGCATTCAAGTGATCTGACGGCTATGTATTCAAGTGATCTGACAGCTATGTATTCAAGTGATCTGACGGCGAGGCATTCAAGGGATCTGACGGCGAGGCATTACAAGTGATCTGACGGCGATGCATTCCAAGAATTTAACGGCGATGTATTCAAGTGATCTGGTTGTGATGCATTCAAGTGATCTAACGGCAGTGTATTATAGTGATCTGACAGCTATGTATTTTAGAGATCTGACGGCGATGTATTTAAGTGATCTGACGGCGATGTATTCCAGTGATCTGACGGCGATGTATTCAAGTGATCTGATGGAGATACATCCAATTTATCTGACAGAGAGGCATCCAAGTTATCTGATAGCGATGCATTCCAAGGATCTGACGGCGATGTATTCAAGTGATCTGACGGCAATGTATGCTAGGGATCTGACGGCACTGTATTCCCGTGATCTCACGCTGATGTATTCCAGGGATCTGACGGCGGTGTATCTATGGGATCTGACGGTGATGTATTCATGAGATCTGACGCCGATGTATTCATGGGATCTGACAGCGATGTATTCAAGTGATCTGACAGCTATGTAATCAAGTGATCTTACTGCTATGCATTCAAGTGATCTGACGGCAATGCATTCAAGTGATCTGACGGCGATGCATTCCAGTGATCTGACGGCTATGCATTCAAGTGATTTGACGGAGATGCATTCAAGTGATCTAAACGCAGTGTAATAATGTGATCTGACGGCGATGTATTCAAGAGATCTGACGGCGATGTATTCATGGGATCTGACGGCGATGTATTCAAGTGATCTGACAGCTATGTATTCAAGTGATATGACGGCTATGCATTCAAGTGATCTGACGGTTTTGCATTCAAGTGATCTGACAGCGAGGCATTCAAGTGATCTGATGGCGATGTATTCCAGTGATCTGACGGCGATGTATTCTAGGGATCTGAGAGCGTTGCATTCAAGTGATCTGACGGCGATGCATTCCAAGGATCTGACAGCGATTCATTTAAGTGATCTTACGGCGATTCATTCAAGTTATCTTACGGCGATGTATTCAAGCGATCTGACGGCGATGTATTCAAGAAGTCTGTCGGCGAGGCATTCAAGTGATCTGCCGGCGATGTATTGAAGTGATCTGACGCGATGTATTCAAGTGATCTGACGCGATGTATTCAAGTGATCTGACGGCGATGTATTCAAAGGATCTGACGGCGATAGATCAAATTGATCTGATAGCAGTGTATTCAAGTGATATGCCGGCAATGTATTCAAGGAATCTGATGGTGATCTATTTCAGGGATCTGACGGCGATTCATTCAAGTGATCTGACAGCAATGCATTCAAGTGATCTGTCGGTATGTATTCCACTTATCTGACGGGGATGTATTCTAGGGATCTGACGGCGATTCAATAAAGTTATCTGACCGCGATGCATTCAAGTGATCTAACGGCAATGTATTCAAATGATCTGCCGCAATGTATTCCAGGGATCTGATTGCAATGAATTCCAGGGATCTGATTGCAATGTATTCAAGTGATCTGATCGCCATGTATTCCAGTGATCTGACAGCAATGTATTCCAGGGATCTGACGGCAATGTATTCCCGTGATCTGACGGCGATGCTTTCCCGTGAGTTGACGGCGATGCATTCAAATGATCTGACGGCAATGCATTAAAGTGGTCTGACAGCGATGTATTCAAGCGATCTGACATCAATGTATTCAAGTGATCTGACAGCGATGCTTTCCAAGGATCTTACAGCAATGTATTCAAGTGATCTGACGGCAATGTATTCCAGGGATCTGACGGCAATGTATGCTTGTAATCTGACGCCGATGTATTCAAGTTATCTGACTGCGATGTATTCAAGTAATCTGATGGCGATGTATTCCCATGATCTGACGGCGATGTATTCCCGTGATCTAACAGCGATGCCTTCCTGTGATCTGAAGCCGATGTATTCAAGTTATCTCACAGCGATGTATTCCAGTGATCTGCCGGCAATGCATTTAAGTAATCTGACGGCGATGCATTCAAGTGAGTTGACAGCGATGCATTCAAATGATCTAACGACAATGTATTCAAGTGATCTGCCGGCAATGCATTCAAGTGATCTGACAGCGATGTATTAAAGTGATCTGATGGCGATGTATTAAAGTGATCTGACGGCAATGCATTCAAGTGATCTGACCGCAGTGTATTCAAGTTATCTGACGGAGATGTATTCCAGAGATCTGACGGCGATGTATTAAAGTGATCTGTCAGCGATGTATTCTAAGAATCTGACAACAGTGTATTCATGGGATCTGACGGCAATGTATCTATGGGATCTGACGGCGATGTATTCAAGTGATCTGACATCAATGTATTCAAGTGATCTGACACCGATGTATTCAAATAATCTGACGGCTATGCATTCAAGTGATCTGACGGCGATGTATTCAAGTGATCTGACATCAATGTATTCAAGTGATCTGACACCGATGTATTCAAATAATCTGACGGCTATGCATTCAAGTGATCTGACGGCTATGTATTCAAGTGATCTGACGGCTATGTATTCAAGTGATCTGACGGCTATGTATTCAAGTGATCTGACGGCGAGGCATTCAAGTGATCTGACGGCGAGGCATTCAAGTGATCTGACGGCGATGCATTCCAAGAATTTAACGGCGATGTATTCAAGTGATCTGACGGCGATGCATTCAAGTGATCTAACGGCAGTGTATTATAGTGATCTGACAGCTATGTATTTTAGAGATCTGACGGCGATGTATTCAAGTGATCTGACGGCGATGTATTCCAGTGATCTGACGGCGATGTATTCAAGTGATCTGACGGCGATGTATTTAAGTGATCTGATAGCAGTGTATTCAAGTGATATGCCGGCAATGTATTCAAGGAATCTGATGGTGATGTATTTCAGGGATCTGACAGCGATTCATTCAAGTGATCTAACGGCAATGCATTCAAGTGATCTGTCAATATGTATTCCACTTATCTGACGAGGATGTATTCCAGGGATCTGACGGCGATTCAATAAAGTTATCTGACCGCGATGCATTCAAGTGATCTAACGGCAATGTATTCAAATGACCTGCCGCAATGTATTCCAGGGATCTGATTGCAATGTATTCCGGGGATCTGATTCCAATATATTCAAGTGATCTGATGGCCATGTATTCCAGTTATCTGACAGCAATGTATTCCAGGGATCTGACGGCAATGTATTCACGTGATCTGACGGCGATGCTTTCCCGTGATCTGACGGCGATGCATTCAAGTTATCTGATGGCGATGCATTCAAGTGAGTTGACGGCGATGCATTTAAATAATCTGACGGCAATGCATTAAAGTGGTCTGACAGCGATGTATTCAAGCGATCTGACATCAATGTATTCAAGTGATCTAACAGCGATGCTTTCCAAGGATCTTACAGCAATGTATTCAAGTGATCTGACGGCAATGTATTCCAGGGATCTGACGGCAATGTATGCTTGTAATCTGACGCCGATGTATTCAAGTTATCTGACTGCGATGTATTCAAGTAATCTGATGGCGATGTATTCCCGTGATCTGACGGCGATGTATTCCCGTGATCTAACAGCGATGCATTCCTGTGATCTGAAGCCGATGTATTCAAGTTATCTCACAGCGATGTATTCCAGTGATCTGCCGGCAATGCATTTAAGTAATCTGACGGCGATGCATTCAAGTGAGTTGACAGCGATGCATTCAAATGATCTAACGACAATGTATTCAAGTGATCTGCCGGCAATGCATTCAAGTGATCTGACAGCGATGTATTAAAGTGATCTGACGGCGATGTATTAAAGTGATCTGACGGCAATGCATTCAAGTGATCTGACCGCAGTGTATTCAAGTTATCTGACGGCGATGTATTCCAGAGATCTGACGGCGATGTATTCCAGAGATCTGACGGCGATGTATTAAAGTTATCTGTCAGCGATGTATTCTAAGAATCTGACAACTGTGTATTCATGGGATCTGACGGCAATGTATTCATGGGATCTGACGGCGATGTATTCAAGTGATCTGACATCAATGTATTCAAGTGATCTGACACCGATGTATTCAAATGATCTGACGGCTATGCATTCAAGTGATCTGACGGCTATGCATTCAAGTGATCTGACGGTGATGCATTCAAGTGATCTGACGGTGATGCATTCAAGTGATCTGACGGCTATGTATTCAAGTGATCTGACGGCTATGTATTCAAGTGATCTGACAGCGAGGCATTCAAGTGATCTGACGGCGAGGCATTCAAGTGATCTGACGGCGATGTATTCCAAGAATTTAACGGCGATGTATTCAAGTGATCTGATGGCGATGCATTCAAGTGATCTAACGGCAGTGTATTATAGTGATCTGACAGCTATGTATTTTAGAGATCTGACGGCTATGTGTTCAAGTGATCTGACGGCGATGTATTCCAGTTATCTGACGGCGATGTATTGAAGTGATCTGATGGAGATACATCCAATTTATCTGACGGAGAGGCATCCAAGTTATCTGATGGCGATGCATTCCAAGGATCTGACGGCGATGTATTCAAGTGATCTGACGGCAATGTATGCTAGGGATCTGACGGCAATGTATTCCCGTGATCTGACGCTGATGTATTCCAGGGATCTGACGGCGGTGTATCTATGGGATCTGACGGTGATGTATTCATGAGATCTGACGCCGATGTATTCATGGGATCTGACAGCGATGTATTCAAGGGATCTGACAGCTATGTAATCAAGTGATCTGACTGCTATGCATTCAAGTGATCTGACGGCAATGCATTCAAGTGATCTGACGGCGATGCATTCAAGTGATCTGACAGCTATGCATTCAAGTGATCTGACGGAGATGCATTCAAGTGATCTAAAGGCAGTGTATTAATGTGATCTGACGGCGATGTATTCAAGAGATCTGACGGCGATGTATTCATGGGATCTGACGGCGATGTATTCAAGTGATCTGACAGCTATGTATTCAAGTTATATGACGGCTATGCATTCAAGTGCTCTGACGGTTTTGCATTCAAGTGATCTGACAGCAGGGCATTCAAGTGATCTGACGGCGATGTATTCCAGTGATCTGACGGCGATGTATTCTAGGGATCTGAGGGCGTTGCATTCAAGTGATCTGACGGCGATGCATTCCAAGGATCTGACAGCGATTCATTCAAGTGATCTCACGGCGATTCATTCAAGTTATCTTACGGCGATGTATTCAAGCGATCTGACGGCGATGTATTCAAGAAGTCTGTCGGCGAGGCATTCAAGTGATCTGCCGGCGATGTATTGAAGTGATCTGACGCAATGTATTCAAGTGATCTGACGCGATGTATTCAAGTGATCTGACGGCGATGTATTCAAGTGATCTGACGGCGATGTATTCAAGGGATCTGACGGCGATGGATTAAATTGATCTGATAGCAGTGTATTCAAGTGATATGCCGGCAATGTAGTCAAGGAATCTGATGGTGATGTATTTCAGGGATCTGACGGCGATTCATTCAAGTGATCTGACAGCAATGCATTCAAGTGATCTGTCGGTATGTATTCCACTTATCTGACGGGGATGTATTCCAGGGATCTGACGGCGATTCAATAAAGTTATCTGACCGCGATGCATTCAAGTGATCTAACGGCAATGTATTCAAATGATCTGCCACAATGTATTCCAGGGATCTGATTGCAATGTATTCCAGGGATCTGATTGCAATGTATTCAAGTGATCTGATGGCCATGTATTCCAGTGATCTGACAGCAATGTATTCCAGGGATCTGACGGCAATGTATTCCCGTGATCTGACGGCGATGCTTTCCCGTGAGTTTACGGCGATGCATTCAAATGATCTGACGGCAATGCATTAAAGTGGTCTGACAGCGATGTATTCAAGCGATCTGACATCAATGTATTCAAGTGATCTGACAGCGATGCTTTCCAAGAATCTTACAGCAATGTATTCAAGTGATCTGACGGCAATGTATTCCAGGGATCTGACGGCAATGTATGCTTGTAATCTGACGCCGATGTATTCAAGTTATCTGACTGCGATGTATTCAAGTAATCTGATGGCGATGTATTCCCGTGATCTGACGGCGATGTATTCCCGTGATCTAACAGCGATGCCTTCCTGTGATCTGAAGCCGATGTATTCAAGTTATCTCACAGCGATGTATTCCAGTGATCTGCCGGCAATGCATTTAAGTAATCTGACGGCGATGCATTCAAGTGAGTTGACAGCGATGCATTCAAATGATCTAACGACAATGTATTCAAGTGATCTGCCGGCAATGCATTCAAGTGATCTGACAGCGATGTATTAAAGTGATCTGATGGCGATGTATTAAAGTGATCTGACGGCAATGCATTCAAGTGATCTGACCGCAGTGTATTCAAGTTATCTGACGGAGATGTATTCCAGAGATCTGACGGCGATGTATTAAAGTGATCTGTCAGCGATGTATTCTAAGAATCTGACAACGGTGTATTCATGGGATCTGACGGCAATGTATTCATGGGATCTGACGGCGATGTATTCAAGTGATCTGACATCAATGTATTCAAGTGATCTGACACCGATGTATTCAAATGATCTGACGGCTATGCATTCAAGTGATCTGACGGCTATGCATTCAAGTGATCTGACGGTGATGCATTAAAGTGATCTGACGGCTATGTATTCAAGTGATGTGACGGCGAGGCATTCAAGTGATCTGACGGCGAGGCATTCAAGTTATCTGACGGCGATGCATTCCAAGAATTTAACGGCGATGTATTCAAGTGATCTGACGGCGATGCATTCAAGTGATCTAACGGCAGTGTATTATAGTGATCTGACAGCTATGTATTTTAGAGATCTGACGGCGATGTATTCAAGTGATCTGACGGCAATGTATGCTAGGGATCTGACGGCAATGTATTCCCGTGATCTGACGCTGATGTATTCCAGGGATCTGACGGCGGTGTATCTATGGGATCTGACGGTGATGTATTCATGAGATCTGACGCCGATGTATTCATGGGATCTGACAGCGATGTATTCAAGGGATCTGACAGCTATGTAATCAAGTGATCTGACTGCTATGCATTCAAGTGATCTGACGGCAATGCATTCAAGTGATCTGACGGCGATGCATTCAAGTGATCTGACAGCTATGCATTCAAGTGATCTGACGGAGATGCATTCAAGTGATCTAAAGGCAGTGTATTAATGTGATCTGACGGCGATGTATTCAAGAGATCTGACGGCGATGTATTCATGGGATCTGACGGCGATGTATTCAAGTGATCTGACAGCTATGTATTCAAGTTATATGACGGCTATGCATTCAAGTGCTCTGACGGTTTTGCATTCAAGTGATCTGACAGCGAGGCATTCAAGTGATCTGATGGCGATGTATTCCAGTGATCTGACGGCGATGTATTCTAGGGATCTGAGGGCGTTGCATTCAAGTGATCTGACGGCGATGCATTCCAAGGATCTGACAGCGATTCATTCAAGTGATCTCACGGCGATTCATTCAAGTTATCTTACGGCGATGTATTCAAGCGATCTGACGGCGATGTATTCAAGAAGTCTGTCGGCGAGGCATTCAAGTGATCTGCCGGCGATGTATTGAAGTGATCTGACGCAATGTATTCAAGTGATCTGACGCGATGTATTCAAGTGATCTGACGGCGATGTATTCAAGGGATCTGACGGCGATGGATTAAATTGATCTGATAGCAGTGTATTCAAGTGATATGCCGGCAATGTATTCAAGGAATCTGATGGTGATGTATTTCAGGGATCTGACGGCGATTCATTCAAGTGATCTGACAGCAATGCATTCAAGTGATCTGTCGGTATGTATTCCACTTATCTGACGGGGATGTATTCCAGGGATCTGACGGCGATTCAATAAAGTTATCTGACCGCGATGCATTCAAGTGATCTAACGGCAATGTATTCAAATGATCTGCCACAATGTATTCCAGGGATCTGATTGCAATGTATTCCAGGGATCTGATTGCAATGTATTCAAGTGATCTGATGGCCATGTATTCCAGTGATCTGACAGCAATGTATTCCAGGGATCTGACGGCAATGTATTCCCGTGATCTGACGGCGATGCTTTCCCGTGAGTTTACGGCGATGCATTCAAATGATCTGACGGCAATGCATTAAAGTGGTCTGACAGCGATGTATTCAAGCGATCTGACAGCGATGCTTTCCAAGAATCTTACAGCAATGTATTCAAGTGATCTGACGGCAATGTATTCCAGGGATCTGACGGCAATGTATGCTTGTAATCTGACGCCGATGTATTCAAGTTATCTGACTGCGATGTATTCAAGTAATCTGATGGCGATGTATTCCCGTGATCTGACGGCGATGTATTCCCGTGATCTAACAGCGATGCCTTCCTGTGATCTGAAGCCGATGTATTCAAGTTATCTCACAGCGATGTATTCCAGTGATCTGCCGGCAATGCATTTAAGTAATCTGACGGCGATGCATTCAAGTGAGTTGACAGCGATGCATTCAAATGATCTAACGACAATGTATTCAAGTGATCTGCCGGCAATGCATTCAAGTGATCTGACAGCGATGTATTAAAGTGATCTGATGGCGATGTATTAAAGTGATCTGACGGCAATGCATTCAAGTGATCTGACCGCAGTGTATTCAAGTTATCTGACGGAGATGTATTCCAGAGATCTGACGGCGATGTATTAAAGTGATCTGTCAGCGATGTATTCTAAGAATCTGACAACGGTGTATTCATGGGATCTGACGGCAATGTATTCATGGGATCTGACGGCGATGTATTCAAGTGATCTGACATCAATGTATTCAAGTGATCTGACACCGATGTATTCAAATGATCTGACGGCTATGCATTCAAGTGATCTGACGGCTATGCATTCAAGTGATCTGACGGTGATGCATTAAAGTGATCTGACGGCTATGTATTCAAGTGATCTGACGGCTATGTATTCAAGTGATGTGACGGCGAGGCATTCAAGTGATCTGACGGCGAGGCATTCAAGTTATCTGACGGCGATGCATTCCAAGAATTTAACGGCGATGTATTCAAGTGATCTGACGGCGATGCATTCAAGTGATCTAACGGCAGTGTATTATAGTGATCTGACAGCTATGTATTTTAGAGATCTGACGGCGATGTATTCAAGTGATCTGACGGCGATGTATTCCAGTGATCTGACGGCGATGTATTCAAGTGATCTGACGGCGATGCATTCAAGTGATCTGACGGCGATGCATTCAAGTGATCTGACGGCGATGCATTCAAGTGATCTGACGGCGATGCATTCAAGTGATCTGACGGCGATGCATTCAAGGGATCTGACGGCGACCCATCTAACTGATCTGACGGCGACGCATTCCAAGTACCTGATGGCGATGTATTGCAGTGATCTGACGCCGATGTATTCCAGTGATCTGATAGCGATGCATTCCACGGATCTGACGGCGATTTATTCCAGGGATCTGACGGCAGTGTATTTCAGGTATCTGACGGCAGTGTATTTCAGGGATCTGATTGAGATGTATGAACGTGATCTGACGGCTATGTATTGAAGTGACCTGACAGCGATGCATTCAAGTGACTGACGGCGATGCATTCCAAGAATTTGACGGCTATGTATTCAAGTGATCTGACGGCAGTGCATTAACGTGATCTGACATCGATATATTCAAGTGATCTGACGGCGATGCATTTCAGGGATCTGACGGCGAAGACTTCCAGGGATCTGACGGCTATGCATTCCAGGGATCTGAGGGTGATGCATTCCAGGTATCTGACGACCATGTATTACAGGTATCTGATGGCGATGTATTCGACGTATCTGACAGCGATGTATTTCAGTGATCTGACAGACATGTAGTCAAGTTATCTGACGGCGGTGAATTCAAGCGATCTTACATCGATGTATTCCAGTGATCTGACGGAGATGTATTACATTGATCTGACGGTGATGCATTCAAGTGATCTGACAGCGATGCATGCAAGTTATCTGACGGTGATTCATTAGTGATCTGCCGGCGATTCATTCAAGTGATCTGACGGGGATGTATTCAAGTGATCTGACGGCAATGCATTAAAGTGATCTGACGGCGATGTATTCAAAGAATCTGACGGTTATGCATTCCAGTGATAAGACAGCGATGCATTCAAGTGATTTTACTGTGATGTATTCCAGTGATCTGACGGCGATGTATTCCAGTGATCTGACAGCGATGCATTTAAGTGATCTGACACTGATGTATTCCAGTGATCTCACGGTGATGTATTCCAATGATCTGACGGCAGAGTATTGAAGTGATCTGACGACGATGCATTGAAGTAATTTGACGGCGCTGTATTCAAGTTATCTGACGGCAATGCATTCAAGTGATCTGACATCGATGTATTCCAAGGATCTGACGGCAATGTATTCAAGTGATCTGACGGCGATGTATTCCAGGGATCTGACGACGATGCATTTAAGTGATCTGACGGCTATGCCTTCAAGTTATCTGACCGCGATGTATTAAAGGGATCTGACAGCAATGTATTGAAGTGATCTGACGGCGATGCATTCCATGAGTCTGACGGCGATGTACTACAACTATCTGACAGAGATGTATTCAAGGGATCTGACAGCGATCTATTCCAAGGATCTGACGGCAATGCATTCAAGTGATCTGAAAGCCATGTATTCCACTGATCTGACTGCGATGTATTCCAGGGATCTGACGGCGATGCATTCAAGTGATCTGACAGCGATGTATTCAAATGATCTGATGGCGATGTATTCAAGTGATCTAACAGAGATGTTTAAAGTTATCTGATGGCGATGGATTCCAGGGATCTGATGTCGATGTATTCAAGTCATCTGACAACGATGCATTCCCGTGATCTGACGGCAATCATTCCTGTGATCTGACGGAGATTCATTCAAGTGATCTGACGGAGATGCATTCAAGTGATCTGATGGCGATATATTCCAGTTATCTGTCATCAATGTATTCAAGCGATCTGACGGCGATGAATTCAAGTGATCTGACACCAATATATTCAAGTGATCTGACGGCGATGCATTCAAGTGATCTGACATCAATGTATTCAAGTTATCTGACGGCGATTTATTCAACTGATCTGACGGCGATGTATTCAACCAGTCTGACGGCGATGTATTCAACTGATCTGACGGCGATGCATTCCCGTGATCTGAAGCCGATGTATTTCGCGTTATCTTAAGCCGATGTATTCAAGTGATCTGACAGCGATGCATTCAAGTGATCTGACATTAATGTATTCAACTGATCTGACGGAGATGTATTCTTAGTTATCTGACGGCGATGTATTCTTAGTTATCTGACGGCGATGTATTCTTAGTTATCTGACGGCGATGTATTCAAGAGATCTGACGGCGATGCATTCAAGGGATCTGACAGTGATGCATTCAAGGGATCTGACAGCAGTGCATTCCAGGGATCTAACAGCGATGTATTCAAGTGATCTGATGGCGATGTATTCAAGTGATCTGATGGCGATGTATTCAAGTGATCTGACGGCGATATATTCCACTGATCTGACAGCGATGCATTCCCGTGATCTGAAGCCGATGTATTCCCGTGATCTGAAGCCGATGTATTCCTGTGATCTTTAGCCGATGTATTCCAGTGATCACGGCGATGTATTCCAGTTATCTGACAGCGATGTATTCTCGGGATCTAGCGGCCATTTATTCTAGGGATCTGACAGCGATGTATTCGAGGGATCTGACGGCGATGTATTCCAGCGATCTGACGGCGATGCATTCAAATGATCTGACAGCGATGCATTCAAGTGATCTGACATTAATGTATTCCACTGATCTGAAGGTAATGTATTCAAGTGATCTGACGACGATGCATTCAAGTGATCTGACGGCGATGTATTCCAGGGATCTGACTCTAGGAGAGTAGCAAATTGACCTTTGGTTATCTTTTGGCAGCCTCGTAACTATTGCTTGCCATATTTTGTCTTTTAGTCCTCATATTCCATGAGCGATGGTACTGACAAAGGGGGAAGAACTGCTGTTTTCTGTGTCACAAGCTTAAGAGGGGTCACAAACCTAGGGAAAATCCTCCATATTAAAAGATCTGCCACTGTCACTGTATTCTTTTTAGTCACTACAAATAGCTCCGGCCAATCGCTGTACATATTTTTCTTGTATTGTATTTTTATTTTTTATCTTGTATTGTAATTGTTTATCTTGTATTGTATTCTTTTTTTTTGTATTGTGATTTTTTATCTTGTATTGTATTCTTGCCTCTTGTGTTGTATTCTTTTATCTTGTATTGCATTTTGTTTCCTTGTATTGTATTCTTTTATCTTGTATTGCATTTTTTTTCCTTGTATTGTAATTTTTAATGTTTTCTTGTTTTTATTTTTCTTGTATTGTAATTTTATATCTCTTATTGTAATTTTTTATCTTGTATTGTAATTTTTTTTATCTAGTATTGCAATTTTTTATCTTGTATTGTAATTTTTTATCTTGAATTGGATTTTTTTACTTGTATTGTATGTTTTTTTCTTGTATTGTAATTTTTTATCTTGTATTTTATGTTTTTGTCTTGTATTGTAATTTTTTATCTAGTATTGTAATTTTTTATCTTGTATTGTATTCTTTTTTCTTGTATTGTAATTTTTTTTATCTTGTATTGTAATTTTTTATCTTGTATTGTAATTTTTTATCTTGTATTGTAATTTTTTATCTTGTATTGTATGTTTTTGTCTTGTATTGTAATTTTCTATCTTGTGTTGTAATTTTTTAACTTGTATTATAATTATTTATCTTGTATTGTAATCTTTTATCTTGTATTTTAATTTTTTATCTTGTATTGTAATGTATTTTCTTGTATTGTATTATTTTATTTTGTATTGTATTATTTTTCTTGTATTGTAATTTTTTTATCTCGAATTTTAATTTTTTATCTCGTATTTTAATTTTTTATCTTGTATTGTAATTTTTTATCTTGTATTTAAAGTTTAAACTTTTATTGTAATTTATTTATCTTGTATTGTATTTTTTTTTCTTGTATTGTAATTATTTATCTTGTATTGTATGTTTTCGTCTTGTAGGGTAATTTTTTTTCATCTTGTATTATACTTGTTTATCTTGCATTGTAATTTTTTATCTTGTATTGTATTCTTTTTTCTAGCTTAGTGATTTTTTATCTTGTATTGTATTCTTTTATTATGTATTGTATTTTATCTGTATTGTAATTTTTAATGTTTTATTGTATTCATTTTTCTTGTAGGGTCATTTTTTATCTTGTGTTGTAATTTTTTATCTTGTATTGTAATTTTTTATCTTGTATTGTATTCTTTTTTCTTGTATTATATTTTTGTATCTTGTATTGTCATTTTTTATTGTATTGTCATTTTTTTATTGTATTGTAATTTGTTTGATTGTATTGTAATTTTTATTTTGTATTGTAATTTTTTATTTCGTACTGTATTGTTTTTCGTTTATTGAAAGTTTTATCTTGTAATTTTTTATCTTTTATTGTAATTTTTTATCTTGTTTTGTGATTTTTGATCTTGTTTTGTAATTTTTGATGTTTTATTGTATTCTTTTTTCTTGTATTGTAATTTTTTATCTTGTATTGTAATTTTTTATCTTGTATTCTTTTTTCTTGTATTCTTTTTTCTTGTATTGTAATTATTTATGTTGTATTGAAATTTTTTATCTTGTGTGGTATTTTTTTCTTGTATTGTATTTTAGTATCTTGTATTGTCATTTTTTTTATTGTATTGTAATTTTTTATTTTGTATTGTAATTTTTTATCTTGTATTGCCATTTTTTATCTTGTACTGTAGTTTCTTTATGTATTAAAAGTTTTATCTTGTAATTTTCTATCTTGTATTGTATTTTTTTTCTTGTATTAAAAGTTTTTAGTCTCTTATTGTAATATTTTATCTTGCATTGTATCCTTTTTTCTTGTATTGTAATTTTTTATCTTGTATTCTTATTTTTTTTCTTTTATTGTATTTTTCTTTCTTGCATTGTAATTTTTTATCTTGTATTGTATTCTTTTTTCTTGTATTGTATTTTTTAATCTTGTATTGTCATTTTTTTTATTGTATTGTAATTTTTTATTTTGTATTGTAATATTTTATCTTGTACAGTATTCTTTTTTCTTGTATTGAATGTTTTATCTTTTATTGTAATTTTTCATTGTATTCTTTTTTCTTGTATTCTTTTTTCTTGTATTGTATTTTTGTATCTTGTATTGTCATTTTTTATTGTATTGTCATTTTTTTTAATTGTATTGTCATTTTTATTTTGTATTTTTTAATTTTTTATCTTGTACTGTATTGTGTTTTCTTGTATTTAAAGTTTAAACTTTTATTGTAATCTATTTATCTTGTATTGTATTTTTTTTTCTTGTATTGTAATTATTTATCTTGTATTGTATGTTTTCGTCTTGTAGTGTAATTTTTTTTATGTTGTGTTGTAATGTTTTATCTTGTATTATACTTGTTTATCTTGCATTGTAATTTTTTATCTTGTATTGTATTCTTTTTTTCTTGCTTAGTGATTTTTTATCTTGTATTATCATTTTTTATCTTGTATTGTATTCTTTAATTATGTATTGTATTCTTTTATCTTGTATTGTAATTTTTAATGTTTTATTGTATTCATTTTTCTTGTAGTGTAATTTATGTATCTAGTATTGTAAGTTTGATATTGTATTGTAATTTTTGTATCTTGTATTGTATTCTTTTTTCTTGTATTGTTATTTTTATCTTGTATTGTAATTTTTTATCTTGTATTGTATTCTTTTTTCTTGTATTGTATTTTTGTATCTTTTATTGTATTTTTGTATCTTGTATTGTCATTTTTTATTGTATTGTTATTTTTTTTATTGTATTGTAAGTTTTTTGATTGTATTGTAATTTTTATTTGTATTGTAATTTTTTATTTTGTACTGAATTGTTTTTTCGTTTATTGAAAGTTTTATCTTGTAATTTTTTATCTTTTATTGTAATTATTTATCTTGTTTTGTAATTTTTGATCTTTTATTGTATTCTGTTTTCTTGTATTGAAAGTTTTATCTTTTATTGTAATTTTTTATCTTGTATTGTATTTTTTTTTGATTGTATTGTAATTTTTTTATCTTGTTTTGTATTCATTTTTCTTGTATTTTAATTTTTTATCTCTTATTGTAATTTTTTTATCTTGTATTGCAATTTTTTATCTTGTACTGTGATTTTTTTCTTGTATTGTACTTTTTACTTGTATTGTAATTTTTTATCTTGTATTGTATTCTTTTTTCTTGTATTGTATTTTTTAATCTTGTATTGTCATTTTTTTATTGTATTGTAATTTTTTATTTTGTATTGTAATTTTTTATCTTGTATTCTTTTTTCTTGTATTGAATGTTTTATCTTTTATTGTAATTTTTTATTTTTTATTGTATTTTTTTTCTTGTATTCTTTTTTCTTGTATTGTATTTTTGTATCTTGTATTGTCATTTTTTATTGTATTGTCATTTTTTTTAATTGTATTGTCATTTTTATTTTTTATTGTAATTTTTTATCTTGTACTGTATTGTATTTTCTTGTATTTAAAGTTTCCTTTTATTGTAATTTTTTATCTTGTATTGTATTCTTTTTTCTTGTATTTTAATTATTTATCTTGTATTGTAATTTTTTATCTTGTATTGTATTCTTTTTTCTTGTATTGTATTTTTGTATCTTGTATTGTCATTTTTTATTGTATTGTCATTTTTGTTTATTGTATTGTAATTTTTTTTATTGTATTGTAATTTTTTATTTTGTACTGTATTGTTTTTTCGTTTATTGAAAGTTTTGTAATTTTTTATCTTTTATTGTAATTTTTCATCTTGTTTTGTAATTTTTGATCTTTTATTTTATTCTTTTTTCTTGTATTGAAAGTTTAACTTTTATTGTAATTTTTTATCTTGTATTGTATTCTTTTTTCTTGTATTGTATTTTTTAATCTTGTATTGTCATTTTTTTTATTGTATTGTAAATTTTCTATTTTGTATTGTAATTTTTTTATCTTGTACTGTATTGTTTTTTCTTGTATTGTATTCTTTTTTCTTGTATTGTAATTTTTTATCTTGTATTGTATTCTTTTTTCTTGTATTGTAATTTTTAATCTTGTATTGTTATTCTTTTTTCTTGTATTTTTATTTTTGTAACTTGTATTGTCATTTTTTTATTGTAATTTTTTTATCTTTTATTGTAATTTTTTATCATGTTTTGTTATTTTTGATCTTTTATTGTATGCTTATTCTTGAAAGTTTTTAATGTTTTATTGTATTTTTTTATTTTTTTTTGTAATTTTTTATTATTTATTGTAATTTTTTTATCTTTTATTGTAATTTTTTCATCTTTTATTGTAATTTTTTCATATTGTATTGTAATTGTTTATCTTGTTATGTAATTTTTTATGTTGTATTGTAATTTTTTATCCTGTATTTTATTCTTTTTCTTGTATTGTAATTTTTTATCTTTTATTATATTCTTTTTTCTTGTATTGTAATTTTTTATCTTTTATTGTATACTTTTTTTCTTGTATTGTAATTTTTTTCTCTTATTGTATTCTTTTTTCTTGTATTGTGGTGATCTACGGTCGAACTATTGTGCCAATCTAATGGCGATGCATTGTGTTATCTAATGACCATGTATTACAGTGATCTAATAACGATGTATTCAAGTTATCTGACAGCAATGTATTCAACTGATCTGACAGCGATGTATTCAAGTGATCTGACAGCGATGTATTCAAGGGATCTGACGGCAATGTATTACAGCGATCTGACGGCGATATATTAGAAGTGATCTGACGGCAATGTATTTTAGTAATCTGACGGCGATGCATTCCCGTGATCTGTCAGCGATGTATTAAAGTGATCTGACGGCGATGTATTCCAGGGATCTGACGGCGATGTATTCCAGGGATCTGATAGCGATGTATTCAAGTGATCTGTCAGCGATGCATTCAAGTGATCTGACGGCAGTGTATTCAAGCAATCTGACGGCGATGAATTCAAGTGATCTGACAGCAATATATTGCAGTGATGTGACGGCAATATATTCCAGTGATCTGACGGCAATGTATTACAGGTATCTGACGGCGATGAATTCCCGTGATCTGACAGCGATGCATTCACGTGATCTGTCGGTGATGTATTCACGTGATGTGACAGCCATGTATTAAAGTGATCTGACGGCGATGCATTCCCGTGATCTGTCGGTGATGTATTCAAGTGATCTGACGGCGATGTATTCCAGGGATCTGACAGCAGAGTATTCAAGTGATCTGTCAGCGATGCATTCAAGTGATCTGTCAGCGATGCATTCAAGTGATCTGACGGCGATGCATTCAAGTGATCTGACGGCGATGCATTCAAGTGATCTGACGGCGTTGTATTAAAGTTATCTAACAGTGATGTATACAAGGGATCAGGCGGCGATGTATTCCAAGAATTTGACGGCGATCTATTCAAGTGATCTGACGGCGATGCATTCAAGTTATCTGACGGCCGTGTATTCCAGTGATCTGACGGCGATGTATTCCAGGGATCTGACGGCGATGTATTCCAGCGATCTGTTGGCGAGGCATTCAAGTAATCTGACTGCGATGTATTTAAGTGATCTGACGGCGATGTATTCAAGTGATCTGACGGCGATGTATTCAAGTGATCTGTCAGCGATGCATCTAAGTGATCTGATGGCGATGCATTCAAGTAATCTGACGGCGATGTATTCAAGGGATCTGAAGCTAGGAGAGTAGCAAATTGACCTTAGGTTATCTTTTGGCAGCCTCGTAACTCTCGCATCCTCTATTTTGTCTTTTAGTCCTCATATTCCATGAGCGAAGTTTCTGACAAAGGGGAAGAACTGCTGTTTTCTGGGTCACAAGCTGAAGAGGGGTCACAAACCTAGGGAAAATCCTCTGTATTAAAAGATCTGCCACTTTCACTGTATTCTTATTAGTCACTACAAATAGCTTCAGCCAATCGCTGTACATATTTTTCTTGTATTGTATTTTTATTTTTTATTGTATTGTTTTTATCTTGTATTGTAATTATTTCATCTTTCTTTTTTTTATTGTAATGTTTTATCTTGTATTTTTATTTTTTTATCTTGTATTATAATTGTTTATCTTGTATTGTATTCTTTTTTGTTGTATTGTGATTTTTTATCTTGTATTGTATTCTTGTATCTTGTATTGTATGTTTTTTCTTGTATTGTAGTTTTTAATGTTTTATTTGTATTTATTTTTCTTGTATTGTAATTTTTTATCTCTTATTGAAAAGATTTATCTTGTATTGTAATTTTTTATCTTGTATTGTATTCTTTTTTCTTGTATTGTATTTTCTTGTATTGTAATTTTTTTTATCTTTTATTGTTTACTAGCGGGGCTACCCGGCGTTGCTCGGGGTCATAAAAACATATAATTGAAGAGAAATCGCGTGTGTAACATCTTTATATTCAAACTTCGATTTCCCCCCTCCTCTATAGCCGTCTCTTTATCTTTCTACCTTTCTCTTCCCTGGTCGCCCCATTTCACCGCTACTTTCTCATTTTGCATTTTGCGAAAGCTGCTTCTTCCCCACCATTTCTCCTACGTTTTCCAGGGCAATAGTATGACATATTTCTATAAAAAGTACCACCTCTATCTGCGCTTTCTATATAGGTACTTATCTCCGCTCCGATATTCATACTATATACGTATGTATCGCCACAATGGTGCGCAGACTATATACGTACCTACTGTCGCCCCAGTGCACATACTATATACGTACCTATTGCCGCCCCGGTGCATATACTATAAAAGTACCTATTGCCGCCCCAGTATGCATGCGATATACGTACCTATCGCTGCCCCAGTGTGAATGATACTTACGTACCTATCGCAGCCCAAGTGCGAATGCGAAATACGCATCTATCACCGGCCCAGTGCGAATACTATACCGCAGAAGCCTCGTGGTCCTATACCGCAGAAGCACCCAACCCCTGGTTGCTATACCACAGAAGCATCGTAATTTTATACTGCAGAGCACCCCCCTGGGTGCCATACCGCAGAAGCAACGCCCTGGGTGCCATACTGCAGAAGCACTCCCAGGGTGCCATACCACAGAAGCAGCCTCCTGGTTGCCATACCGCAGAAGCCTCAGGTTCCTATTCTGCAAAAACACCCCCCGAGTGCCATACAAACAGAAGCACCCCCTCCCCCCCGTTGCTATACTGCAGAAGCCTCGTGGTCCTATACTGAGGAAGCACCTCCACCAGGTGCTATACCGCATAAACCTCGTGGTCCTATACCGCAGAAGCACCCTACCTTTAGCTGCTATACCGCAGAAGCTTCAAGTTCCTATACTGCAGAAGCAACCCCCCGGGTGCTATACCATAGAAGCACACCCCTATACCGCAGAAAAACCCCCTGAGTGCCATACCGCTGAAGCCTCAGGTTCCTATACCGCAGAAGCACCACCCTCCGGTTGCTATACCACAGAAGTACCCACCAGTTGCTATACTGCAGAAGCACCCCCCCCCCGGTTTCTATACCGCAGAAGCACCCCCCGGGTGCCATACCGCAGAAGCACACCCTAAGTGCCATACCGCAAATACCTCAGGTTTCTATACCGCAGAAGCACCCCTCCCCCGCCTGCCATACTGCAGAAGCCTCAAGTTCCTATACCGCAGAAGCACTCCTCTGGTCCCCTACCGCAGAAGCCGCAGGTTCCTATACCGCAGAAGCACTCCCCAGGTTCAATACCGCAGAAGCTACTACTGAAATAACCCCACTCCTTTTCATCTGCAAAATAGTCAAAAAAGGAAAGAAGATGGTGTTAAAATATTTTCCAAACCTATCACTACAGTAGCTCTATCTACGATATTGCGCACTTTTCTCCCAGACAACACCGAGTACTTTGAAAATAAAGGAGGCCTCCTGAGCACTACTGAAATCACTTAGGTACTCTCCCTCCTTTTCATCTGCAAAATAGTCCAAAGGGAAACGAAGATGGTGTTAAAATATTATCCAAACCTATCACAACAGTAGCTCTATCTAGGACATTGAGAAATTTTCTCCCAAACAACTCCGAGTACTTTTAAAATCAAAGAGGCCTCCTGAGCACTACTGAATTCCTTTAGGTATCCTGTCTCCTTCTGATCTGCCAAATAGTCCAAAGTGGAACAGAAGATGGCGTTAAAATATTTTCCAAACCTATCACTACAGTAGCTCTATCTAGAACATTGAGCACTTTTCTCCCGGACAACGCCGAGTACTTTGATAATCAAGGAAGCCTCCTGAGCACTACTGAAATTACTTAGGTATCCACCCTTCTTTTCATCTGCCAAATAGTCCAAAGGGGAATGAAGATGGCATTTAAAAAAATTTCAAAACCTATCACTACAGTAGCTCTATTATAGATATTGAGCACTTTTCTTCCGGACAACGCTGAGTACTTTGAAAATCAAGGAAGCGTCCTGAGCACGACTGAAATCACTCTTATCGATGATCCCATCCTTTTCAGCGTAGATGCTTTTAAAATATTATCCAAACCTGTCACTACAGTAACTCTATCTAGGACATTGAGAGATTTTCTCCCGGACAACGCCGAGTTCTTTGAAAATCAAAGAGGCCTCCTGAGCACTACTGAAATTACATCGATTTCCCCATCCTTTTCAGCGTAGATGCTGTTAAAATATCATCAAAACCTATCACTACAGTAACTCTATCTAGGACATTGAGCACTTTTCTCCCGGACAACGCCGAGTACTTCGAAAATCAAGGAGGCCTCCTGAGCATTACTGAAATTACTTAGGTATCCTCCCTCCTTTTTATCTGCAAAATAGTCTAAAGGGTAACGAAGAGGGCGTTAAAATATTTTCCAAACCTATCACTACAGTAGCTCTATCTAGGACATTGAGCACTTTTCTCCCGAACAACGCCGAGTACTTTAAAAATCAAGAGGGCCCTCTGAGCACTACTGAAATAACTTAGGTATTCTCCCTCCTTTTCATCTGCAAAATAGTCCAAAGCAGAAAAAGATGGCGTTAAAATATTTTCCAAACCTATCACTACAGTAGCTCTATCTAGGATATTGAGCACTTTTCTCCCGGACAACGCCGAGTACTTTGAAAATCAAGGAGGCCTCCTGAGCACTAATGAAATTACTTAGGTATCCTCCCTCTTTTTCATCTGCAAAATAGTCCAAAGGGGACAGAAGATTGCGTTAAAATATTTTCCAAACCTATCACTACAGTAGCTCTATCTAGGATATTGAGCACTTTTCTCCCGGACAACGCCGAGTACTTTGAAAATCAAGGAGGCCTCCTGAGCACTACTGAAATTACTTAGGTATCCTTCCTCTTTTTCATCTGCAAAATAGTCCAAAGGGGATAGAAGATTGCGTTAAAATATTTTCCAAACCTATCACTACAGTAGCTCTATCTAGGATATTGAGCACTTTTCTCCCGGACAACGCCGAATACTTTGAAAATCAAGGAGGCCTCCTGAGCACTACGTAAATTACTTAGGTATCCTCCCTCCTTTTCATCTGCAAAATAGTCCAAAGGTTAACGAAGATGGCGTTAAAATATTTTCAAAACCTATCACTACAGTAGTTCTATCTAGGATATTGAGCACTTTTCTCCCGGACAACGCCGAATACTTTGAAAATCAAGGAGGCCTCCTGAGCACTACGTAAATTACTTAGGTATCCTCCCTCCTTTTCATCTGCAAAATAGTCCAAAGGGGATCGAAGATGGCGTTAAAATATTTTCCAAACCTATCACTACAGTAGCTCTATCTAGGATATTGAGCACTTTTCTCCCGGACAACGCCGAGTACTTTGAAAATCAAGGAGGCCTCCTGAGCACTACTGAAATTACTTAGGTATCCTCCCTCTTTTTCATCTGCAAAATAGTCCAAAGGGGATAGAAGATTGCGTTAAAATATTTTCCAAACCTATCACTACAGTAGCTCTATCTAGGATATTGAGCACTTTTATCCCGGACAACGCCGAGTACTTTGAAAATCAAGGAGGCCTCCTGAGCACTACGTAAATTACTTAGGTATCCTCCCTCCTTTTAATCTGCAAAATAGTCCAAAGGGGATCGAAGATGGCGTTAAAATATTTTCCAAACCTATCACTACAGTAGCTCTATCTAGGATATTGAGCACTTTTCTCCCGGACAACGCCGAATACTTTGAAAATCAAGGAGGCCTCCTGAGCACTAATGAAATTACTTAGGTATCCTCCCTCCTTTTCATCTGCAAAATAGTCCAAAGGGGAACGAAGATGGCGTTAAAATATTTTCCAAACCTAACACTACAGTAGCTCTATCTAGGATATTGAGCACTTTTCTCCCGGACAACGCCGAGTACTTTGCAAATCAAAGAGGCCTCATGAGCACTACTGAAATTACTTAGGTATCCTCCCTCCTTTTCATCTGCAAAATAGTCCAAAGGTTAACGAAGATGGCGTTAAAATATTTTCCAAACCTATCACTACAGTAGCTCTATCTAGGATATTGAGCACTTTTCTCCCGGACAACGCCGAGTACTTTGAAAATCAAGGAGGCCTCCTGAGCACTACGTAAATTACTTAGGTATCCTCCCTCCTTTTCATCTGCAAAATAGTCCAAAGGGGATCGAAGATGGCGTTAAAATATTTTCCAAACCTATCACTACAGTAGCTCTATCTAGGATATTGAGCACTTTTCTCCCGGACAACGCCGAGTACTTTGAAAATCAAGGAGGCCTCCTGAGCACTACTGAAATTACTTAGGTATCCTCCCTTTTTTTCATCTGCAAAATAGTCCAAAGGGGATAGAAGATTGCGTTAAAATATTTTCCAAACCTATCACTACAGTAGCTCTATCTAGGATATTGAGCACTTTTATCCCGGACAACGCCGAGTACTTTGAAAATCAAGGAGGCCTCCTGAGCACTACTGAAATTACTTAGGTATCCTTCCTCTTTTTCATCTGCAAAATAGTCCAAAGGGGATAGAAGATTGCGTTAAAATATTTTCCAAACCTATCACTACAGTAGTTCTATCTAGGATATTGAGCACTTTTCTCCCGGACAACGCCGAATACTTTGAAAATCAAGGAGGCCTCCTGAGCACTACGTAAATTACTTAGGTATCCTCCCTCCTTTTAATCTGCAAAATAGTCCAAAGGGGATCGAAGATGGCGTTAAAATATTTTCCAAACCTATCACTACAGTAGCTCTATCTAGGATATTGAGCACTTTTCTCCCGGACAACGCCGAATACTTTGAAAATCAAGGAGGCCTCCTGAGCACTACGTAAATTACTTAGGTATCCTCCCTCCTTTTCATCTGCAAAATAGTCCAAAGGGGATCGAAGATGGCGTAAAAATATTTTCCAAACCTGACACTACAGTAGCTCTATCTAGGATATTGAGCACTTTTCTCCCGGACAACGCCGAATACTTTGAAAATCAAGGAGGCCTCCTGAGCACTACGTAAATTACTTAGGTATCCTCCCTCCTTTTCATCTGCAAAATAGTCCAAAGGGGATCGAAGATGGCGTTAAAATATTTTCAAAACCTATCACTACAGTAGCTCTATCTAGGATATTGAGCACTTTTCTCCCGGACAACGCCGAATACTTTGAAAATCAAGGAGGCCTCCTGAGCACTACGTAAATTACTTAGGTATCCTCCCTCCTTTTCATCAGCAAAATAGTCCAAAGGGGATCGAAGATGGCGTTAAAATATTTTCCAAACCTATCACTACAGTAGCTCTATCTAAGATATTGAGCACTTTTCTCCCGGACAACGCCGAATACTTTGAAAATCAAGGAGGCCTCCTGAGCACTACGTAAATTACTTAGGTATCTTCCCTCCTTTTTATCTGCAAAATAGTCCAAAGGGGATCGAAGATGGCGTTAAAATATTTTCCAAACCTATCACTACAGTAGCTCTATCTAGGATATTGAGCACTTTTCTCCCGGACAACGCCGAGTACTTTGAAAATCAAGGAGGCCTCCTGAGCACTACTGAAATTACTTAAGTATCCTCCCTCTTTTTCATCTGCAAAATAGTCCAAAGGGGATAGAAGATTGCGTTAAAATATTTTCCAAACCTATCACTACAGTAGCTCTATCTAGGATATTGAGCACTTTTCTCCCGGACAACGCCGAGTACTTTGAAAATCAAGGAGGCCTCCTGAGCACTACTGAAATTACTTAGGTATCCTCCCTCCTTTTTATCTGCAAAATAGTCCAAAGAGTAACGAAGATGGCGTTAAAATATTTTCCAAACCTATCACTACAGTAGCTCTATCTAGGATATTGAGCACTTTTCTCCCGGACAACGCCGAGTACTTTGAAAATCAAGGAGGCCTCCTGAGCACTACTGAAATTACTTAGGTATCCTCCCTCCTTTTCATCTGCAAAATAGTCCAAAGGGTAACGAAGATGGCGTTAAAATATTTTCCAAACCTATCACTACAGTAGCTCTATCTAGGATATTGAGCAGTTTTTTCCCAGACAACGCCGAGTATTTAAAAAAATCAAGGAGGCTTCTGGAGCAGTAATGAAATCACTCTTACCGATCCACCCCCCCCCCCGCTTTTCATCTGCAAAATAGTCCCAAGAGAAACGTAGAAGCTGTTATTCGGCATTCCCCGGTAGGGGCGCCTCAGGCAGTAAGCAATAAACTTACTCCTCCCCAAAGAGGGGAGGCAAAGCCTGGGAGTGTGGACCTCCTAGAACTGCACATGACAAACTCATAGACCGGCGGAATGAAGCCCCGATGGCCAAGACGATTCCAGTTTATGGGGTGCAGTATCCATCGGAAGATACTACACCTTGATATTAGCCAAAAGAAGTGAATTAATGTAATTTTCGGTAAAAAAAAAAATGGCGTCTAAAAGCTATGTTGAATTAGAGAAAAACGGTCTGGGGGAGTTTAAAATTATTTGTTGATATTCAAAACTAATGTAATAAGTTGTTAAATAGTATTATACAATGTTTGTTGAAAGAAAATCATAGTTATTATTACTTGTTAATTTAATAATGTAATTTAAACAGTGTCTAGTGGATAGACCGCTGTTCAGGTGTAGATTGGTTATATATACCTCAGTAAATAACCTCAAAATTTTGAATTTCGGATCCTTTGTTGGCCTTTTGGCTAAGATCAAAGTGTAGTATCTGTTCTCGGCATTTTTGCCTTGAGATCAAGTGTATTATCTAGTCCTATCCGATAGGTGTCGATCTTACACTCTCGAATCAAAAATCAGATTATCATTTTATTTTTTAATCCCTTTTCCTTTTGGGCATTTCTGCTCCCCTAAAGTACAGGCTAATACGCTCCCAAGTGTCGGGCTATTTCGCCTGAGGCGCCCCACCGTCGAATACCGATACCCCCCTCCCCAAATGTTTCCTAAGGCGCCCCACCGCCCCCAGATTTGGCCTGAGACGCTCATACCGGCGAATGCCGACATTCCCACATCCCCAGATTTGGCCTGAGGCGCTCATACCGGCGAATGCCGACACTCCCCCCCCCCAATTTGGCCTGAGGCGCTCACACCGGCGAATGTCGACACTCCCCCTCCCCAGATTTGGCCTGATGCGCCCCAACGGCGAATGTCGACACTCCTCTTCCCCTAAATTTCGCCTGAGGCGCTCATACCGGCAAATGCCGACACCCCCCTCCCCAGATTTGGCCTGAGGCGCTCATACCGGAGAATGCTGACACACCCCCTCCCCCAAATTTGGCCTGAGGAGCCCCGCCACCGAATACCGACACTCTCCCTCCCCCCCCAAATTTGGCGTGAGGCGCCCTATTGCCGAATGCCGACACTCCCCCATCCCCAGATTTGGCCTGAGGCGCTCATACCAGCGAATGCCGACATTCCCCCTCCTCAGATTTGGCCTGTAGCGCTCACATCGGTGAATGCCGACATTTCCCCCCCCCCCCCCCCTATTTGGCCTGAAAGGAGGAGGTAATGCCTGGAAGTATAACAGAACGGCCATAGTGAGGAAGGGAGGGGGGAAGGAATAATAGCGTCTATTAATAATTAAGAAAGAAAGTGTGGGAGTGAGAGGGAAAGAAGAAAGAAAGAAAAAAAATGGTTGTAGTGTGAGTGAATTTCTACCCGCCACTCCCTTACTCTGACGTCATATCTGGTTTATCGTGACTTTGCATTATTTTTCTTCTCAAATTAGTATAAATAACGTTGAAAAATGGAGTTAAAAGCCACCCCCCATTGGAGAAAAGTGCTCAGTCGACCCCGGAAGAGTCAATTTTTTTTTTCCGGTTCCGAGATATTACACGCGTCTGGGCTGGCCGGTGGGAATGATGTCACCCGTGTGACCGTGTGTTGGGTACTTTCGGAGGAGAAGCTTTACATACATACATACATACATACATACATACATACATACATACAGACAGGTGACGTTTATATAATAGATTTGGTATTGTAATTGTTAATCTTGTATTGTAATTGTTAATCTTGTATTGTATTATTTTTTCTTGTATAGTAATTTTTTTTATCTTGTATTGTAATTTATTTTTTTGTATTGTATTCTTTTTTCTTGTATTGTAATTATTTATTTGTATTGTATTATTTTATCTTGTATTGCATTTTTGTATCTCGAATTTTATTTTTTTATCTGGTATTTTAATTTTTTATCTTGTATTGACATTTTTTAGCTTGTATTGTATTCTTTTTTCTTGCTTAGTGATTTTTTATCTTGTATTATCATTTTTTATCTTGTATTGTATTCTTTTATTATGTATTGTATTCTTTTATCTTGTATTGTAATTTTTAATATTTTATTGTATTCATTTTTCTTGTAGTATCATTTTTTTTGTATTGTAATTTTTTTATCTATTATTGTTATTTTGATCTTGTATTGTAATTTTTTTTATCTTGTATTGTAATTTTTTTTCATCTTGTATTGTATATTTTTTCTTGTATTGTATTCTTTTTACTTGTATTGTTATTTTTTATTTTATATTGTAATATTTTATCTTGTATTGTAATTATTTATTCCAGTGATCTGACGGCGATGTATTCCAGTGATCTGACGGCGATGTATTCCCGTGATCTGAAGCCGATGTATTCAAGTTATCTGATGGCAATGTATTCCAGTGATCTGATGGCGATGTATTCCAGTGATCTGACGGCGATGTATTCCACTGATCTGATGGCGATGTATTCTAGTTATCTGACGACAATGTATTCCAGGGATCTGACGGCGATGTATTCAAGTGATCTGAGAGCCATGCATTACTGTGATCTGACGGCGATGCATTCAAGTTATCTGACGGCGATTCATTCAAGTGATCTGACGGCGATGCATTCAAGTGAGTTGATGGCGAGGCATTCAAGTCAGTTGACGGCGATGCATTCAAATGATCTGACAGCAATGCAGTCAAGTGATCTGACGGCAATGTATACTAGTGATCTGACATCAATGTATTAAAGTGATCTGACGGCGATGCAGTACAGTTATCTGACATCTATGTATTCAACTGATCTGACGGCGACGTATTCAACTGATCTGATAGCGACGTATTCAACTGATCTGATGGCGATGTGTGCAACTGATCTGACAGCGATGTATTCAATTGATCTGATGGCTATGTATCCAACTGATCTGACGGCGATGCATTCCTGTGATCTGAAGCCGATGTATTGCAGTGATCTGATGACTATGTATTCAAGTGATCTGACAGCCATGTATTCCAGTGATCTGACGTTGATGTATTCAAGTGATCTGAAAGCGATGCATTCAAGTGATCTGCCAGCGATGCATTCACAGGATCTGACGGCGATGTATTCCAGTGATCAGACGGCAATGTATTTAAGTGATCGGACAGCGATGTATTCCAGTTATCTGATGGCGATGTATTCCAGGGATCTGACGGCGATATAGTCAAGTGATCTGACGGCGATATAGTCAAGTGATCTGACGGCGATATAGTCAAGTCATCTGACGGCGATGTTACTAAAGGATCTGACGGCAATGTATTCCAGGGATCTGGCCCCGATGCATTCAATTGATTTGACTGCGATGCCTTCAAGTGATCTGACGGCGATGCATCGAAGTGATCTAATAGCGATGAATTCATTGATCTGACAGCAGTGTATTCCAGTTATCTGATGGCGATGCATTCAAGTAATCTGACGGCGATCCATTTCAGGGATCTAACAGCAGTGTATTCAAGTTATCTGACGGCGATGTATTCAAGGGATCTGACGGCGATGTATACCAAGGATCTGACGCCGATGAATTCTAGTGATCTGACAGCCATGTATTCAAGTGATTTGACGGCAATGTATTGTAGTGATCTGACAGCGATGCATTCCCGTGATCTGTAGCCGATGTATTCCAGTGATCTGACGGTGATGTATTCCAGGGATTAGACGGCAGTGTATTCCTGTGATCTGAAGACGATGTATTCAAGTTATCTGATGGCGATGTATTCCAGTGATCTGATAGCAATGTATTCCAGTGATCTGACGAAAATGTATCCCAGGAATCTGACGGCGATGTATTCAATTGATCTAACGGCGATGTATTCAAGTGATCTGACAGCCATGTATTCAAGTAATCTGACGGCCATGCATTCCCGTGATCTGCCGACGATTTATTCAAGTGATCTGACGGCGATGTATTCCAGGGATTTAACAGCTATGTAGTCAAATTATCTGACGGCGATGCATTCAAGTGATCTGTGGGCAATATATTCAAGAGATCTGATGGCAATGTATTTAAGTGATCTGACGGCGATGTATTCCAGGGATCTGACGGAGATGTATTCAAGTGATCTGACGGCAGTGTATTCAAGTTATCTGACGACGAGGTATACCAAGGATCTGACGGCGATGTATACCACAGATCTGACGGCGATGTATACCACGGATCTGACGGCAATGTATACCAGGTATATCATGGCGATGTATACTAGGGATCTGACGGCCATGTATTCCAAGGATCTGACGTCGAGGCATTATAGTGATCTGACGGTGATGCATTCCAGTGATCTGACGGCGATGTATTCAACTGATCTGACAGCGATGTATTCCAAGGATCTGACAGCGATGTATTCCAAGGATCTGACAGCGATGTATTCCAAGGATCTGATAGCGATGCATTAAAGTGATTTTCCGGCGATGCATTCTAGTGATCTGACAGCGATGCATTCAAGTAATCTGACAACAATGTATTCCAAAGATCTGACTGCGATGTATTCCAGTGATCTTACAGCAGTGTATTCCAGGGATGTGACGGCGATGCATTCCCGTGATCAGACGGCGATTCGTTAAAGTGATCTGACATCGATGCTTTCAAGTGAGTTGACGGCAAGGCATTCAAGTGAGTTGACAGCAAGGCATTCAAGTAAGTTGACGGCAAGGCATTCAAGTGAGTTGACGGCGATGCATTCAAATTATCTGACAGCGATGAATTCAAGTAGTCTGACGGCAATGGAGTCCAGTAATCTGACAGCAATGTATACTAGTGATCTGACATCAATGTAGTAAAGTTATCTGACAGCGATGCCTTCAAGTTATCTGACACTAATGTATTCAACTGATCTGACCGCGATGTATTCAACTGATCTAACGGCGATGTATTCAACTGATCTGACGGCGATGCATTCCCGTGATCTGAAGATGATGTATTCTAGTGATCTGACGGCTATGTATTCAAGTGATCTGACAGCCATGTATTCCAGGGTTCTGACGGCGATGTATTCAAGTGATCTGTCAGCAATCTATTAAAGTGATCTGATGTCAATGTATTCCAGTGATCTGATGGTGATTTATTAAAGTTATCTGACAGCGATGTATTCAAGGGATCTGACGGCGATGTATTCCAGGGATCTGACATCAATGTATACAGGTTATCTGACCCCGATGTATTCAACTAATCTGACACCGATGTATGCAACTGATCTGACGCCAATATATTCCAGTAATCTGACGGCGATGCATTCAAGTTATCTGACGGCGATGCATTCCAGTGATCTGTAGTGGATGTATTCAAGTTATCTGATGGCGATGTATTCAAGCTATCTGATGGCGATGTATTCCAGTGATCTGACGGCAGTGCATTCAAGTGATCTGATAGGGATGTATTCCAGTGATCTGACGACGATGCATTCCTGTCATCTGACGGCAGTGTATTCACGTGATCTGACAGCGATGCATACCTGTTATCTGACGGCGATGCATTCAAGTTATCTGACGGCGATGCATTCAAGTTATCTGACGGCGATGCATTCAAGTTATCTGACGGCGATGCATTCAAGTTATCTGACTGTGATGCATTCAAGAGATGTGACTGCGATGCATTCAAGTGATCTGACGGCAATTAATTCCAGTAATCTGACATCAATGTGATCAAGCGATCTGACGGCAATGTATTAATGTTATCTGACGGCGATGCATTCAAGTGATCTGACGGCGATTCATTCAAGTGATCTGACATCAATGTGTTCAAGTTATCTGATGGCAGTGTATTCAACTAATCTGACGGCAATGTATTCAACTGATCTGACGGCAATGCATTCAAGTTATCTGACGGCAATGTATTTAAGTGATCTGACATCAATGTATTCAAGTAATCTGACGACGATGCTTTCAAGTAATCTGACATCAATGTATTCAAGTTATCTGACGACAATTCATTCAACTGATCAGACGGCGATGTATTCAACGGAGGTACAGCTATGTATGCAACTGATCTGACGGCAATGTATTCAAGTGATCTGACGGCGATGCATTCCCGTTATCTGAAGCCGATGTATTCCAGGGATCTGACGGCAGATGTATTCCAGTGATCTGACGGCTATGTATTCCAGTGATCTGACGGCTATGCATTCCTGTTATGTGACGGCGATGCATTCAAGTTAGTTGATGGCGAGGCATTCAAGTTATCTGACGGCGAGGCATTCAAGTTATCTGACGGCGATGCATCTAAGTTATCTGACGGTGATGCATTCAAGTGATCTGACTGCGATGCATTCAAGTGATCTGATGGCAATGTATTCCAGTAATCTGATATCTATGTATTCAAGCGATCTGACGGCGATGCATTCAAGTGATCTGACATCAATGAATTCAAGTTATCTGACGGCGATGTATTCAACTGATCTGACGGCGATGTATCGTACTGATCTGACGGTAATGCATTGAATTGATCTGACGGCAATGCATTCAAGTGATCTGACGGCGATGCATTCCAGTGATCTGAAGCTGATGTATTGAAGTTATCTGATGGTGATGTATTCCAGTGGTCTGACGGCGATGTATTTCAGTGATCTGACGTTGATGTATTCAAGTGATCTGACAGCTATGTATTCAAGTGATCTGACAGCTATGTATTCAAGTGATCTGACAGCGATGTATTCCAGTTATCTGACAGCGATTCATTCAAGTGATCTGATGGCGATGACTTCAAAGGATCTGACTACGATGTATTCAAGTGATCTGACTACGATGTATTCCAGGGATCTGACAGCGATGTATACATGGGATCTGACAGCAATGTATACATGGGATCTGACAGCGATGTATACATGGGATCTGACAGCAATGTATACATGGGATCTGACAGCGATGTATACATGGGATCCCACGGCGATGCATTCATGGGATCTCACGGCAGTGCATTCATGGGATCTGACGGCGATGCATTCATAGGATCTGACTGCGATGTATACCAGGGATCTGACGGCGATGTATTCCAGGGATATGACGGCGATATATTCAATTTATCTGACAGCTAGGAATTCCTGTGATCTGACGGCAATGTAGTCAAGTGATTTGACGGCGATGCATTCAAGTGAGTTGACAGCTAAGCATTCCAGTGAGCTGACGGCAATGTATTCCAGGGATCTGACAGTGATGTATTCCAGTGATCTGACCGCGATGTATTCCAGGGATCTGACAGCGATGTATTCCAGTGATCTGACCGCGATGCATTCCTGTTATATGACGGCGATGCATTCAAGTGATCTGACAACAGTGCATTGAAGTGAGTGTACGGCAAAGCATTGAAGTGATTTGACGGTGATGCATTAAAGTTATCTGACGGCGATACATTCAAGTGATATGACATCAATGTATTCAAGCAATCTGACGGCGATGTATTCAAGTTTCCGACATGAATGCATTCAACTGATCTGACATCAATGTATTCAAGTTATCTGACGGCGATGTATTCAAGTGATATGACGGCGATGTATTCAAGTGATCTGACGGTGATGTATTCAAGTGATCTGACAGCGATGAATTCAAAAGATATGACGGTTATCTATTCCAACGGTTTGATATATTCAAGTGATCTGACAGCGATGTAATCCAGGGATCTGACTGCGATGTAGTCAAGTCATCTGACGGCAATGTAGTGAAGTCATCAGACGGCGATGTAGTCAAGTCATCCGACGGCGATATAGTAAAGTCATCCGACGGCGATGTAGTCAATGCATCCGACGGTGATGTAGTCAAGTCCTCCGACGGCAATGTAGTCAAGTCCTCCAACAGCGATGTAGTCACGTCATCCGACAGCGATGTATTGAACTGATCTGACGGCAGTGTATTCAAGTAATCTTATGGCGATGCATTTCAAGCATCTAACGGCAAACTATTCCAGTGATCTGACAGCGATGTATTCCGGTGATCTGACGGCGATGTATTCAAGGGATCTGACGGCGATGTAATCCAAGGATCTGATATCAATGTATTTAAGTGATCTGACAGCGATGTATTCAAGTGATCTGACGGCGATGTATTCCAGTGATCTGACTGCAATGCATTCAAGTTATCTGACGGTGATGCATTCAAGTGATCTGACTGCAATGCATTCAAGTTATCTGACTGCGATGCATTCAAGTGATCTGATGGCAATGTATTAAAGTTATCTGCTAGCGATGTATTCAAGTTATCTGACATCAATGTATTCAAGTTATCTGACGCCGATGTATTCAACTGATCTGACGGCGATGCATTCCAGTGATCTGAAGCAACTGTATTGAAGTTATCTGACTGCGATGTATACCAGGGATCTTACAACGATGTATACCAGGGATCTGAAAGCGATGTATTCAAGTGATCTGACAGCGATGTATTCATGGGATCTGACGGCAATCTATTCCAGTGATCTGACGGCGATATATTCCAGTGATCTGACGGCAATGTATTCAAGTGATCTGACAGCGATGTATTCAAGTGATCTGACGGCAATGTATTCAAGCGATCTGATGGCAATGCATTCAAGTGATCTGATGGCGATGCATTCAAATGATCTGCCGGGGATGTATTCAAGTGATCTGAGAGCGATGTATTCAAGTGATCTGACGGCGATGCATTAAAGTGATCTGACGGCAGTGTATTCTAGGGATCTGACGGCAAGTTATTCATGGGATCTGACGGTTATGTATTCAAGTGATCTGACGGCGATGTATTCAATTGATCTAACGGCGATGTATTCAAGTGATCTGACGGCGATGCATTCAAGTGATCTGACGGCGATGCATTCAAGTGATCTGACGGCGATGTATTCAATTGATCTAACTGCGATGCATTCCAAGGATCTGACGGCAATGCATTCCAAGGATCTGACGGTGATGTATTTAATTGATCTGACGGCGATGTATTCCAGGGATCTGACAACAATGTATTCAAGCAATGTGACAGCGATGCATTCAAGTGATCTGCCGGCAATGTACTGAAGTGATCTGATTGCGATACATTCAAGTGATCTGACAGTGATGCATTCAAGTGATCTGACGGCGATGCATTAAAGTGATCTTACGGCAGTGTATTCAAGTGATCTGAGGGCGATGTATTCAAGTGATCTGACGGTGATGAATTCCAGAGATCTGATGGTGATGTATTCCAGGGATCTGACTGCGCTTCATCTAAGTGATCTGACGGCAATGCATCAAGTGATCTGTCGGCGATGCATTCAAGTGATCTGACGGCGATGTATTCAAGGGATCTGACGGCAGTGTATACATGGGATCTGACGGCGATGTATACATGGGATCTGACGGCGATGTATTCCAGGGATCTGACGGCGATGTATTCTAGGGATCTGACAGCGATGTATTCAACTGATGTAGGGCAATGCATTCAATGATCTGACGGCGATTCAATCCAGTGATCTGAACCCGATGTATTGAAGTTATCTGATGCTGATGTATTGAAGTGATCTGACGGCAATGTATTCAACTGACGTGACGGCGATGTATTCAACTAATTTGACAGCAATGTATTCAAGTGGTCAGAAGACGATGTATTAAAGTTATGTAACAGCGATGTATTCAAGTGATCAGACGGCGATGTATTCCAGGGATCTGACGCCGATGTATTCAAGCTATCTGACGGCGATGCATTTAAGTGATCTGACGGCGATGCATTCAAGTGATCTGCAGGAGATGTATTCAAGTGATCTGACGGCGATGTATACAAGTGATCTGACGGCGATGTATACAAGTGATCTGATGGCTATGCGTTCAAGTGATCTGTCAGCGATGTATTCCAGGGATCTGATGTCAATGTATTCATGGGATCTGACGTCAATGTATTCAAGTGATCTGACGGCTATGTATTCAAGTGATCTGACGGCTATGTATTCAAGTGATCTGACTGCTATTTATTCAAGTGATCTAACGGCTATTTATTCAAGTGATCTGACGGCGATCCATTCAAGTGATATGACGGCGATGCATTCCAAAGATCTGACTGCGATGTATTCAATTGATCTGACGGTGATGTATTCCAGTGATCTGACGTCTATATATTCAAGCAATCTGACTGCGATGCATTCAAGCGATCTGACGCCGATGCATTAAAGTTACCTGCCAGCGATGTATTGAAGTGATCTGCCAGCGATGTATTCAAGTGATCTGACGGCGATGCATTCAAAGGATCTGACGGCGATGTATTCAAGTGATCTGACGGCAATGTATTCCAGTGATCTGACAACGATGTATTAAAGCGAACTAACAGCGATGCATTCAATTGATCTGACGGCGATGCATTCAAGTGATCTGACCGCGATGTATTAGAGTGATCTGACCGCGATGTATTCAAGTGATCTGATGCCGATGTATTCAAGTGAGCTGACAGCGATGTATTCAAGTGATCTGACGGCAATGCATTTAAGTGGTCTGACGGCAATGTATTCAAGTGATCTGATGGCGATGTATTCAAGCAATCTGACGGCGATGAATTAAAGTTATCTGACGGCGATGCATTAAAGTGATCAGACGGTGTTGTATTCCAGGGATCTTATGGTGATGTATTAGAGGGATCTC
Source organism: Sepiola atlantica (assembly GCA_963556195.1). Classification (NCBI taxonomy): domain Eukaryota; kingdom Metazoa; phylum Mollusca; class Cephalopoda; order Sepiida; family Sepiolidae; genus Sepiola; species Sepiola atlantica. The sequence continues at coordinate 378,553 of CAUVYP010000661.1, read as the reverse complement.
ACGGCGCTTCATTAAAGTGATCTGACGGCAATGCATTCAAGTGATCTGTCGGCGATGCATTCAAGTGATCTGTCGGCGATGCATTCAAGTCATCTGATAGCGAAGTATACACGGGATCTGACGGCGATGTATTCCAGGGATCTGACAAAGATGTATTCGAGTGATCTTACAGCAATGTATTCAAGTTATCTAATGGCGATGCATTCCTGTGATCTGACTGCGATGTATTGAAGTGATCTGACAGCGATGTATTCAAGTGATCTGACATCGATGTATTCCCGGGATCTGACGGCAGTGTATTCCAGTGATCTGACGGCAATGCATTCAAGTGATCTGACGGCGATGCATTCCAGGGATCTGAAGGCGATGTATTCAAGTGATCTGACAACGATGTATTCAAGTTATCTGACAGCGATCAATACCAAAGATCTGATGCCGATGTATTCCCAGGATCTGAGGGCAGTGTATTCCAGGGATCTTTTGCCGATGCATCCAAATGATCTGAGGGCAGTGCATTCAAGTTATCTGACAGCGATACATTCAAGTTATATGACATCAATGTATTCAAGCAATCTGACGGCGAGTTATTCAAGTTATCTAACATCAATGTATTCCAGTGATCTGACGGCGATGTATTCCAGAGATCTGACGGCGATGTTTTCCAGGGATCTGACGGCAATGCATTCAAGTGATCTGACAGCTATGCATTTAAGTGATCTGACGGCAGTATATTCTACTGATCTGACGGCGATGTATTCCAGGGATCTGACGGCTATGCATTCAAGTGATGTGACGGCGATGTATTCAAGTTATCTGACAGTGATGTATTCAAGTAATCTGAAGGCAATGTATTCCAGGGATCTGACCGCGATGCATTTCCGTGATCTGACAGCAATGCATTCAAGTGAGTTGACGTCGATGCATTAAAGGTAGTTGATGGCGATGCATTCAAGTGAGTTTACGGCGATGCATTCAAGTTAGTTGACATCGATGCATTCCACTGATCTGATGGCGATGCATTCAAGTTATCTGACAGCGATGTATTCTAAGGATCTGACAGCGATGTATTCACATGATCTGATGGAGAAGAATTCCAGTGATCTGACATCAATGTATTCAAGTATTCTGACGGCGATGTATTAACCTGATCTGACAGCGATGTATTCAAGTGATCTGACGGTGATGTATTCAAGTGATCTGACGGCGATCTATTCAAGTGATCTGACGACGATGCATTCAAGTGATCTGATGGCGATGTATTCCAGTGATCTGATTGCGATGTATTCAAGTTATCTGACGGCGATGTATTCTAGGGATCTGACGGCAGTTGTATTAAAGTTATCTGACGGCTGCACATTCAAGTGATCTGACGGCAGTCCATTCAAGTGATCTGACGGCTAAGCATACAAGTGATCTCTTGGCGATGCATTCAAGTGCTCTGTTGTCAATGTATTCAAGGTATCTGTCGGCGATGTATTCAAGTGATCTGACGGCGATGTATACCAGAGATCTGACGGCGATGTATTCCAGGGATCTGACGGCGATGTATTCCAGGGATCTGACGACGATGTATTCCATGGATCTGAGGCAATGCATCCAAGTGATCTGATAGCAGTGACTTCAAGTGATCTGACGGCGATGTATTCAAGTTATCTGATAGCGATGTATTCCAGTGATCTAACGGCATTGTATTCCAAGGATCTGACAGCGATGTATTCCTGTGATCTGACAGTGATGTATTCAAGTGATCTGACGGCTAGGCATTAAAGTTATCTGAGGGCGATATATTCAAGTTATCTTACGGCAGTCTATTCCAGGGATCTGACGGTGATGCATTCAAGTAATTTGACATTAATGCATTCCAGGGATCTTACATCAATGTATTCAAGCGATCTGACAGCGATGTATTCAAAAGATCTGACCAGAAGGTATTTCAGGGATCTGGAAATGCATAACATAGATTGACATCGATGTATTTAAGTGATCTGACAGCGTAGTATTCCGGGGATCTGACGGCAGTGTATTCCAGTGATCTGACGGCGGTGTATTCAAGTGATCTGACGGCCATGTATTCAAGTGATCTGACGGCCATGTATTCAAGTGATCTTACGGCTATGTATTCAAGTGATCTTACGGCCATGTATTCAAGTGATCTTACGGCCATGTATTCCAGGGATCTGACGGTGATGCCTTCAAGTTATCTGACGGCAATGTATTCAAGTGATCTGACATCAATGTATTTAAGTGATCTGACGGCAGTATATTCTACTGATCTGACGGCGATGTATTCCAGGGATCTGACGGCGATGTATTCCAGGGATCTGACGGCGATGTATTCCAGGGATCTGAGGCAATGCATCCAAGTGATCTGATTGCGGTGCATTCAAGTTATCTGACGGCGATATATTCAAGTTATCTTACGGCAGTCTATTCCAGGGATCTGACGGCGATGCATTCAAGTAATCTGACATTAATGCATTCCAGGGATATTACATCAATGTATTCAAGCGATCTGACAGCGATGTAGTCAAAAGATCTGACCGGAAGGTATTTAAGGGATCTGGAAATGCATAACAAAGATTGACATCGATGTATTTAAGTGATCTGACAGCGATGTATTCCGGGGATCTGACGGCAGTGTATTCAAGTGATCTGACGGCGGTGTATTCCAGTGATCTGACAGCCATGTATTCAAGTGATCTGACGACCATGTAATCAAGTGATCTGACAGCCATGTATTCAAGTGATCTTACGGCCATGTATTCAAGTGATCTGATGGCCATGTATTCAAGTGATCTGACATCAATGTATTCAAGCAATCTGACAGCGATGTATTAAAAAGATCTGACGGCGATGACTTCAAGTGATCTGACGGCGATGCATTCAAGTTATCTGACGGCGATGCATTCAAGTGATCTACCAGCAATTTATTGAAGTTATCTGACGGCGATGTATTAAAGTGATCTGACGGCGATTTATTCAAGTGATCTGACGGCAATGTATTCAAGTGATCTGACGGCAGTGCATTCAAGGGATCTGATAGTGATGTATTCCAAGGATCTGACGGCGATTCATTCTAGTGATCTGACGGCAATGCATTCAAGTGACTTGTCAGCGATGTATTCCTCTGATCAGACTGCTATGTATTCCACTTATATGATGTATTCCAGGAATCTGACGACGATGCATTAAAGTTATCTGACGGCGATGCATTCAATTGTTCTGACGGCGATGCCTTCAAGTGATCTGACGGCTATATATTCAAGTGATCTGACGGCGATGTATTCCAGGAATCTGACTGCAATGTATTCAAGTTATCTGATGGCGATGTATTCCAGTGATCTGATGGCAATGTATTCCAGGGATCTGACGGCAATGTTTTCCATGGATCCGACAGCAATGCATTCCCGTGATCTGACGGCGATGCATTCAAGTTATCTGACGGCGATGCATTCAAATGAGTTGACAGCGATGCATTAAAGCGATCTGACAGCGATGTATTCAAGCGATCTGACGGCGATGCATTCAAGCTATCTGCCCGCTATGCATTCAAGCGATCTGATGGCGATGCATTCAAGTGATCTGACGGCTAAGTATTCAAGGTATCTGCTGGCAATGTATTCCACTGATCTGACGGTAATGTATTCAACTGATTTGACGGCGATGCATTCAAGTTATCTGACGTCGATGCCTTCCCGTGATCTTAAGATGATGTATTCAAGTTATCTGATGGCGATGTATTCCAAAGATCTCACAGTGATGTATTCCAGTGATCTGACGGCGATGTATTCCAGAGATCTGACGGCGATGTATTCCAGAGATCTGACGGCGATGTATTCATGGGATCTGACGGCGATGTATTCATGGGATCTGACGGTTTTGCATTCAAGTGATCTTACAGCGAGGCATTCCAGTGATCTGATGGCGATGTATTCCAGTGATCTGACGGCGATGTATTCTAGGGATCTGAGGGCGTTGCATTCAAGTGATCTGACAGCGATGCATTCCAAGGATCTGACAGCGATTCATTCAAGTGATCTTACGGCAATGTATTCAAGCGATCTGACGGCGATGTATTTAAGAAGTCTGTCGGCGAGGCATTCAAGTGATCTGACCGCGATGTATTGAAGTGATCTGACCGCGATGTATTCAAGGGATCTGACGGCGATGGATTAAAGTGATCTGATAGCAGTGTATTCAAGTGATATGCCGGCAATGTATTCAAGGAATCTGATGGTGATGTATTCCAGGGATCTGACGGCGATTCATTCAAGTGATCTGTCGGTATGTATTCCACTGATCTGACGGGGATGTATTCCAGGGATCTGATGGCGATTCAATAAAGTTATCTGACCGAGTTGCATTCAAGTGATCTAACGGCAATGTATTCAAATGATCTGCCGCAATGTATTCCAGGGATCTGATTGCAATGTATTTCAGGGATCTGATTGCAATGTATTCAAGTGATCTGATGGCCATGTATTCCAGTGATCTGACGGCAATGTATTCCAGGGATCTGACGGCAATGTATTCCCGTGATCTGACAGCGATGCTTTCCCGTGATCTGACGGCGATGCATTCAAGTTATCTGATAGCTATGCATTCAAGTGAGTTGACGGCGATGCATTCAAATGATCTGACGGCAATGCATTAAAGTGGTCTGACGACGATGTATTCAAGCGATCTGACATCAATGTATTCAAGTGATCTGACAGCGATGCTTTCCAAGGATCTTACAGCAATGTATTCAAGTGATCTGACGGCAATGTATTCCAGGGATCTGACGGCAATGTATGCTTGTAATCTGACGCCGATGTATTCAAGTTATCTGACTGCGATGTATTCAAGTAATCTGATGGCGATGTATTCCCGTGATCTGACGGCGATGTATTCCCGTGATCTAACAGCGATGCATTCCTGTGATCTGAAGCAGATGTATTCAAGTTATCTCACGGCGATGTATTCCAGTGATCTGCCGGCAATGCATTCAAGTAATCTGACGGCGATGCATTCAAGTGAGTTGACAGCGATGCATTCAAATGATCTAACAACAATGTATTCAAGTGATCTGCCGGCAATGCATTCAAGTGATCTGACAGCGATGTATTAAAGTGATCTGACGGCGATGTATGAAAGTGATCTGACGGCAATGCATTCAAGTGATCTGACCGCAGTGTATTCAAGTTATCTGACGGCGATGTATTCCAGAGATCTGACGGCGATGTATTAAAGTGATCTGTCAGCGATGTATTCTAAAAATCTGACAACGGTGTATTCATGTGATCTGACGGCAATGTATTCATGGGATCTGACGGCAATGTATTCAAGTGATCTGACAGCAATGTATTCAAGTGATCTGACGGCGATGTATTCAAATGATCTGACGGCTATGCATTCAAGGGATCTGACGGCTATGTATTCAAGTGATCCGACGGCCATGCATTCAAGTGATCCGACGGCTATGTATTCAAGTGATCTGACGGCTATGTATTCAAGTGATCTGACGACTATGTATTCAAGTTATCTGACGGCGAGGCATTCAAGTGATCTGACGGCAGTGCATTCCAAGAATTTAACGGCGATGTATTCAAGTGATCTGACGGCGATTTATTCCAGGGATCTGACAGCAATGTATTCAAGTGATCTGACGGCGATGCATTCAAGTGATCTAACGGCAGTGTATTATAGTGATCTGACAGCTATGTATTTTAGAGGTCTGACGGCGATGTATTCCAGTGATCTGAAGGCGAGGTATTCAAGTGATCTGACGGAGATGCATCCACATTATCTGACGGAGATGCATCCAAGTTATCTGATGGCGATGCATACTAAGCATCTGACGGCGATGTATTCAAGTGATCTGACGGCAATGTATGCTAGGGATCTGACAGCAATGTATTCCCGTGATCTGATGCTGATGTATTCCAGGGATCTGACGGCGGTGTATCTATGGGATCTGACGGCGATGTATTCATGGGATCTGACGCCGATGTATTCATGGGATCTGACAGCTATGTAATCAAGTGATCTGACGGCGATGCATTTAAGTGATCTGACGGCTATGCATTCAAGTGATCTGACTGCTATGCATTCAAGTGATCTGACGGCAATGCATTCAAGTGATCTGACGGCGATGCATTCAAGTGATCTGACGGCTATGCATTCAAGTGATCTGACGAAGATGCATTCAAGTGATCTAAAGGCAGTGTATTAATGTGATCTGACGGCGATGTATTCAAGAGATCTGACGGCGATGTATTCAAGAGATCTGACGGCGATGTATTCATGGGATCTGACAGCTATGTATTCAAGTGTTATGACGGCTATGCATTCAAGTGATCTGACGGTTTTGCATTCAAGTGATCTGACAGCGAGGCATTCAAGTGATCTGATGGCGATGTATTCCAGTGATCTGACGGCGATGTATTCTAGGGATCTGAGGGCGTTGCATTCAAGTGATCTGACGGCGATGCATTCCAAGGATCTGACAGCGATTCATTCAAGTGATCTTACGGCGATTCATTCAAGTTATCTTACAACTATGTATTCAAGCTATCTGACGGCGATGTATTCAAGAAGTCTGTCGGCAGAGCATTCAAGTGATCTGCCGGCGATGTATTGAAGTGATCTGACGCGATGTATTCAAGTGATCTGACGCGATGTATTCAAGTGATCTGACGCGATGTATTCAAGTGATCTGACGCGATGTATTCAAGTGATCTGACGGCGATGTATTCAAGTGATCTGACGGCGATGTATTCAAGGGATCTGACGGCGATGGATTAAATTGATCTGATAGCAGTGTATTCAAGTGATATGCCGGCAATGTATTCAAGGAATCTGATGGTGATCTATTTCAGGGATCTGACGGCGATTCATTCAAGTGATCTGACAGCAATGCATTCAAGTGATCTGTCGGTATGTACTCCACTTATCTGACGGGGATGTATTCCAGGGATCTGACGGCGATTCAATAAAGTTATCTGACCGCGATGCATTCAAGTGATCTAACGGCAATGTATCTAAATGATCTGCCGCAATGTATTCCAGGGATCTGATTGCAATGTATTCCAGGGATCTGATTGCAATGTATTCAAGTGATCTGATGGCCATGTATTCCAGTTATCTGACAGCAATGTATTCCAGGGATCTGACGGCAATGTATTCCCGTGATCTGACGGCAATGCTTTCCCGTGAGTTGACGGCGATGCATTCAAATGATCTGACGGCAATGCATTAAAGTGGTCTGACAGCGATGTATTCAAGCGATCTGACATCAATGTATTCAAGTGATCTGACAGCCATGCTTTCCAAGGATCTTACAGCAATGTATTCAAGTGATCTGACGGCAATGTATTCCAGGGATCTGACGGCAATGTATGCTTGTAATCTGACGCCGATGTATTCAAGTTATCTGACTGCGATGTATTCAAGTAATATGATGGCGATGTATTCCCGTGATCTGACGGCGATGTATTCCCGTGATCTAACAGCGATGCCTTCCTGTGATCTGAAGCCGATGTATTCAAGTTATCTCACAGCGATGTATTCCAGTGATCTGCCGGCAATGCATTTAAGTAATCTGACGGCGATGCATTCAAGTGAGTTGACAGCGATGCATTCAAATGATCTAACGACAATGTATTCAAGTGATCTGCCGGCAATGCATTCAAGTGATCTGACAGCGATGTATTAAAGTGATCTGATGGCGATGTATTAAAGTGATCTGATGGCGATGTATTAAAGTGATCTGACGGCAATGCATTCAAGTGATCTGATTGCAGTGTATTCAAGTTATCTGACGGAGATGTATTCCAGAGATCTGACGGTGATGTATTCTAAGAATCTGACAACGCTGTATTCATGGGATCTGACGCCAATATATTCATGGGATCTGACGGCGATGTATTCAAGTGATCTGACATCAATGTATTCAAGTGATCTGACACCGATGTATTCAAATGATCTGACGGCTATGCATTCAAGTGATCTGACGGCTATGCATTCAAGTGATCTGACGGTGATGCATTCAAGTGATCTGACGGCTATGTATTCAAGTGATCTGACGGCTATGTATTCAAGTGATCTGACGGCGAGGCATTCAAGTGATCTGACGGCGAGGCATTCAAGTGATCTGACGGCGAGGCATTCAAGTGATCTGACGGCGATGCATTCCAAGAATTTAACGGCGATGTATTCAAGTGATCTGACGGCGATGCATTCAAGTGATCTAACGGCAGTGTATTATAGTGATCTGACAGCTATGTATTTTAGAGATCTAACGGCGATGTATTCAAGTGATCTGACGGCGATGTATTCCAGTGATCTGACGGCGATGTATTCAAGTGATCTGACGGCGATGTATTCAAGGGATCTGACGGCGATGGATAAAAGTCATCTGATAGCAGTGTATTCAAGTGATATGCCGGCAATGTATTCAAGGAATCTGATGGTGATGTATTTCAGGGATCTGACGGCGATTCATTCAAGTAATCTGACGGCAATGCATTCAAGTGATCTGTCGGTATGTATTCCACTTATCTGACGGGGATGTATTCCAGGGATCTGACGGCGATTCAATAAAGTTATCTGACCGCGATGCATGGAAGTGATCTAACGGCAATGTATTCAAATGATCTGCCGCAATGTATTCCAGGGATCTGATTGCAATGTATTCCAGGGATCTGATTGCAATGTATTCAAGTGATCTGATGGCCATGTATTCCAGTTATCTGACAGCAATGTATTCCAGGGATCTGACGGCCATGCTTTCCCGTGATCTGACGGCGATGCATTCAAGTTATCTGATGGCGATGCATTCAAGTGAGTTGACGGCGATGCATTCAAATGATCTGACGGCAATGCATTAAAGTGGTCTGACAGCGATGTATTCAAGCGATCTGACATCAATGTATTCAAGTGATCTGACAGCGATGCTTTCCAAGGATCTTACAGCAATGTATTCAAGTGATCTGACGGCAATGTATTCCAGGGATCTGACGGCAATGTATGCTTGTAATCTGACGCCGATGTATTCAAGTTATCTGACTGCGATGTATTCAAGTAATCTGATGGCGATGTATTCCCGTGATCTGACGGCGATGTATTCCCGTGATCTAACAGCGATGCATTCCTGTGATCTGAAGCCGATGTATTCAAGTTATCTCACAGCGATGTATTCCAGTGATCTGCCGGCAATGCATTTAAGTAATCTGACGGCGATGCATTCAAGTGAGTTGACAGCGATGCATTCAAATGATCTAACGACAATGTATTCAAGTGATCTGCCGGCAATGCATTCAAGTGATCTGACAGCAATGTATTACAGTGATCTAACGGCGATGTATTAAAGTGATCTGACGGCAATGCATTCAAGTGATCTGACCGCAGTGTATTCAAGTTATCTGACGGCGATGTATTCCAGAGATCTGACGGCGATGTATTCCAGAGATCTGACGGCGATGTATTAAAGTTATCTGTCAGCGATGTATTCTAAGAATCTGACAACTGTGTATTCATGGGATCTGACGGCAATGTATTCAAGTGATCTGACATCAATGTATTCAAGTGATCTGACACCGATGTATTCAAATGATCTGACGGCTATGCATTCAAGTGATCTGACGGCTATGTATTCAAGTGATCTGACGGTGATGCATTCAAGTGATCTGACGGTGATGCATTCAAGTGATCTGACGGCTATGTATTCAAGTGATCTGACAGCTATGTATTCAAGTGATCTGACGGCGAGGCATTCAAGGGATCTGACGGCGAGGCATTACAAGTGATCTGACGGCGATGCATTCCAAGAATTTAACGGCGATGTATTCAAGTGATCTGGTTGTGATGCATTCAAGTGATCTAACGGCAGTGTATTATTATGATCTGACAGCTATGTATTTTAGAGATCTGACGGCGATGTATTTAAGTGATCTGACGGCGATGTATTCCAGTGATCTGACGGCGATGTATTCAAGTGATCTGATGGAGATACATCCAATTTATCTGACAGAGAGGCATCCAAGTTATCTGATAGCGATGCATTCCAAGGATCTGACGGCGATGTATTCAAGTGATCTGACGGCAATGTATGCTAGGGATCTGACGGCACTGTATTCCCGTGATCTCACGCTGATGTATTCCAGGGATCTGACGGCGGTGTATCTATGGGATCTGACGGTGATGTATTCATGAGATCTGACGGTGATGTATTCATGAGATCTGACGGCGATGTATTCAAGTGATCTGACAGCTATGTAATCAAGTGATCTTACTGCTATGCATTCAAGTGATCTGACGGCAATGCATTCAAGTGATCTGACGGCGATGCATTCAAGTGATCTGACGGCTATGCATTCAAGTGATCTGACGGAGATGCATTCAAGTGATCTAAACGCAGTGTAATAATGTGATCTGACGGCGATGTATTCAAGAGATCTGACGGCGATGTATTCATGGGATCTGACGGCGATGTATTCAAGTGATCTGACAGCTATGTATTCAAGTGATATGACGGCTATGCATTCAAGTGAGATGACGGTTTTGCATTCAAGTGATCTGACAGCGAGGCATTCAAGTGATCTGATGGCGATGTATTCCAGTGATCTGACGGCGATGTATTCTAGGGATCTGAGAGCGTTGCATTCAAGTGATCTGACGGCGATGCATTCCAAGGATCTGACAGCGATTCATTTAAGTGATCTTACGGCGATTCATTCAAGTTATCTTACGGCGATGTATTCAAGCGATCTGACGGCGATGTATTCAAGAAGTCTGTCGGCGAGGCATTCAAGTGATCTGCCGGCGATGTATTGAAGTGATCTGACGCGATGTATTCAAGTGATCTGACGCGATGTATTCAAGTGATCTGACGGCGATGTATTCAAGGGATCTGACGGCGATAGATCAAATTGATCTGATAGCAGTGTATTCAAGTGATATGCCGGCAATGTATTCAAGGAATCTGATGGTGATCTATTTCAGGGATCTGACGGCGATTCATTCAAGTGATCTGACAGCAATGCATTCAAGTGATCTGTCGGTATGTATTCCACTTATCTGACAAGGATGTATTCTAGGGATCTGACGGCGATTCAATAAAGTTATCTGACCGCGATGCATTCAAGTGATCTAACGGCAATGTATTCAAATGATCTGCCGCAATGTATTCCAGGGATCTGATTGCAATGAATTCCAGGGATCTGATTGCAATGTATTCAAGTGATCTGATGGCCATGTATTCCAGTGATCTGACAGCAATGTATTCCAGGGATCTGACGGCAATGTATTCCCGTGATCTGACGGCGATGCTTTCCCGTGAGTTGACGGCGATGCATTCAAATGATCTGACGGCAATGCATTAAAGTGGTCTGACAGCGATGTATTCAAGCGATCTGACATCAATGTATTCAAGTGATCTGACAGCGATGCTTTCCAAGGATCTTACAGCAATGTATTCAAGTGATCTGACGGCAATGTATTCCAGGGATCTGACGGCAATGTATGCTTGTAATCTGACGCCGATGTATTCAAGTTATCTGACTGCGATGTATTCAAGTAATCTGATGGCGATGTATTCCCATGATCTGACGGCGATGTATTCCCGTGATCTAACAGCGATGCCTTCCTGTGATCTGAAGCCGATGTATTCAAGTTATCTCACAGCGATGTATTCCAGTGATCTGCCGGCAATGCATTTAAGTAATCTGACGGCGATGCATTCAAGTGAGTTGACAGCGATGCATTCAAATGATCTAACGACAATGTATTCAAGTGATCTGCCGGCAATGCATTCAAGTGATCTGACAGCGATGTATTAAAGTGATCTGATGGCGATGTATTAAAGTGATCTGACGGCAATGCATTCAAGTGATCTGACCGCAGTGTATTCAAGTTATCTGACGGAGATGTATTCCAGAGATCTGACGGCGATGTATTAAAGTGATCTGTCAGCGATGTATTCTAAGAATCTGACAACGGTGTATTCATGGGATCTGACGGCAATGTATCTATGGGATCTGACGGCGATGTATTCAAGTGATCTGACATCAATGTATTCAAGTGATCTGACACCGATGTATTCAAATAATCTGACGGCTATGCATTCAAGTGATCTGACGGCGATGTATTCAAGTGATCTGACATTAATGTATTCAAGTGATCTGACACCGATGTATTCAAATAATCTGACGGCTATGCATTCAAGTGATCTGACGGCTATGTATTCAAGTGATCTGACGGCTATGTATTCAAGTGATCTGACGGCTATGTATTCAAGTGATCTGACGGCGAGGCATTCAAGTGATCTGACGGCGAGGCATTCAAGTGATCTGACGGCGATGCATTCCAAGAATTTAACGGCGATGTATTCAAGTGATCTGACGGCGATGCATTCAAGTGATCTAACGGCAGTGTATTATAGTGATCTGACAGCTATGTATTTTAGAGATCTGACGGCGATGTATTCAAGTGATCTGACGGCGATGTATTCCAGTGATCTGACGGCGATGTATTCAAGTGATCTGACGGCGATGTATTTAAGTGATCTGATAGCAGTGTATTCAAGTGATATGCCGGCAATGTATTCAAGGAATCTGATGGTGATGTATTTCAGGGATCTGACAGCGATTCATTCAAGTGATCTAACGGCAATGCATTCAAGTGATCTGTCAATATGTATTCCACTTATCTGACGAGGATGTATTCCAGGGATCTGACGGCGATTCAATAAAGTTATCTGACCGCGATGCATTCAAGTGATCTAACGGCAATGTATTCAAATGACCTGCCGCAATGTATTCCAGGGATCTGATTGCAATGTATTCCGGGGATCTGATTCCAATATATTCAAGTGATCTGATGGCCATGTATTCCAGTTATCTGACAGCAATGTATTCCAGGGATCTGACGGCAATGTATTCACGTGATCTGACGGCGATGCTTTCCCGTGATCTGACGGCGATGCATTCAAGTTATCTGATGGCGATGCATTCAAGTGAGTTGACGGCGATGCATTTAAATAATCTGACGGCAATGCATTAAAGTGGTCTGACAGCGATGTATTCAAGCGATCTGACATCAATGTATTCAAGTGATCTTACAGCGATGCTTTCCAAGGATCTTACAGCAATGTATTCAAGTGATCTGACGGCAATGTATGCTTGTAATCTGACGCCGATGTATTCAAGTTATCTGACTGCGATGTATTCAAGTAATCTGATGGCGATGTATTCCCGTGATCTGACGGCGATGTATTCCCGTGATCTAACAGCGATGCATTCCTGTGATCTGAAGCCGATGTATTCAAGTTATCTCACAGCGATGTATTCCAGTGATCTGCCGGCAATGCATTTAAGTAATCTGACGGCGATGCATTCAAGTGAGTTGACAGCGATGCATTCAAATGATCTAACGACAATGTATTCAAGTGATCTGCCGGCAATGCATTCAAGTGATCTGACAGCGATGTATTAAAGTGATCTGACGGCGATGTATTAAAGTGATCTGACGGCAATGCATTCAAGTGATCTGACCGCAGTGTATTCAAGTTATCTGACGGCGATGTATTCCAGAGATCTGACGGCGATGTATTCCAGAGATCTGACGGCGATGTATTAAAGTTATCTGTCAGCGATGTATTCTAAGAATCTGACAACTGTGTATTCATGGGATCTGACAGCAATGTATTCATGGGATCTGACGGCGATGTATTCAAGTGATCTGACATCAATGTATTCAAGTGATCTGACACCGATGTATTCAAATGATCTGACGGCTATGCATTCAAGTGATCTGACGGCTATGCATTCAAGTGATCTGACGGTGATGCATTCAAGTGATCTGACGGTGATGCATTCAAGTGATCTGACGGCTATGTATTCAAGTGATCTGACGGCTATGTATTCAAGTGATCTGACGGCGAGGCATTCAAGTGATCTGACGGCGAGGCATTCAAGTGATCTGACGGCGATGTATTCCAAGAATTTAACGGCGATGTATTCAAGTGATCTGATGGCGATGCATTCAAGTGATCTAACGGCAGTGTATTATAGTGATCTGACAGCTATGTATTTTAGAGATCTGACGGCTATGTGTTCAAGTGATCTGACGGCGATGTATTCCAGTTATCTGACGGCGATGTATTGAAGTGATCTGATGGAGATACATCCAATTTATCTGACGGAGAGGCATCCAAGTTATCTGATGGCGATGCATTCCAAGGATCTGACGGCGATGTATTCAAGTGATCTGACGGCAATGTATGCTAGGGATCTGACGGCAATGTATTCCCGTGATCTGACGCTGATGTATTCCAGGGATCTGACGGCGGTGTATCTATGGGATCTGACGGTGATGTATTCATGAGATCTGACGCCGATGTATTCATGGGATCTGACAGCGATGTATTCAAGGGATCTGACAGCTATGTAATCAAGTGATCTGACTGCTATGCATTCAAGTGATCTGACGGCAATGCATTCAAGTGATCTGACGGCGATGCATTCAAGTGATCTGACAGCTATGCATTCAAGTGATCTGACGGAGATGCATTCAAGTGATCTAAAGGCAGTGTATTAATGTGATCTGACGGCGATGTATTCAAGAGATCTGACGGCGATGTATTCATGGGATCTGACGGCGATGTATTCAAGTGATCTGACAGCTATGTATTCAAGTTATATGACGGCTATGCATTCAAGTGCTCTGACGGTTTTGCATTCAAGTGATCTGACAGCGAGGCATTCAAGTGATCTGATGGCGATGTATTCCAGTGATCTGACGGCGATGTATTCTAGGGATCTGAGGGCGTTGCATTCAAGTGATCTGACAGCGATGCATTCAAGTGATCTGACAGCGATTCATTCAAGTGATCTCACGGCGATTCATTCAAGTTATCTTACGGCGATGTATTCAAGCGATCTGACGGCGATGTATTCAAGAAGTCTGTCGGCGAGGCATTCAAGTGATCTGCCGGCGATGTATTGAAGTGATCTGACGCAATGTATTCAAGTGATCTGACGCGATGTATTCAAGTGATCTGACGCGATGTATTCAAGTGATCTGACGGCGATGTATTCAAGGGATCTGACGGCGATGGATTAAATTGATCTGATAGCAGTGTATTCAAGTGATATGCCGGCAATGTATTCAAGGAATCTGATGGTGATGTATTTCAGGGATCTGACGGCGATTCATTCAAGTGATCTGACAGCAATGCATTCAAGTGATCTGTCGGTATGTATTCCACTTATCTGACGGGGATGTATTCCAGGGATCTGACGGCGATTCAATAAAGTTATCTGACCGCGATGCATTCAAGTGATCTAACGGCAATGTATTCAAATGATCTGCCACAATGTATTCCAGGGATCTGATTGCAATGTATTCCAGGGATCTGATTGCAATGTATTCAAGTGATCTGATGGCCATGTATTCCAGTGATCTGACAGCAATGTATTCCAGGGATCTGACGGCAATGTATTCCCGTGATCTGACGGCGATGCTTTCCCGTGAGTTTACGGCGATGCATTCAAATGATCTGACGGCAATGCATTAAAGTGGTCTGACAGCGATGTATTCAAGCGATCTGACATCAATGTATTCAAATGATCTGACGGCTATGCATTCAAGTGATCTGACGGCTATGCATTCAAGTGATCTGACGGTGATGCATTAAAGTGATCTGACGGCTATGTATTCAAGTGATCTGACGGCTATGTATTCAAGTGATGTGACGGCGAGGCATTCAAGTGATCTGACGGCGAGGCATTCAAGTTATCTGACGGCGATGCATTCCAAGAATTTAACGGCGATGTATTCAAGTGATCTGACGGCGATGCATTCAAGTGATCTAACGGCAGTGTATTATAGTGATCTGACAGCTATGTATTTTAGAGATCTGACGGCGATGTATTCAAGTGATCTGACGGCGATGTATTCCAGTGATCTGACGGCGATGTATTCAAGTGATCTGACGGCGATGCATTCAAGTGATCTGACGGCGATGCATTCAAGTGATCTGACGGCGATGCATTCAAGTGATCTGACGGCGATGCATTCAAGTGATCTGACGGCGATGCATTCAAGGGATCTGACGGCGACCCATCTAACTGATCTGACGGCGACGCATTCCAAGTACCTGATGGCGATGTATTGCAGTGATCTGACGCCGATGTATTCCAGTGATCTGATAGCGATGCATTCCACGGATCTGACGGCGATTTATTCCAGGGATCTGACGGCAGTGTATTTCAGGTATCTGACGGCAGTGTATTTCAGGGATCTGATTGAGATGTATGAACGTGATCTGACGGCTATGTATTGAAGTGACCTGACAGCGATGCATTCAAGTGACTGACGGCGATGCATTCCAAGAATTTGACGGCTATGTATTCAAGTGATCTGACGGCAGTGCATTAACGTGATCTGACATCGATATATTCAAGTGATCTGACGGCGATGCATATCAGGGATCTGACGGCGAAGACTTCCAGGGATCTGACTGCTATGCATTCCAGGGATCTGAGGGTGATGCATTCCAGGTATCTGACGACCATGTATTACAGGTATCTGATGGCGATGTATTCGACGTATCTGACAGCGATGTATTTCAGTGATCTGACAGACATGTAGTCAAGTTATCTGACGGCGGTGAATTCAAGCGATCTTACATCGATGTATTCCAGTGATCTGACGGAGATGTATTACATTGATCTGACGGTGATGCATTCAAGTGATCTGACAGCGATGCATGCAAGTTATCTGACGGTGATTCATTAGTGATCTGCCGGCGATTCATTCAAGTGATCTGACGGGGATGTATTCAAGTGATCTGACGGCAATGCATTAAAGTGATCTGACGGCGATGTATTAAAAGAATCTGACGGTTATGCATTCTAGTGATAAGACAGCGATGCATTCAAGTGATTTTACTGTGATGTATTCCAGTGATCTGACGGCGATGTATTCCAGTGATCTGACAGCGATGCATTTAAGTGATCTGACATCGATGTATTCCAGTGATCTCACGGTGATGTATTCCAATGATCTGACGGCAGAGTATTGAAGTGATCTGACGACGATGCATTGAAGTAATTTGACGGCGCTGTATTCAAGTTATCTGACGGCAATGCATTCAAGTGATCTGACATCGATGTATTCCAAGGATCTGACGGCAATGTATTCAAGTGATCTGACGGCGATGTATTCCAGGGATCTGACGACGATGCATTTAAGTGATCTGACGGCTATGCCTTCAAGTTATCTGACCGCGATGTATTAAAGGGATCTGACAGCAATGTATTGAAGTGATCTGACGGCGATGCATTCCATGAGTCTGACGGCGATGTACTACAACTATCTGACAGAGATGTATTCAAGGGATCTGACAGCGATCTATTCCAAGGATCTGACGGCAATGCATTCAAGTGATCTGAAAGCCATGTATTCCACTGATCTGACTGCGATGTATTCCAGGGATCTGACGGCGATGCATTCAAGTGATCTGACAGCGATGTATTCAAATGATCTGATGGCGATGTATTCAAGTGATCTAACAGAGATGTTTAAAGTTATCTGATGGCGATGGATTCCAGGGATCTGATGTCGATGTATTCAAGTCATCTGACAACGATGCATTCCCGTGATCTGACGGCAATCATTCCTGTGATCTGACGGAGATTCATTCAAGTGATCTGACGGAGATGCATTCAAGTGATCTGATGGCGATATATTCCAGTTATCTGTCATCAATGTATTCAAGCGATCTGACGGCGATGAATTCAAGTGATCTGACACCAATATATTCAAGTGATCTGACGGCGATGCATTCAAGTGATCTGACATCAATGTATTCAAGTTATCTGACGGCGATTTATTCAACTGATCTGACGGCGATGTATTCAACCAGTCTGACGGCGATGTATTCAACTGATCTGACGGCGATGCATTCCCGTGATCTGAAGCCGATGTATTTCGCGTTATCTTAAGCCGATGTATTCAAGTGATCTGACAGCGATGCATTCAAGTGATCTGACATTAATGTATTCAACTGATCTGACGGAGATGTATTCTTAGTTATCTGACGGCGATGTATTCTTAGTTATCTGACGGCGATGTATTCAAGAGATCTGACGGCGATGCATTCAAGGGATCTGACAGTGATGCATTCAAGGGATCTGACAGCAGTGCATTCC
Source organism: Sepiola atlantica (assembly GCA_963556195.1). Lineage (NCBI taxonomy): Eukaryota > Metazoa > Mollusca > Cephalopoda > Sepiida > Sepiolidae > Sepiola > Sepiola atlantica. The sequence goes on along the minus strand of CAUVYP010000661.1, from coordinate 360,359 downwards.
AGGGATCTAACAGCGATGTATTCAAGTGATCTGATGGCGATGTATTCAAGTGATCTGATGGCGATGTATTCAAGTGATCTGACGGCGATATATTCCACTGATCTGACAGCGATGCATTCCCGTGATCTGAAGCCGATGTATTCCCGTGATCTGAAGCCGATGTATTCCTGTGATCTTTAGCCGATGTATTCCAGTGATCACGGCGATGTATTCCAGTTATCTGACAGCGATGTATTCTCGGGATCTAGCGGCCATTTATTCTAGGGATCTGACAGCGATGTATTCGAGGGATCTGACGGCGATGTATTCCAGCGATCTGACGGCGATGCATTCAAATGATCTGACAGCGATGCATTCAAGTGATCTGACATTAATGTATTCCACTGATCTGACGGTAATGTATTCAAGTGATCTGACGACGATGCATTCAAGTGATCTGACGGCGATGTATTCCAGGGATCTGACTCTAGGAGAGTAGCAAATTGACCTTTGGTTATCTTTTGGCAGCCTCGTAACTATTGCTTGCCATATTTTGTCTTTTAGTCCTCATATTCCATGAGCGATGGTACTGACAAAGGGGGAAGAACTGCTGTTTTCTGTGTCACAAGCTTAAGAGGGGTCACAAACCTAGGGAAAATCCTCCATATTTAAAGATCTGCCACTGTCACTGTATTCTTTTTAGTCACTACAAATAGCTCCGGCCAATCGCTGTACATATTTTTCTTGTATTGTATTTTTATTTTTTATCTTGTATTGTAATTGTTTATCTTGTATTGTATTCTTTTTTTTTGTATTGTGATTTTTTATCTTGTATTGTATTCTTGCCTCTTGTGTTGTATTCTTTTATCTTGTATTGCATTTTGTTTCCTTGTATTGTATTCTTTTATCTTGTATTGCATTTTTTTTCCTTGTATTGTAATTTTTAATGTTTTCTTGTTTTTATTTTTCTTGTATTGTAATTTTATATCTCTTATTGTAATTTTTTATCTTGTATTGTAATTTTTTTTATCTAGTATTGCAATTTTTTATCTTGTATTGTAATTTTTTATCTTGAATTGGATTTTTTTACTTGTATTGTATGTTTTTTTCTTGTATTGTAATTTTTTATCTTGTATTTTATGTTTTTGTCTTGTATTGTAATTTTTTATCTAGTATTGTAATTTTTTATCTTGTATTGTATTCTTTTTTCTTGTATTGTAATTTTTTTTATCTTGTATTGTAATTTTTTATCTTGTATTGTAATTTTTTATCTTGTATTGTAATTTTTTATCTTGTATTGTATGTTTTTGTCTTGTATTGTAATTTTCTATCTTGTGTTGTAATTTTTTATCTTGTATTATAATTATTTATCTTGTATTGTAATCTTTTATCTTGTATTTTAATTTTTTATGTTGTATTGTAATGTATTTTCTTGTATTGTATTATTTTATTTTGTATTGTATTATTTTTCTTGTATTGTAATTTTTTTATCTCGAATTTTAATTTTTTATCTCGTATTTTAATTTTTTATCTTGTATTGTAATTTTTTATCTTGTATTTAAAGTTTAAACTTTTATTGTAATTTATTTATCTTGTATTGTATTTTTTTTTGCTTGTATTGTAATTATTTATCTTGTATTGTATGTTTTCGTCTTGTAGGGTAATTTTTTTTCATCTTGTATTATACTTGTTTATCTTGCATTGTAATTTTTTATCTTGTATTGTATTCTTTTTTCTAGCTTAGTGATTTTTTATCTTGTATTTTATTCTTTTATTATGTATTGTATTTTATCTGTATTGTAATTTTTAATGTTTTATTGTATTCATTTTTCTTGTAGGGTCATTTTTTATCTTGTGTTGTAATTTTTTATCTTGTATTGTAATTTTTTATCTTGTATTGTATTCTTTTTTCTTGTATTATATTTTTGTATCTTGTATTGTCATTTTTTATTGTATTGTCATTTTTTTATTGTATTGTAATTTGTTTGATTGTATTGTAATTTTTATTTTGTATTGTAATTTTTTATTTCGTACTGTATTGTTTTTCGTTTATTGAAAGTTTTATCTTGTAATTTTTTATCTTTTATTGTAATTTTTTATCTTGTTTTGTGATTTTTGATCTTGTTTTGTAATTTTTGATGTTTTATTGTATTCTTTTTTCTTGTATTGTAATTTTTTATCTTGTATTGTAATTTTTTATCTTGTATTCTTTTTTCTTGTATTCTTTTTTCTTGTATTGTAATTATTTATGTTGTATTGAAATTTTTTATCTTGTGTGGTATTTTTTTCTTGTATTGTATTTTAGTATCTTGTATTGTCATTTTTTTATTGTATTGTAATTTTTTATTTTGTATTGTAATTTTTTATCTTGTATTGCCATTTTTTATCTTGTACTGTAGTTTCTTTATGTATTAAAAGTTTTATCTTGTAATTTTCTATCTTGTATTGTATTTTTTTTCTTGTATTAAAAGTTTTTAGTCTCTTATTGTAATATTTTATCTTGCATTGTATCCTTTTTTCTTGTATTGTAATTTTTTATCTTGTATTCTTATTTTTTTCTTTTATTGTATTTTTCTTTCTTGCATTGTAATTTTTTATCTTGTATTGTATTCTTTTTTCTTGTATTGTATTTTTTAATCTTGTATTGTCATTTTTTTTATTGTATTGTAATTTTTTATTTTGTATTGTAATATTTTATCTTGTACAGTATTCTTTTTTCTTGTATTGAATGTTTTATCTTTTATTGTAATTTTTTATTGTATTCTTTTTTCTTGTATTCTTTTTTCTTGTATTGTATTTTTGTATCTTGTATTGTCATTTTTTATTGTATTGTCATTTTTTTAAATTCTATTGTCATTTTTATTTTGTATTTTTTAATTTTTTATCTTGTACTGTATTGTGTTTTCTTGTATTTAAAGTTTAAACTTTTATTGTAATCTATTTATCTTGTATTGTATTTTTTTTCTTGTATTGTAATTATTTATCTTGTATTGTATGTTTTCGTCTTGTAGGGTAATTTTTTTATCTTGTGTTGTAATGTTTTATCTTGTATTATACTTGTTCATCTTGCATTGTAATTTTTTATCTTGTATTGTATTCTTTTTTCTTGCTTAGTGATTTTTTATCTTGTATTATCATTTTTTATCTTGTATTGTATTCTTTAATTATGTATTGTATTCTTTTATCTTGTATTGTAATTTTTAATGTTTTATTGTATTCATTTTTCTTGTAGTGTAATTTATGTATCTAGTATTGTAAGTTTGATATTGTATTGTAATTTTTGTATCTTGTATTGTATTCTTTTTTCTTGTATTGTTATTTTTATCTTGTATTGTAATTTTTTATCTTGTATTGTATTCTTTTTTCTTGTATTGTATTTTTGTATCTTTTATTGTATTTTTGTATCTTGTATTGTCATTTTTTATTGTATTGTTATTTTTTTTATTGTATTGTAAGTTTTTTGATTGTATTGTAATTTTTATTTGTATTGAAATTTGTTATTTTGTACTGTATTGTTTTTTCGTTTATTGAAAGTTTTATCTTGTAATTTTTTATCTTTTATTGTAATTATTTATCTTGTTTTGTAATTTTTGATCTTTTATTGTATTCTGTTTTCTTGTATTGAAAGTTTTATCTTTTATTGTAATTTTTTATCTTGTATTGTATTTTTTTTTTATTGTATTGTAATTTTTTTATCTTGTTTTGTATTCATTTTTCTTGTATTTTAATTTTTTATCTCTTAGTGTAATTTTTTATCTTGTAGTGTAATTTTTTATCTTGTACTGTGATTTTTTTCTTGTATTGTACTTTTTACTTGTATTGTAATTTTTTATCTTGTATTGTATTCTTTTTTCTTGTATTGTATTTTTTAATCTTGTATTGTCATTTTTTTATTGTATTGTAATTTTTTATTTTGTATTGTAATTTTTTATCTTGTATTCTTTTTTCTTGTATTGAATGTTTTATCTTTTATTGTAATTTTTTATTTTTTCTTGTATTTTTTTTCGTGTATTCTTTTTTCTTGTATTGTATTTTTGTATCTTGTATTGTCATTTTTTATTGTATTGTCATTTTTTTAAATTGTATTGTCATTTTTATTTTTTATTGTAATTTTTTATCTTGTACTGTATTGTATTTTCTTGTATTTAAAGTTTCCTTTTATTGTAATTTTTTATCTTGTATTGTATTCTTTTTTCTTGTATTTTAATTATTTATCTTGTATTGTAATTTTTTATCTTGTATTGTATTCTTTTTTCTTGTATTGTATTTTTGTATCTTGTATTGTCATTTTTTATTGTATTGTCATTTTTGTTTATTGTATTGTAATTTTTTTGATTGTATTGTAATTTTTTATTTTGTACTGTATTGTTTTTTCGTTTATTGAAAGTTTTGTAATTTTTTATCTTTTATTGTAATTTTTCATCTTGTTTTGTAATTTTTGATCTTTTATTTTATTCTTTTTTCTTGTATTGAAAGTTTAACTTTTATTGTAATTTTTTATCTTGTATTGTATTCTTTTTTCTTGTATTGTATTTTTTAATCTTGTATTGTCATTTTTTTTATTGTATTGTACATTTTCTATTTTGTATTGTAATTTTTTTATCTTGTACTGTATTGTTTTTTCTTGTATTGTATTCTTTTTTCTTGTATTGTAATTTTTTATCTTGTATTGTTATTCTTTTTTCTTGTATTTTTATTTTTGTAACTTGTATTGTCATTTTTTTATTGTAATTTTTTATCTTGTTTTGTTATTTTTGATCTTTTATTGTATGCTTATTCTTGAAAGTTTTTAATTTTTTATTGTATTTTTTTATTTTTTTTTGTAATTTTTTATTATTTATTGTAATTTTTTTATCTTTTATTGTAATTTTTTCATCTTTTATTGTAATTTTTTCATATTGTATTGTAATTGTTTATCTTGTTATGTAATTTTTAATGTTGTATTGTAATTTTTTATCCTGTATTTTATTCTTTTTCTTGTATTGTAATTTTTTATCTTTTATTATATTCTTTTTTCTTGTATTGTAATTTTTTATCTTTTATTGTATACTTTTTTTCTTGTATTGTAATTTTTTTCTCTTATTGTATTCTTTTTTCTTGTATTGTGGTGATCTACGGTCGAACTATTGTGCCAATCTAATGGCGATGCATTGTGTTATCTAATGACCATGTATTACAGTGATCTAATAACGATGTATTCAAGTTATCTGACAGCAATGTATTCAACTGATCTGACAGCGATGTATTCAAGTGATCTGACAGCGATGTATTCAAGGGATCTGACGGCAATGTATTACAGCGATCTGACGGCGATATATTAGAAGTGATCTGACGGCAATGTATTTTAGTAATCTGACGGCGATGCATTCCCGTGATCTGTCAGCGATGTATTCAAGTGATCTGACGGCAATGTATTCCAGGGATCTGACGGCGATGTATTCCAGGGATCTGATAGCGATGTATTCAAGTGATCTGTCAGCGATGCATTCAAGTGATCTGACGGCAGTGTATTCAAGTGATCTGACGGCGATGAATTCAAGTGATCTGACGGCAATATATTGCAGTGATGTGACGGCAATATATTCCAGTGATCTGACGGCAATGTATTACAGGTATCTGACGGCGATGAATTCCCGTGATCTGACAGCGATGCATTCACGTGATCTGTCGGTGATGTATTCACGTGATGTGACAGCCATGTATTAAAGTGATCTGACGGCGATGCATTCCCGTGATCTGTCGGTGATGTATTCAAGTGATCTGACGGCGATGTATTCCAGGGATCTGTTGGCAATGCATTCAAGTAATCTGACTGCGATGTATTTAAGTGATCTGACGGCGATGTATTCAAGTGATCTGACAGCAGAGTATTCAAGTGATCTGTCAGCGATGCATTCAAGTGATCTGACGGCGATGCATTCAAGTGATCTGACGGCGATGCATTCAAGTGATCTGACGGCGTTGTATTCAAGTTATCTAACAGTGATGTATACAAAGGATCAGGCGGCGATGTATTCCAAGAATTTGACGGCGATCTATTCAAGTGATCTGACGGCGATGCATTCAAGTGATCTGACGGCCGTGTATTCCAGTGATCTGACGGCGATGTATTCCAGGGATCTGACGGCGATGTATTCCAGCGATCTGTTGGCGAGGCATTCAAGTAATCTGACGGCGATGTATTCAAGTGATCTGACGGCGATGTATTCAAGTGATCTGTCAGCGATGCATCTAAGTGATCTGATGACGATGCATTCAAGTGATCTGACAGTGATATATTCCAGGGATCTCACGGTGATGTATTCCAGGGATCTGTCGGCGATGCATTCAAGTTATCTGATGGCGATGCATTCAAGTGATCTGACGGCGATGTATTCAAGGGATCTGACGCTAGGAGAGTAGCAAATTGACCTTAGGTTATCTTTTGGCAGCCTCGTAACTCTCGCATCCTCTATTTTGTCTTTTAGTCCTCATATTCCATGAGCGAAGTTTCTGACAAAGGGGAAGAACTGCTGTTTTCTGGGTCACAAGCTGAAGAGGGGTCACAAACCTAGGGAAAATCCTCTGTATTAAAAGATCTGCCACTTTCACTGTATTCTTATTAGTCACTACAAATAGCTTCAGCCAATCGCTGTACATATTTTTCTTGTATTGTATTTTTATTTTTTATTGTATTGTTTTTATCTTGTATTGTAATTATTTCATCTTTCTTTTTTTTATTGTAATGTTTTATCTTGTATTTTTATTTTTTTATCTTGTATTATAATTGTTTATCTTGTATTGTATTCTTTTTTGTTGTATTGTGATTATTTATCTTGTATTGTATTCTTGTATCTTGTATTGTATGTTTTTTCTTGTATTGTAATTTTTAATGTTTTATTTGTATTTATTTTTCTTGTATTGTAATTTTTTATCTCTTATTGAAAATTTTTATCTTGTATTGTAATTTTTTATCTTGTATTGTATTCTTTTTTCTTGTATTGTATTCGTTTTTCTTGTATTGTAATTTTTTTTATCTTGTATTGTAATTTTTATCTTGTCTTGTAATTTTTTGTATTGTATTGTAATTTTTTATCTTGTATTGTAATTTTTTATCTTGTATTGTATGTTTTTGTCTTGTATTGTAATTTTTTATCTTGTGTAGTAATTTTTTTTATCTTTTATTGTTTATTTGGTATTGTAATTGTTAATCTTGTATTGTAATTGTTAATCTTGTATTGTATTATTTTTTCTTGTATAGTAATTTTTTTTATCTTGTATTGTAATTTATTTTTTTGTATTGTATTCTTTTTTCTTGTATTTTAATTATTTATTTGTATTGTATTATTTTATCTTGTATTGTATTTTTGTATCTCGAATTTAATTTTTTTATCTGGTATTTTAATTTTTTATCTTGTATTGTCATTTTTTAGCTTGTATTGTATTCTTTTTTCTTGCTTAGTGATTTTTTATCTTGTATTATCATTTTTTATCTTGTATTGTATTCTTTTATTATGTATTGTATTCTTTTATCTTGTATTGTAATTTTTAATATTTTATTGTATTCATTTTTCTTGTAGGGTCATTTTTTTTGTATTGTAATTTTTTTATCTATTATTGTTATTTTGATCTTGTATTGTAATTTTTTTTCATCTTGTATTGTATATTTTTTCTTGTATTGTATTCTTTTTACTTGTATTGTTATTTTTTATTTTGTATTGTAATATTTTATCTTGTATTGTAATTATTTATTCCAGTGATCTGACGGCGATGTATTCCAGTGATCTGACGGCGATGTATTCCCGTGATCTGAAGCCGATGTATTCAAGTTATCTGATGGCAATGTATTCCAGTGATCTGATGGCGATGTATTCCAGTGATCTGACGGCGATGTATTCCACTGATCTGATGGCGATGTATTCTAGTTATCTGACGACAATGTATTCCAGGGATCTGACGGCGATGTATTCAAGTGATCTGAGAGCCATGCATTACTGTGATCTGACGGCGATGCATTCAAGTTATCTGACGGCGATTCATTCAAGTGATCTGACGGCGATGCATTCAAGTGAGTTGATGGCGAGGCATTCAAGTCAGTTGACGGCGATGCATTCAAATGATCTGACAGCAATGCAGTCAAGTGATCTGACGGCAATGTATACTAGTGATCTGACATCAATGTATTAAAGTGATCTGACGGCGATGCAGTACAGTTATCTGACATCTATGTATTCAACTGATCTGACGGCGACGTATTCAACCGATCTGATAGCGACGTATTCAACTGATCTGATGGCGATGTGTGCAACTGATCTGACAGCGATGTATTCAATTGATCTGATGGCTATGTATTCAACTGATCTGACGGCGATGCATTCCTGTGATCTGAAGCCGATGTATTGTAGTGATCTGATGACTATGTATTCAAGTGATCTGACAGCCATGTATTCCAGTGATCTGACGTTGATGTATTCAAGTGATCTGACAGCGATGCATTCAAGTGATCTGCCAGCGATGCATTCACAGGATCTGACGGCGATGTATTCCAGTGATCTGACGGCAATGTATTTAAGTGATCGGACAGCGATGTATTCCAGTTATCTGATGGCGATGTATTCCAGGGATCTGACGGCGATATAGTCAAGTGATCTGACGGCGATATAGTCAAGTGATCTGACGGCGATATAGTCAAGTCATCTGACAGCGATGTTACTAAAGGATCTGACGGCAATGTATTCCAGGGATCTGGCCCCGATGTATTCAATTGATTTGACTGCGATGCCTTCAAGTGATCTGACGGCGATGCATCGAAGTGATCTAATAGCGATTAATTCATTGATCTGACAGCAGTGTATTCCAGTTATCTGATGGCGATGCATTCAAGTAATCTGACGGCGATCCATTTCAGGGATCTAACAGCAGTGCATCCAAGTTATCTGACGGCGATGCATTCAAGTGATCTGACAGCGATCTAATCCTTTGATCTGTAGCCGATGTATTCTAGTGATCTGACAGCCATGTATTCAAGTGATCTGACGGCAATGTATTTTAGTGATCTGACAGCGATGCATTCCCGTGATCTGTAGCCGATGTATTCCAGTGATCTGACGGTGATGTATTCCAGGGATTAGACGGCAGTGTATTCCTGTGATCTGAAGCCGATGTATTCAAGTTATCTGATGGCGATGTATTCCAGTGATCTGATAGCAATGTATTCCAGTGATCTGACGAAAATGTATCCCAGGAATCTGACGGCGATGTATTCAATTGATCTAACGGCGATGTATTCAAGTGATCTGACAGCCATGTATTCAAGTAATCTGACGGCCATGCATTCCCGTGATCTGCCGACGATTTATTCAAGTGATCTGACGGCGATGTATTCCAGGGATTTAACAGCTATGTAGTCAAATTATCTGACGGCGATGCATTCAAGTGATCTGTGGGCAATATATTCAAGAGATCTGACGGCAATGTATTTAAGTGATCTGACGGCGATGTATTCAAGGGATCTGACGGAGATGTATTCAAGTGATCTGACGGCAGTGTATTCAAGTTGTCTGACGACGAGGTATACCAAGGATCTGACGGCGATGTATACCCAGATCTCACGGCGATGTATACCACGGATCTGACAGCAATGTATACCAGGTATATCATGGCGATGTATACTAGGGATCTGACGGCCATGTATTCCAAGGATCTGACGGCGATGCATTTAAGTGATCTGACGGTGATGCATTTAAGTTATCTGACGGCGATGCATTCCAGTGATCTGACGTCGAGGCATTATAGTGATCTGACGGTGATGCATTCCAGTGATCTGACGGCGATGTATTCAACTGATCTGACAGCGATGTATTCCAAGGATCTGACAGCGATGTATTCCAAGGATCTGACAGCGATGTATTCCAAGGATCTGATAGCGATGCATTAAAGTGATTTTCCGGCGATGCATTCTAGTGATCTGACAGCGATGCATTCAAGTAATCTGACAACAATGTATTCCAAAGATCTGACTGCGATGTATTCCAGTGATCTTACAGCAGTGTATTCCAGGGATGTGACGGCGATGCATTCCCGTGATCAGACGGCGATTCGTTAAAGTGATCTGACATTGATGCTTTCAAGTGAGTTGACGGCAAGGCATTCAAGTGAGTTGACGGCAAGGCATTCAAGTGAGTTGACGGCAAGGCATTCAAGTAAGTTGACGGCAAGGCATTCAAGTGAGTTGACGGCGATGCATTCAAATTATCTTACAGCGATGAATTCAAGTAGTCTGACAGCAATGGAGTCCAGTAATCTGACAGCAATGTATACTAGTGATCTGACATCAATGTAGTAAAGTTATCTGACAGCGATGCCTTCAAGTTATCTGACACTAATGTATTCAACTGATCTGACCGCGATGTATTCAACTGATCTAACGGCGATGTATTCAACTGATCTGACGGCGATGCATTCCCGTGATCTGAAGATGATGTATTCTAGTGATCTGACGGCTATGTATTCAAGTGATCTGACCGCCATGTATTCCAGGGTTCTGACGGCGATGTATTCAAGTGATCTGTCAGCAATCTATTAAAGTGATCTGATGTCAATGTATTCAAGTGATCTGATGGTGATTTATTAAAGTTATCTGACAGCGATGTATTCAAGGGATCTGACGGCGATGTATTCCAGGGATCTGACATCAATGTATACAGGTTATCTGACCCCGATGTATTCAACTAATCTGACACCGATGTATGCAACTGAACTGACGCCAATATATTCAAGTAATCTGACGGCGATGCATTCAAGTTATCTGACGGCGATGCATTCCAGTGATCTGTAGTGGATGTATTCAAGTTATCTGATGGCGATGTATTCAAGTGATCTGATGGCGATGTATTCCAGTGATCTGACGGCGATGCATTCAAGTGATCTGATAGGGATGTATTCCAGTGATCTGACGACGATGCATTCCTGTCATCTGACGGCAGTGTATTCACGTGATCTGACAGCGATGCATACCTGTTATCTGACGGCGATGCATACAAGTGAGTTGACGGCGATGCATTCAAGTTATCTGACGGCGATGCATTCAAGTTATCTGACGGCGATGCATTCAAGTTATCTGACGGCGATGCATTCAAGTTATCTGACTGTGATGCATTCAAGAGATCTGACTGTGATGCATTCAAGTGATCTGACGGCAATTAATTCCAGTAATCTGACATCAATGTGTTCAAGCGATCTGACGGCAATGTATTAATGTTATCTGACGGCGATGCATTCAAGTGATCTGACGGCGATTCATTCAAGTGATCTGACATCAATGTGTTCAAGTTATCTGATGGCAGTGTATTCAACTAATCTAACGGCAATTTATTCAACTGATCTGACGGCAATGCATTCAAGTTATCTGACGGCAATGTATTTAAGTGATCTGACATCAATGTATTCAAGTAATCTGACGACGATGCTTTCAAGTAATCTGACATCAATGTATTCAAGTTATCTGACGACAATTCATTCAACTGATCAGACGGCGATGTATTCAACTGATTGACAGCTATGTATGCAACTGATCTGACGGCAATGTATTCAAGTGATCTGACGGCGATGCATTCCCGTTATCTGCAGCCGATGTATTCCAGGGATCTGACGGCAGATGTATTCCAGTGATCTGACGGCTATGTATTCCAGTGATCTGACGGCGATGCATTCCTGTTATATGACGGCGATGCATTCAAGTTAGTTGATGGCGAGGCATTGAAGTTATCTGACGGCGAGGCATTCAAGTTATCTGACGGCGATGCATCTAAGTTATCTGACGGTGATGCATTCAAGTGATCTGACTGCGATGCATTCAAGTGATCTGATGGCAATGTATTCCAGTAATTTGATATCTATGTATTCAAGCGATCTGACGGCGATGCATTCAAGTGATCTGACATCAATGTATTCAACTGATCTGACGGCGATGTATCGTACTGATCTGACGGTAATGCATTGAATTGATCTGACGGCAATGCATTCAAGTGATCTGACGGCGATGCATTCCAGTGATCTGAAGCTGATGTATTGAAGTTATCTGATGGTGATGTATTCCAGTGGTCTGACGGCGATGTATTTCAGTGATCTGACGTTGATGTATTCAAGTGATCTGACAGCTATGTATTCAAGTGATCTGACGGCGATGTATTCCAGTTATCTGACAGCGATTCATTCAAGTGATCTGATGGCGATGACTTCAAAGGATCTGACTACGATGTATTCAAGTGATCTGACTACGATGTATTCCAGGGATCTGACAGCGATGTATACATGGGATCTGACAGCAATGTATACATGGGATCTGACAGCGATGTATACATGGGATCTGACAGCAATGTATACATGGGATCTGACAGCGATGTATACATGGGATCCCACGGCGATGCATTCATGGGATCTCACGGCGATGCATTCATGGGATCTGACGGCGATGCATTCATAGGATCTGACTGCGATGTATACCAGGGATCTGATGGCGATGTATTCCAGGGATATGACGGCGATATATTCAATTTATCTGACAGCTAGGAATTCCTGTGATCTGACGGCAATGTAGTCAAGTGATTTGACGGCGATGCATTCAAGTGAGTTGACAGCTAAGCATTCCAGTGAGCTGACGGCAATGTATTCCAGGGATCTGACAGTGATGTATTCCAGTGATCTGACCGCGATGTATTCCAGGGATCTGACAGCGATGTATTCCAGTGATCTGACCGCGATGCATTCCTGTTATATGACTGCGATGCATTCAAGTGATCTGACAACAGTGCATTGAAGTGAGTGTACGGCAAAGCATTGAAGTGATTTGACGGTGATGCATTAAAGTTATCTGACGGCGATACATTCAAGTGATATGACATCAATGTATTCAAGCAATCTGACGGCGATGTATTCAAGTTTCCGACATGAATGCATTCAACTGATCTGACATCAATGTATTCAAGTTATCTGACGGCGATGTATTTAAGTGATATGACGGCGATGTATTCAAGTGATCTGACGGTGATGTATTCAAGTGATCTGACAGCGATGTATTCAAAAGATATGACGGTTATCTATTCCAACGGTTTGATATATTCAAGTGATCTGACAGCGATGTAATCCAGGGATCTGACGGCGATGTAGTCAAGTCATCTGACGGCGATGTAGTGAAGTCATCAGACGGCGATGTAGTCAAGTCATCCGACGGCGATATAGTCAAGTCATCCGACGGCGATGTAGTCAATGCATCCGACGGTGATGTAGTCAAGTCCTCCGACGGCGATGTAGTCGAGTCCTCCAACAGCGATGTAGTCACGTCATCCGACAGCGATGTATTGAAGTGATCTTATGGCGATGCATTTCAAGCATCTAACGGCAAACTATTCCAGTGATCTGACAGCGATGTATTCCGGTGATCTGACGGCGATGTATTCAAAGGATCTGACGGCGATGTAATCCAAGAGTCTGATATCAATGTATTTAAGTGATCTGACAGCGATGTATTCAAGTGATCTGACGGCGATGTATTCCAGTAGTCTGCCTGCAATGCATTCAAGTTATCTGACGGTGATGAATTCAAGTGATCTGACTGCAATGCATTCAAGTTATCTGACTGCGATGCATTCAAGTGATCTGATGGCAATGTATTCAAGTTATCTGACATCAATGTATTCAAGTTATCTGACGCCGATGTATTCAACTGATCTGACAGCGATGCATTCCAGTGATCTGACTGCGATGTATACCAGGGATCTTACAACGATGTATACCAGGGATCTGAAAGCGATGTATTCAAGTGATCTGACAGCTATGTATTCATGGGATCTGACGGCAATCTATTCAAGTTATCTGATGCCGATATATTCCAGTGATCTGACGGCGATGTATTCAAGTGATCTGACAGCGATGTATTCAAGTGATCTGACGGCAATGTATTCAAGCGATCTGATGGCAATGCATTCAAGGGATCTGATGGCGATGCATTCAAATGATCTGCCGGGGATGTATTCAAGTGATCTGACAGCGATGTATTCAAGTGATCTGACGGCGACGCATTAAAGTGATCTGACGGCAGTGTATTCTAGGGATCTGACGGCAAGTTATTCATGGGATCTGACGGTTATGTATTCAAGTGATCTGACGGCGATGTATTCAATTGATCTGACGGCGATGTATTCAAGTGATCTGACGGCGATGCATTCAAGTGATCTGATGGCGATGTATTCAATTGATCTAACGGCGAAGCATTCCAAGGATCTGACGGCAATGCATTCCAAGGATCTGACGGTGATGTATTTAATTGATCTGACGGCGATGTATTCCAGGGATCTGACAACGATGTATTCAAGCAATGTTACAGCGATGCATTCAAGTGATCTGCCGGCAATGTATTGAAGTGATCTGATTGCGATACATTCAAGTGATCTGACAGTGATGCATTCAAGTGATCTGACGGCGATGCATTAAAGTGATCTTACGGCAGTGTATTCAAGTGATCTGAGGGCGATGTATTCAAGTGATCTGACGGTGATGTATTCCAGGGATCTGACGTCGCTTCATCTAAGTTATATGACGGCAATGCATCAAGTGATCTGTCGGCGATGCATTCAAGTGATCTGACGGCGATGTATTCAAGGGATCTGACGGCGATATATACATGGGATCTTACAGCGATGTATACATGGGATCTGACGGCGATGTATTCCAGGGATCTGACGGCGATGTATTCTAGGGATCTGACAGCGATGTATTCAACTGATGTAGGGCAATGCATTCAATGATCTGACGGCGATTCAATCCAGTGATCTGAACCCGATGTATTGAAGTTATCTGATGCTGATGTATTGAGGTGATCTGACGGCAATGTATTCAACTGACGTGACGGCGATGTATTCAACTAATTTGACAGCAATGTATTCAAGTGGTCAGAAGACGATGTATTAAAGTTATGTAACAGCGATGTATTTAAGTGATCTGACGGCGATGCATTCCAAGGATCTGACGGCGATGTATTCAAGTGATCAGACAACGATGTATTCCAGGGATCTGACGCCGATGTATTCAAGCTATCTGACGGCGATGCATTCAAGTGATCTGACGGCGATGCATTCAAGTGATCTGCAGGAGATGTATTCAAGTGATCTGACGGCGATGTATACAAGTGATCTGATGGCTATGCGTTCAAGTGATCTGTCGGCGATGTATTCCAGGGATCTGATGTCAATGTATTCATGGGATCTGACGTCAATGTATTCAAGTGATCTGACGGCTATGTATTCAAGTGATCTGACGGCTATGTATTCAAGTGATCTGACTGCTATTTATTCAAGTGATCTAACGGCTATTTATTCAAGTGATCTGACAGCGATCCATTCAAGTGATATGACGGCGATGCATTCCAAAGATCTGACTGCGATGTATTCAATTGATCTGACGGTGATGTATTCCAGTGATCTGACGTCTATATATTCAAGCAATCTGACTGCGATGCATTCAAGCGATCTGACGCCGATGCATTAAAGTTACCTGCCAGCGATGTATTGAAGTGATCTGCCAGCGATGTATTCAAGTGATCTGACGGCGATGCATTCAAAGGATATGACGGCGATGCATTCCAAGGATCTGACGGCGATGTATTCAAGTGATCTGACAGCAATGTATTCCAGTGATCTGACAACGATGTATTAAAGCGAACTGACAGCGATGCATTCAATTGATCTGACGGCGATGCATTCAAGTGATCTGACCGCGATGTATTAGAGTCATCTGACCGCGATGTATTCAAGTGAGCTGATGCCGATGTATTCAAGTGAGCTGACAGCGATGTATTCAAGTGATCTGACGGCGATGCATTTAAGTGGTCTGACGGCAATGTATTCAAGTGATCTGATGGCGATGTATTCAAGCAATCTGACGGCGATGAATTAAAGTTATCTGACGGCGATGCATTAAAGTGATCAGACGGTGTTGTATTCCAGGGATCTTATGGTGATGTATTAGAGGGATCTGACGGCGCTTCATTCAAGTGATCTGACGGCAATGCATACAAGTGATCTGTCGGCGATGCATTCAAGTGATCTGTCGGCGATGCATTCAAGTCATCTGATATCGAAGTATACACGGGATCTGACGGCGATGTATTCCAGGGATCTGACAAAGATGTATTCGAGTGATCTGACAGCAATGTATTCAAGTTATCTAATGGCGATGCATTCCTGTGATCTGACTGCGATGTATTGAAGTGATCTGACGGCGATGAATTCAAGTGAGTTGACAACGAGGCATTCAAGTGATCTGACATCGATGTATTCCCGGGATCTGACAACAGTGTATTCCAGTGATCTGACAGCGATGTATTCAAGTGATCTGACAGCGATGTATTCCCGGGATCTGACGGCAGTGTATTCCAGTGATCTGACGGCAATGCATTCAAGTGATCTGACGGCGATGCATTCCAGGGATCTGAAGGCGATGTATTCAAGTGATCTGACAACGATGTATTCAAGTTATCTGACAGCGATCAATCCCAAAGATCTAATGCCGATGTATTCCCAGGATCTGAGGGCAGTGTATTCCAGGGATCTTTTGCCGATGCATCCAAATGATCTGACGGCAGTGCATTCAAGTTATCTGACAGCGATACATTCAAGTTATATGACATCAATGTATTCAAGCAATCTGACGGCGAGGTATTCAAGTTATCTAACATCAATGTATTCCAGTGATCTGACGGCGATGTATTCCCGAGATCTAACGGCGATGTTTTCCAGGGATCTGACGGCAATGCATTCAAGTGATCTGACAGCTATGCATTTAAGTGATCTGACGGCAGTATATTCTACTGATCTGACGGCGATGTATTCCAGGGATCTGACGGCTATGCATTCAAGTGATGTGACGGCGATGTATTCAAGTTATCTGACAGTGATGTATTCAAGTTATCTGAAGGCAATGTATTCCAGGGATCTGACCGCGATGCATTTCCGTGATCTGACAGCAATGCATTCAAGTGAGTTAGCGTCGATGCATTAAAGGTAGTTGATGGCGATGCATTCAAGTGAGTTGACGGCGATGCATTCAAGTGAGTTTACGGCGATGCATTCAAGTTAGTTGACATCGATGCATTCCACTGATCTGATGGCGATGCATTCAAGTTATCTGACAGCGATGTATTCTAAGGATCTGACAGCGATGTATTCACATGATCTGATGGAGAAGAATTCCAGTGATCTGACATCAATGTATTCAAGTATTCTGACGGCGATGTATTAACCTGATCTGACAGCGATGTATTCAAGTGATCTGACGGTGATGTATTCAAGTGATCGGACGGCGATCTATTCAAGTGATCTGACGACGATGCATTCAAGTGATCTGATGGCGATGTATTCCAGTGATCTGATTGCGATGTATTCAAGTTATCTGACGGCGATGTATTCTAGGGATCTGACGGCAGTTGTATTAAAGTTATCTGACGGCTGCACATTCAAGTGATCTGACGGCAGTGCATTCAAGTGATCTGACGGCTAAGCATACAAGTGATCTCTTGGCGATGCATTCAAGTGCTCTGTTGTCAATGTATTCAAGGTATCTGTCGGCGATGTATTCAAGTGATCTTACAGCGATGTATTCAAGTGGTCTGACGGTGATGCAGTAAAGTTATCTGACGGCGATGTATTCAAGTGATCTGACGGCGATGTATACCAGAGATCTGACGGCGATGTATTCCAGGGATCTGACGGCGATGTATTCCAGGGATCTGACGACGATGTATTCCATGGATCTGAGGCAATGCATCCAAGTGATCTGATAGCAGTGACTTCAAGTGATCTGACGGCGATGTATTCAAGTGATCTGATAGCGATGTATTCCAGTGATCTAACGGCATTGTATTCCAAGGATCTGACAGCGATGTATTCCTGTGATCTGACAGTGATGTATTCAAGTGATCTGACGGCTAGGCATTCAAGTTATCTGAGGGCGATATATTCAAGTTATCTTACGGCAGTCTATTCCAGGGATCTGACGGTGATGCATTCAAGTAATCTGACATTAATGCATTCCAGGGATCTTACATCAATGTATTCAAGCGATCTGACAGCGATGTATTCAAAAGATCTGACCAGAAGGTATTTCAGGGATCTGGAAATGCATAACAAAGATTGACATCGTTGTATTTAAGTGATCTGACAGCGATGTATTCCGGGGATCTGACGGCAGTGTATTCCAGTGATCTGACGGCGGTGTATTCAAGTGATCTGACGGCCATGTATTCAAGTGATCTGACGGCCATGTATTCAAGTGATCTTACGGCCATGTATTCAAGTGATTTTACGGCCATGTATTCAAGTGATCTTACGGCCATGTATTCCAGGGATCTGACGGTGATGCCTTCAAGTTATCTGACGGCAATGTATTCAAGTGATCTGACATCAATGTATTTAAGTGATCTGACGGCAGTATATTCTACTGATCTGACGGCGATGTATTCCAGGGATCTGACGGCGATGTATTCCAGGGATCTGACGGCGATGTATTCCATGGATCTGAGGCAATGAATCCAAGTGATCTGATAGCGGTGCATTCAAGTTATCTGACGGCGATATATTCAAGTTATCTTACGGCAGTCTATTCCAGGGATCTGACGGCGATGCATTCAAGTAATCTGACATTAATGCATTCCAGGGATCTTACATCAATGTATTCAAGCGATCTGACAGCGATGTATTCAAAAGATCTGACCGGAAGGTATTTCAGGGATCTGGAAATGCATAACAAAGATTGACATCGATGTATTTAAGTGATCTGACAGCGATGTATTCCGGGGATCTGACGGCAGTGTATTCAAGTGATCTGACGGCAGTGTATTCAAGTGATCTGACGGCGGTGTATTCAAGTGATCTGACAGCCATGTATTCAAGTGATCTGACGACCATGTAATCAAGTGATCTGACGGCCATGTATTCAAGTGATCTTACGGCCATGTATTCAAGTGATCTGATGGCCATGTATTCAAGTGATCTGACATCAATGTATTCAAGCAATCTGACAGCGATGTATTAAAAAGATCTGACGGCGATGACTTCAAGTGATCTGACGGCGATGCATTCAAGTTATCTGACGGCGATGCATTCAAGTGATCTACCAGCAATTTATTGAAGTTATCTGACGGCGATGTATTAAAGTGATCTGACGGCGATTTATTCAAGTTATCTGACGGCAATGTATTCAAGTGATCTGACGGCAGTGCATTCAAGGGATCTGATAGTGATGTATTCCAAGGATCTGACGGCGATTCATTCTAGTGATCTGACGGCAATGAATTCAAGTGACTTGTCAGCGATGTATTCCTCTGATCAGACTGCTATGTATTCCACTTATATGATGTATTCCAGGAATCTGACGACGATGCATTAAAGTTATCTGACGGCGATGCATTCAAGTGATCTACCAGCAATTTATTGAAGTTATCTGACGGCGATGCCTTCAAGTGATCTGACGGCTATATATTCAAGTGATCTGACGGCGATGTATTCCAGGAATCTGACTGCAATGTATTTAAGTTATCTGATGGCGATGTATTCCAGTGATCTGACGGCAATGTATTCCAGGGATCTGACGGCAATGGTTTCCATGGATCCGACAGCAATGCATTCCCGTGATCTGACGGCGATGCATTCAAGTTATCTGACGGCGATGCATTCAAATGAGTTGACAGCGATGCATTAAAGCGATCTGACAGCGATGTATTCAAGCGATCTGACGGCGATGCATTCAAGCTATCTGCCCGCTATGCATTCAAGCGATCTGATGGCGATGCATTCAAGTGATTTGACGGCTAAGTATTCAAGGTATCTGCTGGCAATGTATTCCACTGATCTGACGGTAATGTATTCAACTGATTTGACGGCGATGCATTCAAGTTATCTGACGTCGATGCCTTCCCGTGATCTTAAGATGATGTATTCAAGTTATCTGATGGCGATGTATTCCAAAGATCTCACAGTGATGTATTCAAGTGATCTGACGGTGATGTATTCCAGGGATCTGACGGCGATGTATTCAAGTGATTTGACAAAGATGCATTCCAGTTATCTGACGGCGATGCATTCCAAGGATCTGACAGCGATGTATTCAAGTGATCTGACGGGGATGTATTCCAGGGATCTGACGGCGATGTATTCCAGTGATCTTACGAAGATATATTTCAGTGATCTGACGGCGATGCATTCCAGTGATCTGAAACCAATGTATTCAAGTGATCTGACCGCGATGTATTCAAGTGATCTGACAGCAATGTATTCAAGTGATCTGACGGTAATGTATTCAAGTGATCTGACGGAGATGCATTCAAGTTATCTGACGGCTATGTATTCTAGAGATCTGACGGCGATGTAATTAAGTGATCTGTCAGCAATGTATTCTAGAGATCTGACGTCGATGTATTCCAGGAATCTGACGACAATGTATTCCAGGGATCTGACTGCGATATATTTAAGTGATCTAATGGCGATGTATTCCAGTGATCTAATAGCTTTGTATTCAAGGGATCTGACAGCGCTGCATTCCCGTGATCTGACCGCGATGCATTCAAGTTATCTGACGGCGAAGCATTAAATTTATCTGACGGCGATGCATTACAGTGGTCTGACAGCGATGTATTCAAAAGATCTGACCGGAAGGTATTTCAGGGATCTGGAAATGCATAACAAAGATTGACATCGATGTATTTAAGTGATCTGACAGCGATGTATTCCGGGGATCTGACGGCAGTGTATTCAAGTGATCTGACGGCAGTGTATTCAAGTGATCTGACAGCCATGTATTCAAGTGATCTGACGACCATGTAATCAAGTGATCTGACAGCCATGTATTCAAGTGATCTGACGACCATGTAATCAAGTGATCTGACGGCCATGTATTCAAGTGATCTTACGGCCATGTATTCAAGTGATCTGATGGCCATGTATTCAAGTGATCTGACATCAATGTATTCAAGCAATCTGACAGCGATGTATTAAAAAGATCTGACGGCGATGACTTCAAGTGATCTGACGGCGATGCATTCAAGTTATCTGACGGCGATGCATTCAAGTGATCTACCAGCAATTTATTGAAGTTATCTGACGGCGATGTATTAAAGTGATCTGACGGCGATTTATTCAAGTGATCTGACGGCAATGTATTCAAGTGATCTGACGGCAGTGCATTCAAGGGATCTGATAGTGATGTATTCCAAGGATCTGACGGTGATTCATTCTAGTGATCTGACGGCAATGAATTCAAGTGACTTGTCAGCGATGTATTCCTCTGATCAGACTGCTATGTATTCCACTTATATGATGTATTCCAGGAATCTGACGACGATGCATTAAAGTTATCTGACGGCGATGCATTCAAGTGATCTACCAGCAATTTATTCAAGTTATCTGACGGCGATGCCTTCAAGTGATCTGACGGCTATATATTCAAGTGATCTGACGGCGATGTATTCCAGGAATCTGACTGCAATGTATTCAAGTTATCTGATGGCGATGTATTCCAGTGATCTGACGGCAATGTATTCCAGGGATCTGACGGCAATGGTTTCCATGGATCCGACAGCAATGCATTCCCGTGATCTGACGGCGATGCATTGAAGTTATCTGACGGCGATGCATTCAAATGAGTTGACAGCGATGCATTAAAGCGATCTGACAGCGATGTATTCAAGCGATCTGACGGCGATGCATTCAAGCTATCTGCCCGCTATGCATTCAAGCGATCTGATGGCGATGCATTCAAGTGATCTGACGGCTAAGTATTCAAGGTATCTGCTGGCAATGTATTCCACTGATCTGACGGTAATGTATTCAACTGATTTGACGGCGATGCATTCAAGTTATCTGACGTCGATGCCTTCCCGTGATCCTAAGATGATGTATTCAAGTTATCTGATGGCGATGTATTCCAAAGATCTCACAGTGATGTATTCAAGTGATCTGACGGTGATGTATTCCAGGGATCTGACGGCGATGTATTCAAGTGATTTGACAAAGATGCATTCCAGTTATCTGACGGCGATGCATTCCAAGGATCTGACAGCGATGTATTCAAGTGATCTGACGGGGATGTATTCCAGGGATCTGACGGCGATGTATTCCAGTGATCTTACGAAGATATATTTCAGTGATCTGACGGCGATGCATTCCAGTGATCTGAAACCAATGTATTCAAGTGATCTGACCGCGATGTATTCAAGTGATCTGACAGCAATGTATTCAAGTGATCTGACGGTAATGTATTCAAGTGATCTGACGGAGATGCATTCAAGTTATCTGACGGCTATGTATTCTAGAGATCTGACGGCGATGTAATTAAGTGATCTGTCAGCAATGTATTCTAGAGATCTGACGTCGATGTATTCCAGGAATCTGACGACAATGTATTCCAGGGATCTGACTGCGATATATTTAAGTGATCTAATGGCGATGTATTCCAGTGATCTAATAGCTTTGTATTCAAGGGATCTGACAGCGCTGCATTCCCGTGATCTGACCGCGATGCATTCAAGTTATCTGACGGCGAAGCATTAAATTTATCTGACGGCGATGCATTACAGTGGTCTGACAGCGATGTATTCAAAAGATCTGACCGGAAGGTATTTCAGGGATCTGGAAATGCATAACAAAGATTGACATCGATGTATTTAAGTGATCTGACAGCGATGTATTCCGGGGATCTGACGGCAGTGTATTCAAGTGATCTGACGGCAGTGTATTCAAGTGATCTGACGGCGGTGTATTCAAGTGATCTGACAGCCATGTATTCAAGTGATCTGACGACCATGTAATCAAGTGATCTGACGGCCATGTATTCAAGTGATCTTACGGCCATGTATTCAAGTGATCTGATGGCCATGTATTCAAGTGATCTGACATCAATGTATTCAAGCAATCTGACAGCGATGTATTAAAAAGATCTGACGGCGATGACTTCAAGTGATCTGACGGCGATGCATTCAAGTTATCTGACGGCGATGCATTCAAGTGATCTACCAGCAATTTATTGAAGTTATCTGACGGCGATGTATTAAAGTGATATGACGGCGATTTATTCAAGTGATCTGACGGCAATGTATTCAAGTGATCTGACGGCAGTGCATTCAAGGGATCTGATAGTGATGTATTCCAAGGATCTGACGGCGATACATTCTAGTGATCTGACGGCAATGAATTCAAGTGACTTGTCAGCGATGTATTCCTCTGATCAGACTGCTATGTATTCCACTTATATGATGTATTCCAGGAATCTGACGACGATGCATTAAAGTTATCTGACGGCGATGCATTCAAGTGATCTACCAGCAATTTATTGAAGTTATCTGACGGCGATGCCTTCAAGTGATCTGACGGCTATATATTCAAGTGATCTGACGGCGATGTATTCCAGGAATCTGACTGCAATGTATTCAAGTTATCTGATGGCGATGTATTCCAGTGATCTGACGGCAATGTATTCCAGGGATCTGACGGCAATGGTTTCCATGGATCCGACAGCAATGCATTCCCGTGATCTGACGGCGATGCATTCAAGTTATCTGACGGCGATGCATTCAAATGAGTTGACAGCGATGCATTAAAGCGATCTGACAGCGATGTATTCAAGCGATCTGACGGCGATGCATTCAAGCTATCTGCCCGCTATGCATTCAAGCGATCTGATGGCGATGCATTCAAGTGATCTGACGGCTAAGTATTCAAGGTATCTGCTGGCAATGTATTCCACTGATCTGACGGTAATGTATTCAACTGATTTGACGGCGATGCATTCAAGTTATCTGACGTCGATGCCTTCCCGTGATCTTAAGATGATGTATTCAAGTTATCTGATGGCGATGTATTCCAAAGATCTCACAGTGATGTATTCAAGTGATCTGACGGTGATGTATTCCAGGGATCTGACGGCGATGTATTCAAGTGATTTGACAAAGATGCATTCCAGTTATCTGACGGCGATGCATTCCAAGGATCTGACGGCGATGTATTCAAGTGATCTGACGGGGATGTATTCCAGGGATCTGACGGCGATGTATTCCAGTGATCTTACGAAGATATATTTCAGTGATCTGACGGCGATGCATTCCAGTGATCTGAAACCAATGTATTCAAGTGATCTGACCGCGATGTATTCAAGTGATCTGACAGCAATGTATTCAAGTGATCTGACGGTAATGTATTCAAGTGATCTGACGGTAATGTATTCAAGTAATCTGACGGTAATGTATTCAAGTGATCTGACGGAGATGCATTCAAGTTATCTGACGGTAATGTATTCATGTGATCTGACGGAGATGCATTCAAGTTATCTGACGGCTATGTATTCTAGAGATCTGACGGTGATGTAATTAAGTGATCTGTCAGCAATGTATTCTAGAGATCTGACGTCGATGTATTCCAGGAATCTGACGACAATGTATTCCAGGGATCTGACTGCGATATATTTAAGTGATCTAATGGCGATGTATTCCAGTGATCTAATAGCTTTGTATTCAAGGGATCTGACAGCGCTGCATTCCCGTGATCTGACCGCGATGCATTCAAGTTATCTGACGGCGAAGCATTAAATTTATCTGACGGCGATGCATTACAGTGGTCTGACGGCGATGTATTCAAGCAATCTGACATCAATATATTCATGTAATCTGACGGCGATGCATGAAAGTGATCTGACGGCAATGTATTAAAGTGATCTGACAACAATGTATTCAAGTTATCTGATGGTGATGTATTACAGTGATCTGACGGCGATGTATTCCAGGCATCTGACAGCGATGTATTCAAGTGATCTGACGGGGATGTATTCCAGGGATCTGACGGCGATGTATTCCAGTGATCTGACGAAGATATATTTCCGTGATCTGACGGCGATGCATTCCCGTGATCTTAAACCGATGTATTCAAGTGATCTGACCGCGATGTATTCAAGTGATCTGACAGCGATGTATTCAAGTGATCTGACGGTTATGTAGTCAAGTGATCTGACGGCGATGCATTCAAGTGATCTGACGGCGATGCATTCAAGTGATCTGTCAGCAATGTATTCTAGAGATGTGACGTCGATGTATTCCAGGACTCTGGCGACAATTATGTAGTCAAGTGATCTGACTGCGATATATTTAAGTGATCTTATGGCGATGTATTCCAGTGATCTAATAGCTTTGTATACAAGGGATCTGACAGCGCTGCATTCCCGTGATCTGACCGCGATGCATTCAAGTTATCTGACGGCGAAGCATTAAATTTATCTGACAGCGATGCATTGCCGTGATCTGACAGCGATGCATTCAAGTTATCTGACGGTGATGCATTCAAATGATCTGACGGCGATGCATTAAAGTGGTCTGACGGCGATATATCTAAGCAATCTGACATCAATATATTCATGTAATCTGATGGCGATGCATGAAAGTGATCTGACGGCAATGTAGTAAAGTTATCTGACAACAATGTATTCAAGGGATCTGACAGAGATGCATTCAAAGGATCTCACAGCGATGTATTCCAGTGATCTGACGAAGATATATTTCAGTGATCTGACTGCTATGCATACCCGTGATCTGAAGCCGATGTATTCAAGTTATCTTATGGCGATGTATTCCAGTGATCCAACGGCGATGTATTCCAGTGATCTGACGGCGATGTATTCCAGGGATCTGACAACCATGTATTCAAGTGATCTGCCGGCGTTGTATTCAAGTGATCTGACTGCTATGTATTCAAGTGATCTGACGGCAATGCAGTCAAGTGATCTGACGACGATGTATTCTAGAGATCTGACGGCGATGTATTCAAGTGATCTGTCAGCGATGTATTCAAGCGATCTGACGGCAATGTATTCATGGGATCTGACGGCGATGTATGTAAGTGATCTGACAGCGATGTATTCATGGGATCTGCCGGCGATGCATTCAAGTGATCTGACGGTGCTGCATTCCAAGGATCTGACGGCGATGCATTCCAAGGATCTGACGGCGATGCATTCCAAGGATATGACGGCAATGTATTCAAGTGATCTTACGGCGATGTATTCAAGCGATCTGATGGCGATGCATTCAAGCGATCTGATGGCGATGCAATCAAGCAATCTGACAGTGATGCAATCAAGTGATCTGCCGGCCGTGTATTCAAGTGATCTGACGGCGATGGATTCAAGTGATCTGACGGCAGTGTATTTAAGTGATCTGACGGCGATGTATTCAAGTGATCTGACGGCGATGTATTCAAGTGATCTGACGGCGATGCATTCAAGGGATCATATGGTGATGTATTCAATTGATCTGACAGCAATGCATTCAAGTGATCTGTCAGCAATGTATTCCACTGATCAGACGGCTATGTATTCCACTTATCTGATAGGGATGTAATCCAGAGATCTGACGGTGATTTATTCCAGTGATCTGACGGCGATGCATCCCCATAGTCTGAGGCGATGTATTCCAGGGATCTGATGACAATGTATACCAGTGATCTGACAACGATGAATTCCAGGGATCTGACAGCGATGAATTTCCTTTGATCTGACGGCGATGCATTCAAGTAATCTGACGGCGATGCATTCAAGTGAGTTGACGGCGATGCATTCTAATAATCTGACATCAATGTCTTCAAGTGATCTGACGGCGATGCATTCAAGTGATATGACGGCAATGTATTAAACTGATCTGACGGCGATGTATTCAACTGATCTGCTGGCGATGTATTCAACTGATCTTACAGCGATACATTCAAGTTATCTCACGGCGCTGCTTTCTAGTGATCTGAAGCCGATGTATTCAGTTTATCTGATGGCAATGTATTCCAGTGATCTGACGGCGATGTATTCCAGTAATCTGACGGCCATGTATTTAAGTGATCTGGATGCATGTATTCCAGGGATCTGACGGCAGTGGATTCAAGTGATTTGACAGAGATGCATTCAAGTTATCTGACGGCGATGCATTTCAAAGATATGACGGCGATGTATTCAAGTGATCAGACGGCAATGTATTCTAGGGATCTGACGGCAATGTATTCCCGTGATCTGACGCCGATGTATTCCCGTGATCTGACGATTATGCACTCCCGTGATCTGACGATGATGTATTCAAGTTATCTCACGGCGATGTATTCCAGTGATCTGCCAGCGATGCATTCAAGTGAGTTGACGGCGATGCATTCAAATGATCTGCCGACAGTGTATTCAAGTGATCTGCCGGCGGTGCATTCAAGTAGTCTGACAGCAATGTATTAAAAGTATCTGACAACGAGGTATTTAAGTGATCTGCCGGCAATGTATTCACGTGATCTGATTGCAATGTATTCAAGCGATCTGACGGCGATGCATTCAAGTGATCTGACCGCAGTGTATTCAAGTGATCTGACGGCGATGTATTCAAGAGATCTGATGGCGATGTATTCAAGTGATCTGACGGCGATACATTCAAGGGATCTGATGGCGGTGTATTCCAGGGATTTGATGGCGATTCATTCAAGTGATCTGACGGCAATGCATTCAAGTTATCTGTCAGCGATGTATTCAACTGATCAGACGGCTATGTATGTCACATTTCTGACGGGGATGTATTTCAGGGATCGGACAACGATGCAATACAGTTATCTGACGGCGATGCATTCAAGTGATCTGACGGCGATGCATTCAAGTGATCTGACGGCGATGCATTCAAGTGATCTGACGGGGATGCATTCAAGTGATCTGACGGCGATGTATTCCAGGGATCTGACTGCGATGTATTCAAGTGATCTGACGGCGATGCATTTCCGTGATCTGACAGCCATTCATTCTAATTATCTGACAGCGATGCATTCAAAATATCTGACGGCGATGCATTAAAGTAGTCTGACGGCGATGTATTCAAGCGATCTCACAGCGATGCGTTCAAGAGTTCTGACGGCGATGCCTTCCCGTGATCTGCAGCCGATGTATACAAGTTATCTGATGGCGATGTATTCCAAGGATCTGACGGCCATGTATTCAAGTTATCTGACAGCGATGTAATGTAGGGATCTGACGGCGATGTATTCAAGTGATCTGAGGGAGATGTATTTAAGTGATCTGAGGGAGATGTATTTAAGTTATCTGACGGCGATGTATTCATGGGATCTGACACTGATGTATCCAAGTTATGTTGTGGCGATGTATTCTAATAATCTGACTGTGATGTATTCCAGTGATCTGACGGCAGTGTATTCAAGTGATCTCACGGCGATGCATTCAAGTGATCTGACTGCGATGTATTCAAGTGATCTGATGGCCATGTATTCAAGTGATCTGACGGTGATGTATTAAAGTGATCTGACGGTGATGTATTAAAGTGATCTGACGGTGATGTATTCCAGGGATCTGACGACAATGTATTCCAGTGATCTCACGGTGATGTATTCCAGGGATCTGTCGGCGATGCATTCAAGTTATCTGACGCCGATGCATTCAAGTGATCTGACGGCGATGTATACCAGGGACTTGACGCTAGGAGAGTAGCAAATTGACGTTTGGTTATCTTTTGGCAGCCCTGTAACTCTTGCTTGCCCTATTTTGTCTTTTAGTCCTCATATTCCATGAGCGATGTTTCTGACAAAGGGGAAGAACTGCTGTCTTCTGGGTCACAAACCTAGAGAAAATCCTCTATATTAAAAGATCTGCCACTGTATTCTTGTTAGTCACTACAAATAGCTCCGGCCAATCGCTGTACATATCGATAGGAGAGTAGAAAGTTGACGTTTGGTTATCTTTCCGCTGTACATATTTTCTTGTATTGTAGTTTATTTTTTATTGTATTTTTTTTATCTTGTATTGTAATTATTTATCTTTTCTTGTAAGTTTTTATCTTGTATTGTAGTTGTTTATCTTGTATTGTATTCTTTTTTGTTGTATTGTAATTGTTTATCTTGTATTGTATTCTTTTTTATTGTATTGTGATGTTTTATCTTGTATTGTATTCTTTTATCTTGTATTGTATTCTTTTATCTTGTATTGCATTTTCTTTCCTTGTATTGTAATTTTTAATGTTTTCTTGTAATTATTTTTCTTGTATAGTAATTTTATATCTCTTATTGTAATTTTTTCATCTTGTGTTGTAATTTTTTTATATTGTATTATAATTGTTAATCTTGTATTGTAATTTTTTATCTTGTATTGTATCCTTTTTTTAGCTTAGTGATTTTTTATCTTGTATTATCATTTTTTATCTTGTATTGTATTCTTTAATCTGTATTGTAATTTTTAATGTTTTATTTTATTCATTTTTCGCGTATTGTAATTTTTTAATCTATTATTGTAATTTTGATCTTGTATTGTAATTTTTTTTATCTTGTATTGTATTCTTTTTTCTTGTATTGTTATTTTTTATCTTGTATTGTAATTTTTTATCTTGTATTGTATTCTTTTTCTTGTATTGTATTCTTTTTTCTTGTATTGTATTTTTGTATCTTGTATTGTGATTTTTTATTGGATTGTCATTTTTTTATTGTATTGTAATTTTTTTGATTGTATTGTAATTTTTATTTTGTATTGTAATTTTTTATTTTGTACTGTATTGTTTTTCGTTTATTAGAATTTTTATCTTTTAATTTTTTATCTTTTATTGTAATTTTTTATCTTGTTTTGTAATTTTTGATCTTTTATTGTATTCTTATTTCTTGTATTGTAATTTTTTATCTTGTATTGTAATTTATATCTTGTATTCTTTTTATCTTGTATTCTTTTTATCTTGTATTCTTTTTTCTTGTATTGTAATTATTTATCTTGTATGGTATTTTTTTTTCTTGTATTGAAATTTTTTATCTTGTATTTTATTTTTTTTTCTTGTATTGTATTTTTGTATCTTGTATTGTCATTTTTTATTGTATTGTCATTTTTTTTATTGTATAGTAATTTTTTTGATTGTATTGTCATTTTTTATCTTGTTTCGCCATTTTTTATCTTGTACTGTATTGTTTTTTAATGTATTAATAGATTGATCTTGTAATTTTCTATCTTGTATTCTAATTTTTTATCTTGTATTGTATTTTTTTCTTGTATTAAGTGTTTAGTCTCTTATTGTAATTTTTTTTTCTTGTATTGTATTTTTTTATCTAGTACTCTGATTTTTTTCTTGTATTGTAATTTTTTATCTTGTATTGTATTCTTTTTTCTTGTATTGTATTTTTTAATCTTGTATTGTCATTTTTTTTATTGTATTGTAATTTTTTATTTTGTATTGTAATTTTTTATCTTGTACTGTATTCTTTTTTCTTGTATTGAATGTTTTATCTTGTATTGTAATTTTTTATTTTTTATTGTATTCTTTTTTCTTGTATTCTTTTTTCTTGTATTGTATTTTTGTATCTTGTATTGTCATTTTTATTATATTGTCATTTTTTTAATTGTATTGTCATTTTTTTTAATTGTATTGTTATTTTTATTTTGTATTTTCATTTTTTATCTTGTACTGTATTGTTTTTTCTTGTATATAAAGTTTTATCTTTTATTGTAATTTTTTATCTTGTATCGTATTCTTTTTCTTGTATTGTAATTTTTTATCTTGTGTTGTAATGGTTTATCTTGTATTATAATTGTTAATCTTGTATTGTAATTTTTTATCTTGTATTGTATTCTTTTTTTCTTGTTTAGTGATTTTTTATCTTGTATTATCATTTTTTATCTTGTATTGTATTCTTTTATTATGTATTGTATTCTTATATCTGGTATTGTAATTTTTAATGTTTTATTGTATTCATTTTTCTTGTATTGTAATTTATTTATCTAGTATTGTAATTTTTATATTGTATTGTAATTTTTTTGTCTTGTATTGTATTCTTTTTTCTTGTATGGTATTATTTTTTTTGTATTGTACTTTTTTTCTTGTATTGGTTCTTTTTTCTTGTATTGTAAGTATTTATCTTGTATTGTATTTTTTTTTCTTGTATTGTATTTTTGTATCTTGTATTGTCATTTTTTATCGTATTGTCATTTTTTTTATTGTATTGTAATTTTTTTGATTGTATTGTAATTTTTATTTTGTATTGTAATTCTTTATTTTGTACTGTATTGTTTTTTCGTTTATTGAAAGTTTTATCTTGTAATTTTTTATCTTTTATTGTAATTTTTCATCTTGTTTTGTAATTTTTCATCTTTTATTGTATTCTTTTTTCTTGTATTGAAAGTTTTATCTTTTATTGTAATTTTTTATCTTGTATTGTATTCCTTTTTCTTGTATTGTCATTTTTTATCTTGTATTGTATTCATTTTTCTTGTATTGTAATTTTTTATCTCTTATTGTAATGTTTTATCTTGTATTGTATCCTTTTTTCTTGTATTGTAATTTTTTATCTTGTACTGTGATTTTTTTCTTGTATTGTATTTTTTTTTCTTGTATTGTAATTTTTTATTTTGTATTATATTCTTTTTTCTTGTATTGTATTTTTTAGTCTTGTATTGTCATTTTTTTATTGTATTGTAATTTTTTATTTTATATTGTAATTTTTAATCTTGTACTGTATTCTTTTTTCTTGTATTGAATGTTTTATCTTTTATTGTAATTTTTTATTTTTTCTTGTATTCTTTTTTTTGTATTCTTTTTTCTTGTATTCTATTTTTGTATCTTGTATTGTCATTTTATTTTGTATTTTCATTTTTTATCTTGTACTGTATTGTTTTTTCTTGTATTTAAAGTTTTATCTTTTATTGTAATTTTTTATCTTGTATTGTATTCTTTTTTCTTGTATTGTAATTATTTATCTTGTATTGTAATTTTTATCTTGTATTGTATTCTTTTTTCTTGTATTGTATTTTTGTATCTTGTATTGTCATTTTTTATTGTATTGTCATTTTTGTTTATTGTATTGTAATTTTCTTGATTGTATTGTAATTTTTATTTTGTATTGTAATTTTTTATTTTGTACTGTATTGTTTTTTCGTTTATTGAAAGTTTTATCTTGTAATTTTTTTACCTTTTATTGTAATTTTTGATCTTTTATTGTATTCTTTTTTATTGTATTGAAATTTTTATATTTTATTGTAATTTTTTTATCTTATATTGTATTCTTTTTTCTTGTATTGTAATTTTTTATCTTGTATTGTATTCATTTTTCTTGTATTGTAATTTTTTATTTCTTATTGTAATTTTTTATCTTGTATTGTATCCTTTATTCTTGTATTGTAATTTGTTTTCTTGTACTGTGATTTTTTTCCTGTATTGTATTTTTTTTTCTTGTATTGTATTCTTTTTTCTTGTATTGTATTCTTTTTTCTTGTATTGTATTTTTTAATCTTGTATTGTCATTTTTTATTGTATTGTAATTTTTTATTTTGTATTGTAATTTTTTATTGTGTACTGTATTCTTTTTTCTTGTATTGAATGTTTTATCTTTTATTGTAATTTTTTATTTTTTATTGTATTCTTTTTTCTTGTGGTTTTTTTTTGTATTGTATTTTTGTATCTTGTATTGTCCTTTTTTATTGTATTGTCATTTTTTTTAATTGTATTGTCATTTTTATTTTGTATTTTCATTTTTTTTCTTGTACTGTATTGTTTTTTCTTGTATTTAAAGTTTTATCTTTTATTGTAATTTTTTATCTTGTATTGTATTCTTTTTTGTTGTATTGTAATTTTTTATCTTGTATTGTTATTCTTTTTTTGTATTGTCATTTTTTTTTATTGTATTGTAAATTTTTTCATTGTATTGTAATTTTTTATCTTTGATTGTAATTTTTTATCTTGTTTTGTAATTTTTGATCTTGTATTGTATTCTTTTTTCTTGAAAGTTTTTATCTTTTTCTTGTATTTTTTTTTTTTTTTGTACTATTTTATTATTTATTGTAATTTTTTAGCTTTTATTGTAATTTTTTAGCTTTTATTGTAATTTTTTCAGCTTTTATTGTAATTTTTTCAGCTTTTATTGTAATTGTTCATCTTGTTATGTAATTTTTTATGTTGTATTGTATTCTTTTTTCTTGTATTGTAATTTTTTTTCTCTTATTGTATTCTTTTTTTTCTATTGTGGTGATCTACGGCCGAAGTATTGTGCCGATCTAATGGTGATGCATTGTGTTATCTAATGACGATGTATTCCAGTGATCTAATGGCGATGTATTCAAGTTATCTGACAGCGATGTATTCAAGTGATCTGACGGCGATGTATTCCAGGGATCTGACGGCGATGTATTCCAGGGATCTGTCAGCGATGCCTTCAAGTCATCTGACGGCGATGCATGCAAGTCATCTGACGGCGATGCATTCACGTGATCTGCCGACGATTTACTCAAGTGATCTGACAGCGATGTATTCCATAGATCTAACGGCTATGTAGTACAAATGATCTGACGGCGATGCATTCTAGTGATCTGTGGGCAATATATTCAAGTGATCTGACAGCAATGTATTTAAGTGATCTGACGACGAGGTATACTAGGGATCTGAGAGCGATGTATACCAGGCATCTGACGGCGATGTATACCTAGGATCTGACAGCGATGTACTCCAAGGATCTGACGGCGATGAATCCAAGTGATCTGACTGCGATGCATTTAAGTTATCTGAAAGCGATGCATTCCAGTGATCTGACGGCAATACATTCCAGTGATCTGACAGCGAGGCATTATAGTAATCTGACGGCAATGCATTCAAGTGATCTGACGGCGATGTATTCCACTGATCTGACAGCAATGTATTCCACTGATCTGACGGCGATGTATTCCAGGGATCTGATGGCGATGCATTCAACTGATCTTACGGCGATGCATTCAATTGATCTTACGGCGATGCATTCAAGTGATCTGATAACGATGCATTAAAGTGATCTGACGGCGATGCATTCAAGTGATCTGACATATATGTATTCAACTGATCCGACGGCAATGTATTCAACTGATCTGACGGCGATGCATTCCCGTGATCTGAAGCCGATGTATTCTAGTGATCTGACGGCCATGTATTCAAGTAATCTGACTGGCATGTATTCCAGGGTTCTGACGGCGATGTATTCAAGTGATCTGACGGCGATGTATTCAAGTGATCTGTCAGCAATGTATTAAAGTGATCTGACGGCGATGTATTCATGGGATCTGACAGCGATTAATTACAGTGATCTGATGGCGATGTATTAAAGTTATCTGACAGCGATGTATTCAAGTGATCTGAGGGCAGTATATTCAAGTGATCTAACGGCGATGTATTCAAGGAATCTGACAGCGATGCATTCACAGGATCTGACGGCGATGTATTCAAGTGATCTGATGGCCGCGTAGTCCAGGCATCTGACATCAATGTATACAAGTTTTCTGATGGCGATGTATTCAACTGATCTGACAGCGATGTATGCAACTGATCTGACAGCAATATATTCAAGTAATCTGACGGTGATGCATTCAAGTGATCTGACGGCGATGCATTCCCGTGATATGTAGCCGATGTATACAAGTTATGTGATGGCGATGTATTCCAGGGATCTGACGGCTATGTATTCAAGTTATATTACGGCTATGTATTCCAGTGATCTGACAGCGATATATTCAAGTGATCTGACGGCGATGTTACTAAGGGATCTGACGGCGATGTTACTAAGGGATCTGATGGCGATGCATTCAAGTTATCTGACGGTGATGTATTCCAGGGATCTGACGGCGATCTATTGAAGTGATCTGATAGGGAGGTATTCCAGTGATCTGATGGCGATGCATTCCTGTAATCTGACGGCAGTGTATTCACGTGATCTGATGGCGATGCATTCCTGTTATCTGACGGCGATGCATTCAAGTGAGTTGACGGCGAGGCATTCAAGTGAGTTAACAGCGATGCATTCAATTTATCTGACGGTGATGCATTCAAGTGATCTGACTGCGATGCATTCAAGTGATCTGACTGCGATGCATTCAAGTGATCTGACGGCAATATATTAATGTTATTTGATGGCGATGCATTCAAGTGATCTGACGGCGATTCATTCAAGTGATCTGACATAAATGTATTCCAGTTATCTGATGGCAGTGTATTCAACTGTTTTGACTTCAGTGTATTCAACTGATCTGACATCAGTGTATTCAACTGATCTGAAGAATATGCATTCAACTTATCTGACGGCGATGCATTCAAGTGATCTGACGGCGATGCATCCCGTGATCTGAATCCGATGTATTGAAGTTATCTGATGGCGATGTATTCCAGTGATCTGACGGTGATGTATTCAAGTGATCTGACTGTGATGTATTCAAGTGATCTGACGGCTATGTATTCAAGTGATCTGACAGCAATGTATTCCAGTTATCTGACAGCGACGTATTCAAGTGATCTGACGGCAATGCATTCAAGTTATCTGATGGCGATGTATTCAAGTGATCTGACGGCAATGTATTCATGGGATCTCATGGCGATGCATTCATCGGATCTGACGGCTATGTATTCTGATGATCTAACAGCGATGTATACAAAGAAATCTGACGGCGATGTATACTAGGGCTCTGACAGCGATTGGTTCTAGTGATCTGACCGCGATGTAGTCAAGTGATCTGACGGCCATGTAAACATGGGATCTGACGGCGATGTGTTCAAGTTATCTGACGGCTATGTATTCAAATGATCTGACTGCGATGTATTAAAGTGATCTGACGGCGATGTATTCGAAGGATCTGAGAGCAATGCATTAAAGTGATTGACGGCGCTCTATTCCAAGGATCTGACGGCGATGTATTTAAGTGATCTGACAGCGATGTATTCCAGCGATCTGACAGCGATGCATTCAAGTGATCTGACAGCTATGTATTAAAGTTATCTGACGGCGATGTATTTAGGTTATCTCACAGCGATGTAATCAACTGATCTGACAGCGATGTATTCAGCTGATCAGATGGCGATGTATTCCAGGGAGCTTACAGCGATAAATTCCTGTGATCTGACAGCAGTGTATTCAAGTGATCTGACGGCAATTAATTCCCGTGATCTGACGGCGATGCATTCAAGTGAGTTGACAGCAAGGCATTCAAGTTTGTTGACAGCGAGGCATTAAAGTGATCAGACTGCGATTCATTCAAGTGATCTGACAGCCATATATTCAAGTGATCTGACGTCAATGTATTCAAGTGATCTGACATC
The DNA here is from genome assembly GCA_963556195.1 of Sepiola atlantica. NCBI lineage: Eukaryota > Metazoa > Mollusca > Cephalopoda > Sepiida > Sepiolidae > Sepiola > Sepiola atlantica. The sequence continues at coordinate 324,274 of CAUVYP010000661.1, read as the reverse complement.
AATGTATTCAACTGATCTGACGGCAATGTATTCAACTGATCTGACGGCGATGTATACAACTAGTCTGACGGCGATGTATTCAACTGATCAGACGGCGATGAATTCAACTGATCAAACAGCGATGCATTCAAGTGATATAACGGCAGTGCATTAAAGATATCTGATCTTGATGTATTCCAGAGATCTGACGGCGATGTATTCAAGTGATCTGACGGCGATGTATTCCAGGGATCTGACGGCGATGTATTCAAGAGATCTGACAGCGATGCATTCAAGTGATCTGACGGTGATGCATTAAAGTGATCTGACGGCGATGCATTCCAAGGATCTGACAGCAATGTATTCAAGTGATCTGACAGCGATGCATTCTAGTGATCTGACGGCTATGTATTTAAGTGATCTGCCAGCGATGTATTCAAGTCATCTGACGGCGATGCACTCAGATGATCTGACGCGGATGCATTCCTAGGATCTGACGGCGATGTATTCAAGTGATCTGACGGCCATGCATTCTAGTGATCTGATGGCGATTTATTGAAGTGATCTGCCGGCGATTTATTGAAGTGATCTGCGGGGTATTTATTGAAGTGATCTGAAGCCGATGTATTCAAGTTATCTGATGGCGATGTATTCTAGTGAACTGACGGCAGTGTTTTCAAGTGATCTGACGGCAGTGTTTTCAAGTGATCTGACAGCAGTGTATTCAAGGGATCTGACGGCGATGTATTCAAGTGATCTGACGGTGATGTATTAATATGATCTAACGGAGATGTATTAAAGTGATCTGACGGCCGTGTATTCAAGTGATCTGACGCCGATGTATTCAACTGATCTGACGGCGATGCATTCAAGTGATCTGACGGCCATGCATTTAAGTGATCTGATGGCGATGCATTCAAGTGATCTGATGGCGATGCATTCAAGTGATCTGATGGCGATGCATTCAAGTGATCTGATGGCGATGTATTCTAGTGATCTGACGGAGATGTATTCAAGTGATCTGATGGCATAGTATTCAAGTGATCTGACGGCATAGTATTCAAGTGATATGACGGCGATGCATTCCAGTAATCTGACGGCAATGTATTCAAGTTATCTGACCTCAATGTATTCAACTGATCTGACAGCGATGTAGTCAACTGATCTGACGGCGATGTATTCAACTGATCTGACGTTGATGCATTCCTGTGATCTGACGGCGATGTATACCAGTGATCTGACTGCGATCTTTTCCAGTGATCTGACGGCGATGTTTTCCAGGGATCTGACGGCGATGTATTTCAGGGATCTGACGGCGATTGCTTCAAGAGATCTTACGGCGACAGATCGAGGGTCGTGTTCCCCCGATTATAAACGTGTTCAGTTGAATCAAGCAATGTTGCATGCAAAGACAGAGTAATAATTAATAAACAAAAATGAAGTAGTTCAAATAACGTTTATTGAACGTGTGTGTACATGGAATGATGAAGTGTGTGATGTATGCATGTGTGTCGATGGAAAAACAGTTCTTGAAAAGGTATAAGAAGAAATGAGTCCGGCGTAGGAAAAGTCTTTGAAAGCCGTAACACAAAGAAAACGAGTTGAGAACTCTTACCGTTGTTTGCCCACGTGTTGACGGAAGAAACGTGTGTTGGTAGTTGTTTTGCTGAGACAAGTTCAAGAGAAAAGCGTGTGACGAAACGCTAGTGTATTAGCGTCGTTCTGTCGACCAGAGAAGAGTGAAAGACGGGGCGCAGGTGCCAGCATACTTCTGTCGAGGCTGGGTAAGAAGAGGGAGAATTTCCGTTTGGCCCCGGCTTTTATAGTCCGAAGGGCAGATAACTCTGGTGTCGCTTTACAGTGCCACCTGTCGGTGAAAAAGCGACACCTACCGGCAAACCGGTGTAGTTATGTTTTGAAAGGAGGAGGTAACTGCTACACATTCAAGTAATCTGACGGCGATGCATTCTCCTGATCTGACGCCAATGTATTCAAGTGATCTGAAAGGGATGTATTCCAGGGATCTGAAGCCGATGTATTTAAGTGATCTTACATCGATGCATTCAAGTTATCTGACGGCGATGCATTCATGTAGTCTGACTGGGATACATTCAAGTGATCTGACGGCGATGCATTCAAGTGATCTGATTGCGATGCATTCAAGTGCTCTGACGGCGATGCATTCAAGTGATCTGACGGCGATGTATTCAAGGGATCTGACGGCGACGCATTCAAGTGATCTGACAGAGACGCATTCTAAAGAACCTGACGGCGATGTATTGCAGTGATCTGACAGCGATGTATTCCAGGAATGTGACGACAATGTATTCCAGTGATCTGACGGCAGTTTATTCCAGTGATCTGACGGCGATGTATTCTAGGGATCTGATGGCGATGTATTCCAGGGATCTGACGGCGATGTATTCAAGTGATCTGACGGTGATGTATTAATATGATCTAACGACGATGTATTAAAGTGATCTGACGGCCGTGTATTCAAGTGATCTGACGCCGATGTATTCAACTGATCTGACGACGATGCATTCAAGTGATCTGACGGCGATGCATTCAAGTGATCTGACGGCCATGCATTTAAGTGATCTGACGGCGATGCATTCAAGTGATCTGATGGCGATGCATTCAAGTGATCTGATGGCGATGTATTCTAGTCATCTGACGGAGATGTATTCAAGTGATCTGACGGCATAGTATTCAAGTGATCTGACGGCATAGTATTCAAGTGATATGACGGCGATGCATTCCAGTAATCTGACGGCAATGTATTCAAGTTTTCTGACCTCAATGTATTCAACTGATCTGACGGCGATGTAGTCAACTGATCTGACGGCGATGTATTCAACTGATCTGACGTTGATGCATTCCTGTGATCTGACGGCGATGTATACCAGTGATCTGACTGCGATCTTTTCCAGTGATCTGACTGCGATGTTTTCCGGGGATCTGACGGCGATGTATTTCAGGGATCTGACGGCGATTGCTTCAAGAGATCTGACGGCGATGCATTCAAGTAATCTGACGGCGATGCATTCTCCTGATCTGACGCCGATGTATTCAAGTGATCTGAAAAGGATGTATTCCAGGGATCTGAAGCCGATGTATTTAAGTGATCTTACATCGATGAATTCAAGTTATGTGAGGGCGATGCATTCATGTAGTCTGACTGCGATACATTCAAGTGATCTGACGGCAATGCATTCAAGTGATCTGATTGCGATGCCTTCAAGTGATCTGATTGCGATGCCTTCAAGTGATCTGATGGCGATGCATTCAAGTGCTCTGACGGCGATGCATTCAAGTGATCTGACGGTGATGTATTCAAGGGATCTGACGGCGACGCATTCAAGTGATCTGACAGAGACGCATTCTAAGGACCTGACGGCGATGTATTGCAGTGATCTGACAGCGATGTATTCCAGGAATGTGACGACAATGTATTCCAGTGATCTGACGGCGATTTATTCCAGTGATCTGACGGCGATGTATTCTAGGGATCTTATGGCGATGTATTCCAGGGATCTGACGGCGATGTATTCAAGTGATCTGACGGCGATGCAATCAAGTGATCTGACGGCGATGCATTCAAGTGATCTGACGCGATGTATTCAAGTGATCTGACAGCGATGAATTCTAGTGATCTGACGGCGATGTATTCAAGTGATCTGCCAGCGATGTATTCAAGTGATCTGCCAGCGATGTATTCAAGTGATCTGACGGCGATGCACTCAGATGATCTGACGCCGATGCATTCCTAGGATCTGACGGCGATGTATTCAAGTGATCTGACAGCCATGCATTCTAGTGATCTGATTGCGATTTATTGAAGTGATCTGCAGGGTATTTATTGAAGTGATCTGAAGCCGATGTATTCAAGTTATCTGATGGCGATGTATTCTAGTGAACTGACGGCAGTGTTTTCAAGTCATCTGACAGCAGTGTATTCAAGGGATCTGACGGCGATGTATTCAAGTGATCTGACGGTGATGTATTAATATGATCTAACGACGATGTATTAAAGTGATCTGACGGCCGTGTATTCAAGTGATCTGACGGCGATGTATTCAACTGATCTGACGACGATGCATTCAAGTGATCTTACGGCGATGCATTCAAGTGATCTGACGGCGATGCATTGAAGTGATCTGACGGTGATGCATTCAAGTGATCTGACGGTGATGCATTCAAGTGATCTGATGGCAATGTATTCTAGTGATCTGACGGCGATTTATTCCAGTGATCTGACGGCGATGTATTCAAGGGATCTGATGGCGATGTATTCAAGTGATCTAATAGCGATACATTCAAGTGATCTGACGGAGATGCATACAAGTGATCTGACGGCGATGCATACAAGTGATCTTACAGCGATTTATTCAAGTTAACTGACGGCAATGACTTTTAGGGATCTGACGGCAATGCATTCCATAGATCTGACAGTGATGTATTCAAAGGAATCTGGGGTGATTCATTCCCGTGATAAGACGGCGATGCATTCCAGGAATCTGACAGCGATGCATTCCAGGAATCTGACGGCGATGCATTTCAGGAATCTGACGGCGATGCATTCCAGGAATCTGACGGCGATGCATTCAACTGATCTGAGGGCCATGCATTCAAATGATCTGACGGCGCTGTATTCAAGTGATCTGACGGCGATGCATTAAAGTGATCAGACATAGATATATTCAAGTGATCTGACAGCGATGTAGTCAAGTGATCTGACGGCGATGCATTCAAGTGATCTGACGGCGATGCATTCAAGTTATCTGACGGCGATGCATTCTAGTGAACTGACGGCGATGCATTCCAGTGAACTGACGGCAGTGCATTCCAGTTATCTGACAGCGATGCATTCCAGGTATCTGACGGCTTTGCATTCAAGTAATCGCAAAACGATGCATTCACGTGATTCGACGACGATTTATTCAAGTGAACTGACGGCAATGTATTTAAGTTATCTGACGGCGATGTATTCCAGGGACCTGACGGCGATGTATTCAAGTTATCTGACATAGATTTATTCAAGTGATCTTACGGCGAGGTATACCAGGGATCTGACGGCAATGTATACCAGGTATATGATGGCGATGTATACCAGGGATCTGACGGCGATGTATTCCAAGGATCTTACGGCGATGAATCCAAGTAATCTGACGGCGATGCATTACAGTGATTTGATGCCGATGCATTCCAGTGATCTGACATCGATGCATTCAAGTGATCTGACATCGATGCATTCAAGTGATCTGACATCGATGAATCCAAGTAACCTGACGGCAATGTATTCAAGTGATCTGACGGCGATGTATTCAAGTGATCTGACTGCGATGTATTCATGTGATCTTACAGGGATTTATTCAAGTGATCTGATGGCGATGTTACTAAGGGATCTGACGGCGATGCATTCAAGGGATCTGACGGCGATGCATTCAAGTGATCTGACGGCGATGCATTCAAGTGATCTGACGGCGATGCATTCAAGTTATCTCACGGCTATGCATTCAAGTGATCTGACGGCGATGCATTTAAGTGATCTAATAGCGATGCATTCATTGATCTGACAGCGATGTATTCTTAGGGATCTGACGGCAGTGTATTCCAGTTATCTGACGGCGATGTATTCTTAGGGATCTGACGGCAGTGTATTCCAGTTATCTGACGGCGATGTATTCAAGTGATCTGACAGCGATGTATTCCAAGGATCTGATAGCGATGTATTCTAGGGATCTGATGGCAGTGCATCCAAGTTATCTGACGGTAATGCATTCCAGTGATCTGACGGCGATGTATTGAAGTGATCTGACAGCGATGCATTTAAGTGATCTGACGGCTATGCATTCAAGTGATCTGAAAACGATGCATTCAAGTGATCTGACGGCGATGCATTCAAGTGATCTGACGGCGATGCATTCAAGTGATCTGACAGCGATGCATTCAAGTGATCTGACGGCGATGCATTCAAGTGATCTGACGGCGATGCATTAAAGTGATCTGACGGCAATGCATTAAAGTGATCTGACGGCGATGCATTCAAGTGATCTGACGGCGATGCATTCAAGTGATATGACGGCAATGCATTCAAGTGATATGACGGCGATGCATTCAAGTAATCTGACGGCAATGTATTCAAGTGATCTGACATCAATGTATTAAAGTGATATGACGGCGATGCATTCAAGTAATCTGACGGCAATGTATTCAAGTGATCTGACATTAATGTATTCAACTAATCTGACGGCGATGTAGTCAACTGATCTGATGGCGATGTAGTCAACTGATCTGACGGCAGTGTATTCAACTGATCTGACGTTGATGCATTCCCGTGATCTGACAGCGATGTATACCAGTGATCTGACTGCAATCTTTTCTAGTGATCTGATGGCGATGTTTTCCAGGGATCTGACGGCGATGTATTTCAGGGATCTGACGGCGATGGCGTCAAGGGTACTGACGGCGATGCATTCAAGTAATCTGACGGCGATGCATTCCTCTGATCTGACGCCGATGTATTCAAGTGATCTGACAGCGATGTATTCCAGGGATCTGAAGCCGATGTATTTAAGTGATCTGACATCGATGCATTCAAGTTATCTGACGGCGATGCATTCATGTAGTCTGACTGCGAGACATTATAGTGATCTGACATCGATGCATTCAAGTGATCTTACGGTGATGAATTCAAGTGATCGTACGGTGATTCATTCAAATGATCTGACGGCGATGCATTCAAGTGATCTGATGGCGATGTATTCAAGGGATCTGAGAGCGATGTATTCCAGTGATCATACGGCGATGTATTCCAGGGATCTGACGGAGATGCATTCCCGTGATCTGACGGCTATTCATTCCCGTATCTGACGGCGATGCATTAAAGTGATCAGACATCGATATATTCAAGTTATCTGACGGCGATGCATTCAAGTTATCTGACGGCAATGCATTCCAGTGAACTGACGGTGATGCATTCCAGTAAACTGACGGCGATGCATTCCAGTGAACTGACGGCGATGCATTCCAGGTATCTGACGGCTTTGCATTCAAGTGATCGCACAAAGATCCATTCACGTGATCTGACGGCGATGCATTCCAGGTATCTGACAGCTTTGCATTCAAGTGATCGCACAAAGATGCATTCACGTGATCTGACGGCGATGTATTCCAGGGACCTGACGGCGATGTATTCAAGTGATCTGACGGAGATGTATTCAAGTGATCTTACGGCGAGGTATACCAGGGATCTGACGGCAATGTATACCAGGGATCTGACGGCAATGTATACCAGGTATATGATGGCGATGTATAACAGGGATCTGACGGCGATGTATTCCAAGGATCTGACGGCGATGCATTACAGTTATTTCATGGCGATGCATTCCAGTGATCTGACAGCAAGGCATTATAGTGATCTGACATCGATGCATTCAAGTGATCTCACGGTGATGCATGCAAGTGATCTTACAGCGATTCATTCAAGTGATCTGACGGCGATGCATTCAAGTGATCTGATGGCGATGTTTTCATGGGATTTGAGAGCGATGTATTTCAGTGATCATACGGCGATGTGTTCCAGGGATCTGACGGAGATTCATTCCCGTGATCTGACGGCTATTCATTCCCGTATATCTGACGGCGATGCATTCAAGTGATCTGACGGCGATGCATTCAAGTGATCTGACAGCGATGTATTCAAGTGAGTTGACGGCGAGGCATTCAAGTGTTTAGACGGCGAGACATTTAAATTATCTGACAGCGATGAATTCAAGTGATCTGACAGCAATGCATACAAGTGATCTCACATCAATGTATTCAACTGATCTGACGGCGATGTATACAACTGATCTGATGGCGATGTATTCAACTGATCTGACGGCGATGTATTCAACTGATATGACGGCGATGTATTCAACTGATATGACGGCGATGTATTACACTGATATGACGGCGACGCATTCCCACGATCTGAATCCAGTGTATTCTAGTGATCTGAAGCCGATGTATTCAAGTGATCTGACGGGCATGTATTCAAGTGATCTGATGGCGATGTATTCAACTGATCTGACGGCGATGTATTCAACTGATCTGACGGCGATGTATTCAACTGATCTGACGGCGATGTATTCAACTGATATGACGGCGATGTATTCAACTGATCTGACGGCGATGTATTCAACTGATATGACGGCGATGTATTCAACTGATATGACGGCGATGTATTCAACTGATATGACGGCGATGTATTCAACTGATATGACGGCGATGTATTACACTGATATGACGGCGATGCATTCCCGTTATCTGAATCCAGTGTATTCTAGTGATCTGAAGCCGATGTATTATAGTGATCTGACGGGCATGTATTCAAGTGATCTAAAGACCATGTATTCTAGGGATCTGACGGCGATGTATTCAATTGATCTGAGAGCCATGTATTTAAGTGATCTTACGGCGATGTATTCCAAGGATCTGACGGCGATGCATTCCAGGGATCTGACAGCGATGCATTCAAGTGATCTGACGGAGATGCATTCAAGTGATCTGACGGCGATGCATTCAAGTGATCTGACGGCGATGCATTCAAGTGATCTGACGGCTATGCATTCAAGTGATCTGACGGCGATGCATTCAAGTGATCTGAGGGCGATGCATTTAAGTGATCTAATAGCGATGCATTCATTGATCTGACAGCGATGTATTCCAAGGATCTGACGGCAGTGTATTCCAGGGATCTGACGGCGATGTATTCAAGTGATCTGACAGCGATGTATTCCAAAGATCTGACGGCGATGTATTCTAGGGATCTGATGGCAGATCATCAAAGTTATCTGACGGTAATGCATTCCAGTTATCTGACGGCAATGTATTGAAGTGATCTGACAGCGATGTATTCCAGTTATCTGACGGCTATGCATTCAAGTGATCTGACGGCGATGCATTCAAGTGATCTGACGGCGATGCATTAAAGTGATCTGACGGCGATGCATTCAAGTGATCTGACTGCGATGTATTCAACTGATCTGATGGCGATGTATTCTAGTGATCTGACGGCGATGTATTCAAAGGATATGACGGCGATGCATTCAAGTAATCTGACGGCAATGTATTCAAGTGATCTGACATCAATGTATTCAACTGATCTGACGGCGATGTAGTCAACTAATCTGATGGCAATGTAGTCAACTTATCTGACAGCGATGTATTCAACTGATCTGACGTTGATGCATTCCTGTGATCTGACGGCGATGTATACCAGTGATCTGACTGCGATCTTTTCTAGTGATCTGACGGCGATGTTTTCCAGGGATCTGACAGCGATGTATTTCAGGGATCTGACGGCGATGGCTTCAAGGGATCTGACGGCGATGCATTCAAGTAATCTGACGGCGATGCATTCTCCTGATCTGACGCCGATGTATTCAAGTGATCTGAAAGCAATGTAGTCCAGGGATCTGAAGGCGATGTATTTAAGCGATCTGACATCGATGCATTCAAGTTATCTGACGGCGATGCATTCATGTAGTCTGACTGCGATGCATTCAAGTGATCTGACAGCGATGCATTCAAGTGATCGGATTGCAATGCATTTAAGTGATCTGATGGCGATGTATTCAAGTGATCTGACGGCGATGCATTCAAGTCCTCTGACGGCGATGCATTCAATCCTCTGACGGCGATGCATTCAAGTTCTCTGACGGCGATGCATTCAAGTACTCTGACGGCGATGCATTAAAGGGATCTGACGGCAATGTAGTCAAGTGATCTGACGGCGATGCATTCAAGTACTCTGACGGCGATGCATTAAAGGGATCTGACGGCAATGTAGTCAAGTGATCTGACGGCAATGTAGTCAAGTGATCTGACGGCAATGCATTCAAGTTATCTGACAGCAATGCATTCAAGTGATCTGAAGCCGATGTATTCAAGTTATCTGATGGCGATGTATTCTAGTGATCTGATGGCGATGTATTCTAGTGATCTGATGGCGATGTATTCTAGTGATCTGACGCCGATGTATTCAAGTGATCTGACGGCGATGTATTCAAGTGATCTGACGGCGATGTATTCAAGTGATATGACGGCGATGCATTCAAGTAATCTGACGGCAATGTATTCAAGTGATCTGACATCAATGTATTGAAGTGATATGACAGCGATGCATTCAAGTGATCTGACCTCAATGTATTCAACTGATCTGATGGCGATGTATTCAAGTTCTCTGACGGCTATGCCTTCAAGTTCTCTGACGGCGATGCCTTCAAGTTCTCTGACGGCGATGCATTCAAGTGATCTGACGGCGATGCATTCAAGTGATCTGACGGCGATGCATTCAAGTGATCTGACGGCGATGCATTCAAGTTATCTGACGGCGATGCATTCAAGTTCTCTGACGGCGATGCATTCAAGTCATCTGACGGCGATGTATTCAAGGGATCTGACGGCGACGCATTCAAGTGATCTGACGGCGACGCATTCCAAGGACCTGACGGCGATGTATTGCAGTGATCTGACAGCGATGTATTCCAGGTATGTGACGACGATGTATTCCAGTGATCTGACGGAGATGTATTCTAGTGATCTGACGGCGATGTATTCTAGGGATCTGATGGCGACGTATTCAAGTGATCTAATAGCGATGCATTCAAGTGATCTGACGGAGATGCATTCTAGTGATCTGACGGCGAAGCATACAAGTGATCTGACGGCGATGCATACAAGTGATCTTAAAGCGATGCATTCAAGTTATCTGATGGCGATGACTTTTAGGGATCTGACGGCAATGCATTCCATGGATCTGACAGTGATGTATTCAAAGGAATCTGACGTCAATGCATTCAAGTGAACTGACGGCGATTCATTCCCGTGATCTGACGGCGATGCATTTCAGGAATCTGACGGCGATGCATTCAAGTGATCTGACGGCGATGCATTCAAGTGATCTGACGGCGAGGCATTCTAGTGATCTGACGGGCATGTATTCAAGTGATCTGACGGCCATGCATTCAAATGATCTGGCGGCTATGCATTTAAGTGATCTAATAGCGATGCATTCATTGATCTGACGGTTATGTATTTAAGGGATCTGACGGCAGTGTATTCCAGTTATCTGATGGCGATGTATTCAAGTGATCTGACAGCGATGTATTCCAAGGATCTGACGGCGACGTATTCAAGTGATCTAATAGCGATGCATTCAAGTGATCTGACAGAGATGCATACAAGTGATCTGACGGCGATGCATACAAGTGATCTTACAGCGATGCATTCAAATGATCTGAGGGCCATGCATTCAAATGATCTGACGGTGCTGTATTCAAGTGATCTGACGGCGATGCATTAAAGTTATCAGACATTGATATATTCAAGTGATCTGACGGCGATGCATTCAAGTGATCTGACGGCGATGTAGTCAAGTGATCTGACGGTGATGCATTCAAGTGATCTGACAGCCATGTAAACATGGGATCTGACGGCGATGTGTTCAAGTTATCTGACGGCTATGTATTCAAATGATCTGACGGCGATGTATTCAAGTGATTGACAGAGCTCTATTCCAAGGATCTGACAGTGATGTATTTAAGTGATCTGATGACGATGTATTCCAGCGATCTGACAGCGATGTATTCAGCTGATCTGACAGCGATGTATTCAGCTGATCTGATGGCGATGTATTCCAGGGAGCTTACGGCGATAAATTCCTGTGATCTGACGGCAATGTATTCAAGTGATCTGACGGCAATGAATTCCCGTGATCTGACAGCGATGCATTCAAGTGAGTTGACAGCAAGGCATTCAAGTTTGTTGACAGCGAAGCATTAAAGTGATCTGACTGCGATGCATTCAAGTCATCTGACTGCGATTCATTAAAGTCATCTGACAGCCATATATTCAAGTGATCTGACGGCAATGTATTCAAGTGATCTGACATCAATGTATTCAAGTGATCTGACATCAATGTATTCAACTGATCTGACGGAAATGTATTCAACTGATCTGACGGCGATGTATACAACTAGTCTGACGGCGATGTATTCAACTGATCAGACGGCGATGTATACAACTGATCAGACAGCGATGCATTCAAGTGATATGACGGCAGTGCATTCAAGATATCTGAAGTTGAGGTATTCCAGGGATCTGACGGCGATGTATTCAAGTGATCTGACGACGATGTATTCCAGGGATCGGACGGCGATGTATTAAAGTGATCTGACGGCGATGCATTCAAGTGATCTGACGGCGATGCATTAAAGTGATCTGACGGCGATGCATTCCAAGGATCTGACGGCGATGTATTCAAGTGATCTGACAGCGATGCATTCTAGTGATCTGACGGCAATGTATTCAAGTGATCTGCCAGAGATGTATTCAAGTGATCTGACTGTGATGCACTCAGATGATCTGACGCCGATGCATTCCTAGGATCTGACGGCGATGTATTCAAGTGATCTGACGGCGATGCATTCTAGTGATCTGATGGCGATTTATTGAAGTGATCTGCCGGCGATTTATTGAAGTGATCTGGGGGGTATTTATTGAAGTGATCTGAAGCCGATGTATTCAAGTTATCTGATGGCGATGTATTCTAGTGAACTGACGGCAGTGTATTCAAGGGATCTGACGGCGATGTATACAAGTGATCTGACGGTGATGTATTAATATGATCTAACGGCGATGTATTAAATTTATCTGACTGCCGTGCATTCAAGTGATCTGACGTTGATGCATTCCTGTGATCTGACGGCGATGTATACCAGTGATCTGACGGCGATGCATTAAAGTGATCTGACGGCAATGCATTAAAGTGATCTGACGGCGATGCATTCAAGTGATCTGACGGCGATGCATTCAAGTGATATGACGGCGATGCATTCAAGTGATATAACGGCGATGCATTCAAGTAATCTGACGGCAATGTATTCAAGTGATCTGACATCAATGTATTAAAGTGATATGACGGCGATGCATTCAAGTAATCTGACGGCAATGTATTCAAGTGATCTGACATTAATGTATTCAACTAATCTGACGGCGATGTAGTCAACTGATCTGATGGCGATGTAGTCAACTGATCTGACGGCAGTGTATTCAACTGATCTGACGTTGATGCATTCCCGTGATCTGACAGCGATGTATACCAGTGATCTGACTGCAATCTTTTCTAGTGATCTGATGGCGATGTTTTCCAGGGATCTGACCGCGATGTATTTCAGGGATCTGACGGCGATGGCGTCAAGGGATCTGACGGCGATGCATTCCAGTAATCTGACGGCGATGCATTCCTCTGATCTGACGCCGATGTATTCAAGTGATCTGACAGCGATGTATTCCAGGGATCTGAAGCCGATGTATTTAAGTGATCTGACATCGATGCATTCAAGTTATCTGACGGCGATGCATTCATGTAGTCTGACTGCGAGGCATTATAGTGATCTGACATCGATGCATTCAAGTGATCTTACGGTGATGAATTCAAGTGATCTTACATTGATTCATTCAAATGATCTGACGGCGATGCATTCAAGTGATCTGATGGCGATGTATTCAAGGGATCTGAGAGCGATGTATTCCAGTGATCATACGGCGATGTATTCCAGGGATCTGACGGAGATGCATTCCCGTGATCTGACGGCGATGCATTCATGTAGTCTGACTGCGATGCATTCAAGTGATCTGACAGCGATGCATTCAAGTGATCGGATGGCAATGCATTTAAGTGATCTGATGGCGATGTATTCAAGTGATCTGACGGCGATGCATTCAAGTCCTCTGACGGCGATGCATTCAATCCTCTGACGGCGATGCATTCAAGTTCTCTGACCGCGATGCATTTAAGTTCTCTGACGGCGATGCATTAAAGGGATCTGACGGTGATGTAGTCAAGTGATCTGACGGCGATGTATTCCAGTGATCTGATGGCGATGTATTCTAGTGACCTGACGGCGATGTATTCAAGTGATCTGACTGCGATGTATTCATGTGATCTCACGGGGATTTATTAAAGTGATCTGACGGCGATGTTACTAAGGGATCTGACGGCGATGTATTCCAGGGATCTGACGGCGATGCATTCAAGTGATCTGACGGCGATGCATTTAAGTGATCTGACGGCGATGCATTCAAGTGATCTGACGGCGATGCATTCAAGTTATCTGACAGCAATGCATTCAAGTGATCTGAAGCCGATGTATTCAAGTTATCTGATGGCGATGTATTCTAGTGATCTGATGGCGATGTATTCTAGTGATCTGATGGCGATGTATTCTAGTGATCTGACGCCGATGTATTCAAGTGATCTGACGGCGATGTATTCAAGTGATCTGACGGCGATGCATTCAAGTAATCTGACGGCAATGTATTCAAGTGATCTGACATCAATGTATTGAAGTGATATTACGGCGATGCATTCAAGTGATCTGACCTCAATGTATTCAACTGATCTGATGGCGATGCATTCAAGTTCTCTGACGGCGATGCCTTCAAGTTCTCTGACGGCGATGCCTTCAAGTTCTCTGACGGCGATGCATTCAAGTTCTCTGACGGCGATGCATTCAAGTCATCTGACGGCGATGTATTCAAGGGATCTGACGGCGACGCATTCAAGTGATCTGACGGCGACGCATTCCAAGGACCTGACGGCGATGTATTGCAGTGATCTGACAGCTATGTATTCCAGGTATGTGACGACGATGTATTCCAGTGATCTGACGGAGATGTATTCTAGTGATCTGACGGCGATGTATTCTAGGGATCTGATGGCGACGTATTCAAGTGATCTAATAGCGATGCATTCAAGTGATCTGACGGAGATGCATTCTAGTGATCTGACGGCGAAGCATACAAGTGATCTGACGGCGATGCATACAAGTGATCTTAAAGCGATGCATTCAAGTTATCTGATGGCGATAACTTTTAGGGATCTGACGGCAATGCATTCCATGGATCTGACAGTGATGTATTCAAAGGAATCTGACGGCAATGCATTCTAGTGAACTGACGGCGATTCATTCCCGTTATTATACGGCGATGCATTTCAGGAATCTGACGGCGATGCATTCAAGTGATCTGACGGCGATGCATTCAAGCGATCTGACGGCCGTGTATTCAAGTGATCTGACGGCGATGCATTCAAGTGATCTGACGGCGAGGCATTCTAGTCATCTGACGGGCATGTATTCAAGTGATCTGACGGCCATGCATTCAAATGATCTGGCGGCTATGCATTTAAGTGATCTAATAGCGATGCATTCATTGATCTGACGGTTATGTATTTAAGGGATCTGACGGCAGTGTATTCCAGTTATCTGACGGCGATGTATTCAAGTGATCTGACAGCGATGTATTCCAAGGATCTGACGGCGACGTATTCAAGTGATCTAATAGCGATGCATTCAAGTGATCTGACAGAGATGCATACGAGTGATCTGACGGCGATGCATACAAGTGATCTTACAGCGATGCATTCAAATGATCTGAGGGCCATGCATTCAAATGATCTGACGGTGCTGTATTCAAGTGATCTGACGGCGATGCATTAAAGTGATCAGACATTGATATATTCAAGTGATCTGACGGCGATGCATTAAAGTGATCTGACGGCGATGTAGTCAAGTGATCTGACGGCGATGCATTCAAGTGATCTGACAGCCATGTAAACATGGGATCTGACGGCGATGTGTTCTAAGTTATCTGACGGCTATGTATTCAAATGATCTGACGGCGATGTATTCAAGTGATTGACGGAGCTCTATTCCAAGGATCTGACGGGGATGTATTTAAGTGATCTGATGACGATGTATTCCAGCGATCTGACAGCGATGTATTCAGCTGATCTGACAGCGATGTATTCAGCTGATCTGATGGCGATGTATTCCAGGGAGCTTACGGCGATAAATTCCTGTGATCTGACGGCGATGTATTCAAGTGATCTGACGGCAATGAATTCCCGTGATCTTACGGCGATGCATTCAAGTGAGTTGACAGCAAGGCATTCAAGTTTGTTGACAGCGAAGCATTAAAGTGATTTGACTGCGATGCATTCAAGTCATCTGACTGCGATTCATTAAAGTCATCTGACAGCCATATATTCAAGTGATCTGACGGCAATGTATTCTAGTGATCTGACATCAATGTATTCAAGTGATCTGACATCAATGTATTCAACTGATCTGACGGAAATGTATTCAACTTATCTGACGGCGATGTATACAACTAGTCTGACGGCGATGTATTCAACTGATCAGACGGCGATGTATTCCACTGATCAGACAGCAGTGCATTCAAGTGATATGACGGCAGTGCATTCAAGATATCTGAAGTTGAGGTATTCCAGGGATCTGACGGCGATGTATTCAAGTGATCTGACGGCGATGTATTCCAGGGATCGGACGGCGATGTATTAAAGTGATCTGACGGCGATGCATTCAAGTGATCTGACGGCGATGCATTTAAGTGATCTGACGGCGATGCATTCCAAGGATCTGACGGCGATGTATTCAAGTGATCTGACAGCGATGCATTCTAGTGATCTGACGGCAATGTATTCAAGTGATCTGCCAGCGATGTATTCAAGTGATCTGACGGCGATGCACTCAGATGATCTGACGCCGATGCATTCCTAGGATCTGACGGCGATGTATTCAAGTGATCTGACGGCGATGCATTCTAGTGATCTGATGGCGATTTATTGAAGTGATCTGCCGGCGATTTATTGAAGTGATCTGGGGGGTATTTATTGAAGTGATCTGAAGGCGATGTATTCAAGTTATCTGATGGCGATGTATTCTAGTGAACTGACGGCAGTGTATTCAAGGGATCTGACGGCAGTGTATTCAAGGGATCTGACGGCAGTGTATTCAAGGGATCTGACGGCGATGTATTCAAGTGATCTGACGGTGATGTATTAATATGATCTAACGGCGATGTATTAAAGTGATCTGACGGCCGTGTATTCAAGTGATCTGACGGCGATGTATTCAACTGATCTGACGACGATGCATTCAAGTGATCGGACTACGATGCATTAAAGTGATCTGACCTCAATGTATTCAACTGATCTGACGGCGATGCATTCAAGTTCTCTGACGGCGATGCCTTCAAGTTCTCTGACGGCGATGCCTTCAAGTTCTCTGACGGCGATGCATTCAAGTTCTCTGACGGCGATGCATTCAAGTCATCTGACGGCGATGTATTCAAGGGATCTGACGGCGACGCATTCAAGTGATCTGACGGCGACGCATTCCAAGGACCTGACGGCGATGTATTGCAGTGATCTGACAGCTATGTATTCCAGGTATGTGACGACGATGTATTCCAGTGATCTGACGGAGATGTATTCTAGTGATCTGACGGCGATGTATTCTAGGGATCTGATGGCGACGTATTCAAGTGATCTAATAGCGATGCATTCAAGTGATCTGACGGAGATGCATTCTAGTGATCTGACGGCGAAGCATACAAGTGATCTGACGGCGATGCATACAAGTGATCTTAAAGCGATGCATTCAAGTTATCTGATGGCGATAACTTTTAGGGATCTGACGGCAATGCATTCCATGGATCTGACAGTGATGTATTCAAAGGAATCTGACGGCAATGCATTCTAGTGAACTGACGGCGATTCATTCCCGTTATTATACGGCGATGCATTTCAGGAATCTGACGGCGATGCATTCAAGTGATCTGACGGCGATGCATTCAAGCGATCTGACGGCCGTGTATTCAAGTGATCTGACGGCGATGCATTCAAGTGATCTGACGGCGAGGCATTCTAGTCATCTGACGGGCATGTATTCAAGTGATCTGACGGCCATGCATTCAAATGATCTGGCGGCTATGCATTTAAGTGATCTAATAGCGATGCATTCATTGATCTGACGGTTATGTATTTAAGGGATCTGACGGCAGTGTATTCCAGTTATCTGACGGCGATGTATTCAAGTGATCTGACAGCGATGTATTCCAAGGATCTGACGGCGACGTATTCAAGTGATCTAATAGCGATGCATTCAAGTGATCTGACAGAGATGCATACGAGTGATCTGACGGCGATGCATACAAGTGATCTTACAGCGATGCATTCAAATGATCTGAGGGCCATGCATTCAAATGATCTGACGGTGCTGTATTCAAGTGATCTGACGGCGATGCATTAAAGTGATCAGACATTGATATATTCAAGTGATCTGACGGCGATGCATTAAAGTGATCTGACGGCGATGTAGTCAAGTGATCTGACGGCGATGCATTCAAGTGATCTGACAGCCATGTAAACATGGGATCTGACGGCGATGTGTTCTAAGTTATCTGACGGCTATGTATTCAAATGATCTGACGGCGATGTATTCAAGTGATTGACGGAGCTCTATTCCAAGGATCTGACGGGGATGTATTTAAGTGATCTGATGACGATGTATTCCAGCGATCTGACAGCGATGTATTCAGCTGATCTGACAGCGATGTATTCAGCTGATCTGATGGCGATGTATTCCAGGGAGCTTACGGCGATAAATTCCTGTGATCTGACGGCGATGTATTCAAGTGATCTGACGGCAATGAATTCCCGTGATCTTACGGCGATGCATTCAAGTGAGTTGACAGCAAGGCATTCAAGTTTGTTGACAGCGAAGCATTAAAGTGATTTGACTGCGATGCATTCAAGTCATCTGACTGCGATTCATTAAAGTCATCTGACAGCCATATATTCAAGTGATCTGACGGCAATGTATTCTAGTGATCTGACATCAATGTATTCAAGTGATCTGACATCAATGTATTCAACTGATCTGACGGAAATGTATTCAACTTATCTGACGGCGATGTATACAACTAGTCTGACGGCGATGTATTCAACTGATCAGACGGCGATGTATTCCACTGATCAGACAGCAGTGCATTCAAGTGATATGACGGCAGTGCATTCAAGATATCTGAAGTTGAGGTATTCCAGGGATCTGACGGCGATGTATTCAAGTGATCTGACGGCGATGTATTCCAGGGATCGGACGGCGATGTATTAAAGTGATCTGACGGCGATGCATTCAAGTGATCTGACGGCGATGCATTTAAGTGATCTGACGGCGATGCATTCCAAGGATCTGACGGCGATGTATTCAAGTGATCTGACAGCGATGCATTCTAGTGATCTGACGGCAATGTATTCAAGTGATCTGCCAGCGATGTATTCAAGTGATCTGACGGCGATGCACTCAGATGATCTGACGCCGATGCATTCCTAGGATCTGACGGCGATGTATTCAAGTGATCTGACGGCGATGCATTCTAGTGATCTGATGGCGATTTATTGAAGTGATCTGCCGGCGATTTATTGAAGTGATCTGGGGGGTATTTATTGAAGTGATCTGAAGGCGATGTATTCAAGTTATCTGATGGCGATGTATTCTAGTGAACTGACGGCAGTGTATTCAAGGGATCTGACGGCAGTGTATTCAAGGGATCTGACGGCAGTGTATTCAAGGGATCTGACGGCGATGTATTCAAGTGATCTGACGGTGATGTATTAATATGATCTAACGGCGATGTATTAAAGTGATCTGACGGCCGTGTATTCAAGTGATCTGACGGCGATGTATTCAACTGATCTGACGACGATGCATTCAAGTGATCGGACTACGATGCATTAAAGTGATCTGACTACGATGCATTCAAGTGATCTGACGGCGATGCATTCAAGTGATCTGACGGCGATGCATTCAAGTGATCTGATGGCGATGTAATCTAGTGATCTGACGGCGATGTATTCAAGTGATATGACGGCAATGTATTCAAGTGATCTGACATCAATGTATTAAAGTGATATGACGGCAATGTATTCAAGTGATCTGACATCAATGTATTCAAGTGATCTGACGGCGATGTAGTCAACTGATCTGACGGCGATGTAGTCAACTGATCTGACGGCGATGTAGTCAACTGATCTGACGGCGATGTAGTCAACTGATCTGATGGCGATATAGTCAACTGATCTGACGGCGATGTATTCAACTGGACTTACGTTGATGCATTCCCGCGATCTGACGGCGATGTATACCAGTGATCTGACTGCGATCTTTTCCAGTGATCTGACAGCGATGTTTTCCAGGGATCTGACGGCGATGTATTTCACGGATCTGACGGCGATGGCTTCAAGGGATCTGACGGCGATGCATTCAAGTAATCTGACAGCGATGCATTCTCCTGATCTGACGCCGATGTATTCCAGTGATCTAACAGCGATGTATTCCAGGGATCTGACGGCGATGCATTCCCGTGATTTGAAGCTGATGTATTCTAGTGATCTGACGGCAATGTATTCAAGTGATCTGACAGGCATGTATTCCAGGGTTCTGACGGCGATGTATTCAAGTGATCTGTCAGCAATGTATTAAAGTGATCTGACAGCGATGTATTCAAGTGATCTGACAGCGATGTATTCAAGTGATCTGACTGCGATGCATTCAAGTGATCTGACTGCGATGCATTCAAGTGATCTGACAGCTATTTATGAATGTTATCTGATGGCGATGCATCCAAGTGATCTGACGGCGATACATTCAAGTGATCTGACATAAATGTATTCAAGTTATCTGATGGCAGTGTATTCAACTGATCTGACTTCAGTGTATTTAACTGATCTGACGGCAATGTATTCAACTGATCTGAAGAATATGCATTCAACTTATCTGACGGCGATGCATTCAAGTGATCTGACGGCGATGCATCTTGCAATCTGAATCCGATGTATTGAAGTTATCTGATGGCGATGTATTCCAGTGATCTGACGGTGATGTATTCAAGTGATCTGACTGTGATGTATTCAAGTGATCTGACGGCTATGTATTCAAGTGATCTGACAGCGATCTATTCCAGTTATCTGACAGCGACGTATTCAAGTGATCTGACGGCAATGCATTCAAGTTATCTGATGGCGATGTATTCTAAGTAATCTGACGGCAATGTATTCATGGGATCTCATGGCGATGCATTCATCGGATCTGACCGCTATGTATTCTGATCTAACAGCGATGTATACAAAGAAATCTGACGGCGATGTATACTAGGGCTCTGACAGCGATCGGTTCAAGTTATCTGACGGCGATGTAGTCAAGTGATCTGATGGCCATGTAAACATGGGATCTGACGGCGATGTGTTCAAGTTATCTGACGGCTATGTATTCAAATGATCTGACGGCGATGTATTCAAGTGATCTGACGGCGATGTATTCGAAGGATCTGAGAGCGATGCATTCAAGTGATTGATGGCGCTCTATTCCAAGGATCTGACGGCGATGTATTTAAGTGATCTGACTACGATGCATTCAAGTGATCTGACGGCGATGCATTCAAATGATCTGACGGCGATGCATTCAAGTGATCTGATGGCGATGTAATCTAGTGATCTGACGGCGATGTATTCAAGTGATATGACGGCGATGCATTCAAGTAATCTGACGGCAATGTATTCAAGTTATCTGACATCAATGTATTAAAGTGATATGATGGCGATGCATTCAAGTAATCTGACGGCAATGTATTCAAGTGATCTGACCTCAATGTATTCAAGTGATCTGACCTCAATGTATTCAACTGATCTGACGGCGATGTAGTCAACTGATCTGACGGCGATGTAGTCAACTGATCTGACGGCGATGTATTCAACTGATCTGACGTTGATGTATTCAATCGATCTGACAGGGATGTATTCCAGGGATCTGAAGCCGATGTATTTAAGTGATCTGACATCGATGCATTCAAGTTATCTGACGGCGATTCATTCATGTAGTCTGACTGAGATGAATTCAAGTGATCTGACGGCGATGCATTCAAGTGATCTGACGGCGATGCATTCAAGTGATCTGATGGCGATGCATTCAAGTGATCTGATGGCAATGCATTCAAGTTCTCTGATGGCGATGCATTCAAGTTCTCTGACGGCGATGCATTCAAGTTCTCTGACGGCGATGCATTCAAGTGATCTGACGGCGATGTAGTCAAGTGATCTGACGGCGATGAATTCAAGGGATCTGACGGCGACGCATTCAAGTGATCTGACGGCGACGCATTCCAAGGACCTGACGGCGATGTATTGCAGTGATCTGACAGTGATATATTCCAGGAATGTGACGACGATGTATTCCAGTGATCTGACGGCGATTTATTCCAGTGATCTGATGGCGATGTATTCTAGGGATCTGATGGCGACGTATTCAAGTGATCTAATAGCGATACATTCAAGTGATCTGACGGAGATGCATTCAAGTGATCTGACAGCGATGCATACAAGTGATCTTACCGCGATGCATTCAAGTTATCTGACGGCGATGACTTTTAGGGATCTGACGGCAATGCATTCCATGGATCTGACAGTGATGTATTCAAAGGAATCTGACGGCGATGCATTCAAGTGAACTGACGGCGATTCATTCCCATGATCTGACGGCGATGCATTCCAGGAATCTGACGGTGATGCATTCAAGTGATCTGACGGCCATGCATTCAAATGATCTGACGGCTAGGCATTCTAGTGATCTGACGGGCATGTATTCAAGTGAGCTGACGGCCATGCATTCAACTGATCTGAGGGCCATGCATTCAAATGATCTGACGGCGCTGTATTCAAGTGATCTGACGGCGATGCAGTAAAGTGATCAGACATCGATATATTCAAGTGATCTGACAGCGATGCATTCAAGTGATCTGACGGCGATGTAGTCAAGTGATCTGACGGCGATGCATTCAAGTTATCTGACGGCGATGCATTCCAGTAGACTGACGGCGATGCATTCCAGTGAACTGACGGCGATGCATTCCAGTGAACTGACGGCGATGCATTCCAGTTAACTGACGGCGATGCATTCCAGTTAACTGACGGCGATGCATTCCAGTTAACTGACGGCGATGCATTCCAGTTAACTGACGGCGATGCACTCCAGTTAACTGACGGCGATGCATTCCAGTTATCTGACAGCACTGCATTCCAGGTATCTGACGGCTTTGCATTCAAGTGATCGCACAACGATGCATTCACGTGATCTGACGACGATTTATTCAAGTGAACTGACGGCAATGTATTTCAGTTATCTGACGGCGATGTATTCAAGTGATCTGACGGAGATGTATTCAAGTGATCTTACAGCGAGGTATACCAGGTATCTGACGGCAATGTATACCAGGTATATGATGGCGATGTATACCAGGGATCTGACGGCGATGTATTCCAAGGATCTGACGGCGATGAATCCAAGTAATCTGACGGCGATGCATTTCACTTATTTGATGGCGATGAATTCCAGTGATCTGACAGCGAGGCATTCAAGTGATCTTACGGTGATGCATTCAAGTGATCTTACGGTGATGCATTCAAGTGATCTGACGGCGATGCATTCAAGTGATCTGATGGCGATGTATTCAAGGGATCTGAGAGCGATGTATTCCAGTGATCATACGGCGATTTATTCCAGGGATCTGACGGAGATGCATTCCCGTGATCTGACAACTATTCATTCCTGTATCTGACGGCGATGCATTCAAGTGATCTGACAGCGATGCATTCAAGTGATTTGACGGCGAGGCATTCAAGTGTTTAGACAGCGAGACATTTAAATTATCTGACAGCGATAAATTCAAGTTATCTGACAGCAATGCATACAAGTGATCTCACATAAATGTATTAACGTGATCTGACGGCGATGCATTCCAGTTATCTGACATCAATGTATTCAACTGATCTGAAAGCCATGTATTCAAGTGATCTTACGGCGATGTATTCCAAGGATCTTATGGCGATGTATTCATGGGATCTGACAGCGATGTATTGCAGTAATCTGATGGCGATGTATTCAAGTGATCTGATGGCGATGCATTCAAGTGATCTGACGGCGATGCATTCAAGTTCTCTGACGGCGATGCATTCAAGTTCTCTGACGGCGATGCATTCAAGTGATCTGACGGCGATGTAGTCAAGTGATCTGACGGCGATGTATTCCAGTGATCTGACGGCGATGTATTCTAGTGACCTGACGGCGATGTATTCAAGTGATCTGACTGCGATGTATTCATGTGATCTCACGGGGATTTATTCAAGTGATCTGACGGCGATGTTACTAAGGGATCTGACGGCGATGTATCCCAGGGATCTGACAGCTATGCATTCAAGTGATCTGACGGCGATGCATTTAAGTGATCTAATAGCGATGCATTCATTGATCTGACGGTGATGTATTCTAGGGATCTGACGGCAGTGTATTCCAGTTATCTGACGGCGATGTATTCAAGTGATCTTACAGCGATGTATTCCAAGGATCTGACGGCGATTATTCTAGGGATCTGATGGCAGTGCATCACTGTTATCTGACGGTAATGCATTCCAGTGATCTGACGGCGATGTATTGAAGTAATCTGACAGCGATGTATTCCAGTTATCTGACGGCTATGCATTCAAGTGATCAGACGGCGATGCATTCAAGTGATCTGACGGCGATGCATTCAAGTGATCTGATGGCGATGCATTAAAGTGATCTGACAGCGATGCATTCACGTCATCTGCCGACGATTTATTAAAGTTATCTGACGGTGATGTATTCCAGTGATCTAACGGCTATGCAGTCAAATGGTCTGACGGCGATGCATTCAAGTGATCTGACAGAGATGTATTCAAGTGATCTGACGGCGATGTATACCAGGGATCTGACAGTGATGTATACCAGGGATCTAACGGCGATGTATACCAGGTATATGGTGGCAATGTATACCAGGGATCTGACGGCGATGTATTACAAGTATCTGACGGCAATGAATCCAAGTGATCTGACGGCGATGCAGTCAAGTTATCTGACGGCGATGCATTCCAGTGATCTGACGGCGAGGCATTATAGTGATCTGACGGCGATGCATTAAAGTGATCTGACGGCAATGCATTCCATGATCTGACGGCGATGTATTCCACTGATCTGACAGCGATGTATTTCACTGATCTTACGGCGATGCATGGAAGTGATCTGACGGCAATGCATTGAAGTGATCTGAAGGCGATGTATTCCAGGGATCTGACAGAGATTCATTCCCATGATCTGACGGCGATTCATTCCCGTGATCTGACGGCGATGCATTCAAGTTATCTTACGACGATGCATTCAAGTTATTTGACGGCGAGGCATTCAAATGAGTTGACGGCGATGCATTCAAATGATCTGACGGCGATGAATCTAAGTGCTATGACGGCGATGCATTCAAGTGCTATGACGGCGATGCATTCAAGTGGTCTGACGGCGATGCATTCAAGTGGTCTGACGGTGATGCATTTAAGTGATCTTACAAGAATGTATACAAGTGATCTGACATCGATTTATTAAAGTAATCTGACGGCGATGCATTCAAGGTATCTGACGGCGATATATTCGAGGGATCTGAAAGCAGTGCATTCAAGTGATCTGACAGCGATGTATTCCAGGGATCTTACAGCGATGTATTGAAGTGATCTGACGGCGATGTATTCTAGTGATCTGACGGCGATGTATTCCAGGGATCTGACGGTGATGTATTCCAGGGATCTGACGGCGATGTATACCAGGGATCTGACGGCGATGTATTCCAAGGATCTGACAGTGATGAATCCAAGAGATTTTGCGGCGAGGCATTCCAGTGATGTGACGGCAATGCATTCCAGTGATCTGACAACGATGTATTCAAGTGTGCTGACGACGATGTATTCCAGTGATCTGACGGTGATGTATTCAAGTGACTGACAGCAGATGCATTCAAGTAATCTGACGACGATGCATTCAAGTAATCTGACAACAGTGTATTCAAGTGATCTGACGGCGATGCATTCCACTGCTCTGACGGCAATGTACTACAATGATCTGACGGCGATGCATTCCTGTGATATGAAGCCGATGTATTCAAGTTATCTGATGGCGATGTATTCCAGTGATCTGACGACGATGTATTCAAGTTATTTGACGGCGATGTATTCAAGTGATCTGACGGTGATGTATTGCAGGGATCTGTCGGCGATGCATTCAAGGGATCTGTCGGCGATGCATTCAAGGGATCTGATGGCGATGCATTCAAGTGATCTGACGGCGATGCATTCAAGTGATCTGACAGCGATTTATTCCAGAGATCTGACGCTAGGAGAGTAGCAAATTGACCTTTGGTTATCTTTTGGCAGCCTCGTAACTCTCGCTTGCCCTATTTTGTCTTTTAGTCCTGTCACGAATGCCGCCGGTCGGCACCACCGAAAGACATAACGTGACAATGATAAAAAAAAAAAAGTCCGGAGTGGCTCGTATTATCCCAGGTTCAAATAAAACGTGATATGGGATGGGGATTTCTCCAATATAAGACACCGTCAGGAAATACAACAAAAAGATGCGAAGAAACGACAAAAAGACTTTAGGATTTAAATTATATATTCATTTATTTAATGAAACTGTATACTAAAAAAAACGGGAGTGTTTCTATAAAACAAAACGAAATAAAACGTCAAAACAAAAGTATAGTCTTAAGAAGAGGGGGGGATTGTCTATCATATCCCTATAATAGCAGGATTCATTTCCACACAACAAATATACATACAACAGCCCTTGGGGGCGAATGTCCGTGAAGAGATATTCAGGTTGTTACTCACAAATGGATGCATTGTTCGACCCCGAGTCGACTTTTCCGGCATGTCGTCGTAGCCGTACCTCCTTGCACATGTAATCTTGAAATACATTTTTTCTCAGGAAAACAATTCCTGGTTGGTTACTTTTCCTCCGCTTAGTTCAGCGGGTCGTCTCGTCCGAGCCGAGGACGGCTAAAATTCCATGTTCAAAAGGTCCCTGCCTTTCCTACGACACTGTAGTTGCACATCTTTTCTTGTCGCCAGCCGTTCGCTTCTTCTCTCTCGGGCAGACGTACTCCGAATGACTGACGGTAGTTGTCCTCAAAATATGTCCGTCTTAACCCGGCAGCTAACGTTCTTCCTTGCCGGCAATCCTTCGTCCTTTGTGTCGCGTTAACTTCCTGTCGACTGTTCTTCTTCGCGTACGGCTCTCGTGTGCGGCTCCCGTGTGCGACTTCGCGTGTGGCTGAAGTTTTTGTCTTCACTCTCTTTTTTTTTTTTATCTCTTTTTCTGACGTCATTCGAGTCGCATTATGTTAATTTCTCGGTCGTGTATAAATGTGCAAAAATGAATCCTATCTCTCTCCGTAAACCGGAGTCGTGGGTTCGAATCCCGATAGCTCTCCCTACATTTTGTAACACCTCCTTCCCTAAAAGATGAAAAAGACTCGCATCGCGAGACCTTTTTCGTAACCCTATTTTGGAGTTTACCTAACCCAAGTTTACTGTTTTGTAGGGGGGGGGAGACATTTGGACGGCTATATATATTTGGGGTCAGGGTTAAACAGATTTTACCTAATCGTACGGCCTCATCATAGCCACATGACACCGCTGCGTAGCTTTTCGGCGGTCGGGCGTGTTAAGGACGTAACGAGAGTCGCTAGCCTTTCGGGCGATTTCGTACGGTCCGTAATATCGATTTCTCGAAGGGTCGCCGGTCATGGATAATCGCATAAGTACTCTGTCTCCGACTTTAAAAGTTCGGGGACCGGGGGTGGGCGAATTGCCGTTACTTTTAGCGTGTCCTCCTCCGGTTATTTGGGGCTTTCTCCGTGCGACTACAACCAATGGTATCACACCGGGAGTTCTCGATTTCACTGTTTCGGCCTTTGGTATCTCCCTCGCTCCAGGAAGGGGGTTGACTTTATCACCGGCCAAGTCGTTGCCGAGAATCATTGATATACCTCTCATAGGCAGATGGTTTACTACTCCGAGTTCGACGGTGCCTTGCACAATTTCGGACTCGAGGTTGACCTTGTGGATTGGAATGTTTACACAGACATTCCCAACTCCTCGTATTGTAGTGACTTCGCCCGTAGCTGTAGTAGCACCACGTGGCAAGAACTTCTTTAATACTACGGACTGGGTCGCTCCGGTGTCTCGTAATATCTTCACCCTTGACTTTCTCGTGGGCTCACCCACGGCACCTATGGCTCCCTTGGACATAAAGGGTTCATACCCCTTCATGGGTATTTGTGGGTGACCTTTCACAGGGCTCTTTTTAACTGCGACTAACCCCTGGGGTTTATCGAGGGAACTGGCTCCAGTATCGTTGCCCCTTTTTCTGGTCGGACAACTAGCCGCTATGTGTCCTGCTTTTCCACAATAGTGACACGTCATGGCTCTCCATCCTTCCGCGTATCGACCGTTCGGAAGATGGGTTTGATTTCTGGAGTTGGTATGTCGATACTCATACCCCGTCTGACCGGACCTCATACTCGGACCAGCACTAGCCGCCATTTTAGGGTTAGTGCCGCTTCCGTCAGCAAATGGGTCGTTTGGTTGATTTTTCCCCCACTTATGCGTCAACGCATATTCGTCGGCGAGGGTTGCCATTTCATAGGCGGTGTCGACCTGTCTCTCATTAAGATACACTTTGAGGTCGTCACGGACACACCGCTGGAACTCCTCCATTAAAATCAGCTGCCTCAGTTGTAATGTCCTTAACAAATAAAGGGAGATTACCGCAGGTGTCACAGGAGTTACGGCCCCTGGCGACATCCGGCTTTTCTCAGTCTGATATTCACCGAGCACCATCTTTGTTCGTTCGTCTCTCTCTCTCTCGTTAATCCCCGTCCATCTTGCAACCTTGCCATAGTAATAACCGATATCTAGCAAGTATCGGTTACTTACTACTTGGACTATCACATTGGCGACGAGGACAGAGCTATTTACAAAAAAATAGACACAAGAAAACACAAGAGAAAAAAAAAAAACAACAACAAACATGGCCGCTTTACCTCACTACCCGGAATTCGACTGTGAGTCAGAAGCCAAAGCAGCAAGATGGACGAAATACATTAGCAGATTGAGAAACTATTTTATCGCCCACGACATAGAGAGTGATAAAAGACAAAAAGCAATTTTGCTAACGTTTGTTGGTGAGGCGATGAACGACCTCATTGACGAATTGCCAGCCCCCTTTCATGTAAGGAAGGACATAGAAGAGCTAATACAGAAAGACGAGGAACTGGGGGTGATTGAAAAAGCAGAAGGACCGACCCCGTGGGTATCGCCTATTGTGGTGGTACCTAAGAAAGACCAAAGCAAAATCAGAGTTTGCATTGATATGAGAGCGGCAAACAAAGCCATCGAAAGGGAACGTCACCCTACCCCCACACTTGATGAGCTGAAAGCCATTCTATCGGGAGCCAGTGTCTTTAGCAAGTTAGACCTCAATCAGGGCTACAACCAGTTGGAACTAGCTGAAGAGTCCCGATACATTACCACGTTCGCAACACACCTGGGCCTATATAGATACAAAAGACTATTCTTCGGTGTCAACTCCGCCAGTGAAATATTTCAGGAAGAGATTAGCCAAGCACTCGCAGGGATTGAGGGGGCCATCAACATCAGTGATGATATTCTTTGCTTTGGATCGGACCAGCAAGACCATGACCAAAACCTCCAGAAAGTATTTCAACGACTACGTGGAAAAGGCCTAACACTGAATAGCAGCAAATGTCAATACAACAAGAGGTCATTGGAATTCCTCGGACACACATTCGGTAATGAGGGCATCAGCCCAAGTAACTTTAAAATAAAAACAATCTTCGAATTACCAGACCCCAAAAACGCGTCAGAAGTTTGTTGGGAATGACTAACTTTTGCGGTGCACAATTCGTTCCAGACTACGCAACCCTGACTTATGAACTACGTCAGTTAACAAAAAAAAACACGCAGTGGTCCTGGACTGAGCGCCACACTGAATGTTTAAAAAACCTCAAGGAGGCCTTGAGCAAAGCATGCTCACTTGCCTACTTCGATCCTAACAAACACACTGAAATATATACCGATGCCAGTCCTGTAGGCATATCTGCTGTATTATCACAAGACGGGCGGGTAGTACAATTTGCAAGCCGAGCACTATCCACAGTTGAACAAAGATACTCTCAAACAGAGCGGGAGGCACTCGCCATCACGTGGGCATGTGAACACTTTCATATATATATCTTTGGGGCCCCATTTACTGTTCATACAGATCATAAACCCTTAACATCAATCTTCAATAACACTCGCTCCCAACTATCAGCGCGCATCGAACGTTGGGTTTTGAGAACACAACCATACAATATGACTGTCACATACCGACCAGGTCATGACAACCCAGCTGACTACCTCAGCCGCCATCCAATACATCTACCTCCAAGCAACAGGGAGCAGAAAATAGCGGAGGAGTATATAAACTATATTCTCTCAACGTCAACCCCCAATTGATGAAGTTGCAACGGAAACTGCAAAAGACAAGACACTCACTACAGTCATTCAAGCTATTCTCACCAACAAATGGCAAGGTGCCAATGATGGCATAAACAAAGCCACATTTCTCACCCTGCATGACAACCGTGATGAACTATCACTAGCACATGAGGACAGCATCATTCTGAAAGGGCGCCGGATAGTGCTACCTGAGACGCTACAAAACAGAGCTGCCAAAATAGCCCATGCCGGTCATCAAGGCGTCGTGAAATCCATGGCTCTCCTCCGGGAAAAAGTCTGGTTTAAAAACATGCAGCCTTTGGTAGAAGAAAATATCAGGAACTGTCATACCTGTCAGATCAGCACTCACAAAACGGCAAGGGAGCCACAGAAAATGTCCCCGCTACCAGCAGCCCCGTGGACAGAGGTTAGCGCTGACTTTGGACATCTCCAGAATGGGAAATACCTTCTTGTTGTCACAGATGAATACTCACGCTACGTTGTTGTCGATATCCTGGACTCTATCTCAACAAACTCAGTCATACCCCGTTTAGACAAAATATTCGCCGAATTCGGAGTACCAGTATCCCTCAAAACAGACAATGGCCCACCATTCAACAGCTATGATTTCAAAGACTACGCCTCCATCACCGGTTTCAGACACAGGAAGATAACACCTTTATGGCCCCAGGCCAATGCTGAAACAGAACGCTTCATGCGCACTGTAAAAAAATCCATCAAGGCCGCCCTAATCAAAGGTCAAAGCTGGAAGCAGGAGCTATTCAAATTCCTGTTAGATTACCGAACGACACCACACTGCACCACCGGTGTTTCTCCAGCCTCAATCCTATTTGGCCGGACCATAAAAAACCGCCTGCCACACCTAGTTACACCTATAGCTGGAGACCATAGCATTAGGGTACGTGACACCCAAGCCAAGGAAACAATAAAGAAATATGCTGACAGAAAAGCATACGTAAAACCCAATAATCTGAGTGTGGGTGACACCGTCATTGTAAAAAGCGACCACACTTCAAAGGCACACACCCCCTATCAACCTAATCCATTAACCATAACAAAGAAAAAGGGATCCATGATTACTGCATCACACAAGGGCAACCAAATTACAAGAAATGCCAGCTTCTTCAAAAAAATCCCTAAGCCACTAAGAAACTTCACACACGACGTACCTGAATACTCCTCATCTGAAGATGAGGGACACACGCATGTGACAGCATCACCAAAATCTAAAAAACACCAGGGACAACACCCTTCAAACCTCAGACGCTCAGGCCGCACAAGACGGTCACCCAAAAGATTTGATTACTAAATGCTACAAATACCCCTGTACATAATAATGCATAATTATCATTTTCTTTCACTTAGGTTGACAGATGTTTCCCTCGGACTCAGCAACGTAAACACTCCAGTCACATCACGCATGAACAAACTCTTCGATGAATAAAAAAAAAAAAAAAAAAAAAAAAAGAAAAAAAAAGCATTGTAATGTCCTTAACAAATAAAGGGAGATTACCGCAGGTGTCACAGGAGTTACGGCCCCTGGCGACATCCGGCTTTTCTCAGTCTGATATTCACCGAGCACCATCTTTGTTCGTTCGTCTCTCTCTCTCTCGTTAATCCCCGTCCATCTTGCAACCTTGCCATAGTAATAACCGATATCTAGCAAGTATCGGTTACTTACTACTTGGACTATCACATCAGTCTATCGTGGTCTGCCTCCACGCTCTTGGCTGCGCACCACCTATTGAAGTATGTCTCCTTCTGACGAAAGAATTCGACATACGTCTCCTCCTCATCTTTCCTACGTCCCCTAAACTTCTGTCTATACGCCTCCGGCGCCATCTCGTAGCTTCTAAGGATTGCGGACTTTAAAATGTTATAATCGGCGCAATCCTCCGCTGACAGAGACGCGTATACCTCCTGGGCCTTACCCTTCAATACTGTCTGTAGTAGTAAGGTCCAGTTATCGAGCGGCCAGTTCAGGCTTGAGGCTATTTTCTCAAAATGGTGGAAGTATCTGTCCACATCGCCCTCATTAAACGCCGGCACGAGTCTGACCTGCTTAGCAAGGTCGAAGTCGTTTCGCCTCTCGTCGCGTAGCGTTCTTCTCTCCTCCAATTCTCGGAGTCTAGTCTCCTGCTCTATTCTAGCAATTCTCTCACGCGAGCTGGCTTCAATCTTGGCCTTTTCTAGCTCCATTTGAGCCACTGAGAGTCCGGGCGAGTCTGACACAAGGTCGTCCAGCACATCTTTTTCGAAGATGTCGTTATCCACCATGTCCTCCGCAACTATTCTCACTAGTTGGGACTTCCTCATCGACCGTTTCGTATCTAATTCTAATGCTATTCCTATCTCAATTATACTGTCTTTTTTTAATCTATTTAGATCCTCGAACGTGGGAGAATTTAGAAAGGCCTCTACTACTGACATCGTGTTACTTATTTATTTATCTATTTATTTATTTATTTTTGCGTCTTTTTTTTTCTTCGCTACCTCGCACCTGTTTGCTCCTATTAACGGGTCTTATTAGAATTGGAGAAAATAATCCCGGACTTCAGCCCCCAATCTTGTCACGAATGTCGCCGGTCGGGACCACCGAAAGACATAACGTGACAATGATAAAAAAAAAAGTAAAAAAAAAAAAAAGTCCGGAGTGGCTCGTATTATCCAAGGTTCAAATAAAACGTGATATGGGATGGGGATTTCTCCAATATAAGACACCGTCAGGAAATACAACAAAAAGATGCGAAGAAACGACAAAAAGACTTTAGGATTTAAATTTTATATTCATTTATTTAATGAAACTGTATACTAAAAAAAACGGGAGTGTTTCTATAAAACAAAACGAAATAAAACGTCAAAACAAAAGTATAGTCTTAAGAAGAGGGGGGGATTGTCTATCATATCCCTATAATAGCAGGATTCATTTCCACACAACAAATATACATACAACAGCCCTTGGGGGCGAATGTCCGTGAAGAGATATTCAGGTTGTTACTCACAAATGGATGCATTGTTCGACCCCGAGTCGACTTTTCCGGCATGTCGTCGTAGCCGTACCTCCTTGCACATGTAATCTTGAAATACATTTTTTCTCAGGAAAACAATTCCTGGTTGGTTACTTTTCCTCCGCTTAGTTCAGCGGGTCGTCTCGTCCGAGCCGAGGACGGCTAAAATTCCATGTTCAAAAGGTCCCTGCCTTTCCTACGACACTGTAGTTGCACATCTTTTCTTGTCGCGGGCCGTTCGCTTCTTCTCTCTCGGGCAGACGTACTCCGAATGACTGACGGTAGTTGTCCTCAAAATATGTCCGTCTTAACCCGGCAGCTAACATTCTTCCTTGCCGGCAATCTTTCGTCCTTTGTGTCGCGTTAACTTCCTGTCGACTGTTCTTCTTCGCGTACGGCTCTCGTGTGCGGCTCCCGTGTGCGACTTCGCGTGTGGCTGAAGTTTTTGTCTTCACTCTCTTTTTTTTTTAAATCTCTTTTTCTGACGTCATTCGAGTCGCATTATGTTAATTTCTCGGTCGTGTATAAATGTGCAAAAATGAATCCTATCTCTCTCCGTAAACCGGAGTCGTGGGTTCGAATCCCGATAGCTCTCCCTACATTTTGTAACAGTCCTCATATTCCATGAGCGATGTTTCTGACAAAGAGGGAAGAACTGCTGTTTTCTGGGTCACAAGCTGAAGAGGGGTCACAAACCTAGGGAAAATCCTCTATATTAAAAGATCTGCCACTGTCACTGTATTCTTATTAGTCACTACAAATAGCTCCGGCAAATCGCTGTACATATTTTTCTTGTATTGTATTGTTATCTGTTATTGTATTTTTTTCATCTTGTATTGTAATTATTTATCTTTTATTGTAAGTTTTTATCTTGTATTTTAATTTTTTGTTTTGTATTGTAATTTTTTATCTTATATTGTAATTTTTTATCTTTTATTGTAATTTTTTAACTTTTATTGTAATTTTTTCATCTTTTCTTGTAAGTTTTTATTTTGTATTGTAGTTGTTTATCTTGTATTGTATTCTTTTTTGTTGTATTGTAATTGTTTATCTTGTATTGTATTCTTTTTTATTGTATTGTGATGTTTTATCTTGTATTGTATTCTTTTATCTTGTATTGCATTTTTTTTTCTTGTATTGTAATTTTTAATGTTTCATTGTATTTATTTTCTTGTATTGTAATTTTTTATCTCGTATTGTAATTTTTTTGTCTTTTATTGTAATTTTTTATCTTTTATTGTAATTTTTTGTCTTGTATTGTAATTTTTAATCTTGTATTGTAATTTTTTATCTCGTATTGTAATTTTTTTTGTCTTTTATTGTAATTTTTTATCTTGTATTGTAATTTTTTATCTCGTATTGTAATTTTTTTGTCTTTTATTGTAATTTTTTATCTTGTATTGTAATTTTTTATCTCGTATTGTAATTTTTTTTGTCTTTTATTGTAATTTTTTATCTCGTATTGTAATTTTTTTGTCTTTTATTGTAATTTTTTATCTTGTATTGTAATTTTTTTATCTCGTATTGTAATTTTTTTTGTCTTTTATTGTAATTTTCTCTTGTATTGTAATTTTTTATCTCGTATTGTAATTTCTTTTGGCTTTTATTGTAATTTTTCATCTCGTATTGTAATTTTTTCTCTTTTATTGTAATTTTTTTTTCTTGTATTGTATTCTTTTTTCTTGCAATTTTTTATCTTTTATCGTATTCTTTTTTCTTGTATTGTAATTTTTTATCTTTTGTTGTAATTTATATCTTGTATTGTATTCTTATTCTTGTATAGTAATTTTTTATCTTGTATTTTTTCATCTTTTATTGTAATTTTTATTCTTGTATTGTACTTTTTTATCTGTATTGTAATTTTTCATCTTGTATTGTTATTTTTTTCTAGTATTGTAAATTTTCTTGTATTGTAATTTTTCATCTTGTATGGTTATTTTTTTCTAGTATTGTAATTTTTTCTTGTATTGTAATTTTTTATCTAGTATTGTAAATTTTAAAAAAATCAACAATGATAATAAAGAAAAACAATAAAATCATTAAAAAAACAAATAAAGATGAAAACAACAACAAAGAAATAACAATAAAATCATAAAAAAATTAAATGAAAACAAGTTCTCAACAGAAATAACAAATGAAAGCAAAAAAATCAACAAAAATAACAATTAAAATATCAACAAAAATAAAAAATAAAAAATTATCAACAATTCTGAATTAAAACAATAAAATCATTAACAAAAAAATATAAACAAATGAATTAGAATAAAACCAACAAATCACCAAAAAACTAAAAGTAAAAACAAATCACAAACAAAGATATAAAAACTAAAAAAATCATAAACAAAAATAACAAATGAAAGCAAAAAGGAAATTTAAAAAAAAAACAAATTAAAAAAATCAACAAAAATTATAAATAAACAAAATATAATCTTTAACAAAAAAATTCATAATTAATAAAAATGAAAACAGAAACAAATCAACAAAAATAACAATATAACTAAAAACGAATCGCTTACAAAGATAACAAATAAAAGTGAAAAAAATCGACGAAAATAAAAACAACGAACCACCAACAAAAATATCAAATAAAAACTTGAAAAAATAACAAAGAAAATAAATCACGAACAACCATGAATAAATACCGAACAATTCACCAAGAAAAATAACAAAATCACCCAGCAAATAAATAAAAACAAAAACAGATCACCAACAAAAATAATAAATAAGAAACTTGCCCGAAAAAAAAAAATTAAAATAAAAAATAATAACAGTACTAACAAACATAACAAATGAAACCTAAAAAATCATAAATGAATAAATAATAAATGAAAAAAAATCACCAACAAAAATAACAAATTTAAAAAAAAGAATCAACAAAAATTACAAATAAAAACAACAAAATCATCAACAAAAAACATGTAAACAAATAAATTAAAATAAAAACAACAAATCACCAAATAAATAAAGATAAATGTAATAACAAATCACTAACAACAATAACAAATAAAAGCAGAATAAATAAACAAAAAATAACAAATAAAAACGAAAAAATTACCAATAAAAATGAGAAATAAAAACAAAAATTAATAACCTACAAAAACTGTGAATCACCAACGAAAATGACAAATATAAATACAAAATTAACAAATTAAAAAAAGCAACCAACAAAAATTATAAATAAAGACAAATCACAAAAATTAAAAATAAATACCTCACAAAATAACAAATAAAACAAAAACAAATCACTAACTAAAATAACAAATAAAAGAAACAAATCGTGAACAAAAATAACAAATAAAAGAAACAAATCACTAACAACAATTAAAAATAAAAAGCAACAAATCACTAACGACAATTAAAACTTTAAAAAAACAAATCACTAACAAAAATAACAAATAAAAGAAAAACAACAAATAAAATCAAGACAAATCACCAACAAAAATAAAAATAAATAAAATTAACAAAAGTTATAAATAAAACCATAAAATAATTAACAAAAAACAAATAAACATACAAAAAACACATCGAAGAAATAACAATATAAAAACAAATCACTAAGAAAGAAAGCAAATCAAAGCAAAAAAATGAGCAAAAATAAAAACGACAAATCACCAATAAAATTGTCAAATGAAAACTGAAAAAATCACAAACCACAATAAAAAATGTTATAAAAACAAGACACTAAAAAATAACAAACGGAAGCAAAAAGAAAGAAAAAAAAGAATACAAATAAAAGAAAAAATTCAACAAAATTATAAATAACTAGCTGGACACGCCCCTCGGTGTTGCACGGGAGAAATGAATTTAAATTTGTCAACATTCGCCCGAATGCAAATAGGTCACATCGGAATGATTTTCACAATAGTTAAAGTACTACATATTACATTGTTTTCTTTCATAATGATTACATAATAACGTTGATTTTTAAAAATCCGGCCCATAGTCCTCTCTTCCCTCCTCCCTCGTAGGCAGAAGTTTTACAATGTATAAAAAATTAAAAAAAAAACTTGTGAGCGATGACTGGGATTGAACAATAAACCTCTCAGTCTTGGATCTATGCTGCTAACCTTTCGGCCATTGAAGAGAGTATAAAATCTATGAAAAAAGAGGTCATATAAACGAAGCCAGTCAATAGCTGGCATGCGTGTTATCATACGATCTGCTGTAAGGTGACTGAATGTAGGGTCCACCAGTCCCACGGTTTACGTCATTTCTGTACCAAGAAATAGATTTTTTTTTATATAATTTGTGGATATAATGCATGTGAAAGGTGTAGGAATCGGAACGTGTACACTTTATGTATCTGTCGAGTGTGTTGGTGTATAGTGACTTAATTTGGAAGTCGAGTCGTTGAAGAAATTGTAGCCGCCATGTTGAAAGGTGAAATACTGCAAAGAACTATGTCCGTTAATTGCATTCTCTAAAAAACAGAATGACTATCAATGTATATGTAATAAGTTGAAATAATGTAATCTGATATTCTAGAAATTGAGCTAAATTTGCGAGGGGCGTTCATTAAATGTGTGTGTAATGTTTTGTATTATGTAGTAAATTAATAGCAGACAAATAGGAAATAATAACGGACAAATTTTTTTAAAAGTAGACGTTTATTAGTTCCCGGTGTCGATGGGAGGAGTGTCAGTACTTAAGTGTCAGGGGAAAACGTTTTTTCTATCACCTATATGGAGTATGTTTTTAGGAGAGTCGAAGAGGGTGGCCCAAATGTAATATTAAGTGTTAGCTGGAGAAAATAATCACAATTTGACTAAAACCCACTCGAGTCAATAAAAGTAATATAGTGATGAGTTTAGTAGCCTGTGATGCATGTGGTTATTTTCCTATTCTTCAAGAAGGTACAACGGGAAAATTGTCTTAACTTTATTAAATTAGAAAACAATAAAGTCATAAACAAAAACAAATAAATAGAAATGAAAACAAAGATATAAAATAAACACTTGAGAAAACATGAACAAAAAATAACAGAAAAAATAACAACTGAAAGAAAAACGAAATCAACAAAACTAACAAATAAAAAAATCAATAAAAATAATAGATAAAAACAATAAAATCATAAACAAAATCAAAAACAAATAAATAAAATTACACCAATAAAAATGATTAAAATCACTGAAAAAATAAAAAATATAAGTAAACACAAATCACTAACAAAGATAACCAATAAAATTTAGAATAAAATAAAAATAAAATAAAAATAACCAAAAAACAACAAAGACATAATATAAAAACTAAAATCATTAACAAAAAAGAAATTAATATATATGAAAACAACAATATTAGTGAAAATAAATCATTAACATATATTTAATATATAAAGTTAAGACGATTTTTCCCCTGTACCTTCTTGAAGAATAAGAAAATAACCCATGTGTCACAGGCTACTAAACTCACCACTATATTGCGCTTATTCACTGGAGCGTTTTAGTAAATTTATTATTTTTCTCCAGCTAACACTCAATATTACTTTTGGCCTACCATCTTCGACTCTCCTCAAAACATACTCCATATAGGGGGTAGCAAACACTTTTTCCCCTGACACTTAAGTACTGACACCACCTCATCAGCACCAGGAGGTTATAAACAACGTCAACTTTTCGAAAAAATTGTCCGTTATTATTTCCTATTTGTCTGCTATTAATTTACTACGTAAAACAAAACATTACTCACATATTTAATGGACGCTCCCGCAAATTCTGCTGAATTTCGAGAATATCGGATTACGTTATTTCTACCTATTACGTATACATTTATAGTCATTCTGTATATTAGAGAATGCAATTAACAAACATAGCTCTTTGCAGTATTTCACCTTTCAACAGGGCGGAACAATTATCACTGACTCGACTTCCGAATTTAGTCACTATATGCCAAGATACTCGACACAAACCATAAAGTGTACATTTTCTTATTCCTACACCTTTCACAAGCAAAATATCCAAAAATTGGAAAAAAACATTGATTTCATGGTATAGAAATGAACCAAAATGTGTGATTGGTAGACCCTACATTCAGTCGCCTTATGGCAAATCCTATGATAAGACGAATGCCAGCTACTTACTGGCTTCGTTTACATGACCTATTTTTTCGTAGATTTTTATACTCGCTTCAGTGGCTGAGACGTTAGCAGCATAGATCGAAGACCGAGAGGTTTATGATTCGATTCCAGTCATTTCACACGAGTTTTTTATTTTTATTTTTTCTTATATTGTTAAACTTTTGCATGCGAGAGAGGAAGAAGAGAGGACTATGGGCCGGATTTTCTAAAATCAACGTTATTATGTAGTCATTTGAAAAGAAATCAATGTCATATGTAGTACTTAAACCATTGTGAATATCATTCCAATGTGACCTATTTGCGTTCGTTCGGATGTTGACAAAATTTTATTAGTTTTTTTCTATTTCTCCCGTGCAAAACCGGGGGATGGGTCCAGCTAGTAATAATTCTTTTTTAAATCACCAAAGATCATAAAGAAAAACAATAAAATCATTAAAAAAACAAATAAAGATTAAAACAACAACAAAGAAATAATAAAATCATCAAAAAATATTAAATGAAAACTAACAAGTTCTCAACAGAAATAACAAATGAAAGCAAAAAAATCAACAAAAATAACAAATTAAAAAATCAACAAAAATAACACATGAAAAATTATCAACAATTATGAATGAAAACAATCAAATCATTAACGAAAACCAATATAAACAAATGAATTAGCATAAAACCAACAAATCACCAAAAAACTAAATATAAAAACAAATCACAAACAAAGATATAAAAACTAAAAAAAATCATAAACAAAAATAACAAATGAAAGCAAAAAGAAATTTAAAAAAAAACAAATAAAAAAATCAACAAAAATTATAAATAAACACAGTATAATCTTTAACAAAAAAATTAATAAATTAATAAAAATGAAAACAGCAACAAATCAACAAAAAATAACAATATAACTAAAAACGAATCACAAACAAAGATAACAAATAAAAGTGAAAAAATCGACGAAAATAAAAACAACAAACCACCAACAAAAATATCAAATACAAACTTGAAAAAATAACAAAGAAAATAAATCATAAACAACCATGAATAAATACCGGACAATTCACCAACAAAAATAACAAATAAAAAAAATCACCAAACAAATAAATAAAAAAATAAAAATATCACCAACAACAAGACTAAATAAGAAACTTGCTAGAAAAAAATTAAAAACAAATAATGAATTAAAACAAAAAATAACAGCGCTAACAAACATAACAAATGAAACCTAAAAAATAATAAGCAAAAATAATGAATAAAAAAAAATCACCAACAAAAATAACAAATTAAAAATAAGAATAAACAACAATTATAAATAAAAAAATTAAAATCATGAACAAAAAACATGTAAATGAATTAAAATAAAAACAATAAATCACCAAATAAATCAAAATAAATGTGACAAAAAATCAATAACAACAATAACAAATGAAAGCAAAATAAATCAACAAATAATTTTTTAAAAAATCACACAAATAACATTTTTTGAAAATAATAAACAAAAAAATAAGTAAATAAAAATCACGAACAAAAATAACAAATAAAAGCAAAACAAATAAAAAAAAATTATAAAAAATAAAAATACAAACTAATTATCAATAAAAATAAAAAATAAAAACTAAAACAAATCATTAACACAAATATCTTGTGCTACCAGATCAGGCTGTCTGAAGATACAGCTTCCTGACAAAAAATGCACCGAACATTAATGGCATTGTTTTTCTTCTCTTTCTCTTTGCAAAACTTAATCATGTTCTGCAAAGAAAAAAACAATAACAACATTTTCATTCGACAAATAAATCTAACCTAAAAACTTGTACATAAAAAGCATAACAACTTTTACCAAAATCACCGGATTCGGCATGTTTTAATGCCGAATCCCGCAAAAATAACAAATAAACCACCGGTAAAAATAACAAATAAACCACCGGTAAAAATAACAAATAAACCACCGGTAAAAATAACAAATAAACCACCGGTAAAAATAACTAATAAAAACAATAACTAATCACAAACAGAACTGGACAATAAAAACAAATCATGAAGAAATATACAAAAATAAAAAATCACACAAAAAAACTAACAAATAAAAACAAAAATTAATAACCAACTAAATAAACAAATACTAACAAAACAAACTAAAATCACAAATGAAATAAAAAAACCAATCACCAATTAAAATAACAAATAAAAATTACAACACATCACCAATGAATGCAAAATAATCAACAAAAATAAAATAAAAAACAAATCACCAAAAAATAACAAAAAAACCAAAAACTAGTCACCAATTGAAATAACAAATAAAAATTACAACACATCACCAATGAATGCAAAATAATTAACAAAAATAAAATAAAAAACAAATCACCAAGAAATGACAAAAAAACAAAAACTAATCACCGATTGAAATACCAAATAAAAATTACAACACATCACCAATGAATGCAAAATAATCAACAAAAATAAAATAACAAAACAAATCACCAAAAAATGACAAAAAAAACAAAAACTAATCACCAATTAAAATAACAAATAAAAATTACAACACATCACCAATGAATGCAAAATAATCAACAAAAATAAAATTAAAAACAAATCACCAAAAAATAACAAAACAAAAACTAATCACCAATTAAAATAACAAATAAAAATTACAACACATCACCAATGAATGCAAAATAATAAACAAAAATAAAATAAAAAACGAATCACCAAAAAATGACAAAAAAACAAAAACTAATCACCAATTAAAATAACAAATAACAATTACAACACATCACCAATGAATGCAAAATAATCAACAAAAATAAAATAAAAAACAAATCACCAAAAATAACACAAAAAAACAAAAACTAATCACTAATTAAAATAACAAATAAAAATTACAACACATCACCAATGAATGCAACATAATCAACAAAAATAAAATAAAACACAAATCACCAAAAAATGACAAAAAAAAGAAAAACTAATCACCAATTAAAATAACAAATAAAAATTACAACACATCACCAATGAATGCAAAATAATCAACAAAAATAAAATAAAAAACAAATCATCAAAAAATGACAAAAAAAACAAAAACTAATCACCAATAAATAACAAATAAAAATTACAACACATCACCAATGAATGCAAAATAATCAACAAAAATAAAATAACAAACAAATCACCAAAAAATAACAAAAAACAAAAACTAACCACCAATTAAAATAACAAATTAAAATTACAACACATCACTAATGAATGCAAAATAATCAACAAAAATAAAATACAAAACAAATCATCAAAAAATGACAAAAAAACAAAAACTAATCACCAATTAAAATAACAAATAAATATTACAACACATAACCAATGAATGCAAAATAATCAACAAAAATAAAATAAAAAACAAATCACCAAAAAATGAAAAAAAAAAAAAACTAATCACCAATTAAAATAACAAATAAAAATTACAACACATCACCAATGAATGCAAAATAATGAACAAAAATAACATAAATAACAAATCACCAACAAATGACAAAAAAACAAAAACTAATCACCAATTAAAATAACAAATAAACATTACAACACATCACCAATGAATGCAAAATAATAAACAAAAATAAAATTAAAAACAAATCACCAAAAAATAACAAAAAAAACAAACTAATCACCAATTAAAATAACAAATAAAAATTACAACACATCACCAATGAATGCAAAATAATCAACAAAAATAAAATAAAAAACAAATCACCAAAAATAACACAAAAAAACAAAAACTAATCACCAATTAAAATAACAAATAAAAATTACAACACATCACCAATGAATGCAACATAATCAACAAAAATAAAATAAAACACAAATCACCAAAAAATGACAAAAAAAAGAAAAACTAATCACCAATTAAAATAACAAATAAAAATTACAACACATCACCAATGAATGCAAAATAATCAACAAAAATAAAATAAAAAACAAATCATCAAAAAATGACAAAAAAAACAAAAACTAATCACCAATAAATAACAAATAAAAATTACAACACATCACCAATGAATGCAAAATAATCAACAAAAATAAAATAACAAACAAATCACCAAAAAATAACAAAAAACAAAAACTAACCACCAATTAAAATAACAAATTAAAATAACAACACATCACTAATGAATGCAAAATAATCAACAAAAATAAAATTAAAAACAAATCATCAAAAAATGACAAAAAAACAAAAACTAATCACCAATTAAAATAACAAATAAATATTACAACACATAACCAATGAATGCAAAATAATCAACAAAAATAAAATAAAAAACAAATCACCAAAAAATGAAAAAAAAAACAAACTAATCACCAATTAAAATAACAAATAAAAATTACAACACATCACCAATGAATGCAAAATAATGAACAAAAATAACATAAATAACAAATCACCAACAAATGACAAAAAAACAAAAACTAATCACCAATTAAAATAACAAATAAAAATTACAACACATCACCAATGAATGCAAAATAATCAACAAAA
Source organism: Sepiola atlantica (assembly GCA_963556195.1). Lineage (NCBI taxonomy): Eukaryota > Metazoa > Mollusca > Cephalopoda > Sepiida > Sepiolidae > Sepiola > Sepiola atlantica. The sequence goes on along the minus strand of CAUVYP010000661.1, from coordinate 280,361 downwards.
ATAAAATAAATAACAAATCACCAAAAAATGACAAAAAAACAAAAACTAATCACCAATTAAAATAACAAATAAAAATTACAACACATCACCAATGAATGCAAAATAATCAACAAAAATAAAATAAAACACAAATCACCAAAAAATGACAAAAAAAACAAACTAATCACCAATTAAAATAACAAATAAAAATTACAACACATCACCAATGAATGCAAAATAATCAACAAAAATAAAATAAAAAACAAATCATCAAAAAATGACAAATAAAACAAAAACTAATCACCAATTAAAATAACAAATAAAAATTACAACACATCACCAATGAATGCAAAATAATCAACAAAAATAAAATTAAAAACTAATCACAAGAAATAAAAAAAACAAAAACTAATCACCAATTAAAATAACAAATAAAAATTACAACACATCACCAATGAATGTAAAATAATCAACAAAAATAAAATAAAACACAAATCATCAAAAAATGACAAAAAAAACAAAAACTAATCACCAATTAAAATAACAAGTAAAAATTACAACACATCACCAATGAATCCAAAATAATCAACAAAAATAAAACAAAAAAACAAATCACCAAAACATAACTAAACAAACAAAAACTAATCACCAATTAAAATAACAAATAAAAATTACAACACATCACCAATGAATGCAAAATAATCAACAAAAATAAAATAAAAACAAATCACCAAAAAATGACAAAAAAAACAAAAACTAATCACCAATTAAAATAACAAATAAAAATTACAACACATCACCAATGAATGCAAAATAATCAACAAAAATAAAATAAATAACAAATCACCAAAAAATGACAAAAAAACAAAAACTAATCACCAATTAAAATAACAAATAAAAATTACAACACATCACCAATGAATGCAAAATAATATACAAAAATAAAATAAAAAAACAAATAACCAAAAAATAACTAAACAAACAAAAACTAATCACCAATTAAAATAACAAATAAAAATTACAACACATCACCAATGAATGCAACATAATCAACAAAAATAAAATTAAAAACAAAGCACCAAAAAATAACAAAAAAAAACAAAAACTAATCACCAATTAAAAAAACAAATAAAAATTACAACACATCACCAATGAATGCAAAATAATCAACAAAAATAAAATAAAAAACAAATCATCAAAAAATGACAAAAAAACAAAAACTAATCACCAATCAAAATAACAAATAAAAATTACAACACATCACCAATGAATGCAAAATAATCAACAAAAATAAAATTAAAAACGAATCACCAAAAAATAACAAAACAAACAAACACTAATCACCAATTAAAATAACAAATAAAAATTACAACACATCACCAATGAATGCAAAATAATCAACAAAAATAAAATTAAAAACAAATCACCAAAAAATAACAAAAAACAAAAACTAATCACCAATTAAAATAACAAATAAAAATTACAAAACATCACCAATGAATGAAAAATAATCAACAAAAATAAAATGAAAAACAAATCACCAAAAAATAACAAAAAAAACAAAAACAAATCAATTAAAATAACAAATAAAAATTACAACACATCACCAATGAATGCAAAATAATCAACAAAAATAAAATAAAAAAACAAATAACCAAAAAATAACTAAACAAACTAAAACTAATCACCAATTAAAATAACAAATAAAAATTACAACACATCACCAACGAATGCAACATAATCAACAAAAAAAAAAAAAACACAAATCACCAAAAAATGACAAAAAAAACAAAAACTAATCACCAATTAAAATAACAAATAAAAATTACAACACATCACCAATGAATGCAAAATAATCAAAAAAAATAAAATAAAAAACAAATCACCAAAAAATTACAAAAAAACAAAAACTAATCACCAATTAAAATAACAAATAAAAATTACAACACATCACCAATGAATGCAAAATAATCAACAAAAATAAAATAAAAAACAAATCACCAAAAAATAACTAAACAAACAAAAACTAATCACCAATTAAAATAACAAATAAAAATTACAACAAATCACTAATAGATGCAACATAATCAACAAAAATAAAATAAAAAACACATCACCAAAAAATAACAAAAAACAAAAACTAATCACCAATTAAAATAACAAATAAAAATTACAACACATCACCAATGAATGCAAAATAATCAACAAAAATAAAATACAAAAACAAATCACCAAAAAATTACAAAAAAAACAAAAACTAATCACCAATTAAAATAACAAATAAAAATTACAACACATCACCAATGAATGCAAAATAATCAACAAAAATAAAATTAAAAACCAATCACCAAAAAATGACAAAAAAAACAAAAACTAATCACCAATTAAAAAAACAAATAAAAATTACAACACATCACCAATGAATGCAAAATAATCAACAAAAATAAAATAAATAACAAATCATCAAAAAATGACAAAAAAAACAAAAACTAATCACCAATTAAAATAACAAATAAAAATTACAACACATCACCAATGAATGCAAAATAATAAACAAAAATAAAATAAAAAAACAAATCACCAAAAAATAACTAAACAAACAAAAACTAATCACCAATTAAAATAACAAATAAAAATTACAACACATCACCAATGAATGCAAAATAATCAACAAAAATAAAATAAAAAAACAAATAACCAAAAAATAACTAAACAAACTAAAACTAATCACCAATTAAAATAACAAATAAAAATTACAACACATCACCAACGAATGCAACATAATCAAAAAATAAAAAATAAAACACAAATCACCAAAAAATGACAAAAAAAACAAAAACTAATCACCAATTAAAATAACAAATAAAAATTACAACACATCACCAATGAATGCAAAATAATCAACAAAAATAAAATTAAAAACAAATCACCAAAAGATAACAAAAAAAACAAAAACTAATCACCAATTAAAATAACAAATAAAAATGACAACACATCACCAATGAATGCAAAATAATCAACAAAAATAAAATAAAAAAACAAATCACCAAAAAATAACTAAACAAACAAAAACTAACCACTAATTAAAATAACAAATAAAAATTACAACACATCACTAATGAATGCAACATAATCAACAAAAATAAAATAAAAAACACATCACCAAAAAATGACAAAAAACAAAAACTAATCACCACTTAAAATAACAAATAAAAATTACAACACATCACCAATGAATGCAAAATAATCAACAAAAATAAAATACAAAAACAAATCATCAAAAAATGACAAAAAAACAAAAACTAATCACCAATTAAAATAACAAATAAAAATTACAACACATCACCAATGAATGCAAAATAATCAACAAAAATAAAATTAAAAACGAATCACCAAAAAATAACAAAACAAACAAAAACTAATCACCAATTAAAATTACGAATAAAAATTACAACACATCACCAATGAATGCAAAATAATCAACAAAAATAAAATTAAATACAAATCATCAAAAAATGACAAAAAAACAAAAACTAATCACCAATTAAAATAACAAATAAAAATTACAACACATCACCAATGAATGCAAAATAATCAACAAAAATAAAATTAAAAACAAATCACCAAAAAATGACAAAAAAAACAAAAACTAATCACCAATTAAAAAAACTTATAAAAATTACAACACATAACGAATGAATGCAAAATAATCAACAAAAATAAAATAAATAACAAATCATCAAAAAATGACAAAAAAAACAAAAACTAATCACCAATTAAAATAACAAATAAAAATTACAACACATCACCAATGAATGCAAAATAATCAACAAAAATAAAATAAAAAAACAAATCACCAAAAAATAACTAAACAAACAAAAACTAATCACCAATTAAAATAACAAATAAAAATTACAACACATCACCAATGAATGCAAAATAATCAACAAAAATAAAATTAAAAACAAATCACCAAAAAATGACAAAAAAACAAAAACTAATCACCAATTAAAATAACAAATAAAAATTACAACACTTCACCAATGAATGCAAAATAATCAACAAAAATAAAATAAATAACCAATCACCAAAAAATGACAAAAAAACAAACACTAATCACCAATTAAAATAACAAATAAAAATCACAACACATCACCAATGAATGCAAAATAATCAACAAAAATAAAATTAAAAACAAATCACCAAAAAATAACAAAAAACAAAAACTAATCACCAATTAAAATAACAAATAAAAATTACAACACATCACCAATGAATGAAAAATAATCAACAAAAATAAAATGAAAAACAAATCACCAAAAAATAACAAAAAAAACAAAAACAAATCACCAATTAAAATAACAAATAAAAATTACAACACATCACCAATGAATGCAAAATAATCAACAAAAATAAAATAAAAAAACAAATAACCAAAAAATAACTAAACAAACTAAAACTAATCACCAATTAAAATAACAAATAAAAATTACAACACATCACCAACGAATGCAACATAATCAACAAAAAAAAAATAAAACACAATCACCAAAAAATGACAAAAAAAACAAAAACTAATCACCAATTAAAATAACAAATAAAAATTACAACACATCACCAATGAATGCAAAATAATCAAAAAAAATAAAATAAAAAACAAATCACCAAAAAATTACAAAAAAAACAAAAACTAATCACTAATTAAAATAACAAATAAAAATTACAACACATCACCAATGAATGCAAAATAATCAACAAAAATAAAATAAAAAACAAATCACCAAAAAATAACAAAAAAAACAAAAACAAATCACCAATTAAAATAACAAATAAAAATTACAACACATCACCAATGAATGCAAAATAATCAACAAAAATAAAATTAAAAACAAATCACCAAAAAATGACAAAAAAACAAAAACTAATCACCAATTAAAATAACAAATAAAAATTACAAAACATCACCAATGAATGCAAAATAATCAACAAAAATAAAATAAAAAACAAATCACCAAAAAATGACAAAAAAAAACAAAAACTAATCACCAATTAAAATAACAAATAAAAATTACAACACATCACCAATGAATGCAAAATAATAAACAAAAATAAAATTAAAAACAAATCACCAAAAATGACAAAAAAAACAAAAACTAATCACCAATTAAAATAACAAATAAAAATAACAACACATCACCAATGAATGCAAAATAATCAACAAAAATAAAATAAAAAACAAATCACCAAAAAATAACAAAAAAAAAACAAAAACTAATCACGAATTAAAATAACAAATAAAAATTACAACACATCACCAATGAATGCAAAATAATCAACAAAAATAAAATAAAAAAACAAATAACCAAAAAATAACTAAACAAACTAAAACTAATCACCAATTAAAATAACAAATAAAAATTACAACACATCACCAACGAATGCAACATAATCAACAAAAAAAAAATAAAACACAATCACAAAAAAATGACAAAAAAAACAAAAACTAATCACCAATTAAAATAACAAATAAAAATTACAACACATCACCAATGAATGCAAAATAATCAAAAAAAATAAAATAAAAAACAAATCACCAAAAAATTACAAAAAAAACAAAAACTAATCACTAATTAAAATAACAAATAAAAATTACAACACATCACCAATGAATGCAAAATAATCAACAAAAATAAAATAAAAAACAAATCACCAAAAAATAACAAAAAAAACAAAAACAAATCACCAATTAAAATAACAAATAAAAATTACAACACATCACCAATGAATGCAAAATAATCAACAAAAATAAAATTAAAAACAAATCACCAAAAAATGACAAAAAAACAAAAACTAATCACCAATTAAAATAACAAATAAAAATTACAAAACATCACCAATGAATGCAAAATAATCAACAAAAATAAATTAAAAACAAATCGCCAAAAAATGACAAAAAAAAAACTAATCACCAATTAAAATAACAAATAAAAATGACAACACATCACCAATGAATGCAAAATAATTAACAAAAATAAAATTAAAAACAAATCACCAAAAAATAACAAAAAATAACAAAAAATAATCACCAATTAAAATAACAAATAAAAATTACAACACATCACCAATGAATGCAAAATAATCAACAAAAATAAAATTAAAAACAAATCACCAAAAAATTACATAAAAAACAAAAACAAATCACCAATAAAAATAACAAATAAAAATTATAAAACATCACCAATGAATGCAAAACAATAAACAAAATGAAATTAAAAACAAATCACCAAAAAATAACAAAAAACAAAAACTAATCACCAATTAAAATAACAAATAAATATTACAACACATCACCAATGAATGCAAAATAATCAACAAAAATAAAATAAAAAACAAATCACCAAAAAATAACAAAAACAAATCACCAATAAAAATAACAAATAAAAATTACAACACATCACCAATGAATGCAAAATAATCAACAAATATAAAATTAAAAACAAATCACCAAAAAATAACAAAAAAAACAAAAACTAATCACCAATAAAAATAACAAATAAAAATTACAAAACATCACCAATGAATGCAAAATTATCAACAAAAATAAAATAAAAAACAAATCACCAAAAAATGACAAAAAAAACAAAAACTAATCACCAATTAAAATAACAAAGAAAAATTACAACACATCACCAATGAATGCAAAATAATCAACAAAAATAAAATTAAAAACAAATCACCAAAAAATGACAAAAAAAACAAAAACTAATCACCAATTAAAATAACAAATAAAAATTACAACACATCACCAATGAATGCAAAATAATCAACACAAATGAAATAAAAACAAATCACCAAAAAATAACAAAAAATAACAAAAACTAATCACCAATTAAAATAACAAATAAAAATTACAACACATCACCAATGAATGCAAAATAATCAACAAAAATAAAATTAAAAACAAATCACCAAAAAATTACAAAAAAAACAGAAACAAATCACCAATAAAAATAACAAATAAAAATTATAAAACATCACCAATGAATGCAAAACAATAAACAAAATAAAATTAAAAACAAATCACCAAAAAATAACAAAAAACAAAAACTAATCACCAATTAAAATAACAAATAAAAATTACAACACATCACCAATGAATGCAAAATAATAAACAAAAATAAAATAAAAACAAATCACCAAAAAATAACAAAAAAAACAAAAACTAATCACCAATTAAAATAACAAATAAAAATTACAACACATCACCAATGAATGCAAAATAATCAATAAAAATAAAATAAAAAACAAATCACCAAAAAATGACAAAAAAAACAAAAACTAATCACCAATTAAAATAACAAATAAATATTACAACACATCACCAATGAATGCAAAATAATCAACAAAAATAAAATAAAAAACAAATCACCAAAAAATGACAAAAAAAACAAAAACTAATCACCAATTAAAATAACAAATAAAAATTACAACACATCCCCAATGAATGCAAAATAATCAACAAAAATAAAATTAAAAACAAATCACCAAAAAATAACAAAAAAAAACTAATCACCAATTAAAATAACAAATAAAAATTACAACACATCACCAATGAATGCAAAATAATCAACAAAAATAAAATAAAAAACAAATCACCAAAAAATAACAAAACAAACAAAAACCAATCACCAATTAAAACACCAAATAAAAATTACAACACATCACCAATGAATGTCAAATAATCAACAAAAATAAAATAAAAAACAAATCACCAAAAAATAACAAAAACTAATCACCAATTGAAATAACAAATAAATCTTACAACACATCACCAATGAATGCAAAATAATCAACAAAAATAAAATTAAAAACAAATCACCAAAAAATGACAAAAACAAAAACAAATAACCAATAAAAATAACAAATAAAAATTACAAAACATCACCAATGAATGCAAAATTATCAACAAAAATAAAATAAAAAACAAATCACCAAAAAATGACAAAAAAAAACAAAAACTAATCACCAATTAAAATAAAAAAGAAAAATTACAACACATCACCAATGAATGCAAAATAATCAACAAAAATAAAATAAAAAACAAATCATCAACAAATGACAAAAAAAACAAAAACTAATCACCAATTAACATAACAAATAAAAATTACAAAACATCACTGATGAATGCAAAATAATCAACAAAAATAAAATTAAAAACAAATCACCAAAAAATAACAAAAAACAAAAACTAATCACCAATTAAAATAACAAATAAAAATTACAACACATCACCAATGAATGCAAAATAATAAACAAAAATAAAATAAAAAACACATCACCAAAAAATAACAAAAACCAAAAACTAATCACAAATTAAAATAACAAATAAAAATAACAACACATCACCAATGAATGCAAAATAATCAACAAAAATAAAATTAAAAACAAATCACCAAAGAATAACAAAAAAAACAAAAACTAATCACCAATTAAAATAACAAATAAAAATTACAACATATCACCAATGAATGCAAAATAATCCACAAAAATAAAATAAGACACTAATCACCAAAAAATAACAACAAAAAAAACAAACTAATCAACAATTAAAATAACAAATAAAAATTACAACACATCACCAATGAATGCAAAATAATCAACAAAAATAAAATTAAAAACAAATCACCAAATAATAACAAAAAAAACAAAAACTAATCACCAATTAAAATAACAAATAAAAATTACAACACATCACCAATGAATGCAAAATAATAAACAAAAATAAAATAAAAACAAATCACCAAAAAATGACAAAAAAAACAAAAACTAATCACTAATTAAAATAACAAATAAAAATTACAACACATCACCAATGAATGCAAAATAATCAACAAAAATAAAATAAAAAACAAATCACCAAAAAATAACAAAAAAAACAAAAACAAATCACCAATTAAAATAACAAATAAACATTACAACACATCACCAATGAATGCAAAATAATCAACAAAAATAAAATTAAAAACAAATCACCAAAAAATGACAAAATAAACAAAAACTAATCACCAATTAAAATAACAAATAAAAATTACAACACATCACGAATGAATGCAAAATAATCAACAAAAATAAAATTAAAAACAAATAACCAAAAAATAACAAAAAAAAACTAATCACCAATTAAAATAACAAATAAAAATTACAACACATCACCAATGAATGCAAAATAATCAACAAAAATAAAATAAAAAACAAATCACCAAAAAATAACAAAAAAACAAAAACAAATCACCAATTAAAATAACAAATAAAAATTACAACACATCACCAATGAATGCAAAATAATCAACAAAAATAAAATTAAAAACAAATCACCAAAAAATAACAAAAACTAATCACCAATTGAAATAACAAATAAAAATTACAACACATCACCAATGAATGCAAAATAATCAACAAAAATAAAATTAAAAACAAATCACCAAAAAATGACAAAAAAAAACAAAAACTAATCACCAATTAAAAAAACAAATAAAAATTACAACACATCACCAATGAATGCAAAATAATCAAAAAAAAATAAAATAAAAAACAAATCACCGAAAAATTACAAAAAAACAAAAACTAATCACCAATTAAAATAACAAATAAAAATTACAACACATCACCAATGAATGCAAAATAATCAACAAAAATAAAATTAAAAACAAATCACCAAAAAATAACAAAAAACAAAAACTAATCACCAATTAAAATAACAAATAAAAATTACAACACATCACCAATGAATGCAAAATAATCAACAAAAATAGAATAAAAAACAAATCACCAAAAAATGACAAAACAAACAAAAACTAATCACCAATTAAAATAACAAATAAAAATTACAAAACATCACCAATGAATGCAAAATAATAAACAAAAATTAAATAAAAACAAATCACCAAAAAAAAAAATAAAATAAAAACTAATCACCAATTAAAATAACAAATAAAAATTACAACACATCACAAATGAATGCAAAATAATCAACAAAAATAAAATTAAAAACAAATCACCAAAAAATAACAAAAAAAACAAAAACTAATCACCAATTAAAATAACAAATAAAAATTACAACACATCACCAATGAATGCAAAATAATCAACAAAAATAAAATTAAAAACAAATCACCAAAAAATAACAAAAAACAAAAACTAATCACCAATTAAAATAACAAATAAAAATTACAACACATCACCAATGAATGCAAAATAATAAACAAAAATAAAATAAAAAACACATCACCAAAAAATAACAAAAACCAAAAACTAATCACCAATTAAAATAACAAATAAAAATAACAACACATCACCAATGAATGCAAAATAATCAACAAAAATAAAATTAAAAACAAATCACCAAAGAATAACAAAAAAAACAAAAACTAATCACCAATTAAAATAACAAATAAAAATTACAACATATCACCAATGAATGCAAAATAATCCACAAAAATAAAATAAGACACAAATCACGAAAAACTAACAAAAAAAAACAAACTAATCACCAATTAAAATAACAAATAAAAATTACAACACATCACCAATGAATGCAAAATAATCAACAAAAATAAAATAAAAAACAAATCACCAAAAAATAACAAAAAAAACAAAAACTAATCACCAATTAAAATAACAAATAAAAATTACAACACATCACCAATGAATGCAAAATAATAAACAAAAATAAAATAAAAACAAATCACCAAAAAATGACAAAAAAAACAAAAACTAATCACCAATTAAAATAACAAATAAAAATTACAACACATCACCAATGAATGCAAAATAATCAACAAAAATAAAATAAAAAACAAATCACCAAAAAATAACAAAAAAAACAAAAACAAATCACCAATTAAAATAACAAATAAAAATTACAACACATCACCAATGAATGCAAAATAATCAACAAAAATAAAATTAAAAACAAATCACCAAAAAATGACAAAAAAACAAAAACTAATCACCAATTAAAATAACAAATAAAAATTACAACACATCACCAATGAATGCAAAATAATCAACAAAAATAAAATAAAAAACAAATCACCAAAAAATGACAAAAAAAAACAAAAACTAATCACCAATTAAAATAACAAATAAAAATTACAACACATCACCAATGAATGCAAAATAATAAACAAAAATAAAATTAAAAACAAATCACCAAAAAATGACAAAAAAAACAAAAACTAATCACCAATTAAAATAACAAATAAAAATAACAACACATCACCAATGAATGCAAAATAATCAACAAAAATAAAATAAAAAACAAATCACCAAAAAATAACAAAAAAAAACAAAAACTAATCACGAATTAAAATAACAAATAAAAATTACAACACATCACCAATGAATGCAAAATAATCAACAAAAATAAAATAAAAAACAAATCACCAAAAAATAACAAAAAAAACAAAAACTAATCACCAATTAAAATAACAAATAAAAATTACAAAAGATCACTAATGAATGCAAAATAATCAACAAAAATAAAATAAAAAACAAATCACCAAAAAATAACAAAAAAAAACTAATCACCATTTAAAATCACAAATAAAAATTACAACACATCACCATTAATGCAAAATAATAAACAAAAATAAAACAAAAAACAAATCACAAAAAAATAACAAAAAAAACAAAAACTTATCACCAATTAAAATAACAAATAAAAATTACAACACATCACCAATGAATGCAAAATAATCAACAAAAATAAAATTAAAAACAAATCACCAAAAAATAACAAAAAAAACAAAAAAAATCACCAATTAAAATAACAAATAAAAATTACAACACATCACCAATGAATGCAAAATAATCAACAAAAATAAAATTAAAAACAAATCACCAAAAAATAACAAAAAACAAAAACTAATCACCAATTAAAATAACAAATAAAAATTACAACACATCACCAATGAATGCAAAATAATAAACAAAAATAAAATAAAAAACACATCACCAAAAAATAACAAAAACCAAACACTAATCACCAATTAAAATAACAAATAAAAATAACAACACATCACCAATGAATGCAAAATAATCAACAAAAATAAAATTAAAAACAAATCACCAAAGAATAACAAAAAAAACAAAAACTAATCACCAATTAAAATAACAAATAAAAATTACAACATATCACCAATGAATGCAAAATAATCCACAAAAATAAAATAAGACACAAATCACCAAAAAATAACAAAAAAAAAAAAAAACTAATCACCAATTAAAATAACAAATAAAAATTACAACACATCACCAATGAATGCAAAATAATCAACAAAAATAAAATAAAAAACAAATCACCAAAAAATAACAAAAAAAACAAAAACTAATCACCAATTAAAATAACAAATAAAAATTACAACACATCACCAATGAATGCAAAATAATAAACAAAAATAAAATAAAAACAAATCACCAAAAAATGACAAAAAAAACAAAAACTAATAACCAATTAAAATAACAAATAAAAATAACAACACATCACCAATGAATGCAAAATAATCAACAAAAATAAAATTAAAAACAAATCACCAAAAAATGACAAAAAAAAACAAAAACTAATCACCAATTAAAATAACAAATAAAAATTACAACACATCACCAATGAATGCAAAATAATAAACAAAAATAAAATTAAAAACAAATCACCAAACAATGACAAAAAAAACAAATAATAATCACCAATTAAAATAACAAATAAAAATAACAACACATCACCAATGAATTCAAAATAATCAACAAAAATAAAATAAAAAACAAATCACCAAAAAATAACAAAAAAAAACAAAAACTAATCACGAATTAAAATAACAAATAAAAATTACAACACATCACCAATGAATGCAAAATAATCAACAAAAATAAAATAAAAAACAAATCACCAAAAAATGAAAAAAAAAAAAAAACTAATCACCAATTAAAATAACAAATAAAAATTACAACACATCACCAATGAATGCAAAATAATAAACAAAAATAAAATAAAAACAAATCGCCAAAAAAAGTACAAAAAAAAAAAATAATCACCAATTAAAATAACAAATAAAAATGACAACACATCACCAATGAATGCAAAATAATTAACAAAAATAAAATTAAAAACAAATCACCAAAAAATAACAAAAAAAACAAAAACAAATCACCAATTAAAATAACAAATAAAAATTACAACACATCACCAATGAATGCAAAATAATAAACAAAAATAAAATAAAAAACAAATCACCAAAAAATAACAAAAAAACAAACTAATCACCAATTAAAATAACAAATAAAAATTACAACACATCACCAATGAATGCAAAATAATCAACAAAAATAAAATAAAAAACAAATCACCAAAAAATAACAAAAAAACAAAAACTAATCACCAATTAAAATAACAAATAAAAATTACAACACATCACCAATGAATGCAAAATAATCAACAAAAATAAAATAAAAAACAAATCACCAAAAAATAACAAAAAAAAACAAAAACTAATCACCAATTAAAATAACAAATAAAAATTACAACACATCACCAATGAATGCAAAATAATCAACAAAAATAAAATAAAAAACAAATCACCAAAAAATGACAAAAAAAACAAAAACTAATCACCAATTAAAATAACAAATAAAAATGACAACACATCACCAATGAATGCAAAATAATCCAAAAAAATAAAATAAAAAACAAATCACCAAAAAAAACAAAAACTAATCACTAATTAAAATAACAAATAAAAATTACAACACATCACCAATGAATGCAAAATAATTAACAAAAATAAAATTAAAAACAAATCACCAGAAAATAACAAAAAACAAAAACTAATCACCAATTAAAATAACAAATAAAAATTACAACACATCACCAATGAATGCAAAATAATAAACAAAAATAAAATAAAAACAAATCACCAAAAAATGACAAAAAAAACAAAAACAAATCACCAATTAAAATAACAAATAAAAATTACAACACATCACTAATGAATGCAAAATAATAAACAAAAATAAAATAAAAAACAAATCACTAAAAAATAACAAAAAAAAAAAAACTAATCACCAATTAAAATAACAAATAAAAATTACAACACATCACTAATGAATGCAAAATAATAAACAAAAATAAAATTAAAAACAAATCACCAAAAAATGACAAAAAAAAACAAACAAATCACCATTTAAAATAACAAATAAAAATTACAAAAGATCACTAATGAATGCAAAATAATCAACAAAAATAAAATAAAAAACAAATCACCAAAAAATAACAAAAAAAACTAATCACCATTTAAAATAACAAATAAAAATTACAACACATCACCAATGAATGCAAAATAATCAACAAAAATAAAATAAAAAACAAATCACCAAAACATAACAAAAAAAAACTCATCACCATTTAAAATAACAAATAAAAATTACAACACATCACCAATAAATGCAAAATAATCAACAAAATTAAAATTAAAAACAAATCACCAAAAAATAACAAAAAAAACAAAAACCTCGTCTATCAAACTTTGGAAGGTGGGGCAGGCGTTCCTAAGTCCGAATGGCATTCTGACCAATTCGTAAAGTTCAAATGGCGTGGTCAATGCTGTTTTATGGATATCTTCTTCCGCCACCGGTATTTGGTGATATGCTTCCACTAAATCCAGTTTGGAAAATATCGTGGCGTTTTGCAGTCCGATTGCAAAATCGTGAATGTGTGGGATAGGGTATCTATCCGGTACAGTTTGTGCATTTAATCTCCTGAAATCGCTGCAAGGACGCCATGTTGTCGCGTCTGATTTCTGTACCATATGTAGAGGAGATGACCAGGCACTTTTGGAAGGTCGAATAATTCCTTGTTGTAACATGCGTTGGAATTCGTCCTTTGCGATCTTGTACTTATCCGGCTTCAAACGTCTGGGGGTAGCGTAGACGGGTTGTCCACTCGTTTTAATATAATGCCTTGCATTATGTTTTATATCATCCGTGACTGTGAATGGCTGAGTAAGTTGTGGGTATTTTTGAAACAGCCAGCGAATGTACGTCTCTTCAGGAAAGGCAGAACTAATCCCAGTAGACTGGTATCTTGTGGTGATACCTTTAATTACGATTTTTGTTTGGTTATCAGTCAGTGTGCGATTACTCAAGTCTACTGATAGATTATATCGTGCTAGGAAATCTGCTCCTAATATTGGTGTCGTCACGTTGGCTATGGTAAATATCCACGAAAATGTGCGACGCAAGCCGAGATTGACGCTTAAGTACTTTTCACCGTATGTCGGTATTTGTGTGCCATTAGCTGCCTGGAGGTGGTAAGGCTGTGGAGTAGCTTTCTGTTTACTTAGCGCTGGTATCACGCTTATTTCGGCTCCGGTATCTATTAAGAAGTTATATCCGTGATTACTGTCACGAATGAAAAATAGACGACCTTTAGTGGAAAATCCAGCAACAGTTGTCGTCTCTACTGGCTGGAATGATCGTTTCCCTGATTCTTGTTTTCAAAAGTGCAAGGATAAGTGCAACGCCTCGCTTCTGTGCCGAATTTTTTGTGGTAAAAACAAATTTCGTTCGCTCGTTCTCGTGTGTTGCTTCGACCTCTGCTAAAACTTTGTTCTCGGTAGTTCGGTCGATTATTAAATGAGTAACGACGGTTTATTTGCATTAATTTCTGCAATTTACGAGTGAGGTTTTCGACCGTAGTTTTTAGTTCGGCCACTTCGTCGTCTCTCGTCTGTTTTGGCTGTGCTTGTGCTGAGTTTACTTTGCGACTCCTCAGATTTCCATGAATTCGGTCCGCCATGTCGGCTAGTTTTCCCGTGCTTGTCTCTTCCATTGTGGGTGCCAGAATTTGTACTGTTGTGTCTAGGAGTTTATCCAGCCACAAACTTCTCATTATATTTTCGGACATTTTTTTGTCTCCTAGCAATGATCGCATGTATCGTAAAAGTTGCGACGGTGTGCGATCTCCCAATTCTACTTGGGTGAAGAGATTGCGTAACATTGTCTCGTTTGATAAGCCAGTCCGTCTCAAAATAGCCTCCTTAAGTTCGTCGTATGGATTATTTTCTGGTACGTTCTCCAATAACTCAGTCACTTCCTCGACGACGTCTGCCGGGAGTTTTTCAACCAAATAACAATACTTGGTTCGCTGAGACGTAATCCGTTTTGCGTCGAAAAGGGCCTGGATCTGGATAAACCACGTCTTTATATTGGTGGGATTAAAAGCTGGAATATTTAGCGTTAATGTAGCTAGGGGTGTTTCAACGCGGGGAGCTTCCATTTTTCTGTTTTTTGTTTGAAAGTGATTTTAAAGCCTTTAAACTGTCGGTTGATTTTTTAAATTTAGACTTAATAGCGACTACCGGCGTAACTCGCTAATTTGTTGCTACATTGTACTGAGATCCACGCTTCGTCTGACGGCTTGTATCATCCCTTGAAATTCGCATCGTCTTTTTCTTCCTTTGAGTGTTACCGCACGCATGATATCGCCAGTAAGTTAGGAAACCGCGTGTAGCTTATAAGGAGATTCCGTTGTGCATGCAATTCTAAGTCGTGGTCACCAACTTGTGGGGGTCGTCATACCTTTTTTTGGTTATAACTTCCTCCACAAATAAAAATAATAATAAGAAAACTTACATGCAAATTCAACGGAAGTTTATTTACTGAAATAAACTATTAACAAATAGAATATATTTCTTTTTGTAATGAGTTCATGAGTCCTTCCTTTAGTTTCAGGGTAAGTAAAAAGAAGAATGTCTTTTCTTTTGTTGAAATGTTCATTTGTTATAAAATGTTAAAAAGAGGCAATAGGTAATGTTCGCCTGTGAAATTGTATGAAGCGCGCGAAAGGGTGAAATGGGAGAGTGATAGTAAGATGCGTGTAACCTCCGGATGAAAAGTCAGTTGAAAAGAGAAAGTTTGATGTTTGTGTGTGCTTAAATACTATTTGGATCGGCTCCAGTGAGCTTAAGGAGAAAAGTTTAGAAAAATATGTCTTTGGAGAAATCTCATTGGACAGAAATATCACGTGGTGTGCTCTCAACTACGTCCGCTCGTTTTGAGTTGATTTAATATATAAGGCCACATCGGAATTTGCGTGGGCGTTATTTTATATTTGTCACACGCCAATACAATTATTTTCACTCTGCGCGCCTAAATTGTATTTATCCCAAACAACAATTTTTATTCGAATCTTAACCGTGTCAACTGGCACAGCTATCATCTCGGTGGCCATTTGTTGTTTATCATGTATTGATAAGTCGGCTTTCATCGAAATAAAATTTTGAAATAAAAAAAACAACTTAGTTTTTGTAATGTATGTAACATGTGCAGACAGAGTAGTGTCCCTTGAACTAAGAAACCAACTAACATCCGGGTTTCACTACGCATGTGTAGCCGCCATTACAGTAGTATCATCGTGTAAAGAACGACTAATAAAACGAGTTTTAATATACATCTCTTCTTGTGAGTCTATTACAAATTGGCGACGAGGATTCGAAGAAAAAACGAATTATGGCTACTTTCGGTCGGTTGGAATCGTTTGATAGTACAAGTGAACAATGGGACCAATATATCGAACGTCTGGAGAACTTTTTCGAAGCAAACGAGATACCCGACGATACAGCTCACATGAAAAAGAGGAGAGCGATTTTTTTTTCGGTTTGTGGGAGCAAGGTATATAAACAAATATCAAGTTTATTAGCTCCAGAAAAACCGAAAGATAAAGAATTTGACGAACTTGTCAAAATCATGCAAAATTATTTCAGCCCAAAGCCGTCTGTGATCGTTCAGAGAACAAAGTTTTATACAAGAAACCGCCAACCAGGCGAGTCGATCACAGATTATGTGGCAGAATTAAGAAGCATGTGTGAAGATTGTCGTTTTGGAACGTTTTTGGACGAAATGCTACGGGATAAACTCGTAGTGGGAGTAAACGATGACAATATTCAGAGGAGACTACTTGCAGAGAAAGAAACAATAACTTTTAACGAAGCTTTCAAAATAGCGGTCAACATCGAATCTGCCTCCAAACATTTACGAGATATTCAAACAAAAACAATAGAAGTAAACAAAATTTTCACACCACCACGGAGGCAGACCGAAAAAATAAAATATGAGAACAGATCGAATGAAAGGTCGGAAGAAGAGTGTACTCGTTGTGGAGCAACACACGAAACAAGTAAGTGTCCGTTTAGATATGCCATGTGTCACTACTGTAAAAGACAAGGGCACATAGCAGAGAAATGTTTTAAATTCAACATGAAAAAGAAACCCCCCAATAGGTTAGAAAAGAAAAAAAATTCAGTGAGGAAAATAGAAGGGGAAGCCACAGACTCGGATAATTCCGAGGAAGTTTATACCATAAATAGGATCAGAGTGCCACTGGAAAAAGTAGACCCCTATTGTGTAGACATCAACATTTGTGACAAGAGGGTTTCTATGGAGATAGATACAGGAGCATCTGTAACGATAATGGGACTAAAAACGTGGAAAAAAATAAACAACAAAAAGTTGCTGGAGCCCACAAAAGTGCGTCTTAGGTCTTATACAAGAAATTGCATCCAGGTGATTGGACAAACAAAAGTTCCAGTGCAGTTGGACAGTCGTCGGGTGGAATTACCGTTAATTGTGGTAGCGGGGGATTCACCCACACTCCTGGGAAGAAACTGGCTGCAACATGTGAGGTTGCCATGGAAGGAGATTTTTAAGGTGCAGACAATAAAGGAGACGGACCAAGACAAATTGAAAGAAATATTAGCAAAGCATGAGGCTGTGTTCGATGGGAAGTTAGGTCAAGTGAAAGGAACCCAGGCCAGTTTGTATATAGACCCAGAGGCAAAACCCAGGTATTTCAAACCAAGGTCAGTACCCTATATGCTGAAGAAGAAAATAGAAGAGGAATTAGGAAGACTGCAAAAAGAAGGAACAATTTCACCAGTGGAATTCTCTGAATGGGCTACACCAATAGTACCCATTTTAAAAGCGGATCAGTCTGTACGTATTTGTGGGGACTATAAAGTGACGATCAATCCAGTCACTAAATTGGATAATTATCCAATACCAAAAACAGAAGATCTGTATGCGACATTGGGTGGAGGTGAAGCCTATACCAAGCTAGATTTAAGCCAAGCTTACCAGCAATTACTGATGGATGAAAAATCTAGAAAATTAACAACTATTAATACTCATAAAGGCCTTTTCATGTACAACCGACTATGTATGGATTGAAATCAGCCCCAGGAATATTTCAGAGAACTATGGAAAACATATTGCAGGGCATTGAAAATGTAATTGTTAGAATTGACGACATTCTACTGACAGGCAAAACCAGGAAAACACACTTAGAGACCCTGGAGGAAGTTTTAAACAGGCTAGGAAAAAGTGGAATTAAATTAAACCGGGAAAAATGCAAATTTTTAGTGCCCGAGGTATTATATCTTGGCCACATAGTCAACAGGGAAGGCATAAAACCTGCAGAGGAAAAAGTGAAATCGATCAAGCAGGCACCACGCCCAACATCGGTAAAGGAGCTACAAGCTTTTCTGGGGATGATAAATTATTATGCCCAGTACATTCCGAACATTTCAAACATTCTAGTTCCTTTGCATCAGCTATTGAAGAAGGAATCAATATGGGAGTGGACGTCAAAACAAGAAAGAGCATGGGAAGAAGCAAAAGAACAATTAACTTCCTCAAAAGTGTTGGTACATTTCGACCCAAACAAAGCCGTGACAGTGGCATCTGATGCTTCCCCATATGGGGTGAGGGCTGTGCTATCTCACATCATGGAGGATGGCTCCAAAAGACCAATAGCTTTTGTATCACGGACCCTCGCACCAGCAGAAAAGAATTACGCCCAAATTGATAAGGAGGCATTGGCAGTAGTTTTTGGGGTGAAGAAATTTCACCAGTATCTGTATGGAAGGCCATTCACATTATATACTGATCATAAGCCGCTCTTGGGATATTTTAAAGAAAATAGGAAAATCCCAGAGATCAGTTCGGCGAGAATTCAACGTTGGGCAGTAATCCTATCTGCATATTCATACCAGCTAGAATATCGGGAGGGAAGAAAAAATGGAAATGCCGATGGGTTGAGTAGGTTGCCAAGATCTACAACACTGGGAGAAGTGCCCATACCAGAGGAGAACATTATGCTGCTAGACTACCTGGATCAAGCTCCTGTTACACATCAAGAAATCGCCAGGTGGACAAAAAAGGATAAACTCCTAAAACAGGTGCTGGACTATGTAAAAAATGGGTGGCCAGAGAAGTGTCCTACTACAGAAGATTGGGACCCTTATTTTAATAGAAGACATGAATTGGGAATTGTGGAGGAATGCTTACTGTGGGGAAAGCGAGTAGTGGTGCCAATACAAGGGCGGAAAGAACTTTTAGAGGCACTCCATGAGGGACATCCAGGAATTGTAAAAATGAAAGGGCTGAGCAGAAGCTATTTCTGGTGGCCAAAATTAGACCAGGAAATAGAATTTAAGGTGAGGAATTGCTATGAGTGTCAACAAACCAATCAAATGCCAGCAACCGCACCTTTACATCCTTGGGAAATCCCTGAAGAGGAGTGGTCCAGACTTCACATAGATTATGCAGGCCCATTTAAAGGTCACATGTTTCTGGTAATAATGGATGCGTTCAGCAAATGGTTAGACGTCTACATGTCAAACTCATCCACCACAAACGCCACCCTGGAACACCTACAAAGATGTTTTGCAACTCACGGGTTGCCCCCAAAAATTGTAACTGATAATGCAGCCGTTTTTGTAGGTGAAGAATTCCAAGCATTTATGTCAAGACAAGGAATCCAACATATCACAACAGCCCCAAAACACCCCTCTTCAAATGGATTGGCTGAAAGATATGTGCGGATTTTTAAGGAAGGAATGAAAAAAATGAGTCATGAGAAAGGCTCCCTAAGTTCAAAACTGAGCCGTTTCTTGTTGTCATATAACTCCACACCACAAACGGTCACTGGCATATCACCAGCAGAATTATTAATGAACCGGAAAATAAAGACAGTTTTGGATTGGATCATTTCGCAGAAAACTACAGTGAGGGAGCGTATGAGAAAACACCAGAAAATTCAAAAGAAATATCATGACAACTCTCGGAGCATACGAGAATTTAGAGAAGGTGAATTAGTCTGGGCCAAAAATTTCTATACAGGACCAAGATGGAAAAAGGGAGTGGTCAAGAGACGGACAGGTCCAGTGTCATATTAAATTAAACTGGAGTCGGGGACAGTTGTAAGGAGACATGTGGACCATGTAAAAAAACAGATGGAGCTGGACGCAGATAGAGCTTCGGAAATAGGAAGAACAAGTCCACAAAATAGAAATCAAAATTTGGATACAGACTGGGTGATCCCACTGACCTCAGGCACCAGTAGTCCAGGTAGCTTGAGTCCGGACCGGGAAACAACAAATTGAGGGGGGAATACACAGCAGGAGGCCCCAGTAAGAGAAACCATTAGATGTGGTGAAAGAACAAAAAACAAACCGAAGCACTTGAAAGACTATATCACATAAACAAGTAATTCGGAACTATGGGTGGAGGGATGTAATGTATGTAACATGTGCAGACAGAGTAGTGTCCCTTGAACTAAGAAACCAACTAACATCCGGGTTTCACTACGCATGTGTAGCCGCCATTACAGTAGTATCATCGTGTAAAGAACGACTAATAAAACGAGTTTAAATATACATCTCCTCTTGTGAGTTTATTACAGTTTTTATACGTTAAAAGTATACAGGTCAGTAGAGAATTTAATTTTACTGTGTTTGCTATAATTTGTCTGTATTTTTGGTTTACGAGTTCTCGACTGTTGATTATTCTGGACTTTACCTCAAAATATCTTCATTTACTTTGCTGTATTGACTCGGAGTAAAATTGTCTCTTTTAATAACCTGTGTCTAAGTGTTAAATAATTCTTTGGGAAAAGAAAAATAACATTGATTTTTGGGCCATTTTTATAGTTTTCTTGGCAATTCAGAACAACAACAGATGGCAAGAACCACTGGCGTAGCTAGGGGGGGGGCGAGGGGGGCGGGCCGCCCCGGGCGGCACACCTGAGGGGGCGGCATTTTGAGAGGGTAAAAATAGAAAGTAGAGAAAAAAATTTAAAAAAACAAAAGTTAACAAAAAATATGAAATTTTATACTATAATTTTATATAATAATAAATTTAAATGAGAACATTTGAAAACCTGAAAATGTTATGAAATGATAAAATCATTTTTATTTACTTTTTTGTCGTTGTTGTTAAAGTCCGAATTTTCGCCAAATAACATGGATGTATCAAGGAGAGAATAGTCCGATGTAGTTTTCTTTTCTTTGTCTTCATAATGTTATTATTAAGAGGGCGAGCCCTCCGAAGAGAAAAAACGTCTTGTATCAGTGCTTTTTTAAATCCGTGTGTGTAATCGCTCGGTTATCAGAAATTTGTTGTTGTTAATAACGTTTCAACTCTTTTAAAAATAGTTTTAATATATTTTAAACAAATGTATTTATGAATGGCAAATAAGGCTATAAATTTATTTTTTGTGAGAGAACTGTCGCAAGGCATCAAGTCGGTTGAAAACTTACAAACAGATTTTTCGCGCCTTTTTTTCGGCAAAGTTATCAATGACTCTATCAAAATTCACTTCCTCGACAAGTTCCCTCTCTATTGAGAGGATTGCCAAGTCTGTAAGTCTTGTCTGGCTCATTGCTGATCTAAGGTAGTTTTTTATGAGCTTCAGTTTTGAGAAAGAACGCTCACAGCTAGCAATGCTAATAGCTCTGGTGAGGAAAATTCTCAGCAAGATCACAATATTAGGGACGGAATCCCCAAGTTGGTATCTTTGTATAAAGTTCAAAAGTTCAAGAGGTCCATCGATTTTGTCTTTTTCTGAAGCTTTTACAACATACT
Source organism: Sepiola atlantica (assembly GCA_963556195.1). Taxonomy (NCBI): domain Eukaryota; kingdom Metazoa; phylum Mollusca; class Cephalopoda; order Sepiida; family Sepiolidae; genus Sepiola; species Sepiola atlantica. The sequence continues at coordinate 257,411 of CAUVYP010000661.1, read as the reverse complement.
GTAACCTCTTCTTTTCAGCAAAGAATTTCTCTTTTTCTATATCTTCGTCAAATCCACCAAGCTGACAATCATAATTATCATCAAGCAGATTTGACGGTATAAGAAAAGCGTATTTATTTGCAAGATTGTGAACTTGTTGAAATCTGCAAGATATTTCTTCAGTCAATCTGTCTATGACAGACAGCATTTCCCGTCTCAACTCAGTATCAAAACTCAGCGCTGCATCAGTCAATCCTTCACCATCCATTCGTTTCTTTTTGCGAATACGACGCTCCATGCTTATCCCCATTTCAGAGCAGAGTGTTTTTGTACTCGTCTATTGCAGTGTCCACTATCTTTTCTCTATTCTGAAGAAGGAAATCTTTCAACGCCGTCAGCCTGACAGAACTTTGTTGCAGATCCAGCCCTTTTTTTTGAAGATATTTCTGGGCATCATTGATTTCTGGGAGAATAGTTTTCCAAAGGTTCAGAAATAAAAGAAACGGAAACGATAGTACCGAGTTGAGAATTAAAGATGCATCTGATCTTGTGGTTGCATTTTCTCCTTCTTTTCATACTTAAAGGGGAACTTTCATATAAATTTTTATCGAATAGGTGCGAAAAGAAAGTTGGATATTTGGGTGTATATACACCGACATCAAAGAGGAAATAACATTAGATGCGAAAGTTTGAATTCATTAATTTTATTACTGTCCAAACGTTTGTTTTTGTAGCATACTTTTTATAACTCCTTGTAAACTTTACAATTGCTAGCTGGGGGATCGGACAAAATCACCCCGGGCAACCCCCACCATCTACTTAAAACAAAAGGAAAACAGATAAAATCTCAAATGAATAAAAAATATTAAAAATCAGTTTTCATATTTTAATTTTAATTTAATTGAATTTAGGAAAATTAGATACCGTAGAACTAATTTTCGCAAGGTATGAAAATTAAGAATAATGTTAACTTAATAATAATGGACCAGTTTTCCTACCTAGCAAAAAATTTTCCATGGACGAATTATCCATGGGCTAATTATCCATGGACGAATTTTCCGGGCACCCAAATGCCGGGGGGGGGGGGGGGGGGCGGCAAATTTTACTACCGCCCCGGGCGGCAAAAGGTCTAGCTACGCCACTGGCAAGAACTCCTGTTAGGCGACGGATAGCACTAACCACTGTGACATCAGCAGTGGAATGGCCTTTGTGGTTGAGTCGCCAGTTTTGCAAATTGGCTGTTTGGAGTCTCTAACCGCTAGATGGCTCTGGTGGGGAGTCAATTTGCATAGGGGATTTGAACAGTATAAAAACTGTACTCTTTTGATTGAAGAGTTGTTGTTGCTCAGTGAAGAAAGGTCGTATATTGTTTTTCTCTGGCTTCTTGTTTGATGGTTTGCACTTTATTATTATTATTATATTATTATTATTGTTATTATTATTATTATTATTATTATTATTATTATTATTATTATTATTGTTATTATTATTATTATTATTATTATTGTTATTATTATTATTATTATTATTATTATTATTATTATTATTGTTATTATTATTGTTATTATTATATTATTATTATTATTATTATTATTATTATTATTATTGTTATTACTTCACGTTATTGTTGACTGTTAACATTTATTGTTATTCGGTATCTGTTTTAATAGTGCCGAACTATTTTTACAAGTTCATTTTTTTTTCTTCTCTTTTTAGAGGTTTTTTTTTCTCCCCCCCCCCCAGGCCTATTAGTGCCTTTTTTTTTTCCTCCTGGCCATGGCAACGCCTTGCCCTGTGCCCACCAAGACAGTCACTATGGAGGCTGCACCTCAATCTACACCAGGCCCCTCGGGATGGGTTAAACCCCCCCGGCAGTCGCTATTGACATTGAGGAGTTTAAGAAAAACGTGAAAAAGTATGCAGACCTTGTTACTGACGACGGACTAGTCGTGAACATACCAAAATTTGAATAAATTGAGAAAAAAACTCTAACTGTTTTTGTTGTGGACAAAAAAAAAAAAAAGTAGTTTGCGCCTCTGTTGAAATTGTGACTAAATTGTTTGCGTCCGTGGGTCATCGACCCCTTAAAATTATCAAAACGAAAGGATATTGCCACTGGAAAACCTTATTTGCTACCGAAGAGGAGTGTCTGAAATTGTCAAAGACAGACATCATCACGACTGATTATGTTTTAAGAACGGAGTATAGAGGAAGGAGATGAACCACGATTTCAGTCTTTCACGTCCCTTTCTACATTGAAAGAGAACACGTCGCAGCTTTTTTTAAAAAATACGGCGAATTGATGACGGTGAGTTGCGACAAATATGTGTCGGTATGGCACTATGATATAATGCTGAATCAGAAAGCCTTCGGCGAAATACCGTATTTTATCCAGGTCGGAGAGGACAAGCTACCTATCATTGCTGCTGGGAAGAGGCCGTCCTGTTGGAACTGTGGTGGCATTGGCCACCTTACAATCGAATGCCCAGAGAAGAGGATACCAGCCAATCCCAAGAATAGAGTGGGCGAACATTTGGGACCAAAGGTCGTAGAACAAAGAATGGCAGCAGCTGGGAGACCCAAGGATGTGCAGACGGTTGCTCAAGTGGGAGAGGAGCGATCGGTGTTCCGTGACCCGAGATGGAACAAAGGGAAGAAAAAGAAAGGGTCATTGTAACTGGAAAGAAGACACCTGCTCAGGAGTGTCTCAATTTAATGCGACAACACGAAGAAAAAGTTAAGACCTCAAAGGACCCAGGTGAGGCGGAATTTGTAAAATTAAACAAAGATCTCAGGGGAAATACAAGATCTAGCCCTCACTCTCCTCCCAAAGTAGCCCCTAAACCAAAAAGGCCCCCAACTTCACCTATTTCCCCTGCTCCTGTTTCTAGTCCCAAAGCTAAAACCAACCCCCGTAAAGAACAGGGAGTATAAACTTATTCCCCTAAGTCCCACACCCAAGAAACAAAGGACCATCTCCCCAAGACCATCACCATTTGTTTCCCCCATATCACTCCCACAAACACACCACCCTCCTCCCCCCCAAAAGTCACAAACCCTCCCTTAAATTTTTTACTCTACCCCAAACCTAAGAAATATTTTAAGTAAAAAAAAAAATTTGGTCCGACCCCCTAAAAAATTGGGGCCGACCCCTAAGATTTTCCCCGACACCCCCCAATCTCCCCAACCCTAACCCGCACCACATTTTTTTTTACTCTCACCCAACCCTGAGAAATATTTTAATTAAAAAAAAAAATTTGACCCAACGCCCTAAATAGTTTGACCCGACACCTAAAATTTTCCCCTACCCCCATTTCGTCAACCTCACCCTCTGATTTGTTTTTACTCTCCCCCAACCCTGAGAAATATTTTAAGTTAAAAAAAAAAGAAAAAAATTGGCCCGACCCCTAAAAAGTTTGGCCTGACCCCTAAAAAGTGAAGCCCGACCCCTAAAATTTTCCCCTCCCCCATCTCTCTAACCTCACCCTCCGAATTTTTTTTTTACTCTCCTCCAACCCTGAGAAATATTTTTAGTTAACAAAAAAAAAAATTGGCCCGACCCCTAAAAAGTTGGACCTGACCCTTAAAAAGTTAGGCACGACCCCTAAAATTTTCCCCGACACCTCAATCTCTCCAGCCCCCCAACTTGTTTTTCACTCTCCCCCTACGCTGAGAAATATTTTAAGTTGCAAAGAAAAAGAAAAAAATTTGGCCCGACCCCTAAAATTTTCCCCGACCCCCTAATCTCTCCAACCCCCTTCCCATTCCAAATTTTTTTCACTCTCCCACAACCCTGATAAATATTTTAAGTTAAAAAAAAACACAAAAAAAAATTTGGCCCAACCCCCTGAAAAGTTTGGCCTGACCCCTAAAATTAGCTCTATCTACGATATTGAGCACTTTTCTCCCGGACAACGCCGAATACTTAGAAAATCGAGGAGGCATACAGAGCACTACTAAAAGCACTCTTACCGATTCCTCTTCCTTTTCAGCATAGATGCTGTTAAAATATTATCCAAACCTATCACTACAGTAGCTCTATCTAGGACATTGAGCACTGTTCTCCCGGACAACGCTGATTATTTAAAAAATCAAGAAGGCCTCCTGAGCACTACTGAAATCACTCTTACCGGTTGTCAGGTATGGACGTGATTGAGCAACCCTTGTTTCACTACACACTCTTAACGTAGCCTTCCTATGATGTTATTGATGCACCCGGACAGAAGTTATGGGATGACCTGATACAACCGGAGAAAATTTAGGGCAAGACCGGGTACATCCGGCAAGGGATTATGGGACATGTTCAGTGAGTCAGCAATTTAATAAAGTTATTACATAAATACATGAGATAATTTACAAATTATTACTAATTTACATTGAAAAAAGTCTGAAAAATATGGAAAAAATGCGACCCTATGTCGGAAACTGGTTGACCCTCAGCAAGTGAATCGTTTTTTGCGATTATTAGATATTATGATCCCAGGTGTTGTCCGGTCGTATAGATATCAACTTGTTGACATGTCGTCGCATAGTTTTTGAGGAAAAGCTTTACATACATACAGGTCGACTTGAAAAGCCTTGCGGACATCATGCGAAAGGATAGACTGCGTTGGTTGGGTCATATTGAGCGTAGCGATGGCTGGATTGCTAAAGTCCGACAGTTGAATGTGCCAGCAGAGAACATCACCACTGGCAGACCAAGTTGACTTGGGAGGACGTAGTCAAACGTGATAGGAAGGCCATGGGTATGGATTCCATCAAGCCTTGCCAAAGACAGGAGTGGAGAAGAAGACTTAGATTTCGAGACTAGACAATCAGGCCCCACCCTCATCAGAGGATTAATTGTGGCCTGATTCAACAAATAAACCGGTTGATGATGATGATGATATACATACAACAAAGTGCCCTTTATATAAGAGACTAGTGGGGCTACCCGGCGTTGCTGGGGGTCATAAAAACATATAATTGAAGAAAAATCGCGTGTGTAACATCTTTATATTCAAACTTCTATTTCTCTCCCTTTCTCTATAGCCGTCTCTTTATCTTTCTACTTTTCTCTTCCCTGGTCGCCCCATTTCACTACTACTTTCTAATTTTGCCTTTTGCGAAAGCTGTTTCTTCCCCACCATTTTATCCTACGTTTCCCAGGGCAATAGTATGACATATTTCTATAAAAAGTACCACCTCTGTCTGCGCCTTCTATATAGGTACTTATCTTCGCCCTGGTGTTCATACTATATACGTATCTATCGCCACCCCGGTGTGCATACTATATACGTACCTATTGCCGCCCCAGTGCACATAATATATGCATACGTATTGCAACCCCGGTGCATATACTATATAAGTACCTATCGCCGCCTGGGTGCAGATACTATATAAATACCTATTGCCGCCCCGGTGCGCGTGCTATATACGTACTGATCGCCACCCGGAGCGCATGCTAAATACATACCTATCACCGGCCTGGTGCGCATGCTATATATATACTTATTGCCGCCCATGTGCACATGCTATATAGGTACCTATCTTCGCCCCTGAATGCTAAATACGTACCTATCGCCGCCCCGGTGCGAATGCTAAATACGTACCTATCACCACCCCAGTGCACATACAATATATATACCTATCGCCAGCCCGGTGTGCATACTATATTAGTACCTATCGCCGCCCTGGTGCGCATACTATATACTTAGCTATCTCTGCAAGGGTGCACATACTGTATATGTACCTATCTCCAGCCCAGTTCGCATACCTAAGAACTCATATTAATGCGCACCTGTTGTGTCAGAAAAACAAAATAGTGTCCATTCATGTATTGTCACTATCATAAATATAAATATTTTTAGTTAAGAAAATAAAAAATAAATTTTTTTTGCTCCCTCCCAGGAATTTTTTTTTTTATCCTCCCCCATACTTAGAAATATTTTTAATTTAAAAGAAAAAAAAAAAAGATAAATTTTTGAACCCCCCCCCAATTTTTCCCTCCATACATATAAATATTTTTAGTTCAAAAAATATAAAAATAAAAAAATAAAAATTTTGTCCCCCCCACCCCGAAAATTTTTTTTTTCATCCTCCCCATACATATAAATATTTTTGATGAAAAAGATAAAAGAAAAAAAAATGTTTGACCCCGTTCCAAAAATTTTTTTTTGACCCTCCCCCATACATAGAAATGTTTTTAGTTTCAAAAAAAAAAAAAAAAAAAAAAAAATGTTTTTTTCAACCTCCCCCATGCATATAAATATTTTTGATGAAAAAATAAAATTCCCCCCCCCCCCAATTTTTTTTTTACCCTTCCCCATACATAGAAATATTTTCAGTTAAAGAAAAAAAAATTTCCGAGGGGCCTCGGTCATATCAAAGAACTATACTGCAGAAGCCTCCGAGTCCTATATTGTAGAAGCACCCCTGGCCCCTATACCGCAGAAGTACCCATGGTCCCTATTCTTCATAAGCCTCCGTGGCCTATATTGTAGAAGCACCGCCGGTGCTGGGTCCTATACTGTAGAAGCACCCCTGGTCGCTATACTGGAGAAGCATCCATAGTCCCTATTCTGCAGAAGCCTCTATGTTCTATATTGTAGAAGCACCCCCGGTGCTGGGTCCTATACTGTAGAAGCACGCCTGGTCCCTATACTGGAGAAGCACACATGGTCCCTATTCTGCAGAAGCCTCTGGGTTCTATATGGTAGAAGCACCCCCGGTTCTGGGTCTTATACTATAGAAACACCCCTGGTCAGTATACTGGAGAAGCACTTATATTTCTAGGGACCCTTATACTTTAGAAGCACCAACATTCCTGGGGGGGGGACCGACATACTTTAGAAACATCTTTATTTTTAGGGACTGTTACACTTTAGAAGCAGCAACATTTGTAGAGACCGTTATATTTTAGAAGCATCAACATTCCTGGGGACCGTTATACTTTAGAAGCACCAACATTCCTGGGGACCATTATACTTTAGAAGCACAACTATTGATAGGGACCGTTATACTTTAGACGAACCCTTATTTCTAGGTACTGTTATACTTTAGAAGCAATAACATTACTGGAGAGGGACCGTTATACTTTAGAAGCACCAATATTTCTAGGGACCGTTATTCTTTAGAAGCACCAACATTCCTGGGGACAATTATACTTTAGAAGCAGTAATATTTCTAGGGACCGTTATACTTTAGAAGCACTTATTGAGACGTTATTTAATATGTATACAAATATTAGTGAAAACAATGGCAGAGCATAATTATTTCTCTTATTATTCTTATTGAGATGTTATTTAATATGTATACAAATATTAGTGAAAACAATGGCGGAGCATAATTATTTCTCTTCTTACTTTACTTATTGAGACGTTATTTAATATGTATACAAATATTAGTGAAAACAATGGCAGAGCATAATTATCTCTCTTCTTACTTATTGAGACGTTATTTAATATGTATACAAATATTAGTGAAAACAATGGCGGAGCATAATTATTTCTCTTCTTACTTTACTTATTGAGACGTTATTTAACATGTATACTAATATTAGTGAAAACTATGGCGGAGCATAATAATTTCTCTTGTTACTTTACTTATTGAGAAGTTATTTATTATGTATACAAATATTAGTAAAAACAATGGCGGAGCATAATTATATCTCTTCTTACTTTACTTATTGAAACGTTATTTAACATGTATACAAATATAAGTGAAAACAATGGCCGAGCATAATTATTTTTCTTCTTACTTTCATTATTAAGAGCTTTTAACATGTATACAAATATTAGTGTAAACAATGGCAGAGCATAATTATTTCTAACCAACTATTTCTCACCAAGAAAAATGCTTTTCAAAATTTAAGGGTGGAAGACCAATAAAAATGTTATTCTAATGATTATGTATGACAAACCAATTAAAATGCTTTCTACAACTTAAGAGTGGCAGAACAATAAAAATGTTATTCCAATGATTATGTATGACACACCAATGAAAATGCTTTTTCAAATTTAAGGGTGGCAGACCAATAAAAATGTTATTCTAATGATTATGTATGACAAACCAATTAAAATGCTTTCTCAAACTTAAGGGTGGCAGACAAATAAAAACGTTATTCTAATGATTATGTATGACACATCAATCAAATTGCTATTTCAAACTTAAGGGTGGCAGACCAATAAAAATGTTATTCTAATGATTATGTATGACACACCAATAAAAATGCTTTTGCAAACTTCAGGGTAGCAGACCAATAAAAATGTAATTCTAATGATTATGTATGACACACCAACAAAAACATTTTTTCAAACTTAAGGGTGGAAGACCAATAAAAATGTAATTCTAATGATTATGTATGACACACCAACAAAAAATTTTTTTCAAACTTAAGGGTGGCAGACCAATAAAAATGTTATTCTAATGATTATGTATGACACACTAATTGAAATGCTTTTTAAAACTTAAGGGTGGCAGACCAATAAAAAATGTTATTCTAATGATTATGTATGACACACCCATTAAAATGCTTTTTCAAACATGAGGGTGGCAGACTAAAAAAAGTTATTCTAATTATTATGTATAACACACCAACAAAAAAGCTTTTTTTGAACTGAAGGGTGACAGACCAATAAAAACGTTGTTCTAATGATTATGTATGACACACCAATTAAAATGCTTTTTCAAACTTAAGGGTGGCAGACCAAAAAAGTGTTATTCGAATGATTATGTATGACACTCCAAAAAAAAAATGCTTTTTAAAACTTAAGGGTGACAGACCAATAAAAAAAGTTATATTAATGATTATGTATGACACACCAACAAAAACATTTTTTCAAACTTAAGGGTGGAAGACCAATAAAAATGTAATTCTAATGATTATGTATGACACACCAACAAAAATTTTTTTTCAAACTTAAGGGTGGCAGACCAATAAAAATGTTATTCTAATGATTATGTATGACACACCAACAAAAAAATTTTTTCAAACTTAAGGGTGGCAGACCAATAAAAATGTTATTCTAATGATTATGTATGACACACTAATTGAAATGCTTTTTAAAACTTAAAGGTGGCAGACCAATAAAAATGTTATTCTAATGATTATGTATGAGACACCAATTAAAGTGCTTTTTCAAACATGAGGGTGGCAGACTAAAAAAAGTTATTCTAATTATTATGTATAACACACCAACAAAAAAGCTTTTTTTGAACTGAAGGGTGACAGACCAATAAAAACGTTGTTCTAATGATTATGTATGACACACCAATTAAAATGCTTTTTCAAACTTAAGGGTGGCAGACCAAAAAAGTGTTATTCGAATGATTATGTATGACACTCCAAAAAAAAAATGCTTTTTAAAACTTAAGGGTGACAGACCAATAAAAAATGTTATATTAATGATTATGTATGACACACAATTAAAAATGCTTTTTCAAACTTAAGGGTAGCAGACCAATAAAAAAGTTATTGTAATGATTATGTATGACACATCAATAAAATGCTATTTCAAACTTAAGGGTGGCAGACCAATAAAATTGTTATTCTAATTATTATGTATGACACACCAATAAAAATGCTATTTCAAACTTATTGGTGGCAGACCCATAAAACAGTTATTCTAATGATTATGTATTACACACTAATTAAAATGCTTTTTCAAACTTAAGGGTGGCAGACAAATAAAAATTTTATTTTATGATTATGTATGACACACCAATAAAAAACTTTTTAAAACTTAAGGATGGCAGCCCAATAAAAATGTTATTTAAATGATTATTTATGACACACCAATAAAAAAGCTTTTTCAAACTTAAGGGTGGCAGGCCAATAAAAATGTTATTCTAATGAAAACACCAATGAAAATGCTTTTTAAAACTTAATGGTGGCACACCAATAAATAAGTTATTCTTATTATTATGTATGACACACCAATAAAAATGCTATTTCAAACTTAAGGGTGGCAGACCAATAAAAATGTTATTCTAATGATTTTGTATGACACACCAATTAAAGTGCTTTTTCAAACTTAAGGGTGGCAGACCAATAAAAATTTTATTCTTATGATTATGTATGACGCACCAATACAAAAGCTTTTTGAAACTTAAGGGTTACAGACCAATAAAAATGTTATTCTAATGATTATGTATGACACACCAATTAAAATGCTTTTTCAAACTTAAGAGTGACAGACAAATAAAAAAGTTATTCGAATGATTATTTATGACACACTCTGGGGGTCGTCATACCTTTTTTTGGTGATAACTTCCTCCACAAATAAAAATAATAATAAGAAGATTTACATGCAAAATCAACGGAAGTTTATTTACTAAAATAAACTATTAACAAATAGAATATATTTCTTTTTGTAATGAGTTCATGAGTCCTTTCTTTAGTTTCAGGGTAAGTAAAAAGAAGAATGTCTTTTCTTTTGTTGAAATGTTCATTTGTTATAAAATATTATAAGAGGCAATAGGTAATGTTCGCCTGTGAAATTGTATGAAGCGCGCGAAAGGGTGAAATGGAAGAGTGATAATAAGATGCGTGTAACCTCCGGATGAAAAGTCAGTTGAAAGAGAAAGTTTGATGTTTGTGTGTGCTTAAATACTATTTGGATAGGCTCCAGCGAGCTTAAGGAGAAAAGTTTAGAAAAATATGTCTGTGGAGAAATCTCATTGGACAGAAATATCACGTGGTGTGCTCCCAACTACGTCCGCTCGTTTTGAGTTGATTTAATATATAAGGCCACATCGGAATTTGCGTGGGCGTTAGTTTTTATTTGTCACGCGCCAATACAATTCTATTCACTCTGCGCGCCTAAATTGTATTTATCCCAAACAACAATTTTTTTTCGAATCTTAACCGTGTCAACTGGCACAATACTCCACCCAGATTGAAAAAAAGGAAAAAAAAAATTTTTTTTAATATGTAATGTATTCCTTGAAATGTTTCGGCCAGTGGACTTTTCTACCTGTTTTTGTCGTAGGTTTGACGTTCCCGTCACTTTCTGCTGGACTCCCATGTTCTAAGGGAATTTGTTCTGGTGGGGAAACTGTCTGAGGGTGTTCCTCAATGTATGCTGGTTTAATTCGGTCGATCGTGATGTTGTCTTTCCTGTTTTTCCTTTGGACAGTGAAATATTTTTCACTTCTGTCCAAAACTTGGTATGGTCCTGTGTAATTTGGACAAAATGGCTTTTTGACTGTATCATTCCTAATAAATACATATTTGCATGTGTGAAGGTCATTTGGCATATGTGTTTGTTTGTCAGCCCTCCTGGTGGGTGTAAATTTGAGAGAAGACATTTTGTTCTTTAATTCCGTCACAAATGTATTTGTGGTTGAAATGTCTGCGTATGCATCAAAATATTGTCCAGGTAGTGTGACTGCTGATCCAAAAACTACCTCCGCTGGCGCACTTTGTAAATCCTCTTTTATCGTGTTTCGGATCATTAATAGGATTAATGGTAAATTATCTGACCAGTCTGCGTTGTTATGACTCGTAGCCAAAGAGGTTTTTAGCTGTCTGTGGAAGCGTTCGACGAGGCCGTTCGAGCAAGGGTGATAAGCCGTTGTCTTTATGTGGGATGTTCCCAACAATTGGTTGAACTCTGCGAAGAGTTTCGATTGAAATTGCGAGCCTCTGTCCGTTGTGAGTACTGACGGTACTCCAAAAATCGCTATCCAGTCTTTTAATATTGTTACAGCTACTGTCGCCGCCGATGTGTCCTTCACGGGTATGGCTGTTGGCCATCTGCTGAACCTGTCGACTATGGTGAGAATGTGGGTGTGTCCTTTCGAGGGGGGTAATGGCCCCACCAAGTCAACATGGATATTGGTAAACCTGGCATCTGGCGTACTGAAAGTACCCAGTGGTGACTTTGTATGCCTGTGTATTTTATTCTTTTGACAGGATACACACGTCTTAGTCCAATTTCGAATATCTGTATTCATTTTCGGCCAAACGAAACGGTCTGCTATTATTCTTACCGTGGCTCGTTTGCCTGGATGAGATAAATTGTGGAAATGTTGAAAAACATGTCGTCTGATGCTTGGCGGTATGTATGGACGTGGTTGTTTTTTCGTTGTATCACAATAAAATGTTGTTTTACTAAAAGGTACAGGCATTTCCTTCAGTTGCAAAGACGTTTTCTGTTGTACGTCAGTGAGTGTCTCGTCCGTTTTTTGTTCTTGGGCAATTAATTCCATACTCAGCGAACTGGAATTTATCAAAGTTATTGCAGCTCGTGATAATGCGTCCGCCACGATGTTTTCTTGTCCCTTGACGTATCTGATGTCTGTAGAATATTGAGCAATATAATCAAGATGTCTGATTTCTCTTGGGCCATATTTATCTATGTGTGTATGCAGTGCATACGTTAACGGTTTATGGTCAGTGTAAATACAAAAGTTTCTTCCTTCCAACAGATGTCTAAAATGTTTAATTGCCAAATAAATTGCTAATAGTTCCCTTGAAAAGGTACTGTACTTTGTCTGTGTCTTGCTCAGTTTGGCTGAAAAAAACGAAATAGGGGTCATTGTATTCCCTGTCAGTTGGTGTATAACTGCTCCTACAGCTATGTCTGATGCGTCTGTTGTAAGTGTAAGTTTCGATTCCTCACTGTCCTTAATATTATTCAATTTTGTGAAATTGACTAAGGCAGTTTTAGCTTGATGGAAAGCTTTCAAAGCTGATCCTTCCAGTTTTAATTGTTGGTTTTTCGTTTTGTTCTTCAATAATGACGTTAACGGTGCAAGGATTGTGGAACAGTTGGGTAAAAATCGTCTGTAATAATTAATTACACCTATGAAGCGACGAATTTGTCTAACAGACGTAGGTTGTGGAAAATTCGTAATAGCACTTACTTTTTCGGGTAATGGTGATATTCCATCCTTATCAATTGAATGTCCGAGGAAATTTACTTCTTGCTGACCGAAAATACATTTGTCCAAGTTTATTTTTAAACCGTAATGGGACAGTCTTTGGAAAACTTGTTCCAAGTGTTGTTTATGTTCGTCGAGGTTTCTACTAGAAATTAGGACATCGTTCACGTATGCGAATACGAATGGAAGGTCCCTAAAAACCTCGTCTATCAACCTTTGGAAGGTTTGACAGGCGTTCCTAAGTCCGAATGGCATTCTGACAAATTCGTAAAGTCCAAATGGCGTGGTCAGTGCTGTTTTATGGATATCTTCTTCCGCCACCGGTATTTGGTGATATGCTTTCACTAAATCCAGTTTGGAAAATATCGTGGCGTTTTGCAGTCCGATTGCGAAATCGTGAATGTGTGGGGTAGGGTATCTATCCGGTACAGTTTGTGCATTTAATCTCCTGAAATCGCTGCAAGGACGCCATGTTGTCGCGTCTGATTTCTGTACCATATGTAGAGGAGATGACCAGGCACTTTTGGAAGGTCGAATAATTCCTTGTTGTAACATGCGTTGGAATTCGTCCTTTGCGATCTTGTACTTATCCGGCTTCAAACGTCTGGGGGTAGCGTAGACGGGTTGTCCACTCGTTTTAATATAATGCCTTGCATTATGTTTTATATCATCCGCGACTGTGAATGGCTGAGTAAGTTGTGGGTAGTTTTGAAACAGCCGACGAATGTACGTCTCTTCAGGAAAGGCAGAACTAATCCCAGTAGACTGGTATCTTGTGGTGATACCTTTAATTACGATTTTTGTTTGGTTATCAGTCAGTGTGCGATTAGTCATGTCTACTGATAGATTATATCATGCTAGGAAATCTGCTCCTAATATTGGTGTCGTCACGTTGGCTATGGTAAATATCCACGAAAATGTGCGACGCAAGCCGAGATTGACGCTTAAGTACTTTTCACCGTATATCGGTATTTGTGTGCCATTAGCTGCCTGGAGGTGGTAAGGCTGTGGAGTAGCTTTCTGTTTACTTAGCGCTGGTATCACGCTTATTTCGGCTCCAGTATCTATTAAGAAGTTATATCCGTGATTACTGTCACGAATGAAAAATAGACAACCTTTAGTGGAAAATCCAGCAACAGTTGTCGTCTCTACTGTCTGGAATGATCGTTTCCCTGATTCTTGTTTTCAAAAGTGCAAGGATAAGTGCAACGCCTCGCTTCTGTGCCGAATATTTTGTGGTAAAAACAGATTTCATTCGCTCGTTCTCGTGTGTTGCTTCGACCTCTGCTAAAACTTCGTTTTCGGTAGTTCGGTCGATTATTAAATGAGTAACGACGGTTTATTTGCATTAATTCCTGCAATTTACGAGTGAGGTTTTCGACCGTAGCTTTTAGTTCGGCCACTTCGTCGTCTCTCGTCTGTTTTGGCTGTGCTTGTGCTGAGTTTACTTTGCGACTCCTCAGATTTTCATGAATTCGGTCTGCCATGTCGGCTAGTTTTACCGTGCTTGTCTCTTCCGTTGTGGGTGCCAGAATTTGTACTGTTGTGTCTGGGAGTTTATCCAGCCACAAACTTCTCATTATATTTTCGGACATTTTGTTGTCTCCTAGCAATGATCGCATGTATCGTAAAAGTTGCGACGGTGTGCGATCTCCCAATTTTACTTGGGTGAAGAGATTGCGTAACATTGTCTCGTTTGATAAGCCAGTCCGTCTCAAAATAGCCTCCTTAAGTTCATCGTATGGATTATTTTCTGGTACGTTCTCCAATAAATCAGTCACTTCCTCGACGACGTCTGCCGGGAGTTTTTCAACCAAATAACAATACTTGGTTCGCTGAGACGTAATCCGTTTTGCGTCGAAAAGGGCCTGGATCTGGATAAACCACGTCTTTATATTGGTGGGATTAAAAGCTGGAATATTTAGCGTTAATGTAGCTAGGGGTGTTTCAACGCGGGGAGCTTCCATTTTTCTGTTTTTTGTTTGAAAGTGATTTTAAAGCCTTTAAACTGTCGGTTGATTTTTTAAATTTAGACTTAATAGCGACTACCGGCGTAACTCGCTAATTTGTTGCTACATTGTACTGAGATCCATGCTTCGTCTGACGGCTTATATCATCCCTTGAGATTCGCATCGTCTTTTTTCTTCCTTTGAGTGTTACTGTACGCATGATATCGCCAGTATGTTAGCAAACCGCGTGTAGCTTATAAGGAGATTCCGTTGTGCATGCAATTCTAAGTCGTGGTCACCAACTTGTGGGGGTCGTCATACCTTTTTTTGGTGATAGCTTCCTCCACAAATAAAAATAATAATAAGAAAACTTACATGCAAATTCAACGGAAGTTTATTTACTATTTCAGTAGTTTATTTCAAACTATTAACAAATAGAATATATTTCTTTTTGTAATGAGTTCATGAGTCCTTTCTTTAGTTTCAGGGTAAGTAAAAAGAAGAATGTCTTTTCTTTTGTTGAAATGTTCATTTGTTATAAAATATTAAAAGAGGCAATAGGTAATGTTCGCCTGTGAAATTGTATGAAGCGCGCGAAAGGGTGAAATGGAAGAGTGATAGTAAGATGCGTGTAACCTACGGATAAAAAGTCAGTTGAAAGAGAAAGTTTGATGTTTGTGTGTGCTTAAATACTATTTGGATAGGCTCCAGCGAGCTTAAGGAGAAAAGTTTAGAAAAATATGTCTGTGGAGAAATCTCATTGGACAGAAATATCACGTGGTGTGCTCCCAACTACGTCCGCTCGTTTTGAGTTGATTTAATATATAAGGCCACATCGGAATTTGCTTGGGCGTTATTTTTTATTTGTCACGCGCCAATACAATTCTATTCACTCTGCGCGCCTAAATTGTATTTATCCCAAACAAAAATTTTTATTCGAATCTTAACCGTGTCAACTGGCACAACACCAATAAAAATGCTTTTTCAAACTTAAGGGTGGCAGACCAAAAAAAAAGTTATTCTGATGATTATGTATGATACACCAATAAAAAACTTTTTTAAACTTAAGGGTGGCAGACCAATAAAAATGTTATTCTAATGATTATGTATGACACACCAATAAAAATGCTTCTACAAACTTAAGGGTGGCAGACCAATAAAAAATTTATTCTAATGATTATGTATGACACAACAATAAAAATGCTTTTTCAAACTTAAGGGTGGCAGACCAATAAAACATTTATTCTAATGATTATGTATGACACAACAATAAAAATGCTTTTTCAAACTTAAAGGTTGCAGAAAAATTAAAAACTTATTCTAATGATTATGTATGACACACCAATAAAAATGCTTTTTAAAACTTAAGGGTGGCAGACCAATAAAAAAGTTATTCTAATGATTATGTGGGACACACTAATAAAATAGCTTTTTTAAAATTAATGGTTGCAGACCAATAAAAATGTTATTCTAATGATTATGTATGACACACCAATAAAAATGCTTTTTAAAACATAAGGGTGTCAGACCAATAAAAAACTTTATCTAATGATTATGTATGACACACCAATGAAAATGCTTTTTCAAACTTGAGGGTGGCAGACCAAAAAAAAGTTATTCCAATGATTATGTATTACACACCAATAAAAAAGCTTTTTTGAACTTAAGGGTGGCAGACCCCAAAAAATGTTATTCTAATGATTATGTATGTAACACCAATAAAAAAGCTTTTAACAACTTAAGGGTGGCTAACAAATAAAAACGTTGTTCTAATGATTATGTATGACACACCAATTAAAATGCTTTTTCAAACTAAAGGGTGATAGACAAATAAAAAAGTTATTCTAATGATTATGTATAAAACACCAATTGAAATGCTTTTTCACACTTAAGGGTGGCAGACCAATAAAATGTTATTCTAATGAGTATGTATGACACACCAATAAAAAAGCTTTTTTAAACTTAAGGGTGGCAGACCAATAAAAAAGTTATTCTAATGATTATGTATGACACACCAATTGAAATGCTTTTTCACACTTAAAGGTGGCAGACCAATAAAATGTTATTCTATTGAGTATGTATGACACACCAATAAAAAAGCTTTGTGTAACTTACAGGTGGCAGACCAATAAAACAGTTATTCTAATGATTGTGTATGACACAACAATGAAAATGCTTTTTAAAACTTAAGGTTAGCCGACCAATAAAAATGTTATTCTTATGATTATGTATGACACACCAATAAAAATGCTTTTTCAAACTTAAAAAGTGGCAGACCAATAAAAATTTTATTCTAATGATTATGTATGACACACCAATAAACATGCTTTTTCAAACTTAAAGGTTGCAGAAAAATTAAAAAGTTATACTAATGATTATGTATGACAGACAATGAAATGCTTTTTAAAACTTAAGGGTGACAGACCAATAAAAAAGTTATTCTAATGATTATGTATGACACACCAATTAAAATTCTTCTCCAAATTTAAGGGGGGCAGACCAATAAAAAAGTAATTCTAATGATTATGTGTGTAACACCAATAAAAATGCTATTTCAAACTTAAGGGTGGCACACCAATAAAAAAGTTATTCTAATGATTATGTATGACACACCAATTAAAATTCTTCTGGAAATGTAAGGGTTTCAGACCAATAAAAAAGTAATTCTAATTATTATGTATTAAACACCAATAAAAATGCTATTTCAAATGTAAGAATGGCAGATCAATAAAACAGTTAGTCTAATGATTATGTATGACGAACCAATAAAAAGGCTTTTAACAACTTAAGGGTGGCAGACGAATAAAAATTTTATTCTAATTATTATGTATGACACACTAATGAAAATGCTTGTTCAAACTTAAGGGTGGCAGACCAATAAAAATGTTATTCTAATGCTTATGTATGACCCACCTATGAAAATGCTTTTCAAACTTCAAGGTTGCAGACCAATAAAAAAGCTATTCTAATGATTATGTATGACACACCAATAAAAAAGCTTTTTCAAACTTAAGGGTGACAGACCAATAAAAATGTTATTCTAATGATTATGTATGACACACCAATTAAAATGCTTTTTCAAACTTAAGGGTGGCAGACAAATAAAAATGTTATTCTAATGATTACACTGGTCAACACAATATTTTTGGCAGGCAAAGTAAGACTGGTTTCTGGGGTTTTCAAGGGCGCTGAATCCGAATCTGACATTAGTTTTTTAAAATTGGCTCTAGGTTTTGAGTTATCACAGGGGGGTCGTTTGTCTGAAATCACCCATTCGCGACCATAGCTAAACGTACAAAAAACGGCTAAATAGTGCATAAATGTCAGATATTGATTTTTATGATGATCTTAAACCACAAAGACAGTGTAAAATCTCAATCTAACAAGTTAAGTTAGATATAACATCATTTCATTTATCCTATAACTGAACACTTTTCATAGATTTCGAGGATATACAAAAAATTTGCTAAAAATTTGCTGAATTTTAATTCTCCAAGTGAAAAAAAACATTTACATAATCAGTTATATATCATAAATTAATGCAAAGCATTATACACTAGATTTTTAGTTACAATGAACACACAAAACAATATTTTATTCACAAAACTAAAATTGACGTTTATACGATTTTCGCTTGTGAGCAACTTTTGGGCAGTCTCTCAAAAGGTTCCAGCAGTAGTCTGCCATCATGTGCTCATCCCATTTGCCTTGATACCTCTCTTCCATTGTTTTGATGTCTTGATGGAATCTCTCTCCCTGCTCCTCGCTGTAATCACCAAGATTACCAGGAAATCTGTCGAGGTGGCTAAACAAGAAATGAACTTTAATGCTCATATTTGCCCCTAGTTTTCCGTATGCAGTAAGCATCTTACGGACCAATTGCTTGTAATTGTCAGCTTTGTGATTTCCCAAAAAGTTTGTCACTACATCTGTGAAGGACACCCAAGCATTTAACTCAACCGTGTTCATATGATTAGTGAAGTCAGAATCCCTCATGAGCGTTCGAATCTGAGGTCCATCGAAGATGCCACCTTTAGCTTTTTCGATGGAAAGACCTGGAAATTGCCTGCATATGTACTTGAAGCAATCCCCATCCTTGTTCAACGCCTTAACAAACTGCTTCATGAGCCCTAGTTTTATGTGCAATGGAGGGAAGATGATTCTATCCCTGGGTACCAAAGGCTCATTGATGACGTTGGCTGTGCCGACTTCGAGACTTTCTCGTTCTGGCCAGTTCTCCCTTCTCCAGTGCTGGATTCTTGCTCTGCTATCCCACAAACAAAGAAAGCAGGGATACTTTGTGTACCCACTTTGCTGACCCATCAGAAAATTCACCATTTTCAAGTCCACACAAATCAGCCATTTATGAGTGTTGTAATTCAGTTTTTCAAGAACAAATTTGATAGCATCATACTCTTCTTTCATCTTGGTAGAATGGCCAATTGGTACAAGAGCAAACTTATTGCCATTGTGCAAAAGTACAATTTTTAGACTTGCTTTCGAGCTATCTATGAAGAGACGCCAATCTGCTGGGTCATATGATGAGATCCCCATGCAGTTAAGAAGTGCAGAAACGTCATTACAAAAGACCAGGTCGTCTTCTTTAGAAAAGAAACGAAGCAAGCTGCCTTCCCTTGTCCTATAGTATGTTACTTTTGTGCCAGAATCAAGAATGTTTTTCTCTTGGAGTCGTGATGCAAGAACTTCAGACTGCTCCTTCGACAAACAAAGGTCTCGCACTAGGTCATTAAGTTCAGATTGATTGAAAAGCTGAGGGCCATTTGAGGGTTCTTCATAGTCACTACAGCTATCATCACTTGATATTGAAAGATCAGCTGGAATCTCTTCGGTTTCATCGATTTCGGGCAAACTGGTGAAAACAGGCACAGGTAGATCCTCAGAGTGCGCAACAGGACGGATAGCAGAATCCAGGCTCGGATACTGCCAATTTGCTTTCTTGTGCTTGTTAAACCCCGTCATGTCATTGAGACAGAAGTAGCAGTCATCAAAATGATTGTTGGGCTCTCTCCACACCATTGGTACAGCAAACTTCAACTTCAGCTTACCGTTGGTCCAACCGCGGAGACTTTCTACACAGGTTTTGCACACCATATGTGGGGCCCAAGACTTGTCTTGGTCACCAAGTATCATATCGAAGTATGCTTTGTACGCCCTCTTGACAAAGTCTGTAATATTCCTCTTTTGTTGTGCCATCATGTACTGTCCACAGATGTAACAAAAGACATCCGGTTCATATCTGCAACATCTTCTAGAAGAACTCATTTTCTCTCTGGAACTCATTTTCAACTGTGGAATTAAAAAGAAAATTCTTAATTACTGTTTAATTTATACTGCAACTATATTTATGGAACATGTTATTAAGTAATTACAGTATATAATTATATAAAAATTCTCCCTATATAAATAATTATATAAAAATTCTCCCTGAAATACTTCAATATATACATAATCATTATAATGATTCAATAATATCAGAAAATTATTATTTACTGCTTCTATATTGAAGTATTTCAGGGAGAATTTTAGCAGTTTAGGCTTATTTAGGGCTATCAGTATCTTCTAAACTAGAACCAATCTGGCAAAACCAATGTTATATTCGTAATCAGCAGCCTTCAAACCCCCAGAAAACACTCCTAGATGGTCTGCCAAAGAAAAAAAAAATTGTTGACCAGTGTTATGTATGACACACCAATAAAAAAGCTTTTTAAAACTTAAGGATGGCAGCCCAATAAAAATGTTATTCGCATGAGTATGTATGACACACCAATAAAAAAGCTTTTTGCAACTTACAGGTAGCAGACCCATAAAAATGTTATTCTAATGATTATGTATGACACACCAATAAAAAAGCTTTTTCAAACTTAAGGGTGGCAGACCAATTAAAAAGTTATTCAAATGATTGTGTATGACACACCAATAAAAAAGCTTTTTCAAACTTGAGGGTGACAGAACAATAAAAAAGTTATTCTAATGTGTAGTTATGTATGACACACCAATAAAAATGCTTTTTCAAACTTAAGGGTGGCAGACCAATAAAAAAGTGATTCTAATAATTATGTATTACACACCGATTGAAATCGTTTTTAAACCTTCAGGGTGGCAGACCAATAAAAATGTTATTCCAATGATTATGTATGTCCCACCAATAAAAAAAAGCTTTTTGAAACTTACAGTAGGCAGACCTATAAAAAAGTTATTCTAATGATTATGTATGACCCTATAATTAAAATGCTTTGTCAAACTTAAGGGTGACAGACCAATAAAAAAGTTATTCTAATGATTATGTATGACACTCCAATTAAAATGCTTTGTCAATCTTAAGGGTGACAGACAAATAAAAAAGCTATTCTAATGATTGTGTATGACACATCAATAAAAATACTTGTTCAACCTTATGGGTGACAGACCAATAAAAAAGTTATTCTAATGATTATGTATGACACTCTAATAAAAATGCTTTGTCAAACTTAAGGGTGGCAGACATTAAAAAAGTTATTCTAATGATTATGTATGACACACCAATTGAAATGCTTTTTCAAACTTGCAGGTGGCAAACCAATAAAAATGTTATTCTAATGATTATGTATGACACACCAATAAAAAAGCTTTTTCAAACTTAAGGGTTGCAGACTAATAAAAATGTTATTCTAATGATTATATATGACACACCAATTAAAATGCTTTTTAAAACTTAAGGGTGGCAGACCAATAAAAAAATTTATCTAATGATTATGTATGTCACACCAATAAAAAAAGCTTTTTGAAACTTACAGGTATCAGACCAATAAAACAGTTATTCTAATTATTATGTATGACACACCAATAAAAAAGCTTTTTAAAACTTGAGGGTTGCAGACCAATAAAACAGTTATTCTAATGATTATGTATAACCCTATAATTAAAATGCTTTGTCAAACTTAAGGGTGACAGACCAATAAAAATGTTATTCTAATGATTATGTATGACACTCCAATTAAAATGCTTTGTCAATCTTAAGGGTGACAGACAAATAAAAAAGCTATTCTAATGATTGTGTATGACACACCAATAAAAAAGCTTTTTAAAACTTGAGGGTTGCAGACCAATAAAACAGTTATTCTAATGATTATGTATAACCCTATAATTAAAATGCTTTGTCAAACTTAAGGGTGACAGACCAATAAAAAAATTATTCTAATGATTATGTATGACACTCTAATTAAAATGCTTTGTCAAACTTAAGGGTGGCAGACATTAAAAAAGTTATACTAATTATTATGTATGACACACCAATTAAATGTTATTCTAATGATTATGTATGACACACCAATTGAAATGCTTTTTCAAACTTGCAGGTGGCAAACCAATAAAAATGTTATTCTAATGATTATGTATGACACACCAATAAAAAAGCTTTTTCAAACTTAAGGGTTGCAGACCAATAAAAATGTTATTCTAATGATTATGTATGACACACCAATAAAAATGCTTTTTGAAACTTAAGGGTTGCAGACCAATAAAAATGTTATTCTAATGATTATATATGACACACCAATTAAAATGCTTTTTGAAACTTAAATGTGGCAGACCAATAAAACAGTTATTCTAATTATTATGTATGACACACCAATAAAAAAGCTTTTTAAAACTTGAGTGTTGCAGACCAATAAAACAGTTATTCTAATGATTATTTATGACACTCCAATTAAAATGCTTTGTCAATCTTAAGGGTGACAGACAAATAAAAAAGCTATTCTAATGATTATGTATGACACATCAATAAAAAAGGAAAAGGCTATATCGCCGGTCCCGGCAAAATTATGATTCCTGCGTTATTTTGCCGGTTCATGTATATTTAACTAAATTGTTAAACATACATTGACGCACGGTACAATAATTATTTACTAATGTAAAGGGATCGTTATTATGCCGGTTCATTTTTTTTAAAAACCTAATTGTTATGGCCTTGCGAAAGAAAAGGTAATTAAATAAATAAGGGCAAATATTTAAAAACAATTTGTTTTCATCATCAGTTGTGTCGTTTAAAGAAATTTTAAAAAATTGACTTGCCCTATTGTGTCGGTTAAAGAAATATCTGCTTACTTTTCATAATAGAATTAATGTTGATGAATTTTCCCAACATTACTAAGTCTGCTCTCGATTTAAGTAATTGAAGTTTTCCTTAAGTTATATATAAGTTATATAAAAAGAAAAAAATAAGCAACAAATAAATGTTACCAAAGGCAACATAAATTATTATTCTACCTACCTGTATAAGTTTATTTGTTTATTTTATTATTTATTTTGATAAATGATTTTTTTTAATAAAAATAAATAATCAAATAAACTTATACAGGTAGAAGAATAATTTATGTTGCCTTTGGTAACATTTACTTGTTAAAAATGTGCTTTACAAAGGAAAGATTTTAATGTTAAATTCTGATTTTCTTTATGAAGAAAAACTTTGATAATGTTAAAATATACAGAAAATCACTGGATTTAAACAGTTTCTATTTTAAAATGTTCTTTCAATGAAATCATAAAATAAGTCGTAATTTTGAAGAGTTCACTCCTAATCGAATCAACCGGAAGTAAAAATTAATTTTATCGTTATTTTAAAATATATTGTCGCTTAATAAAGTTTTAAATTATACAAAAATGCAATCAGGCAAAGATTAATTAAAAACAAACAAAAAAAATCAATCAGGCAAAGTTTTAAATTATGAATAAAATTTCGTTTGATAAAGTTTTAAATAATACAAAAAAAATAATTTAAATAATAAAAAAAAAGTAATTTATAGTTAAATAAACACAAGCCGGCAAAATAACTTAAGACTCATTACTGTGCCGGGCGTCACTGTATGTTTAACAATTTAGTTAAATATACATGCACCGGCAAAATAACGCAGGAATCGTTATTTTGCCGGGACCGGCAATATAGCCTATTCGAATAAAAAATGCCTTTTCAAACTTAAGGGTAGCGAACCAATAAAAATGTTATTCTTATGATTATGTATGACACACCAATAAAAATGCATTTAAAAATCTAAGGGTGGCAGACCAATAAAAATGTGATTCTAATGATTATGTATGACACACCCATAAAAATCCTTTTTCAAACTTAAGGGTGGCAGACCAATAAAAAAGTTATATTAATGATTATGTATGACACACCAATTAAAATACTTTTTCAAACTTAAGGGTGGCAGACCAATAAAAATGTTATTCTAATGATTATGATACACACCAATAAAAAAGCGTTTGAAAACTTTATGATGGCAGCCCAATAAAAAAGTGATTCTAATGATTATGTATCACACACCAATAGAAAAGCTTTTTCAAACTTAAGGGTTGCAGACCAATAAAAAAGTTTATCTAATGATTATGTATGTCACACCAATAAAAAAAGCTTTTTGTAAACTTAAGGGTAACAGACCCATGAAAAAGTTATTCTAATGATTATGTATGAAATACCAATAAAAATGCTTTTTCAAACTTAAGGGTGGCAGACCAATAAAAATGTTATTCTAATGATTATGTATGACACACCAATAAAAAAGCTTTACAAACTTAAAGGTGGCAGACCAATAAAAATGTTATTCTAATTATTATTTATGACACACAAATTAAAAGACTTTTTGAAACTTAAGGGTGGCAAACCAATAAAAAAGTTTATCTAATGATTATGTATGTCACACCAATAAAAAAATGCTTTTTCAAACTTACAGGTGGCAGACCAATAA
The DNA here is from genome assembly GCA_963556195.1 of Sepiola atlantica. Classification (NCBI taxonomy): domain Eukaryota; kingdom Metazoa; phylum Mollusca; class Cephalopoda; order Sepiida; family Sepiolidae; genus Sepiola; species Sepiola atlantica. The sequence goes on along the minus strand of CAUVYP010000661.1, from coordinate 232,873 downwards.
AACAGTTATTCTAATTATTATGTATGACACACCAATAAAGAATGCTTTTTCAAACTTAAGGGTGGCAGACCAATAAATATGTGATTTTTATGATTATGTATGAAACACCAATAAAAATGTTTTTTCAAACTTAAGGGTGGCAGACAAATAAAAAAGTTAATGTTATGATTATGTATGACACACCGATTGAAATGCTTTTTTAAACTTAAAGGTGACAGACCAATAACAAATGTTATATTAATGATTATGTATGACACACCAATAAAAATGCTTTTTAAAAGGGAAGTGTGGCAGACCAATAAAAATATTATTCTAAATATTATGTATGACACACCAATAAAAAGGCTTTATAAAACTTAATGGTGGCAGCCCAATAACAATGTTATTCTAATTATTATGTATGACACACCAATTAAAATGCTTGTTCAAACTTAAGGGTGGCAGACTAATAAAAAAGTTATTCTAATGATTATGTATGACACACCAATAAAAATGCTTTTTCAAATTTAAGTTTGGCAGACCAATAAAAAAGTTATTCTAATGATTATGTATAATACACCAATAAAAATGCTTTTTCAATCTTAAGAGTGGCAGACCAATAAAAATGTTATTCTAATGATTATGTATGACACACCAATATAAAAGTTGTTTCCAACTTAAGGGTGGCAGACCAATAAAAACGTTATTTTAATTATTATGTATGACACACCAATAAAAAAGCTTTTTTAAACTTAAGGGTGGCAGACCAATAAAAATGTTATTCTAATGATTATGTATGACAGACCAATAAAAAGCTTTTCAAACTTTAGGGTGGCAGACCAATAAAAAGTTATTCTAATGATTATGTATGACACACCAATATAAATGCTTTTTCGCACTTCATGGTGGCAGACTAATAAAAAAAAGTTATTCCAATGATTATGTATGTCACACCAATAAAAAAGTTATTCTTATGATTATGTATGACACACCAATTACAATACGTTTTCAAACTTACGGGTGGCAGACCAATAAACACAATTTTAAATGATTATGTATGAACCACCAATAAAATGCTTTTTCAAACTTAAGGGTGGCAGACCGATTAAAATGTTATTCTAATGATTATGTATGACACACCAATTAAAATGCTTTTTCGAAATTAAGGGTGGCAGACCAATAAATATGTAATTCTTATGATTATGTTTGACACACCAATGAAAATGGTTTTTAAACCTTAAGGGTTGCAGACCAATAAAATTTTTTCTAGTTATTGCGTATTACACACCAATGAAAATGCTTTTTCAAACTTAAGGGTGGAAGACCAATAAAATGTTATTCTAATAAGTATGTATGACACACCAATAAAAAAGCTTGTTTAAACTTAAGGGTGGCAGACTAATAAAAATGTTATTTTAATTATTATATATGACACACCAATAAAAAATGCTTTTTAAAACTTAAGGGTGGCAGACCAATAAATATGTAATTCTTATGATTATGTTTGACACACCTCTAAAAATGCCTTTTCAAACTCAAGGGTGGCAGACCTATAAAAAAGTTATACTTATGATTATATATGACACACCAATAAAAATGCTTTTTTAAACACAAGGGTGGCAGACAAATAAAAAAGTTATTCTAATGATTATGTATAACACACTGATTGAAATGCTTTTTTAAACTTAAAAGTTACCACCAATAAAAATGCTTTTTCGAAATTAAGGGTGGCAGACCAATAACAAATGTTATATTAATGATTATGTATGACACACCAATAAAAATACTTGTTCAAACTAATGGGTGGCAGACCAATAAAAAAGTTATTCTAATGATTATGTATAACAAACAAATTAAAATACTTTTTGAAACTTATGAGTTGCAGACCAATAAAATAATGATTATGTATGACACACCAATGAACATGCTTTTTCAAACTTAAAGGGTACCTGACAAAAAAAAAGTTATTATAATGATTATGTATGACACACCAATAAAAATGCGGGCTACCCGGCGTGGCTCGGGGTCATAAAAACATATAATTGAAGAAAAATCGTGTGTGTAACATCTTTATATACAAATTTCTATTTCTAACCCCCTTTCTCTATAGCCGTCTCTTTATCTTTCTACCTTTCTCTTCCCTGGTCGCCCCATTTCACCGTTACTTTCTAATTTTGCCTTTTGCGAAAGCTTTTTCTTCCCCACCATTTCTCCAGGGAAATAGTATGAGATATTTCTATAAAAAGTAACACCTCTATCTGCGCCTTCTATATAGGTACTTATCTCCGCGCCGGTGTTCATACTATATACGTATCTATCATCACCCCGGTGCGCATACTATATACGTACCTATCGCCGCCCCAGTGCACATACTATATACGTACCTATCGCTGCCCCAGTGCAAATACTATATACGTACCTATCGCCGCCCCAGTGCACGTACTATATACGTACCTATCGCCGCCTTAGTGCAGATACTATTTAAGTACCTATCGCCGCCTCGGTGCGAATGCTAAATAGTACCTATCGCCGCCCCGGTGTGCATGCTACATATGTACTTATCGCTGCCCTAGTGTGAATAATTAATATGTACATATTGCTGCTTTTGTGCGAATGCTAAATACGTACCTATCGCCGCTTTGGTGCGAATGCTAAATACGTACCTATCGCCGGCCCGGTGCGAATGCTAAATACGTACCTATAGCCGCCCCGGTGCGAATGCGAAATACATACCTTTCGCCGTTCCGGTGCATGTGCTATATACGTACCTATCGCCGCCCCGGTGCGCGTGCTATATACGTACCTATCGCCGCCCCGGTGCGCGTGCTATATATGCACTGATCGCCGCCGCAGAGCGCATGCTATGTACGTACTTATTGCTGCCCATGTGTACATGCTATATACGTAGCTATCGCCACCCCTGAATTCTGAATACGTACCTATAGCCGCCCCGGTGTGGAAGCTAAATAGGTACTAATCGCTGCCCCGGTGTGAATGCTAAATACATACCTATCGCCGCCCCGGTGTGAATTCTAAATACGTACCTATCGCCGCCCCGGTGTGAATTCTAAATACGTACCTATCGCCGCCCCGGGTCAGAAGCTAAATACGTACATATCGCCACCCTGGTGCGAATGCTAAATACATACCTATCGCTGCCTCGGTGTGAATGGTAAATACGTACCTATCGCCGCCCCGGTGTGAATGCTAAATACATACCTATCGCCGCCCCGGTGTGAATGCTAAATACATACCTATCGCCGCCCTGGTGTGAATGCTAAATACGTACCTATCGCCGCCCCGGTGTGAATTTTAAATACGTACCTTTCGCCGCCCCGGTGCGCGTGCTATATACGTACCTATCGCCGCCCCGGTGTGAATTTTAAATACGTACCTTTCGCCACCCCGGTGCGCGTGCTATATACGTACCTATCACCGCCCCGGTGCACGTGCTATATATGAACCGATCACTGCCCCAGTGCACATGCTAAATACATGCCTATCACCGCCCCGGTGCGCATACTATATACATACTTATTGCCGCCCATGTGCACATGCTATATACGTACCTATCGCCACCGCTGAATGCTAAATAAGTATCTATCTCCGCCCAGGGGTGAATGCTAAATACGTACATATTGCCGCCCTGGTGTGCATACACCATATGTACCTATCACTGCCCCAGTGTGAATACTAAATATGTACATATCGCCGCCCCGGTGCGAATGCTGAATACGTACCTATCGCAACCCCAGGGCGAATGCTAAATACGTAATTATCGCCACCCCTATACACTACTATATACGTACCTATGCCATCCCAGTGCACATACTATATATAAACCTATAGCCGGCCTGGTGCGCATAATATATTCGTACCTATCGCGGCTCTGGTGTGCATACTACATACTTACCTATCTCTGCAAGGGTGCACATACTATATATGTACCTATCTCCAGCCCAGTTCGCATACGTAAGAACTCATATTAGTGCACCCCTGTCGTGTTAGAAAAACAAAATAGTGTTCATTCATGTATTGTCACTATCATAAATATAAATAATTTTAGTTAAAAACAGAAAAAAAGAAATTTTTTTGCCTCCCCCCACGAAAATTTTTTTTCCATCCTCCCACATACTTAGAAATATTTTTAATTTAAAAGAAATAAAAAAGAAAAGAACATTTTTTGACCCGCCCCAAAAATTTTATGTTCCCCCCATACATAGAAATATTTTTAGTTTAAAAAAAGAAAAGAAAATTTTTTTAGCCCCCCGCCCCGAAAATTTTTTTTTTCATCCTGCCCCATACATATAAATATTTTCCTTGAAAAAGATAAAAGAAAAAGAAAAAAATGTTGCACCCCCCCCAATTTTTTTTTTACACTCCCGGTGCGCATGCTATATTCGTACTTATGGCATCCCATGTGCACATGCTATATACGTTCCTATCGCCACCGCTGAATGCTAAATAGGTACCTATCGCCGCCCCGGTGCGAATGGTAAATATGTTTATATCGCCGCTAAAAATTTCCACGACCCCCCAATCTCTCCAGGCCCCCCAACTTTTTTTTACTCTCGCCCAACCCTGAGTAATATTTTTAGTTCCAATAATAAAAAAATAAAAAAATTTGGCCCGACCCCTAAAAAGTTTGTCCTGACCTCTAAACATTTCCCCGAGCCCCCAATCTCTCCAGAACCCCCCCAACTTTTTTTTTATTCTCTCCCAACCCTGAGAAATATTTTTAGTTAAAAAATTAAAAAACAAAAAAAATTTGGCCCGACCTATAAAAAGTTTGTCCTGACCCCTAAAAATTTCCCCGACCCCCCCAATCTCTCCAGGCCCCCAACAGTTTTTTTTACTCTCGCCCACCCTGAGTAATATTTTTAGTTCAAAAAATAAAAAAATTAAAAAATTTGGCCCGACCACTTAAAAGTTTGTCCTGACCCCTGAAAATTTCTCCCACCCCCCCAATCTCTCCAGCCCCCCTCAATTTCTTTTACTCTCCCAAACATGAGAAATATTTTGAGTTCAAAGAAAAAAAAATAAAATTTGGCCTGACACCTAAAAAGTTCGGCCTGACCCCTAAAATTTTCCACAACCCCCTAATCCTTCCAGACCCACCCCGAACTTTTTTTCATTCTCCCACAACCCTGAGAAATATTTTAAGTTAAAAAAAATTTTTTTTTTAAAATTGGGGTGACCCCTAAAAAATTTGGCCTGACTTCTAAAATTCTCCCCGACCTCCTAATCTCTCCAGCCCCCCCCAACTGTTTTTCACTGTCCCACAACCCTGAGAAATATTTTAAGTTAAAAAAAAAAAAAAAAATTGGGCCTGACCCCTAAAAAATTTGGCCTGACCCCTAAAATTGTCCCCGACCGCCTAATCTCTCCAGCCCCCCCCCTAACTTTTTCTTTCTGTGTCCCACAACCCTGAGAAATATTTTAAGTTAAAAAAAAAAAAAAAAATTGGGCCTGACCCCTAAAATTTTGGCCTAACCCCTAAAATTTTCACCGACCCCCTAATCTCTCCAGCCCCCCCGCCTCCAACTTTTTTTTCACTCTCCCACAACCCTGAGGAATATTTTAAGTTCAAAAAAAGAAAAAAAAAAATTTGGCCGGACCCCTAAAAAATTTGTCCTGACCCTTAAATTTTCCCCGACCCCCTAATCTCTCCAGCCCCCCCCCACCAACTTTTTTCCAATGTCCCACAACCCTGAGAAATATTTTAAGTTAAAAAAAAAACAAAAAAATTTGGCCTGACCACTAAAAAATTTGTCCTGACCCCTAAAATTTAATTGTGTTTTTAAACGTGAGTTAACGCACTTCCTTAGCTATCCTCTAAAAAATAAATTTCATTAAAAAACATTAATTGGTTTATGAACTTGAGGTATTACGTAATTAAATTACAATATGACTCAGCAATTTCAAATTACTATAAAATATAATGAAAAATAAATGAAAAGCCCCCCCCCCCCGATGAAATATTCCCCATGGACCCCTAAGGGCTGGGTTAATAGATTCGGGAATACTCTCATCATCTTACTCTGTGAATTTTACATAAGAATACACTTTTATATGTTATGTATATATTCTCTAACCTTGTTTTAAACACCTTAATTGTGTTTTTAAACGTGAGTTAACGCACTTCCTTAGCTATCCTCTAAAAAATAAATTTCATTAAAAAACATTAATTGGTTTATGAACTTGAGGTATTACGTAATTAAATTACAATATGACTCAGCAATTTCAAATTACTATAAAATATAATGAAAAATAAATGAAAAGCCCCCCCCCCCCGATGAAATATTCCCCATGGACCCCTAAGGGCTGGGTAAATAGATTCGGGAATACTCTCATCATCTTACTCTGTGAATTTTACATAAGAATACACTTTTATATGTTATGTATATATTCTCTAACCTTGTTTTAAACACCTTAATTGTGTTTTTAAACGTGAGTTAACGCACTTCCTTAGCTATCCTCTAAAAAATAAATTTCATTAAAAAACATTAATTGGTTTATGAACTTGAGGTATTACGTAATTAAATTACAATATGACTCAGCAATTTCAAATTACTATAAAATATAATGAAAAATAAATGAAAAGCCCCCCCCCCCCCCCCCCCGATGAAATATTCCCCATGGACCCCTAAGGGCTGGGTTAATAGATTCGAGAATACTCTCATCATCTTACTCTGTGAATTTTACATAAGAATACACTTTTATATGTTATTTATATATTCTCTAACCTTGTTTTAAACACCTTAATTGTGTTTTTAAACGTGAGTTAACGCACTTCCTTAGCTATCCTCTAAAAATAAATTTCATTAAAAAACATTAATTGGTTTATGAACTTGAGGTATTACGTAATTAAATTACAATATGACTCAGCAATTTCAAATTACTATAAAATATAATGAAAAATAAATGAAAAGCCCCCCCCCCCCCCCCCGATGAAATATTCCCCATGGACCCCTAACAGCTGGGTTAATAGATTCGGGAATACTCTCATCATCTTACTCTGTGAATTTTACATAAGAATACACTTTTATATGTTATGTATATATTCTCTAACCTTGTTTTAAACACCTTAATTGTGTTTTTAAGCGTGAGTTAACGCACTTCCTTAGCTATCCTCTAAAAAATAAATTTCATTAAAAAACATTAATTGGTTTATGAACTTGAGGTATTACGTAATTAAATTACAATATGACTCAGCAATTTCAAATTACTATAAAATATCATCAAAAATAAATGAAGAGCTCCCCCCCTGATGAAATATAAATGCACATTGGTCTTTATTATAGATACAAATAAATGCACATTGGTTTTTATTATAGATAAAAATAAATGCACATTGGTCTTTATTATAGATACAAATAAATGCACATTGGCCTTTATTATAGATACAAATAAATGCACATTGGCCTTTATTATTAATACAAATAAATTCACATTGGTCTTTATTATAGATACAAATAAATGCACATTGGTCTTTATTATAGATACAAATAAATAGATACAAATAAATGCACATTGGCCTTTATTATAGATACAAATAAATGCACTTCTCAAAAAAGGAGGAGATAATGTATGGGATGAGTGCATCATGACAACGGAACCGATACGACCCTACCTCAACACTTCTCAAAAAAGGAGGAGGTAATGCTCACACCGGCGAATACCGTAACCCCCCCCCCCCCCCAAATTTGGCCTGAAAGGAGGAGGTAATTCCTATCATGATAACAGAACGGCCACAGGGAGGGAGGGGGGAGGAATATTAGCGTCTATTAATAATTAAGAAAGAAAGTGTGAGAGGGAAAAATGACAGAAAGGAAAACTGCCACTCTCTGACGTCATGATGACCTGATATAACCGGACACAATTTAGGTCAAGACCGGGTACATCCGGCAAGGGATTATGGGACAGGTGCGGATGTGATTGAGCAACCCTTGTTTCACTACACACTCTTAACGTAGGATTCCTATGTTGTTATTGATGCATCCGGACAGAAGTTATTGGATGATCTGATAGAACCGGACACAATTTAGGGCAAGACCGGGTACATCCGGCAAGGGATTATGGGATGTTTACAGTGACTCTGCATTTTTATCGGATTAGTACATAAATACATTAGATTATTTCGAATTTACTACATATTAACGTTGAAAAAGTCGTGTAAAATACGAAAAAACTGCTACCTTTTGTCGGAAAGTGGTCTGGTTGACTGTCAGCGAGTGAATCGTTATTTGCGATTTTGAGATATTATGATCCCAGGATATGTACGGTGCTGAAGATATAAACTTTTTGACATGTCGTCGCATAGTTTTTGAGGAGAAGCTTCACATACAGACATACATACATACAGACAACTGCCCTTTATATAAGAGACTAGCGGGGCTACCCGGCGTTGCTCGGGGTAAAAAAACACATAATTGTAGAAAAATCGCTTGTGTAAGATCTTTATATTCAAACTTCTATTTCTCTCCCTCTCTCTATAGCCGTCTCTTTATTTTTCTATTTTTCTCTTTCCTGGTCGCCCCATTTCACAGCTTTCTCACTTTGCCTTTTGCGAAAGCTGTCACTTCCTCACTTCCCCACCATTCCTCCTCCGTAGACCAGGGCAAAAGTATGACATATTTCTATAGAAAGTACTGCCTCTATATGCGCCTTCTATATAGGTACATATTCCGCTCTGGTGCGCATACTATATATGTACCTATCGCCACCCCATCCTGCATACTATATACATATCTATCGTCGCCCCAGTGCGCATACTATATACGTACCTATCGCCGTCCCGGTTTGCATAATATATACGTACCAGTTGCCGCCCCCGTGTGCATACTATATACGCACCTATTGCCGCCCTGGTGCACATACTATATAGGTACCTATCGCCGCCCCGGGTCGCGTGCTATATATGTACCTATCACCGCCCCATTGCACATACTATATATGTACCTATCGCCACCCCGGTTCGCATACTATGTACGTACCTATCGCCGCCCCGGTTCGCATACTATATACGTACCTATCGCCGCCCCAGGCTGCGTGCTATATATGTACCCATCACCGCCCCGGTGCACATACTATATATGTACTTATCGCCGCCCCGGTGCGCATACTATATACGTACCTATCGCCGCCCCGGGTCGCGTGCTATATAAGTACCTATCACCGCCCCGGTGCGCATACTATATACGTACCTATCGGTGTTGCACGGGGATCACTCTTCTCCAGTCGCCCTCCTTCACCCCATTGGACACTACACCCGTTGCCCTCAGCCAAAGCTGTCTCGTCTGTGTTGCCCTCGTCAGGTTCACCTCTTCTACATTTGCCAGGGTCAAAAGATGTCACGTACCTGGTTGCCAATTCACCCTGGCTACACTACATCCGGCCTCCCCTAAACTCTGCATAACTTCTCCATTCCCTGGAGAAAAAATGTAACATTTGTATTTAAAGTCCCATATTTGTCTTCATTATAAATGTTAACAAGGGTGTTTATTTACTTCTTCATGTCTGTGTATGTTAGATAAAATAACCGACACATATTTCGTCAGGTCGAATGGTACCCACACATATTTCGTCAGGTCGAAGGGTACCCACACATACTTCGTCCGGTCGAAGGGTACCCACACATTCTTTTTCCGGGCGCAGGGTACCGACATATAGTTCGTGGACTCGCAGGGTACCCACACATAATTCGTACGGTCGCAGGGTACCCACACATACTTTGTCCGGTCGCAGGGTACCCACACATACTTCGTCCAGTCGCAGGGTACACACACATACTTTGTCCGGTCGAAGGGTACCCACACATACTTCGTCCGGTCGCAGGGTACCCACACATACTTCGTCCGGTCGAAGGGAACCCACACATACTTCGTCAGGTCGAAGGGAACCCACACATACTTCGTCAGATCGAAGGGTACCCACACATACTTCGTCAGGTCGAAGGGTACCCACACATACTTTTTCTCGTGCGCAGGGTACACACACATACTTTTTCCGTGCGCAGGGTACCCACACATACTTTTTCCGGGCGCACGGTACCCACACATACTTCGTCCAGTCACAGGGTACCCACACATACTTCGTCCGGTCGCAGGGTACCCACATATACTTCGTTCGGTCGCAGGGTACCCACATATACTTCGTTTGGGCGAAGGGTACCCACACATACTTCGTCAAGTAGAAGGGTACCCACACATTTTTATCAGGTCGCAGGGTACACACACATACTTCGTCCGGTCGTAGGGTACCCACACATACTTTTTCCGGGCGTAGGGTACCCACACATACTTTTTCCGGGCGTAGGGTACCCACACATACTTTTTCCGGGCGCAGGGTACCCACACATACTTTTTCCGGGCGCAGGGTACCCACACATACTTCTTGCGGTCGCAGGGTACACACACATACTTCGTCCGATCGCAGGGTACACACACATAATTCGTCCGGTCGTAGGGTACTCACACATATTCGTCAGGTCGCAGGGTACCCACACATACTTCTTCAGGTCGAAGGGTACACACACATACTTCTTCAGGTCGAAGGGTACCCACACATTCTTTTTCCGAGCGCAGGGTACCCACATATACTTCGTCCGGTCGTAGGGTACCCACACATACTTCGTCAGGTCGAAGGGTACCCACACATGCTTTTTCCGGGAAAGGGTACCCACACATACTTTTTTCGGTCGCAGGGTACCCACAAATACTTTTTCCGGGCGCAGGGTACCCACACATACTTTTTCCGGGCGCAGGGTACCCACACATACTTCGTCCGGTCGTAGGGTACCCACACATACTTTTTCCGGGCGTAGGTTACCCACACATACCTTTTCCGGGCGCAGGGTACCCACACATACTTTTTTCGGGCGCAGGGTACCCACACATACTTTTTCCGGCCGCAGGGTACCCACACATACTGCGTCCGGTCGCAGGGTACCCACACATACTGCGTCCGGTCGCAGGGTACCCACACCTACTTCGTCTGGTCGTAAGGTACCCACACATACTTTTTCCGGGCGTAGGGTACCCACACATACTTTTTCCGGGCGCAGGGTACCCACACATACTGTTTCCGGGCGCAGATTACCCACACATACTTTTTCCGGGCGCAGGGTACCCACACATATTTTTTCCGTGCGCAGGGTACACACACATACTTTTTCCGAGAGCAGGGTACCCACACATACTTTTTTCGGGCGCAGGGTACCCACACATACTACTAGCGGTCGCAGGGTACCCACACATACTTCTAGCGGTCGCAGGGCACACACACATACTTCGTCCGATCGCAGGGTACCCACGCATACTTCGTCCGGTCGCAGGGTACCCACACATGCTTCATCCGGTCGCAGGGTACCCGCACATACTTCGTCTGGTCGAAGGGTACACACACGTACTTTTTCCGGGCGCAGGGTACACACACATACTTTTTCCGTGCGCAGGGTACCCACACATATATTTTCGGGGCGCACGGTACCCACACATACTTCGTCCGGTCACAGGGTACCCACACATACTTCGTCCGGTCGCAGGGTACCCACATATACTTCGTCCGGTCGCAGGGTACCCACATATACTTCGTTTGGGCGAAGGGTACCCACACATACTTCGTCAAGTCGAAGGGTAGCCACACATTTTTATCAGGTCGCATGGTACACACACATACTTCGTCCGGTCGTAGGGTACCCACACATACTTTTTCCGGGCGTAGGGTACCCACACATACTTTTTCCGGGCGCAGGGTACCCACACATACTTTTTCCGGGCGCAGGGTACCCACACATACTTCTTGCGGTCGCAGGGTACACACACATACTTCGTCCGATCGCAGGGTACACACACATAATTCGTCCGGTCTTAGGGTACTCACACATACTTCGTCATGTCGCAGGGTACCCACACATACTTCGTCAGGTCGCAGGGTACCCACACATACTTCTTCAGGTCGAAGGGTACACACACATACTTCTTCAGGTCGAAGGGTACCCACACATTCTTTTTCCGGGCACAGAGTACCCACACATACTTCGTCCAATCGTAGGGTACCACCACATACTTCGTCAGGTCGAAGGGTACCCACACATTCTTTTTCCGGGCGCAGGGTACCCACATATACTTCGTCCTGTCGTAGGGTACCCACACATACTTCGTCAGGTCGAAGGGTACCCACACATTCTTTTTCCGGGAAAGGGTACCCACACATACTTTTTTCGGTCGCAGGGTACCCACAAATACTTTTTCCGGGCGCAGGGTGCCCACACATACTTTTTCCGGGCGCAGGGTACCCACACATACTTCGTCCGGTCGTAGGGTACCCACACATACTATTTCCGGGCGTAGGTTACCCACACATACCTTTTCCGGGCGCAGGGTACCCACACATACTTTTTTCGGGCGCAGGGTACCCACACATACTTTTTCCGGGCGCAGGGTACCCACACATACTGCGTCCGGTCGCAGGGTACCCACACACACTGCGTCCGGTCGCAGGGTACCTACACCTACTTCGTCTGGTCGTAAGGTACCCACACATACTTTTTCCGGGCGTAGGGTACCCACACATACTTTTTCCGGGCGCAGGGTACCCACACATACTTTTTCCGGGCGCAGATTACCCACACATACTTTTTCCGGGCGCAGGGTACCCACACATATTTTTTCCGTGCGCAGGGTACACACACATACTTTTTCCGAGAGCAGGGTACCCACACATACTTTTTTCGGGCGCAGGGTACGCACACATACTTCTAGCGGTCGCAGGGCACACACACATACTTTGTCCGATCGCAGGGTACCCACGCATACTTCGTCCGGTCGCAGGGTACCCACACATGCTTCATCCGGTCGCAGGATACCCGCACATACTTCGTCTGGTCGAAGGGTACACACACGTACTTTTTCCGGGCGCAGGGTACACACACATAATTTTTCCGTGCGCAGGGTACCCACACATATATTTTCGGGGCGCACGGTACCCACACATACTTCGTCCGGTCACAGGGTACCCACACATAATTCGTCCGGTCACAGGGTACCCACATATACTTCGTCCGGTCGCAGGGTACCCACACATTCTTTTTCCGGGCACAGAGTACCCACACATACTTCGTCCAATCGTAGGGTACCCACACATACTTCGTCAGGTCGAAGGATACCCACACATTCTTTTTTCTGGGAAAGGGTACCCACACATACTTTATTCGGGCGCAGGGTACCCACAAATACTTTTTCCGGGCGCAGGGTACCCACACATACTTTTTCCGGGGGCAGGGTACCCACACATACTTCGTCCGGTCGTAGGGTACCCACACATACTTTTTCCGGGCGTAGGTTACCCACACATACCTTTTCCGGGCGCAGGGTACCCACACATACTTTTTTCAGGCGCAGGGTACCCACACATACTTTTTCCGGGCGCAGGGTACCCACACATACTGCGTCCGGTCGCAGGGTACCCACACATACTGCGTCCAATCGCAGGGTACCCACACCTACTTCGTCCGGTCGTAAGGTACCCACACATACTTTTTCCGGGCGAAGGGTACCCACACTTACTTTTTCCGGGCGCAGAGTACCCACACATACTTTTTCCGGGCGCAGAGTACCCACACATACTTTTTCCGGGCGCAGGGTACTCACACATACTTTTTCCGTGCGCAGGGTACACACACATATATTTTCCGAGAGCAGGGTACCCACACATACTTATTTCGAGCGCAGGGTACCCACACATACTTCTAGAGGTCGCAGGGCACACACACACACTTCGTCTGATCGCAGGGTACCCACACATGCTTCATCCGGTCGCAGGGTACCCGCACATACTTCGTCAGGTCGAAGGGTACACACACGTACTTTTTCCGGGCGCAGGGTACCCACACATACTTTTTCCGTGCGCAGGGTACCCACACATACTTCGTCCGGTCACAGGGTACCCACACATACTTCGTCCGCTCGCAGGGTACCCACATATACTTAGTTTGGGCGAAGGGTACCCACACATACTTGGTCAGGTCGAAGGGTACCAACACATATTTTATCAGGTTGAATGGTACACACACATACTTCGTCCGGTCGTAGGGTACCCACACATACTTTTTCTGGGCGTAGGGTACCCACACATACTTTTTCCGGGCGCAGAGTACCCACACAAGTTTTTTCCAGGCGCAGGGTACCCACAATTACTTCGTCACTTCGAAGGGTACCCACACATTGTATTTCCGGGTGCAGGGTACCCACACATACTTCGTCAGGTCGAAGGGTACCCACACATTGTATTTCCGGGCGCAGGGTACCCACACATAATTTTTTCAGGGCGCAGGGTACCCACACATACTTCGTCTGGTCGTAGGGTACCCACACATACTTTTTCCGGGCGCAGGGTACCCACACATACGTTTTCTCGGCGCAGGGTACCCACACCTACGTTTTCCCGGCGCAGGGTACCCACACCTACGTTTTCCCGGCGCAGGGTACCCCCACATACTTCGTCCGGTCGCAGGGTACCCACACATACATCGTCATGTCGCAGGGTACCAACACATACTTTGTTAGGTCGCAGGGTACCCACACATACTTACTCTAGGCGCAGGGTACCCACACATACCTTTTCCCGGCGCAGGGTACCCACACATACTTCTTGCGGTCGCAGAGTACCCACACATACTTCGTCCGGTTTCAGTGTACCCACACATACTTTTTCCGGGCGCAGGGTACCTACACATACTTTTTCCGGACGCAGGGTACCCACACCTATTTTTTCCAGGCGCAGGGTACCCACACATACTTCGTGCGGTCGCAGGGTACCCACACTTACTTTGTCCGATCGCAGGGTACCCACACATACTTTTTCCGGGCGCAGGTCACCCACACATACTTTTTCCGGGCAAGGGTACCCACACATACTTCTCAAAAAAGGAGGAGGTAATGCATGGGATGAGTGCATCATGACAACGAACATGATAGTACCCTACCTCTACACTTCTCAAAAAAGGAGGAGATAATGAATGGGATGAGGGCATCATGACAACAGAACCAATACGACCCTACCTCAACACTTCTCAAAAAAGGAGGAGATAATGCATGGGAATAGTGCATCATGACAACGGAACCGATACGACTCTACCTCAACACTTCTAAAAAAAAGAGGAGATAATGCATGGGAGAGGGCATCATGACAAAGGAACCGATACGACCCTACCTCTACACTTCTCAAAGAAGGAGGAGATAATGCATGGGATAAGGGCATCATGACAATGGAACCGATACGAACCTACCTCAACACTTCTAAAAAAAGGAGGAGATAATGCATGGGAATAGTGCATCATGACAACTGTACCGATACGACCCTACCTCAACACTTCTAAAAAAATGAGGAGATAATGCATGGGATGAGATCATCATGACAACGGAACCGATACGACCCTACCTCAACACTTCTCAAAAAAGGAGGAGATAATGCATGGGATGAGGGCATCATGACAACGGAACCGATACGACCCTACCTCAACACTTCTAAAAAAAGGAGGAGATAATGCATGGGAGAAGGCATCATGACAACTGAACCGATACGACCCTACCTCTACACTTCTCAAAGAAGGAGGAGATAATGCATAGGATGAGGGCATCATGACAACGGAACCGATACGACCCTACATCAACACTTCTCAAAAAAGGAAGAGATAATGCATGGGAATAGTGCATCATGACAACTTAACCGATACGACCCTACCTCAACACTTCTAAAAAAAGGAGGAGATAATGCATGGGATGAGATCATCATGACAACGGAACCGATACGACCCTACCTCAACGCTTCTCAAAAAAGGAGGAGATAATACATGGGATGAGGGCATCATGACAACGGAACCGATACGACCCTACCTCAACACTTCTCAAAAAAGGAGGAGACAATGTATGGGATGGGGGCATCATGATAACGGCACCGATACGACCCTACCTCAACACTTCTCAAAAAAGGAGGAGATAATGCATGGGATGAGTGCATCATGACAACGGAACCGATACGACCCTACCTCAACACTACTTAAAAAAGGAGGAGATAATACATGGGATGACGGCTTCATCACAACGGAACCGATACGACCCTACCTCAACACTTCTCAAAAAAGGAGGAAATAATGCATGGGATGAGGGCATCATGACAACGGAACCGATACGACCCTACTTCAACACTTCTTAAAATAGGAGGAGATAATTCATGGGATTAGTGCATCATGACAACGGACCCGATACGACCCTACCTCAACACTTCTCAAAAAAGGAGGAGATAATGCATGGGAATAGTGCATCATGACAACGGAACCGATACGACCCTACCTCAACACTACTCAAAAAAGGAGGAGATAATACATGGGATGAGGGCATCATCACAACCGAACTGATACGACCCTACCTCAATACTTCTCAAAAAAGGAGGAGATAATGCATGGGATGAGGGCATCATGACAACGGAACCGATACGACACTACCTCAACACTTCTAAAAAAAGGACGAGATAATGCATGGGATCAGGGCATCATGACAACGGAACCGATACGACCCTACCTCAACACTTCTCAAAAAAGGAGGAGATAATGCATGGGATGAGTGCTTCATGAAAACTGAACCGATACGACCCTATCTCTACACTTCTCAAAGAAGGAGGAGATAATGCATGGGATGAGGTCATCATGACAACGGAACCGATACGACCCTACCTCAACACTACTCAAAAAAGGAGGAGATAATGCATGGGATGAGGGCATAATGACAACGGAACCAATACGACCCTACCTCACCACTACTCAAAAAAGGAGGAGATAATGCATGGGATGAGGGCATCATGACAACGGAACCGATACGACCCTACCTCAACACTTCTCAAAAAAGGAGGAGATAATGCATGGGATGAGTGCATCATGACAACGGAACCGATACAACCCTACCTCTACACTTCTCAAAAAAGGAGAAGATAATGGATGGGATGAGTGCATCATGACAACGGAACCGATACGACCCTACCTCCACACTTCTAAAAAAAGGAAGAGATAATGCATGGGATGAGGGCATCATGACAACGGAACCGATACAACCTTACCTCAACACTTCTCAAAAAAGGAGGAGATAATGCATGGGATAAGTGCATCATGACAACGGACCCAATACTACCTTACCTCAACACTTCTCAAAAAAGGAGGAGGTAATGCATGGGAATATTGCATCATGACAACTGAACCGATACAGCCCTACCTCAACACTTCTCAAAAAAGGAGGAAATAATGCATGGGATGAGGGCATCATGACAACGGAACCGATACGACCCTACTTCAACCTTTCTCAAAATAGGAGGAGATAATGCATGAGAATAGTGCATCATGACAACGGACCCGATACAGCCCTACCTCAACACTTCTTAAAAAAAGAGGAGATGATGCATGGGAATAGTGCATCATGACAACGGAACCGATACGACCCTACCTCAACACTACTCAAAAAAGGAGGAGAACATACAGTGGATGAGGGCATGATAACAACAGAACCGATACGACCCTACCTCAATACTTCTCAAAAAAGGAGGAGATAATGCATGGGATGAGTGCATCATGACAACGGAACCGATACGACATTACCTTAACACTTCTCAAAATAGGAGGAGATAATGCATGGGAATAGTGCATCATGACAACGGAACCGACACGACCCTACCCCAACACTTCTAAAAAAAGGAGGAGATAATGCATGGGATGAGGGCATCATGACAACGGAACCGATACGACCCTACCTCAACACTTCTCAAAAAAAGAGAAGATAATGCATGGGAATAGTGCATCATGACAACTTAACCGATACGACCCTACCTCAACACTTCTAAAAAAAGGAGGAGATAATGCATGGGATGAGGGCATCATGACAACGGAACCGATACGACCCTACTTCAACACTTCTCAAAAAAGAAGGAGATAATGCATGGGATTAGGGCATCATGACAACGGAACCGATACGACCCTACCTCAACACTTCTCAAAAAAGGAGGAGATAATGCATGAGATGGGGGCATCATGACAACGGAACCGATACGACCCTACCTCAACACTTCTCAAAAAAGGAGGAGATAATGCATGGGATGAGGGCATCATGACAACGGAACCGATACGACCCTACCTCAACACTTCTAAAAAAAGGAGGAGATAATGCATGGGAAAGGGCATCATGACAACTGAACCGATACGACCCTACCTCTACACTTCTCAAAGAAGGAGGAGATAATGCATAGGATGAGGGCATCATGACAAAGGAACCGATACGACCCTACATCAACACTTCTCAAAAAAGGAAGAGATAATGCATGGGAATAGTGCATCATGACAACTTAACCGATACGACCCTACCTCAACACTTCTAAAAAAAGGAGGAGATAATGCATGGGATGAGATCATCATGACAACGGAACCGATACGACCCTACCTCAACACTTCTCAAAAAAGGAGGAGATAATGCATGGGATGAGGGCATCATGACAACGGAACCGATACGACCCTACCTCAACACTTCTCAAAAAAGGAGGAGATAATGTATGGGATGAGGGCATCATGACAACGGAACCGATACGACCCTACCTCAACACTTCTCAAAAAAGGAGGAGATAATGCATGGGATGAGTGCATCATGACAACGGAACCGATACGTCCCTACCTCAACACTTCTCAATAAAGGAGAAGATAATGCATGGGAATAGTGCATCATGACAACGGAATCGATACCACCCTACCTCAACACTACTCAAAAAAGGAGGAGATAATACATGGGATGACGGCTTCATCACAACGGAACCGATACGACCCTACCTCAACACTTCTCAAAAAAGGAGGAAATAATGCATGGGATGAGGGCATCATGACAACGGAACCGATACGACCCTACTTCAACACTTCTTAAAATAGGAGGAGATAATTCATGGGATTAGTGCATCATGACAACGGACCCGATACGACCCTACCTCAACACTTCTCAAAAAAGGAGGAGATAATGAATGGGAATAGTGCATCATGACAACGGAACCGATACGACCCTACCTCAACACTACTCAAAAAAGGAGGAGATAATACATGGGATGAGGGCATCATCACAACCGAACTGATACGACCCTACCTCAATACTTCTCAAAAAAGGAGGAGATAATGCATGGGATGAGGGCATCATGACAACGGAACCGATACGACCCTACCTCAACACTTCTAAAAAAAGGAGGAGATAATGCAGGGGAATAGTGTATCATGGCAACGGAACCGATACGACCCTTCCCCAACACTTCTAAAAAAAGGAGGAGATAATGCATGGGATGAGGGCATCATGACAACGGAACCGATACGACCCTACCTCAACACTTCTCAAAAAAGGAGGACATAATGCATGGGATGAGTGCATCATGAAAACTGAACCGATACGACCCTACCTCTACACTTCTCAAAGAAGGAGGAGATAATGCATGGGATGAGGGCATCATGACAACGGAACCGATACGACCCTACCTCAACACTACTCAAAAAAGGAGGAGATAATGCATGGGATGAGGGCATAATGACAACGGAACCAATACGACCCTACCTCACCACTACTCAAAAAAGGAGGAGATAATGCATGGGATGAGGGCATCATGACAACGGAACCGATACGACCCTACCTCAACACTTCTCAAAAAAGGAGGAGATAATGCATGGGATGAGTGCATCATGACAACGGAACCGATACAACCCTACCTCTACACTTCTCAAAAAAGGAGAAGATAATGGATGGGATGAGTGCATCATGACAACGGAACCGATACGACCCTACCTCCACACTTCTAAAAAAAGGAAGAGATAATGCATGGGATGAGGGCATCATGACAACGGAACCGATACAACCTTACCTCAACACTTCTCAAAAAAGGAGGAGATAATGCATGGGATAAGTGCATCATGACAACGGACCCAATACTACCTTACGTCAACACTTCTCAAAAAAGGAGGAGGTAATGCATGGGAATATTGCATCATGACAACTGAACCGATACGACCCTACCTCAACACTTCTCAAAAAAGGAGGAAATAATGCATGGGATGAGGGCATCATGACAACGGAACCGATACGACCCTACTTCAACCTTTCTCAAAATAGGAGGAGATAATGCATGAGAATAGTGCATCATGACAACGGACCCGATACAGCCCTACCTCAACACTTCTTAAAAAAAGAGGAGATGATGCATGGGAATAGTGCATCATGACAACGGAACCGATACGACCCTACCTCAACACTACTCAAAAAAGGAGGAGATAATACATGGGATGAGGGCATGATAACAACAGAACCGATACGACCCTACCTCAATACTTCTCAAAAAAGGAGGAGATAATGCATGGGATGAGTGCATCATGACAACGGAACCGATACGACATTACCTTAACACTTCTCAAAATAGGAGGAGATAATGCATGGGAATAGTGCATCATGACAACGGAACCGACACGACCCTACCCCAACACTTCTAAAAAAAGGAGGAGATAATGCATGGGATGAGGGCATCATGACAACGGAACCGATACGACCCTACCTCAACACTTCTCAAAAAAAGAGAAGATAATGCATGGGAATAGTGCATCATGACAACTTAACCGATACGACCCTACCTCAACACTTCTAAAAAAAGGAGGAGATAATGCATGGGATGAGGGCATCATGACAACGGAACCGATACGACCCTACTTCAACACTTCTCAAAAAAGAAGGAGATAATGCATGGGATTAGGGCATCATGACAACGGAACCGATACGACCCTACCTCAACACTTCTCAAAAAAGGAGGAGATAATGCATGAGATGGGGGCATCATGACAACGGAACCGATACGACCCTACCTCAACACTTCTCAAAAAAGGAGGAGATAATGCATGGGATGAGGGCATCATGACAACGGAACCGATAGGACCCTACCTTAACACTTCTAAAAAAAGGAGGAGATAATGCATGGGAAAGGGCATCATGACAACTGAACCGATACGACCCTACCTCTACACTTCTCAAAGAAGGAGGAGATAATGCATAGGATGAGGGCATCATGACAAAGGAACCGATACGACCCTACATCAACACTTCTCAAAAAAGGAAGAGATAATGCATGGGAATAGTGCATCATGACAACTTAACCGATACGACCCTACCTCAACACTTCTAAAAAAAGGAGGAGATAATGCATGGGATGAGATCATCATGACAACGGAACCGATACGACCCTACCTCAACACTTCTCAAAAAAGGAGGAGATAATGCATGGGATGAGAGCATCATGACAACGGAACCGATACGACCCTACCTCAACACTTCTCAAAAAAGGAGGAGATAATGTATGGGATGGGGGCATCATGACAACGGAACCGATACGACCCTACCTCAACACTTCTCAAAAAAGGAGGAGATAATGCATGGGATGAGTGCATCATGACAACGGAACCGATACGTCCCTACCTCAACACTTCTCAATAAAGGAGAAGATAATGCATGGGAATAGTGCATCATGACAACGGAATCGATACTACCCTACCTCAACACTACTCAAAAAAGGAGGAGATAATACATGGGATGACGGCTTCATCACAACGGAACCGATACGACCCTACCTCAACACTTCTCAAAAAAGGAGGAAATAATGCATGGGATGAGGGCATCATGACAACGGAACCGATACGACCCTACTTCAACACTTCTTAAAATAGGAGGAGATAATTCATGGGATTAGTGCATCATGACAACGGACCCGATACGACCCTACCTCAACACTTCTCAAAAAAGGAGGAGATAATGCATGGGAATAGTGCATCATGACAACGGAACCGATACGACCCTACCTCAACACTACTCAAAAAAGGAGGAGATAATACATGGGATGAGGGCATCATCACAACCGAACTGATACGACCCTACCTCAATACTTCTCAAAAAAGGAGGAGATAATGCATGGGATGAGGGCATCATGACAACGGAACCGATACGACCCTACCTCAACACTTCTAAAAAAAGGAGGAGATAATGCAGGGGAATAGTGCATCATGGACCCGGAACCGATACGACCCTTCCCCAACACTTCTAAAAAAAGGAGGAGATAATGCATGGGATGAGGGCATCATGACAACGGAACCGATACGACCCTACCTCAACACTTCTCAAAAAAGGAGGACATAATGCATGGGATGAGTGCATCATGAAAACTGAACCGATACGACCCTACCTCTACACTTCTCAAAGAAGGAGGAGATAATGCATGGGATGAGGGCATCATGACAACGGAACCGATACGACCCTACCTCAACACTACTCAAAAAAGGAGGAGATAATGCATGGGATGAGGGCATAATGACAACGGAACCAATACGACCCTACCTCACCACTACTCAAAAAAGGAGGAGATAATGCATGGGATGAGGGCATCATGACAACGGAACCGATACGACCCTACCTCCACACTTCTAAAAAAAGGAAGAGATAATGCATGGGATGAGGGCATCATGACAACGGAACCGATAAAACCTTACCTCAACACTTCTCAAAAAAAGAGGAGGTAATACATGGGAATATTGCATCATGACAACTGAACAGATACGACCCTACCTCAACACTTCTCAAAAAAGGAGGAAATAATGCATGGGATGAGGGCATCATGACAACGGAACCGATACGACCCTACTTCAACCTTTCTCAAAATAGGAGGAGATAATGCATGAGAATAGTGCATCATGACAACGGACCCGATACAGCCCTACCTCAACACTTCTTAAAAAAAGAGGAGATGATGCATGGGAGTAGTGCATCATGACAACGGAACCGATACGACCCTACCACAACAATACTCAAAAAAGGAGGAGATAATACATGGGATGAGGGCATGATAACAACAGAACCGATACGACCCTACCTCAATACTTCTCAAAAAAGGAGGAGATAATGCATGGGATGAGTGCATCATGACAACGGAACCGATACGACCTTACCTTAACACTTCTCAAAATAGGAGGAGATAATGCATGGGAATAGTGCATCATGACAACGGAACCGACACGACCCTACCCCAACACTTCTAAAAAAAGGAGGAGATAATGCATGGGATGAGGGCATCATGACAACGGAACCGATACAGCCCTACCTCAACACTTCTCAAAAAAAGAGAAGATAATGCATGGGAATAGTGCATCATGACAACTTAACCGATACGACCCTACCTCAACACTTCTAAAAAAAGGAGGAGATAATGTATGGGATGAGGGCATCATGACAACGGAACCGATACGACCCTACTTCAACACTTCTCAAAAAAGAAGGAGATAATGCATGGGATAGGGCATCATGACAACGGAACCGATACGACCCTACCTCAACACTTCTCGAAAAAGGAGGAGATAATGCATGGGATGGGGGCATCATGACAATGGAACCGATACGACCCTACCTCAACACTTCTCAAAAAAGGAAGAGATAATGCATGGGAATAGTGCACTATGACAACTTAACCGATACGACCCTACCTCAACACTTCTAATAAACGGAGGAGATAATGCATGGGATGAGATCATCATGACAACGGAGCCGATACGACCCTACCTCAACACTTCTCAAAAAAGGAGGAGATAATGCATGGGATGAGTGCATCATGACAACGGAACCGATACGTCCCTACCTCAACACTTCTCAAAAAAGGAGAAGATAATGCATGGGAATAGTGCATCATGACAACGGAACCGATACGACCCTACCTCAACACTACTCAAAAAAGGAGGAGATAATGCATGGGATGAGGGCTTCATGACAACGGAACCGATACGACCCTACCTCAACACTTCTCAAAAAAGGAGGAGATAATTCATGGGATGAGTGCATCATGACAACGGAACCGATACGACCCTACCTCAACACTTCTCAAAAAAGGAGGAAATAATGCATGGGATGAGGGCATCATGACAACAGAACCGATACGACCCTACTTCAACACTTCTTAAAATAGGAGGAGATAATTCATGGGAATAGTGCATCATGACAACGGACCCGATACGACCCTATCTCAACACTTCTCAAAAAAGGAGGAGATAATGCATGGGAATAGTGCATCATGACAACGGAACCGATACGACCCTACCTCAACACCACTCAAAAAAGGAGGAGATAATACATGGGATGAGGTCATCATCACAACAGAAATATACGACCCTACTTCAATACTTCTCAAAAAAGGAGGAGATAATGCATTGGATGAGTGCATCATGAAAACTGAACCGATACGACCCTACCTCTACACTTCTCAAAGAAGGAGGAGATAATGCATGGGATGAGGGCATCATGACAACGGAACCGATACGACCCTACCTCAACACTTCTCAAAAAAGGAGGAAATAATGCATGGGATGAGGGCATCATGACAACGGAACCGATACGACCCTACTTCAACCCTTCTCAAATCAGAAGGAGATAATGCATGAAAATAGTGCATCATGACAACGGACCCGATACAGCCCTACCTCAACACTTCTTAAAAAAAGAGGAGATGATGCATGGGAATAGTGCATCATGACAACGGAACCGATACGACCCTACCTCAACACTACTCAAAAAAGGAGGAGATAATACATAGGATGAGGGCATGATGACAACGGAACCGATACGACCCTACCTCAATACTTCTCAAAAAAGTAGGAGATAATGCATGGGATGAGTGCATCACGACAACCGAACCGATACGACCTTACCTTAACACTTCTCAAAATAGGAGGAGATAATGCATGGGAATAGTGCATCATGACAACAGAACCGACACGACATTACCCCAACACTTCTAAAAAAAGGATAAGATAATGCATGGGATGAGGGCATCATGACAACGGAACCGATACGACCCTACCTCAACACTTCTCAAAAAAAGAGAAGATAATGCATGGGAATAGTGCATCATGACAACTTAACCGATACGACCCTACCTCAACACTTCTCAAAAAAGTAAGAGATAATGCATGGGATGAGGGCATCATGACAACGGAACCGATACGACCCTACCTCAACACTTCTCAAAAAAGGATTCGATAATGCATGGGATGGGGGCATCATGACAACGGAACCGATACGACCCTACCTCAACACTTCTCAAAAAAGGAGGAGATAATGAATGGGAATAGTGCATCATGAGAACGGAACCGATACGACCCTACCTCAACACTTCTAAAAAAAAGAGGAGATAATGCATGGGATGAGGGCATCATGACAACGGAACCGATACAACCCTACCTCAACACTTCTCAAAAAAGGAGGAGATAATGCATGGGAATAGTGCATCATGACAACGGAACTGATACAACCCTACCTCAACACTTCTAAAAAAAGGAGGAAATAATGCATTGGAGAGGGCATCATGACAAAGGAACCGATACGACCCTACCTCTACACTTCTCAAAGAAGGAGGAGATAATGCATGGGATGAGGGCATCATGACAATGGAACCGATACGACCCTACCTCAACACTTCTAAAAAAAGGAGGAAATAATGCATGGGAATAGTGCATCATGACAACTTAACCGATACGACCCTACCTCAACACTTCTAAAAAAAGGAGGAGATAATGCATGGGATGAGATCATCATGACAACGGAACCGATACGACCCTACCTCAACACTTCTCAAAAAAGGAGGAGATAATGCATGGGATGAGGGCATCATGACAACGGAACCGATACGACCCTACCTCAACACTTCTAAAAAAAGGAGGAGATAATGCATGGGATGGGGGCATCATGACAGCGGAACCGACACGACCCTACCTCAACACTTCTCAAAAAAGGAGGAAATAATGCATGGGATGAGTGCATCATGACAACAGAACCGATACGACCCTACCTCAACACTTCTCAAAAAAGGAGAAGATAATGTATGGGAATAGTGCATCATGACAACGTAACCGATACGACCCTACCTCAACACTACTCAAAAAAGGAGGAGATTATGCATGGGATGTAGGCATCATGACAACGGAACCGATACGACCCTACTTCAACCCTTCTCAAAATAGGAGGAGATAATGCATGAAAATAGTGCATCATGACAACGGACCCGATACAGCCCTACCTCAACACTTCTTAAAAAAAGAGGAGATGATGCATGGGAATAGTGCATCACGACAACGGAATCGATACGACCCTACCTCAACACTACTCAAAAAAGCAGGAGATAATACATGGGATGAGTGCATCATGACAACGGAACCGATACGACCTTACCTTAACACTTCTCAAAATAGGAGGAGATAATGCATGGGAATAGTGCATCATGACAATGGAACCGATACGACCCTACCTCGACACTTCTAAAAAAAAGAGGGGATATTGCATAGGAAGAGGGCATCATGACAACTTAACCGATACGACCCTACCTCAACACTTCTAAAAAAAGGAGAGATAATGCATGGGATGAGGGCATCATGACAACAGAACCGATACAACCCTACCTCAACACTTCTCAAAAAAAGAGGAGATAATGCATGGGATGAGGGTATCATGACAACGGAACCGATACGACCCTACCTCAACACTTCTCAAAAAAGGAGGAGATAATGCATGGGATGGGGGCATCATGACAACGGAACCGATACGACCCTACCTCAACACTACTCAAAAAAGGAGGAGATAATGCATGGGATGAGCGCATCATGACAACGGAACCGATACGACCTTACCTCAACACTTCTAAAAAAAGGAGGAGATAATGCATGGGATGAGGGCATCATGACATTGGAACCGATACGACCCTACCTCAACACTTCTAAAAAAAGGACGAGATAATGCATGGGAGAGGGCATCATGACAACGGAACCGATACGACCCTACCTCAACACTTCTCAAAAAAGGAGGAGATAATGGATGGGATAAGGGCATCATGACAACGGAACCGATACGACCCTAGCTAAACACTTCTAAAAAAAAGAGGGGATAATGCATGGGATGAGGGCATCATGACAACTTAACCGATACGACCCTACCTCAACACTTCTAAAAAAAGTAGAGATAATGCATGGGATGAGGGCATCATCACAACGGAACCAATACGACCCTACCTCAACACTTCTCAAAAAATGAGGAGATAATGCATGGGATGAGGACATCATGACAACGGAACCGATACGACCCTACCTCAACACTTCTCAAAAAAGGAGGAGATAATGCATGGGATTAGTGCATCATGACAACAGAACCGATACGACCTTACCTTAACACTTCTCAAAATAGGAGGAGATAATGCATGGGAATAGTGCATCATGACAACGGAACCGATACGACCCTACCTCAACACTTCTCAAAAAAGGAGGAGATAATGCATGAGAATAGTGCATCATGACAACGGAACCGATACGACCCTACCTCAACACTTCTCAAAAAAAGAGAAGATAATGCATGGAAATAGTGCATCATGACAACGGAACCGATACGACCCTACCTCAACACTACTCAAAAAAGGAGGAGATAATGCATGGGATGAGGGCATCATGACAATGGAACCGATACGATCCTACCTCAACACTTCTCAAAAAAGGAGGAGATAATTCATGGGATGAGTGCATCATGACAACGGAACCGATACGACCCTACCTCAACACTTCTCAAAAAAGGAGGACATAATGCATGGGATGAGGGCATCATGACAACGGAACCGATACGACCCTACCTCAACACTTCTCAAAAAAGGAGGAGATAATGCATGGGATGGGGACATCATGACAACGGAGCCGATACGACCCTACCTCAACACTTCTCAAAAAAGGAGGAGATAATGCATGGGATGAGGGCATCATGACAACGGCACTGATACGACCCTACCTCAACACTTCTCAAAAACGGAGGTGATAATGCATGGGATGAGTGCATCATGACAACGGAACCGATACGACCCTACCTCAACACTTCTCAAAAAAAGAGAAGATAATGCATGGAAATAGTGCATCATGACAACGGAACCGATACGACCCTACCTCAACACTACTCAAAAAAGGAGGAGATAATGCATGGGATGAGGGCATCATGACAACGGAACCGATACGATCCTACCTCAACACTTCTCAAAAAAGGAGTGGATAATTCATGGGATGAGTGCATCATGACAACGGACCCAATACTACCCTACCTCAACACTTCTCAAAAAATTAGGAGGTAATGCATGGGAATATTGCATCATGACAACGGAACCGATGCGACCCTACCTCAACACTTCTCAAAAAAGCAGGAAATAATGCATGGGATGAGGGAATCATGACAAAGGAACCGATACGACCCTACCTCAACACTTCTTAAAATAGGAGGAGATAATTTATGGGAATAGTGCATCATGACAACGGACCCGATAAGACCCTACCTCTACACTTCTAAAAAAAGGAGGAGATAATGAATGGGATGAGTGCATCATGAAAACTGAACCGATACGACCCTACCTCTACACTTCTCAAAAAAGGAGGAGATAATGCATGGGATGAGGGCATCGTGACAACGGAACCGATACGACCCTACCTCAACACTTCTCAAAAAAGGAGGAGATAATGCATGGGATGAGGGCATCGTGACAACGGAACCGATACGACCCTACATTAACACTTCTCAAAAAAGGAGGAGATAATGCATGGGAATAGTGCATCATGACAACGGAACCGATACGACCCTACCTCAACACTTCTCAAAAAAGGAGGAGATAATGCATGGGATGAGGGCATCATGACAACGGAACCGATACGACCCTACCTCAACACTTCTCAAAAAAGGAGGAGATAATGCATGGGATGAGTGCATCATGAAAACCGAACCGATACGACCCTACCTCTACACTTCTCAAAGAAGGAGGAGATAATGCATGGGATGAGGGCATCATGACAACTTAACCGATACGACCCTACCTCAATACTTTTAAAAAAAGGAAGAGATAATGCATGGGATGGGGGCATCATGACAACGGAACCGATACGACCCAACCTCAACACTTCTCAAAAAAGGAGGAGATAATGCATGGGATGAGGGCATCATGACAATGGAACCGATACGACCCTACCTCAACACTTCTCAAAAAAGGAGGAGATCATGCATGGGGTGGAGGCATCATGACAACGGAACCGATACGACCCTACCTCAACACTTCTCAAAAAAGGAGGAGATAATGCATGGGAATAGTGCATCATGACAACGGAACCGATACGACCCTACCTCAACACTTCTAAAAAAAAGAGGAGATAATGCATGGGATGAGGGCATCATGACAACGGAACCGATACAACCCTACCTCAACACTTCTCAAAAAAGGAGGAGATAATGCATGGGAATAGATCATCATGACAACGGAACCGATACGACCCTACCTCAACACTTCCAAAAAAAGGAAGAGATAATGCATGGGATGAGTGCATCATGACAACGGAACCGATACGACCCTACCTCAACACTTCTCAAAAAAGGAGGAGATAATGCATGGGAATAGTGCATCATGACAACGGAACCGATACGACCCTACCTCAACACTACTCAAAAAAGGAGGAGATAATGCATGGGATGAGGGCATCATGACAACGGAACCGATACGACCCTACCTCAACACTTCTCAAAAAAAGAGGAGATAATTCATGGGATGAGTGCATCATGACAACAAACCCAATACTACCCTACCTCAACACTTCTCAAAAAATGAAGAGGTAATGCATGGGAATATTGCATCATGACAACGGAACCGATACGACCCTACCTCAACACTTCTCTAAAAAGGAGGAAATAATGCATGGGATTAGAACATCATGACAACGGAACCGATACGACCTTACTTCAACACTTCTTAAAATAGGAGGAGATAATTCATGGGGATAGTGCATCATGACAACGGACCTGATACGACCCTACCTCAACACTTCTAAAAAAAGGAGGAGATAATGCATGGGAATAGTGCATCATGACAACGGAACCGATACGACCCTACCTCAACACTTCTCAAAAAAGGAGGAGATAATGCATGGGATGAGGGCATCATGACAACAGAACCGATACGACCCTACCTCAACACTTCTCAAAAAAAGAGGAGATAATGCATGGGATGAGTCCATCATGACAACGGAACCGATACGACCCTACCTCAACACTTCTCAAAAAAGGAGGAGATAATGCATGGGATGGGGACATCATGACAACGGAGCCGATACGACCCTACCTCAACACTTCTCAAAAAAAGAGAAGATAATGAATGGGAATAGTGCATCATGACAACTTAACCGATACGACCCTACCTCAACACTTCTAAAAAAAGGAGGAGATAATGCATGGGATTAGAACATCATGACAACGGAACCGATACGACCTTACTTCAACACTTCTTAAAATAGGAGGAGATAATTCATGGGAATAGTGCATCATGACAACGGACCTGATACGACCCTACCTCAACACTTCTCAAAAAAGGAGGAGATAATGCATGGGATGGGGACATCATGACAACGGAGCCGATACGACCCTACCTCAACACTTCTCAAAAAAGGAGGAGATAATGCATGGGATGAGGGCATCATGACAACGGCACTGATACGACCCTACCTCAACACTTCTCAAATAAGGAGGAGATAATGCATGGGATGAGGGCATCATGACAACGGAACCGATACGACCCTACCTCAACACTACTCAAAAAAGGAGGAGATAATGCATGGGATGAGCGCATCATGACAACGGAACCGATACGACCTTACCTCAACACTTCTCAAAAAAGGAGAAGATAATGCATGGGATTAGTGCATCATGACAACAAACCCAATACTACCCTACCTCAACACTTCTCAAAAAATGAGGAGGTAATGCATGGGAATATTGCATCATGACAACGGAACCGATACGACCCTACCTCAACACTACTCAAAAAAGGAGGAGATAATACATGGGATGAGGGCATCATGACAACGGAACCGATACGACCCTCCCTCAATACTTCTCAAAAAAGGAGGAGATAATGCATGGGATGAGTCCATCATGACAACGGAACCGATACGACCTTACCTGAACACTACTCAAAAAAGGATGAGATAATGCATGGGATGAGCGCATCATGACAACGGAACCGATACGACCCTACTTCAACACTTCTTAAAATAGGAGGAGATAATTCATGGGAATAGTGCATCATGACAACAGACCCGATACGACCCTACAACAACACTTCTCCAAAAAGAAGGAGATAATGCATGGGAATAGTGCATCATGACAATGGAACCGATACGACCCTACCTCAACACTACTCAAAAAAGGAGGAGATAATACATGGGATGAGGACATCATGACAACGGAACCGATACGACCCTACCTCAATACTTCTCAAAAAAGGAGGAGATAATGCATGGGATGAGTGCATCATGACAACGGAACCGATACGACCTTACCTTAACACTTCTCAAAATAGGAGGAGATAATGCATGGGAATAGTGCATCATGACAACGGAACCGATACGACCCTACCCCAATACTTCTAAAAAAAGGAGGAGATAATGGATGGGATGAGTGCAATATGACAACGGAACCAATACGACCCTACCTCTACACTTCTCAAAAAAGGAGGAGATAATGCATGGGATGAGTGCATCATGAAAACTGAACCGATACGACCCTACCTCTACACTTCTCAAAGAAGGAGGAGATAATGCATGGGATGAGGGCATCATGACAACGGAACCGATAAGACTCTACCTCAACACTTCTAAAAAAAGGAGAAGATAATGGATGGGTATAGTGCATCATGACAACTTAACCGATACGACCCTACCTCAACACTACTCAAAAAAGGAGGAGATAATGCATGGGATGAGGGCATCATGACAACGGAACCGATACGACCCTACCTCAACACTTCTACAAAAAAGGAGGAGATAATGTATGGGATGAGGGCATCATGACAACGGAGCCGATACGACCCTACCTCAACACTTCTCAAAAAAGGAGGATAAAATGCATGGGATGGGGGCATCATGACAACGGAACCTATACGACCCTACCTCAACACTTCTCAAAAAAGGAGGAGATAATGCATGGGATAGGGGCATCATGACAAGGGAACCGATACGACCCTACCTCAACACTTCTACAAAAAATAGGGGATAATGCATGGGATGAGGGCATCATGACAACTTAACCGATACGACCCTACCTCAACACTTCTAAAAAAAGGAGGAGATAATGCATGGGATGAGGGCATCATGACAACGGAACCGATACGACCCTACCTCAACACTTCTCAAAAAAGGAGGAGATAATGCATGGGAATAGTGCATCATGACAACGGAACCGATACGACCCTACCTCAACACTTTTAAAAAAAGGAGGAGATAATGCATGGGAATAGTGCATCATGACAACTTAACCGATACGACCCTTCCTCAACACTTCTAAAAAAAGGAGGAGATAATGCATGGGATGAGGGCATCATGACAACGGAACCGATACAACCCTACCTCTACACTTCTCAAAAAAGGAAGAGATAATGCATGGGATGAGTGCATCATGACAACGGAACCGATACGACCCTACCTCAACACTTCTCAAAAAAGGAGGAGATAATGCATGGGAATAGTGCATCATGACAACGGAACCGATACGACCCTACCTCAACACTACTCAAAAAAGGAGGAGATAATGCATGGGATGAGGGCATCATGACAACGGAACCGATACGACCCTACCTCAACACTTCTCAAAAAAAGAGGAGATAATTCATGGGATGAGTGCATCATGACAACAAACCCAATACTACCCTACCTCAACACTTCTCAAAAAATGAGGAGGTAATGCATGGGAATATTGCATCATGACAACGGAACCGATACGACCCTACCTCAACACTTCTATAAAAAGGAGGAAATAATGCATGGGATTAGAACATCATGACAACGGAACCGATACGACCTTACTTCAACACTTCTTAAAATAGGAGGAGATAATTCCTGGGGATAGTGCATCATGACAACTAACCTGATACGACCCTACCTCAACACTTCTAAAAAAAGGAGGAGATAATGCATGGGAATAGTGCATCATGACAACGGAACCGATACGACCCTACCTCAACACTTCTCAAAAAAGGAGGAGATAATGCATGGGATGAGGGCATCATGACAACGGAACCGATACGACCCTACCTCAACACTTCTCAAAAAAAGAAGAGATAATGCATGGGATGAGGGCATCATGACAACGGAACCGATACGACCCTACCTCAACACTACTCAAAAAAGGAGGAGATAATACATGGGATGAGGGCATCATGACAACGGAACCGATACGACCCTATTTCAATACTTCTCAAAAAAGGAGGAGATAATGCATGGGATGAGTCCATCATGACAACTGAACAGATACGACCTTACCTGAACACTACTCAAAAAAGGATGAGATAATGCATGGGATGAGCGCATCATGACAACGGAACCGATACGACCCTACTTCAACACTTCTTAAAATAGGAGGAGATAATTCATGGGAATAGTGCATCATGACAACGGACCCGATACGACCCTACAACAACACTTCTCAAAAAAGGAGGAGATAATGCATGGGAATAGTGCATCATGACAATGGAACCGATACGACCCTACTTCAACACTACTCAAAAAAGGAGGAGATAATACATGGGATGAGGGCATCATGACAACGAAACCGATACGACCCTTCCTCAATACTTCTCAAAAAAGGAGGAGATAATGCATGGGATGAGTGCATCATGAACACGGAACCGATACGACCTTACCTTAACATTTCTCAAAATAGGAGGAGATAATGCATGGGAATAGTGCATCATGACAACGGAACCGATACGACCCTACCCCAATACTTCTAAAAAAAGGAGGAGATAATGGATGGGATAAGGGCATCATGACAACGGAACCGATACGACCCTACCTCAACACTTCTCAAAAAAAGAGGAGATAATGAATGGGAATAGTGCATCATGACAACGGAACCGATACGACCCTACCTCAACACTTCTAAAAAAAGGAGGAGATAATGCATGGGATGAGTGCAATATGGCAACGGAACCAATACGACCCTACCTCTACACTTCTCAAAAAAGGAGGAGATAATGCATGGGATGAGTGCATCATGAAAACTGAACCGATACGACCCTACCTCTACACTTCTCAAAGAAGGAGGAGATAATGCATGGGATGAGGGCATCATGACAACGGAACCGATAAGACTCTACCTCAACACTTCTCAAAAAAGGAGAAGATAATGCATGGGATTAGTGCATCATGACAACAGACCCAATACTACCCTACCTCAACACTTCTCAAAAAATGAGGAGGTAATGCATGGGAATATTGCATCATGACAACGGAACCGATACGACCCTACCTCAACACTACTCAAAAAAGGAGGAGATAATACATGGGATGAGGGCATCATGACAACGGAACCGATACGACCCTACCTCAATACTTCTCAAAAAAGGAGGAGATAATGCATGGGATGTGTCCATCATGACAACGGAACCGATACGACCTTACCTGAACACTACTCAAAAAAGGATGAGATAATGCATGGGATGAGCGCATCATGACAACGGAACCGATACGACCCTACTTCAACACTTCTTAAAATAGGAGGTGATAATTCATGGGAATAGTGCATCATGACAACGGACCCGATACGACCCTACAACAACACTTCTCCAAAAAGGAGGAGATAATGCATGGGAATAGTGCATCATGACAATGGAACCGATACGACCCTACCTCAACACTACTCAAAAAAGGAGGAGATAATACATGGGATGAGTGCAATATGACAACGGAACCAATACGACCCTACCTCAACACTTCTCAAAAAAGGAGGAGATAATGCATGGGATGAGTGCATCATGAAAACTGAACTGATACGACCCTACCTCTACACTTCTCAAAGAAGGAGGAGATAATGCATGGGATGAGGGCATCATGACAACGGAACCGATAAGACTCTACCTCAACACTTCTAAAAAAAGGAGAAGATAATGGATGGGTATAGTGCATCATGACAACTTAACCGATACGACCCTACCTCAACACTACTCAAAAAAGGAGGAGATAATGCATGGGATGAGGGCATCATGACAACGGAACCGATACGACCCTACCTAAACACTTCTACAAAAAAGGAGGAGATAATGTATGGGATGAGGGCATCATGACAACGGAGCCGATACGACCCTACCTCAACACTTCTCAAAAAAGGAGGATATAATGCATGGGATGGGGGCATCATGACAACGGAACCTATACGACCCTACCTCAACAATTCTCAAAAAAGGAGGAGATAATGCATGGGATGAGGGCATCATGACAACAGAACCGATACGACCCTACGTCAACACTTCTCAATAAAGGAGGTGATAATGCATGGGATGAGGGCATCATGACAAGGGAACCGATACGACCTTACCTCAACACTTCTAAAAAAAATAGGGGATAATGCATGGGATGAGGGCATCATGACAACTTAACCGATACGACCCTACCTCAACACTTCTAAAAAAAGGAGGAGATAATGCATGGGATGAGGGTATCATGACAACGGAACCGATACGACCCTACCTCAACACTTCTCAAAAAAGGAGGAGATAATGCATGGGATGAGGGCATCATGACAACGGAACCGATACGACCCTACCTCAACACTTCTCAAAAAAGGAGGAGATAATGCATGGGATGGAGGGATCATGACAACGGAACCGATACGACCCTACCTCAACACTTCTCAAAAAAGGAGGAGATAATGCATGGGATGAGGGCATCATGACAACGGAACCGATACGACCCTACCTCAACACATCTCAAAAAAGGAGGAGATAATGCATGGGAATAGTGCATCATGACAACGGAACCGATACGACCCTACCTCAAACTACTCAAAAAAAGAAGGAGATAATGCATGGGATGAGGGCATCATGACAACGGAACCGATACGACCTTACCTCAACACTTCTAAATAAAGGAGAAGATAATGCATGGGATGAGGGCATCATGACAACTTAACCGATACGACCCTACCTCTACACTTCTAAAAAAAGGAGGAGATAATGCATGGGATGAGGGCATCATGACAACGGAACCGATACGACCCTACCTCAACACTTCTAAAAAAAGGAGGAGATAATGCATGGGATAAGTGCAATATGACAACGGAACCAATACGACCCTACCTCTACACTTCTCAAAAAAGGAGGAGATAATGCATGGGATGAGTGCATCATGAAAACTGAACCGATACGACCCTACCTCTACACTTCTCAAAGAAGGAGGAGATAATGCATGGGATGAGGGCATCATGACAACGGAACCGATAAGACTCTACCTCAACACTTCTAAAAAAAGGAGAAGATAATGCATGGGTATAGTGCATCATGACAACTGAACCGATACGACCCTACCTCAACACTACTCAAAAAAGGAGGAGATAATGCATGGGATGAGGGCATCATGACAACGGAACCGATACGACCCTACCTCAACACTTCTACAAAAAAGGAGGAGATAATGTATGGGATGAGGGCATCATGACAACGGAGCCGATACGACCTTACCTCAACACTTCTCAAAAAAGGAGGAGATAATGCATGGGATGAGGGCATCATGACAACGGCACTGATACGACCCTACCTCAACACTTCTCAAATAAGGAGGAGATAATGCATGGGATGAGGGCATCATGACAACGGAACCGATACGACCCTACCTCAACACTACTCAAAAAAGGAGGAGATAATGCATGGGATGAGCGCATCATGACAACGGAACCGATAGGACCTTACCTCAACACTTCTCAAAAAAGGAGAAGATAATGCATGGGATTAGTGCATCATGACAACGGACCCAATACTACCCTACCTCAACACTTCTCAAAAAATGAGGAGGTAATGCATGGGAATATTGCATCATGACAACGGAACCGATACGACCCTACCTCAACACTACTCAAAAAAGGAGGAGATAATACATGGGATGAGGGCATCATGACAACGGAACCGATACGACCCTACTTCAATACTTCTCAAAAAAGGAGGAGATAATGCATGGGATGAGTCCATCATGACAACTGAACAGATACGACCTTACCTGAACACTACTCAAAAAAGGATGAGATAATGCATGGGATGAGCGCATCATGACAACGGAACCGATACGACCCTACTTCAACACTTCTTAAAATAGGAGGAGATAATTCATGGGAATAGTGCATCATGACAACGGACCCGATACGACCCTACAACAACACTTCTCAAAAAAGGAGGAGATAATGCATGGGAATAGTGCATCATGACAATGGAACCGATACGACCCTACTTCAACACTACTCAAAAAAGGAGGAGATAATACATGGGATGAGGGCATCATGACAACGGAACCGATACGACCCTACCTCAATACTTCTCAAAAAAGGAGGAGATAATGCATGGGATGAGTGCATCATGAACACGGAACCGATACGACCTTACCTTAACATTTCTCAAAATAGGAGGAGATAAAGCATGGGAATAGTGCATCATGACAACGGAACCGATACGACCCTACCCCAATACTTCTAAAAAAAGGAGGAGATAATGGATGGGATAAGGGCATCATGACAACGGAACCGATACGACCCTACCTCAACACTTCTCAAAAAAAGAGGAGATAATGCATGGGAATAGTGCATCATGACAACGGAACCGATACGACCCTACCTCAACACTTCTAAAAAAAGGAGGAGATAATGCATGGGATGAGTGCAATATGACAACGGAACCAATACGACCCTACCTCTACACTTCTCAAAAAAGGAGGAGATAATGCATGGGATGAGTGCATCATGAAAACTGAACCGATACGACCCTACCTCTACACTTCTCAAAGAAGGAGGAGATAATGGATGGGATGAGGGCATCATGACAACAGAACCGATAAGACTCTACCTCAACACTTCTAAAAAAAGGAGAAGATAATGCATGGGTATAGTGCATCATGACAACTTAACCGATACGACCCTACCTCAACACTACTCAAAAAAGGAGGAGATAATGCATGGGATGAGGGCATCATGCCAACGGAACCGATACGACCCTACCTCAACACTTCTACAAAAAAGGAGGAGATAATGTATGGGATGAGGGCATCATGACAACGGAGCCGATACGACCCTACCTCAACACTTCTCAAAAAAGGAGGATATAATGCATGGGATGTGGGCATCATGACAACTTAACCGATACGACCCTACCTCAACACTTCTCAAAAAAGGAGGAGATAATGCATGGGATGAGGGCATCATGACAACAGAACCGATACGACCCTACGTCAACACTTCTCAAAAAAGGAGGTGATAATGCATGGGATGAGGGCATCATGACAAGGGAACCGATACGACCCTACCTCAACACTTCTAAAAAAAATAGGGGATAATGCATGGGATGAGGGCATCATGACAACTTAACCGATACGACCCTACCTCAACACTTCTAAAAAAAGGAGGAGATAATGCATGGGATGAGGGTATCATGACAACGGAACCGATACGACCCTACCTCAACACTTCTCAAAAAAGGAGGAGATAATGCATGGGATGAGGGCATCATGACAACGGAACCGATACGACCCTACCTCAACACTTCTCAAAAAAGGAGGACATAATGCATGGGATGGAGGGATCATGACAGCGGAACCGATACGACCCTACCTCAACACTTCTCAAAAAAGGAGGAGATAATGCATGGGATGAGGGCATCATGACAACGGAACCGATACGACCCTACCTCAACACTTCTCAAAAAAGGAGGAGATAATGCATGGGAATAGTGCATCATGACAGCGGAACCGATACGACCCTACCTCAACACTACTCAAAAAAAGAAAGAGGTAATGCATGGGATGAGCGCATCATGACAACGGAACCGATACGACCCTACCTCAACACTTCTCAAAAAAAGAGGAGATAATGCATGGGAATAGTGCATCATGACAACGGAACCGATACGACCCTACCTCAACACTTCTAAAAAAAGGAGGAGATAATGCATGGGATGAGGGCATCATGACAACGGAACCGATACGACGCTACCTCAACACTTCTAAAAAAAGGAGGAGATAATGCATGGGATAAGTGCAATATGACAACGGAACCAATACGACTTTACCTCTACACTTCTCAAAAAAGGAGGAGATAATGCATGGGATGAGTGCATCATGAAAACTGAACCGATACGACCCTACCTCTACACTTCTCAAAGAAAGAGGAGATAATGCATGGGATGAGGGCATCATGACAACGGAACCGATAAGACTCTACCTCAACACTTCTAAAAAAAGAAGAAGATAATGCATGGGTATAGTGCATCATGACAACTGAACCGATACGACCCTACCTCAACACTACTCAAAAAAGGAGGAGATAATGCATGGGATGAGGGCATCATGACAACGGAACCGATACGACCCTACCTCAACACTTCTACAAAAAAGGAGGAGATAATGTATGGGATGAGGGCATCATGACAACGGAGCCGATACGACCCTACCTCAACACTTCTCAAAAAAGGAGGAGATAATGCATGGGATATGGGCATCATGACAACGGCACTGATACGACTCTACCTCAACACTTCTCAAATAAGGAGGAGATAATGCATGGGATGAGGGCATCATGACAACGGAACCGATACGACCCTACCTCAACACTACTCAAAAAAGGAGGAGATAATGCATGGGATGAGCGCATCATGACAACGGAACCGATACGACCTTACCTCAACACTTCTCAAAAAAGGAGAAGATAATGCATGGGATTAGTGCATCATGACAACGGACCCAATACTACCCTACCTCAACACTTCTCAAAAAATGAAGAGGGAATGCATGGGAATATTGCATCATGACAACGGAACCGATACGACCCTACCTCAACACTACTCAAAAAAGGAGGAGATAATACATGGGATGAGGGCATCATGACAACGGAACCGATACGACCCTACTTCAATACTTCTCAAAAAAGGAGGAGATAATGCATGGGATGAGTCCATCATGACAACTGAACAGATACGACCTTACCTGAACACTACTCAAAAAAGGATGAGATAATGCATGGGATGAGCGCATCATGACAACGGAACCGATACGACCCTACTTCAACACTTCTTAAAATAGGAGGAGATAATTCATGGGAATAGTGCATCATGACAACGGACCCGATACGACCCTACAACAACACTTCTCAAAAAAGGAGGAGATAATGCATGGGAATAGTGCATCATGACAATGGAACCGATACGACCCTACTTCAACACTACTCAAAAAAGGAGGAGATAATACATGGGATGAGGGCATCATGACAACGGAACCGATACGACCCTACCTCAATACTTCTCAAAAAAGGAGGAGATAATGCATGGGATGAGTGCATCATGAACACGGAACCGATACGACCTTACCTTAACATTTCTCAAAATAGGAGGAGATAAAGCATGGGAATAGTGCATCATGACAACGGAACCGATACGACCCTACCCCAATACTTCTAAAAAAAGGAGGAGATAATGGATGGGATAAGGGCATCATGACAACGGAACCGATACGACCCTACCTCAACACTTCTCAAAAAAAGAGGAGATAATGCATGGGAATAGTGCATCATGACAACGGAACCGATACGACCCTACCTCAACACTTCTAAAAAAAGGAGGAGATAATGCATGGGATGAGTGCAATATGACAACGGAACAAATACGACCCTACCTCTACACTTCTCAAAAAAGGAGGAGATAATGCATGGGATGAGTGCATCATGAAAACTGAACCGATACGACCCTACCTCTACACTTCTCAAAGAAGGAGGAGATAATGGATGGGATGAGGGCATCATGACAACGGAACCGATAAGACTCTACCTCAACACTTCTAAAAAAAGGAGAAGATAATGCATGGGTATAGTGCATCATGACAACTTAACCGATACGACCCTACCTCAACACTACTCAAAAAAGGAGGAGATAATGCATGGGATGAGGGCATCATGCCAACGGAACCGATACGACCCTACCTCAACACTTCTACAAAAAAGGAGGAGATAATGTATGGGATGAGGGCATCATGACAACGGAGCCGATACGACCCTACCTCAACACTTCTCAAAAAAGGAGGATATAATGCATGGGATGTGGGCATCATGACAACGGAACCTATACGACCCTACCTCAACACTTCTCAAAAAAGGAGGAGATAATGCATGGGATGAGGGCATCATGACAACAGAACCGATACGACCCTACGTCAACACTTCTCAAAAAAGGAGGTGATAATGCATGGGATGAGGGCATCATGACAAGGGAACCGATACGACCCTACCTCAACACTTCTAAAAAAAATAGGGGATAATGCATGGGATGAGGGCATCATGACAACTTAACCGATACGACCCTACCTCAACACTTCTAAAAAAAGGAGGAGATAATGCATGGGATGAGGGTATCATGACAACGGAACCGATACGACCCTACCTCAACACTTCTCAAAAAAGGAGGAGATAATGCATGGGATGAGGGCATCATGACAACGGAACCGATACGACCCTACCTCAACACTTCTCAAAAAAGGAGGACATAATGCATGGGATGGAGGGATCATGACAACGGAACCGATACGACCCTACCTCAACACTTCTCAAAAAAGGAGGAGATAATGCATGGGATGAGGGCATCATGACAACGGAACCGAT
Source organism: Sepiola atlantica (assembly GCA_963556195.1). NCBI lineage: Eukaryota > Metazoa > Mollusca > Cephalopoda > Sepiida > Sepiolidae > Sepiola > Sepiola atlantica. Next base: position 191,093 of record CAUVYP010000661.1, on the reverse strand, counting down.
ACGACCCTACCTCAACACTTCTCAAAAAAGGAGGAGATAATGCATGGGAATAGTGCATCATGACAGCGGAACCGATACGACCCTACCTCAACACTACTCAAAAAAAGAAAGAGGTAATGCATGGGATGAGCGCATCATGACAACGGAACCGATACGACCCTACCTCAACACTTCTCAAAAAAAGAGGAGATAATGCATGGGAATAGTGCATCATGACAACGGAACCGATACGACCCTACCTCAACACTTCTAAAAAAAGGAGGAGATAATGCATGGGATGAGGGCATCATGACAACGGAACCGATACGACCCTACCTCAACACTTCTAAAAAAAGGAGGAGATAATGCATGGGATAAGTGCAATATGACAACGGAACCAATACGACTTTACCTCTACACTTCTCAAAAAAGGAGGAGATAATGCATGGGATGAGTGCATCATGAAAACTGAACCGATACGACCCTACCTCTACACTTCTCAAAGAAAGAGGAGATAATGCATGGGATGAGGGCATCATGACAACGGAACCGATAAGACTCTACCTCAACACTTCTAAAAAAAGGAGAAGATAATGCATGGGTATAGTGCATCATGACAACTGAACCGATACGACCCTACCTCAACACTACTCAAAAAAGGAGGAGATAATGCATGGGATGAGGGCATCATGACAACGGAACCGATACGACCCTACCTCAACACTTCTACAAAAAAGGAGGAGATAATGTATGGGATGAGGGCATCATGACAACGGAGCCGATACGACCCTACCTCAACACTTCTCAAAAAAGGAGGAGATAATACATGGGATGAGGGCATCATGACAACGGCACTGATACGACCCTACCTCAACACTTCTCAAATAAGGAGGAGATAATGCATGGGATGAGTCCATCATGACAACTGAACAGATACGACCTTACCTGAACACTACTCAAAAAAGGATGAGATAATGCATGGGATGAGCGCATCATGACAACGGAACCGATACGACCCTACTTCAACACTTCTCAAAATAGGAGGAGATAATTCATGGGAATAGTGCATCATGACAACGGACCCGATACGACCCTACAACAACACTTCTCAAAAAAGGAGGAGATAATGCATGGGAATAGTGCATCATGACAATGGAACCGATACGACCCTACTTCAACACTACTCAAAAAAGGAGGAGATAATACATGGGATGAGGGCATCATGACAACGGAACCGATACGACCCTACCTCAATACTTCTCAAAAAAGGAGGAGATAATGCATGGGATGAGTCCATCATGACAACTGAACAGATACGACCTTACCTAAACACTACTCAAAAAAGGATGAGATAATGCATGGGATGAGCGCATCATGACAACGGAACCGATACGACCCTACTTCAACACTTCTTAAAATAGGAGGAGATAATTCATGGGAATAGTGCATCATGACAACGGACCCGATACGACCCTACAACAACACTTCTCAAAAAAGGAGGAGATAATGCATGGGAATAGTGCATCATGACAATGGAACCGATACGACCCTACTTCAACACTACTCAAAAAAGGAGGAGATAATACATGGGATGAGGGCATCATGACAACGGAACCGATACGACCCTACCTCAATACTTCTCAAAAAAGGAGGAGATAATGCATGGGATGAGTGCATCATGAACACGGAACCGATACGACCTTACCTTAACATTTCTCAAAATAGGAGGAGATAAAGCATGGGAATAGTGCATCATGACAACGGAACCGATACGACCCTACCCCAATACTTCTAAAAAAAGGAGGAGATAATGGATGGGATAAGGGCATCATGACAACGGAACCGATACGACCCTACCTCAACACTTCTCAAAAAAAGAGGAGATAATGCATGGGATGAGTGCAATATGACAACGGAACCAATACGACCCTACCTCTACACTTCTCAAAAAAGGAGGAGATAATGCATGGGATGAGTGCATCATGAAAACTGAACCGATACGACCCTACCTCTACACTTCTCAAAGAAGCAGGAGATAATGGATGGGATGAGGGCATCATGACAACGGAACCGATAAGACTCTACCTCAACACTTCTAAAAAAAGGAGAAGATAATGCATGGGTATAGTGCATCATGACAACTTAACCGATACGACCCTACCTCAACACTACTCAAAAAAGGAGGAGATAATGCATGGGATGAGGGCATCATGCCAACGGAACCGATACGACCCTACCTCAACACTTCTCAAAAAAGGAGGAGATAATGCATGGGATGAGGGCATCATGACAACAGAACCGATACGACCCTACGTCAACACTTCTCAAAAAAGGAGGTGATAATGCATGGGATGAGGGTATCATGACAACGGAACCGATACGACCCTACCTCAACACTTCTCAAAAAAGGAGGACATAATGCATGGGATGGAGGGATCATGACAACGGAACCGATACGACCCTACCTCAACACTTCTCAAAAAAGGAGGAGATAATGCATGGGATGAGGGCATCATGACAACGGACCCGATACGACCCTACCTCAACACTTCTCAAAAAAGGAGGAGATAATGCATGGGAATAGTGCATCATGACAAGGGAACCGATACGACCCTACCTCAACACTTCTAAAAAAAATAGGGGATAATGCATGGGATGAGGGCATCATGACAACTTAACCGATACGACCCTACCTCAACACTTCTAAAAAAAGGAGGAGATAATGCATGGGATGAGGGTATCATGACAACGGAACCGATACGACCCTACCTCAACACTTCTCAAAAAAAGAGGAGATTATGCATGGGATGAGGGCATCATGACAACGGAACCGATACGACCCTACCTCAACACTTCTCAAAAAAGGAGGACATAATGCATGGGATGGAGGGATCATGACAACGGAACCGATACGACCCTACCTCAACACTTCTCAAAAAAGGAGGAGATAATGCATGGGATGAGGGCATCATGACAACGGAACCGATACGACCCTACCTCAACACTTCTCAAAAAAGGAGGAGATAATGCATGGGAATAGTGCATCATGACAACGGAACCGATACGACCCTACCTCAACACTACTCAAAAAAAGAAGGAGATAATGCATGGGATGAGCGCATCATGACAACGGAACCGATACGACCCTACCTCAACACTTCTCAAAAAAAGAGGAGATAATGCATGGGAATAGTGCATCATGACAACGGAACCGATACGACCCTACCTCAACACTTCTAAAAAAAGGAGGAGATAATGCATGGGATGAGGGCATCATGACAACGGAACCGATACGACCCTACCTCAACACTTCTAAAAAAAGGAGGAGATAATGCATGGGATAAGTGCAATATGACAACGGAACCAATACGACTTTACCTCTACACTTCTCAAAAAAGGAGGAGATAATGCATGGGATGAGTGCATCATGAAAACTGAACCGATACGACCCTACCTCTACACTTCTCAAAGAAAGAGGAGATAATGCATGGGATGAGGGCATCATGACAACGGAACCTATACGACCCTACCTTAACACTTCTACAAAAAAGGAGGAGATAATGTATGGGATGAGGGCATCATGACAACGGAGCCGATACGACCCTACCTCAACACTTCTCAAAAAAGGAGGATATAATGCATGGGATGGGGGCATCATGACAACAGAACCTATACGACCCTACCTCAACACTTCTCAAAAAAGGAGGAGATAATGCATGGGATGAGGGCATCATGACAACAGAACCGATACGACCCTACCTCAACACTACTCAAAAAAAGAAGGAGATAATGCATGGGATGAGCGCATCATGACAACGGAACCGATACGACCTTACCTCAACACTTCTCAAAAAAGGAGGAGATAATGCATGGGATGAGGGCATCATGACAACGGAACCGATACGACCTTACCTCAACACTTCTAAAAAAAGGAGGAGATAATGCATGGGATGAGGGCATCATGACAACTTAACCGATACGACCCTACCTCAACACTTCCAAAAAAAGGAGGAGATAATGCATGGGATGAGGGCATCATGACAACGGAACCGATACGACCCTACCTCAACACTTCTCAAAAAAGGAGGAGATAATGCATGGGATGAGGGCATCATGACAACGGAACCGAAACGACCCTACCTCAACACTTCTCAAAAAAGGAGGAGATAATGCATGGGATGGGGGCATCATGACAACGGAACCGATACGACCCTACCTCAACACTTCTAAAAAAAGGAGGAGATAATGCATGGGAATAGTGCATCATGACAACGGAACCGATACGACCCTACCTTTACACTACTCAAAAAAGGAGGAGATAATGCATGGGATGAGCACATCATGACAACGGAACCGATACTATTCTACATCTACACTTCTCAAAAAAGGAGTAGGTAATGCATGGGAGCAGTGCATCATGACAACGGGACCGATATTACCCTTCCTCTACACTCTCAAAAAAGGAGGAGGTAATACTCACACCGGCGAATAATGTAACCCCCCCCCCAATTTAGCCTGAAAGGAGGAGGTAATTCTTATCAGGATAACAGAACGGCCACAGGGAAGGAGCAGGGGTGGGGGGGAATATTAGCGTCTATTAATAATTAAGAAAGAAAGTGTGAGAGGGAAAAATGAAAGAAATGAAAACTGCCACTCTCTGACGTCATGATGACCTGATATAACCGGACACAATTTAGGTCAAGACCGGGTACATCCGGCAAGGGATTATGGGACAGGTGCGGATGTGATTGAGCAACCCTTGTTTCACTACACACTCTTAACGTAGGATTCCTATGTTGTTATTGATGCATCCGGACAGAAGTTATTGGATGATCTGATAGAACCGGACACAATTTAGGGCAAGACCGGGTACATCCGGCCAGGGATTATGGGATTATTACAGTGACTCTGCATTTTTATCGGATTAGTACATAAATACATTAGATTATTTCGAATTTACTACATATTAACGTTGAAAAATCGTGTAAAATACGAAAAAACTGCTACCTTTTGTTGGAAAGTGGTCCAGTTGACTGTCAGCGAGTGAATCGTTTGTCGCGATTTTTAGATATTATGATTCCAGGATATGTACGGTGCTAAAGTTATCAACTTTTTGACATGTCGCCCCATAGTTTTTGAGGAGAAGCTTCACATACAAACAGACATACATACATACAGACAACTGCCCTTTATATAAGAGACTAGCGGGGCTCCCCGGCGTTGCTCGGGGTCATAAAGTCATAATTGAAGAAAAATCGCGTGTGTAACATCTTTATATTCAAACTTCTTTTTCTCTCCCTCCTCTGTAGCCGTCTCTGCATCTTTCTACCTTTCTCTTCCCTGGTCGCCCCATTTTACCGCTACTTTCTAATTTTGCCTTTTGCGAAAGCTGATTCTTCCTCACCATTTCTCCTACGTTGCGCAGGGCAATAGTATGACATATTTCTATAAAAAGTACCACATCTATCTGCGCCTTCTATATAGGTACTTATGTCCGCCCCGGTGTTCATACTTTATACATATCTATCGCCACCCCGGTGCACATACAATATACGTACCTATCGCCGCCCCAGGCAGATACTATATAAGTACCTATTGCCGCCCCTATATGCATACTAAATAAGTAACTATTACCGCCCCAGTGTGAATGCTGCCTACGTACCTATCGCCGCCCCGTCGCGAATGATACATACGTACCTATCGCCGCTCCAGTGCAAATGCTAAATACGTCACTATTGCCGGCCTGATGCGAATGCTAAATATGTTCCTATCGCCGCTCCGGTGCGCGTGCTAAATACGTACCTATCGTCGCCCTGGTGTGCGTGCTATACACGTACTGATCGCTGCCCCAGAGCGCATGCTAAATATATACCTATAACCGCCCTGGTGTGCATTCTATATACATACATACTGCCATTCCTGTGCACATGCTATATAGTACCTATCGCCCCCTCTATGCACTACTATACACGTACCTATTGCCACCCTGGTTCACATACTATATATATACCTATCGCCGGCCCGGTGCGCATACTATATTCGTATCTATCGCCGCCCCGGTGTGCATACTATATATTTTCCTACGAAACATTTTAAGTTAAAAAAACAAAAACTTTCGCCCGACCCCCTAAAAAGTTTGGCCCGACCCCTACAATTTTCCTCGACCCCTAATATCTCAACCCGCACCCTCCAATTTTGTTTTACTCTCCCCCAACCCTGAGAAATATTTTGAGTTCAAAACAAAAAAAAATTTTAAAAACAAACTTGACCCCTTAAAAGTTCGGTCTGACCCCTAAAATTTTCCGTGACCCCTCAACCTCTCCAGCACCCCACATCCTAACTGGTTTTTCACTCTCCCAAACCCTAAGAAATATTTTGAGTTCAAAACATAAAAAAATAAAAAAATTTAGCCTTACCCTTAAAAGGTTCGGCCTGACCCTTAAAATTTTCCCCGACACCTCAATCTCTCCAGCCCCTAATTTTTCACTCTCCCCCAACCCTGAGAAATATTTTGACTTACAAAATAAAAAAAAACAAAAAAATTTGGCCTGACTCCTAAAATTTTCCCCGACCCTTCATTCTCTCCAGCCCCCCATCCCAACTAATTTTTAACTCTCGCCCAACCATGAGAAATATTTTAAGTTCAAAACAAAAAAAAAATTAAAAAATTGGCCTAACCCGTAAAAAGTTCAGCCTGAACCCCTAAAATTTTTCCCGACCCCTCAATCTCTCCAGCCCCCTAATTTTTCACTCAAACCAAACCATGAGAAATATTTATTACTTCAAAACAAAAAAAAACAAAAAAAATTTGGCCTGACTTCTAAAAAGTTCGGCCTGACCCCTAAAATTTTCCCCGACCCCTAACTCTCTCAAGCCCCCCCACCAACTAATTTTTAGCTCTCCCCCAACCCTGAGAAATATTTTGAGTTCAAAATAAAAAAAACAAAACAATGTTGCCTGACCACTAAAAAGTTCGGCCTGACCCCTAAAATTTTCTCCGACCCTTCAATCTCTCCAGCCCCCTAATTTTTAACTCTCCCTCAACCCTGAGAAATATTTTGACTTCAAAACAAAGAAAAACAAAAAAATTGGCCTGACCCCTAAAAAGTTCGGCCTGACCCCTAAAATTTACCCCGACCCCTCATTCTCTCCAGCCCCCCATCCCAACTAATTTTTAACTCTCCCCCAACCCTGATAAATATTTTGAGTTCAAAACACCAAAAAAAAGAAAAAAATTTGGCCTGACCCCTAAAAAGTTCGGCCTGACCCCTAAAATTTTCCCCGACCCCTAACTCTCTCAAGCCCCCCTCCCAACTAATTTTTCACTTCTCCAACCCTGAGAAATATTTTGAGTTCTAAACAAAAAAAAACAAAAAAATTTTGCCTGACACCTAAACAGTTCGGCCTGACCCCTAAAATTTTCTCCGACCCTTCAATCTCTCCAGCCCCCTAATTTTTCACTCTCCCCCATCTGTGAGAAATATTTTGACTTCAAAACAAAAAAACAAAAAAATTTGGCTTGACCCCTAAAAAGTTTGGCCTGACCCCTACAATTTTCCCCGACCCCTCAATCTTTCCAGCACCCTAATTTTTGACTCACTTTCAACCGTGAGAAATATTTTGACTTCAAAACAAAAAAAATCAAAAATATTGAGCCTGACACCTAAAAAGTTCAGCTTGACCCCTAAAATTTTCCCCGACCCCTCAATCTCTCCAGCCCGGTAATTGTTCACTCTTCCCCTAAACCGGAGAAATATTTTGACTTCAAAACAAAAAAAAACAAAAAAATTGGCCTGACCCCTAAAAAGTTCGGCCTGACCCCTAAAATTTACCCCGACCTCTCATTCTCTCCAGCCCCCCATCCCAACTAATTTTTAATTCTCCCCAAACCCTGATAAATATTTGGAGTTCAAAACAAAAAAAACAAAAAAATTTGGCCTGACCCCTAAAAAGTTCGGCCTGACCCCTAAAATTTTCCCCGACCCCTCAATCTCTTCAGTCCCCTAATTTTTAACTTTTCTCCCAACCATGAGAAATAATTTGACTTCAAAACAAAAAAAATTGGCCTGACCCCTAAAAGTTTTGCCTGGCCCCTAAAATTTACCCCGACCCCTCATTCTCTCCAGCCCCCTATCCCAACTAATTTTTAACTCTCCCCCAACCCTGAGAAATATTTTGAGTTCAAGACTACAAAAAAAAGAAAACAATTTGGCCTGACCCCTAAAGAGTTCAGCTTGACCCCTAAAATTTTCCGCGACCCCTCAATCTCTCCAGCCCCCTGATTTTTAACTCTGCCCCAAACCTGAGAAATATTTTGACTTCAAAACAAAAATAAACAAAAAAATTGTCCTGACCCCTAAGATTTACCCCGACCCCTCATTCTCTCCAGCCCCCCATCCCAACTAATTTTTCACTCTCCCCCAACCCTGAGAAATAATTTGACTTCAAAACAAAAAAAACAAAAAAATTTGGCCTGACCCCTTAAAAGTTTGGCCTGACCCCTTAAATTTACCCCGACCCCTCATTCTCTCCCGCCCCCCATCCCAACTAATTTTTAACTCTCCCCCAACCCTGAGAAATATTTTGACTTCAAAACAACAAAAAAAAAGAAAAAATTTTGGCCTGACCCCTAAAAAGTTCGGCCTGACCCCTAAAATTTTCCCCGATCCCTCAATCTCTCCAGCCCCCTAATTTTTCACTCTCCCCCAACCCTGAGAAATATTTTGACTTCAAAACAAAAAAAAACAAAAAAATTTGACCTGACCCCTTTAAAGTTCGGCCTGACTCCTAAAATTTTCCCCTACCCCTTAATCTCTCCAGCCCCCTAATATTTAACTCTCCCCCAACCCTGAGAAATATTTTGAGTTGAAAACAGCAAAAAAAAAAAAAAATTTGGCCTGACCCCTAAAAAGTTCGGCCTGACCCCTAAAATTTTCCCTGACCCTTCAATCTTTCCAGCCCCCTAATTTTTGACTCTCCCCAACCCTGAGAAATATTTTGACTTCGAAACAAAATAACAAAAAAAATTGGCCTGACCCCTAAAAAGTTTAGCTTGACACCTAAAATTTTCCCCGACCCCTCAATCTCTCCAGCTCCCTAATTTTTCACTCTCCCCCAACCCTGGGAAGGTGCGGATGTAATTGAGCAACCCTTGTTTCACTACACACTCTTAACGTAGGATTCCTATGTTGTTATTGATGCATCCGGACAGAAGTTATTGGATGATCTGATAGAACCGGACACAATTTAGGGCAAGACCGGGTACATCTGGCAAGGGATTATGGGATGTTTACAGTGACTCTGCATTTTTATCGGATTAGTACATAAATACATTAGATTATTTCGAATTTAGTACATATTAACGTTGAAAAAGTCGTGGAAAATACGAAAAAACTGCTACCTTTTGTCGGAAAGTGGTCCGGTTGACTGTCAGTGAGTGAATCGTTTGTCGCGATTTTTAGATATTATGATTCCAGGATATGTACGGTGCTAAAGATATCAACTTTTTGACATGTCGCCGCGTAGTTTTTGAGGAAAAGCTTCACATACAAACAGACATACATACATACATACATATAGACAACTGCCCTTTATATAAGAGACTAGCGGGGCTACCCAGCGTTGCTCGGGGTAAAAAAACACATAATTGTAGAAAAATCGCTTGTGTAAGATCTTTATATTCAAACTTCTATTTCTCTCCCTCTCTCTATAGCCGTCTCTTTATCTTTCTATTTTTCTCTTCCCTGGTCGCCCCATTTCACAGATTTCTCCCTTTGCCTTTTGCGAAAGCTGTCACTTCCTCACTTCCCCACCATTCCTCCTCCGTAGACCAGGGCAAAAGTATGACATATTTCTATAAAAAGTAATGCCTCTATATGCGCCTTCTATATAGGTACATATTCCGTCCCGGTTCGCATAATATATACGTACCAGTTGCTGCCCCCGTGTGCATACTATATACGCACCTATTGCCGCTCTGGTGCACATACTATATAGGTGCCTATCGCCGCCCCGGGTCGCATGCTATATATGTACCTATCACCGCCCCGATGCACATACTACATACGTACCTATCGCCGCCCCGGGGCGCGTGCTATATATGTACCTATCACCGCCCCGTTGCGCATACTATATACGTAAAATAACCTACACATATTTCGTCAGGTCGAAGGGTACCCACACATATTTCGTCAGGTCGAAGGGTACCCACACATATTTCGTCAGGTCGAAGGGTACCCACACATACTTCGTCCGGTCGCAGGGTACCCACACATACTTCGTCAGGTCGCAGGGTACCCACACATACTTCGTCCGGTCGCAGGGTACCCACACATACTTCGTCCGGTCGAACGGTACCCACACATACTTCGTCAGGTCGAAGGGTACCCACACATAGTTCGTCAGGTCGAAGAGTACCCACACATAATTTTTCCTAGCGCAGGGTACCCACACATACTTTTTCCGTGCGCAGGGTACACACACATACTTTTTCCGGGCGCAGGGTACCCACACATACTTTTTCCGAGCGCAGGGTACCCACACATACTTCGTCCGGTCGCAGGGTACCCACACATACTTCGTCCGGTCGCAGGGTACCCACATATACTTCGTCTGGGCAAAGGGTAGCCACACATACTTCGTCAGGTCGAAATGTACCCACACATACTTCGTCAGGTTGAAGGGTACCCACACATACTTTTCCCGGGCGCAGGGTACCTACACATACTTTTTCCGTGGGCAGGGTACACACACATACTTTTTCCGGTCGCAGGGTACCCACACATACTTTTTCCGGGCGCAGGGTACCCACACATACTTCGTCCAGTCGCAGGGTACCCACACATATTTCGTCCGGTCGCAGGGTACCAACACATACTTCGTCCGGTCGCAGGGTACCCACACATACATCGTCATGTCGCAGGGTACCAACACATACTTTGTTAGGTCGCAGGGTACCCACACATACTTAGTCCGGTCGCAGGGTACCCACACATACTTCGTCAAGTCGCAAGGTACCCACAGATACCTTTTCCGGGCGCAGGGTACCCACACATACCTTTTCCCGGCGCAGGGTACCTACACATACCTTTTCCCGGCGCAGGGTACCCACACATACTTCGTCCGGTCGCAGGGTACCTACACATATATCGTCATGTCGCAGGGTACCAACACATACTTTGTTAGGTCGCAAGGTACCCACACATACTTAGTCCGGTCGCAGGGTACCCACACATACTTCGTCAAGTCGCAAGGTACCCACACATAACTTTTCCGGGCGCAGGGTACCCACACATACATTTTCCTGGCGCAGGGTACCCACACATAACTTTTCCGGCGCAGGGTACCGACATATACTTCTTGCGGTCGCAGGGTACCCACACATAATTCGTCCTGTTTAAGGATACCAACACATACTTCGTCCGGTTGTAGAGTACCCACACATACTTCGTCCAGTCGCAGGGTACCCACCCATACTTTTTCCGTGCGCAGGGTACCCACCCATACTTTTTCCGTACGCAGGGTACCCACCCATACTTTTTCCGGGCGCAGGGTACCTACACATACTTTTTCCGGGCGCAGGGTACCCACACATATTTTTTCCAGGCGCAGGGTACCCACACATACTTCGTGCGGTCGCAGGGTACCCACACATACTTTGTCCGGTCGCAGGGTACCCACACATACTTCGTCAGGTCGCAGGATACCCACACATACTTCGTCCGGTCGCAGTGTACCTACACATACTTCGTCAGGTCGAAGGGTACCCTTACAGACTTTGTCAGGTCGAAGGGTACCCACACATACTTTTTCCGGGCGCAGGGTACACACACATACTTTTTACGTGCGCAGGGTACACACACATACTTTTTTGAGGCGCAGGGTACCCACACATACTACGTCCGGTCGTAGGGTACCCACACATAATTTTTCCGGGCGTAGGGTACCCACACATACTTTTTCCGGGCGCAGGGTACCCACACATACTTTTTGCAGTCGCAGAGTACACACACATACTTCGTCCGGTCGCAGGGTACCCACACATACTTCGTCCGGTCGAAGGGTACCCACACATACTTCGTCCGGTTTCAGGGTACCCACACATACTTCATCCGGTTGTAGGTTACGCACACATACTTCGTCCAGTCGCAGGGTACCCACACATACTGCGTCCGGTCGCAGGGTACTAACATATACTTAGTCTGGTCGCAGGGTACCCACACATACTTCGTCCGGTCGCAGGGTACCCACACATACATCGTCATGTCGCAGTGTACAAACACATACTTTGTTAGGTCGCAGGGTACTCACACATACTTCGTCAAGTCGCGAGGTTACCACACATACCTTTTCCGGCGCAGGGTACCCACACATACCTTTTCCCGGCGCAGGGTACCCACACATACCTTTTCCCGGCGCATGGTACCCACACATACTTCTTGCGGTCGCAGGGTACCCACACATACTTCGTCCGGTTTCAGGGTACTCACACATACTTCGTTTGGTTGTAGGGTACCCACAGATACTTCGTCCAGTCGCAGGGTACCCACACATACTTCGTAAGGTCGAAGTGTACCCACACATACTTCGTCAAGTCGAAGGGTACCCACCCAAACTTTTTCCGACCGCAGGGTACCCACACATACTTTTTCCGGGCGCAGGGTACCTACACATACTTTGTCCGGGCGCAGGGTACCCACACATACTTCTTGCGGTCGCAGGGTACCCACACATACTTCGTCCGGTTTCAGGGTACCCACACATACTCCGTCCGGTTGTAGGGTACCCACACATACTTCGTCCAGTTGCAGGGTACCCACAGATACTTTGTCCTGTCGCAGGGTACCCACACATACTTCGTCAGGTCGAAGGGTACCCACACCTACTTCGTCCGGTCGCAGGGTACCAACACATACTTCGTCCGGTCGCAGGGTACCCACGCATACAACTGTCATGTCGCAGGGTACCAACACATACTTTGTTAGGTCGCAGGGTACTCACACATACTTAGTCCGGTCGCAGGATACCCACACATACTTCGTCAAGTCGCAAGGTACCCACACATACCTATTCCTTTCGCAACCCCGGTGCAGATACTATATAAGTATTTATCGCCGCCCTGGGTGCAGATACAATATAAGTACCTTTTGTCGCCACGGAGCGAATGCTAAATACGTACCTATCCCCGCCCCGGTGCAAATGCTAAATACGTACTTATTGCCACCCCGGTGCGAATGCTAAATATGTAGCTATTGCCGCCCCAGTGTGCATACTGTATAAGTACCTATCACTGCCCCAATGCAAATACTAAAAATGTACATATCGCTGCCTTGGTGCGAATGCTAAATACGCACCTATAGCTGCCCCGGTGCGAATGCTAAATACGTACCTTTCGCCGCCCTGGTGCCCGTTATATATATTATCCGGTTGTAGGTTACGCACACATACTTCGTCCAGTCGCAGGGTACCCACACATACTGCGTCTGGTCGCAGGGTACTAACATATACTTAGTCTGGTCGCAGGGTACCCACACATACTTCGTCCGGTCGCAGGGTACCCACACATACATCGTCATGTCGCAGTGTACAAACACATACTTTGTTAGGTCGCATGTGAGGCCATCATGACAACGGAACCGATACGACCCTACCTCAACACTTCTCAAAAAAGGAGGAGATAATGCATGGGATGAGGGCATCATGACAACGGAACCGATACGACCCTACCTCAACACTTCTCAAAAAACGAGGAGATAATACGTGGGATGAGGGCATCATGACAACGGAACCGATACGACCCTACCTCAACACTTCTCAAAAAAGGAGGAGATAATGCATGGGATGAGGGCATCATGACAACTGAACCGATACTACCCTACCTCAACACTTCTCAAAAAAGGAGGAGGTAATTCATGGGATGAGCACATCATGACAACTGAACAGATACTATTCTACATCTACACTTCTCAAAAAAGGAGGAGATAATGGATGGGATGAGTGCATCATGACAACGGAACTGATACGACCCTACCTCAACACTTCTCAAAAAAGGAGGAGATAATGAATGGGATGAGGGCATCATGACAACGGAACCGATACAACCCTACCTCTACACTTCTCAAAAAAGGAGGAGATAATGCATGGGATGAGTGCATCATGACAACGGAACCGATACGAATCTACCTTAACACTTCTCAAAAAAGGAGGAGATAATGCATGGGATGAGTGGATCATGACAACGGAACCGATGCGACCCTACCTCAAACTTCTCAAAAAAGGAGGAGATAATGCATGGGATGAGTGCATCATGACAACGGAACCGATACGACCCTACCTCAACACTTCTCAAAAAAGGAGGAGATAATGCATGGGATGAGTGCATCATCACAACGGAACCGATACGACCCTACCTCAACACTTCTCAAAAAAGGAGGAGATAATGCATGGGATGAGTGCATCATGACAACGGAACCGATACGACTCTTCCTCAACACTTCTCAAAAAAGGAGGAGGTAATGCATGGGATGAGGGCATCATGACAACTGAACCGATACGACCCTACCTCAACACTTCTCAAAAAAGGAGGAGATAATGCATGGGATGAGTGCATCATGACAACAGAACCGATACGACCCTACCTCAACACTTCTCAAAAAAGGAGGAGATAATACATGGGATGAGGGCATCCTGACAACGGAACCGATACTACCCTACCTCAACATTTCTCAAAAAAGGAGGAGATAATACATGGGATGAGGGCATCATGACAACGGAACCGATACGACCCTACCTCAACACTTCTCAAAAAAGGAGGAGGTAATTATGGGATGAGCACATCATGACAACTGAACCGATACTATTCTACATCTACACTTCTCAAAAAAGGAGGAGGTAATGCATGGGATCAGTGCATCATGACAACGGAACCGATACTACCCTACCTCAACAGGTCTCAAAAAAGGAGGAGGTAATGCTCACACCGGCGAATACCGTAACCCCCCCCCTACAATTATGCCTGAAAGTAGGAGGTAATTCCTATCATTATTACAGAACGGCCACTGGGAGGGAGGAGGGGAATATTAGCGTCTATTAATAATTAAGAAAGAAAGTGGGAGAGGGAAAAATGACAGAAAGGAAAACTGCCACTCTCCGACGTCATGATGACCTGATATAATCGGACACAATTTAGGTCAAGACCGGGTACATCCGGCAAGGGATTATGGGACAGGTGCGGATGTGATTGAGCAACCCTTGTTTCACTACACACTCTTAACGTAGGATTCCTATGTTGTTATTGATGCATCCGGACAGAAGTTATTGGATGATCTGATAGAACCGGACACAATTTAGGGCAAGACCGGGTACATCCGGCAAGGGATTATGGGATGTTTACAGTGACTCTGCATTTTTATCGGATTAGTACATAAATACATTAGATTATTTCGAATTTGCTACATATTAACGTTGAAAAAGTCGTGTAAAATACGAAAAAACTGCTACCTTTTGTCGGAAAGTGGTCCGGTTGACTGTCAGCGAAGGAATCGTTTTCCGCGATTTTTAGAAATTTTACATCCGGGATATGTACGGTGCTAAAGATATCAACTTTTTGACATGTCGTCGCGTAGTTTTTGAGGAGAAGCTTCACATACAAACAGACATACATACATACATACATATAGACAACTGCCCTTTATATAAGAGACTAGCGGGGCTACCCGGCGTTGCTCGGGGTCATAAAAACATATAATTGAAGAAAAATCGCATGTGTGTAACATCTTTATATTCAAACTTCTATTTCTGTCCCTCTCTCTATAGCCGTCTCTTTATCTTTCTACTTTTCTCTTCCCTGGTCGCCCCATTTCACCGCTACTTTCTAATTTTGCCTTTTGCGAAAGCTGTTTCTTCCCCACCATTTCATCCTACGTTTCCCAGGGCAATAGTATGACTTATTTCTATAAAAAGTACCACCTCTGTCTGCGCCTTCTATATAGGTACTTATCTCCGCCCCGGTGTTCATACTATATACGTATCTATTGCCACCCCGGTGAGCATACTATATACGTACCTATCGCCGCCCCAGTGCACATAATATATACATACCTTTCGCAACCCCGGTGCAGATACTATATAAGTATTTATCGCCGCCCTGGGTGCAGATACAATATAAGTACCTTTTGTCGCCACGGAGCGAATGCTAAATACGTACCTATCCCCGCCCCGGTGCAAATGCTAAATACGTACTTATTGCCACCCCGGTGCGAATGCTAAATATGTAGCTATTGCCGCCCCAGTGTGCATACTGTATAAGTACCTATCACTGCCCCAATGCAAATACTAAAAATGTACATATCGCTGCCTTGGTGCGAATGCTAAATACGCACCTATCGCTGCCCCGGTGCGAATGCTAAATACGTACCTTTCGCCGCCCTGGTGCCCGTTATATATATGTACCTATCGCCGCCCCGCTGCGCGTTCTGTATACATACCAGTCGCCGCCCCGGAGCGCATGCTAAATACATACCTATCACCGGCCAGGTGCACATGCTATATACATACTTTTTGCCGCCCATGTGCACATGCAATATACGTACCTATCGCCACCCCTGAATGCTAAATACGTACCTATCGCCGCCCTGGTGTGAATGCTTAATATGTACCTATCGCTGCCCCGGTGCGAATGCTAAATACATATATATTGCCCACCCGGTGCGAATGCTGAATACGTACCTATCGCCGCCCCGTTGCGCGTGCTATACACGTACCTATCGCCGCCCCGTTGCGCATGCTATATACGTACCTATCCATGCCCCACTGTGCGTGCTATATACGTACCGATTGCCGCCCCGGAGCGCATTCTAAATACATACCGGCCCGGTGCACATGCTGTATACGTACTTATTGCCGTCCATGTGCACATGTTATATACTTACCTATCGACGACCCAGTGTGCATACTACATATGTACATATCGCTGCCTCAGTGCAGAATACTAAATATGTACATATCGCCGCCCCGGTGCGAATGCTAAATACGTACCTATCACCACCCCGGTGTGAATGCTAAATACGTTCCTATCGCCACCCCTATGCACTACTATATACGTACCTATTGCCACTCCAGTGCACATACTATGTATATACCTATCGCCGGCCCGGTGCGCATACTATATTTTTTTGGCACCACCCAAGAAAACTTTTTTTTTCATCCTCCCACATACTTAGAAATATTTTTAATTTAAAAGAAAAAAACAATTTAAACCCCCTCGAAAGAAATTTTTTTTATATGTATCATTTATATGTATATGTATCATATATATATATATATATATATCGTGTATCATGTATATGTATCATGTATATGTATCATGTGTATGTATCATGTGTATGTATCATGTATACATATATGTATCATGGATATGTATCATGTATAGGTATATATATATATATCATGTATCGTGGATATGTATATGTATCATGAATCATGGATATGTATCATGTATCATGGATATGTATCATGGATATGTATCATGGATATTTATCATGTATCATGGATATGTATAATGTATCATGGATATGTATCATGGATATGTATCATGTATCATGGATATGTATCATGGATATGTATCATGTATCATGGATATGTATCATGGATATGTATCATGGATATGTATCATGTATACTGTATCATAGATATGTGTCATGTATATGTATCATGTATATGTATCATGGGTATGTATATGTATCATGGGTATGTATATGTATCATAGGTATGTATCATGGATATATATCATGGGTGTGTATCATCTATCCTTGATACGTATGATGGATATGTATCATGTATATGTATCATGGATATGTATCATGTATCATGGATATATATAAGTTTCATGGATATGTATCATGTATATGTATCATGTATCATACATATGTATCATGTATCATAGATATGTGTTATGTATCATAGATATGTATCATGGATATGTATCTTGTATATGTATCATGTATCTTGGTAATGTATGATGTATCATGGATATGTATCATGTATACGTATCATGGATATGTATCATGTATATGTATCATGTATCATATATATGTATCATGTAACATATATAATATATATGTATCATGTATTATAGATATGTATCATGTATCATTAATATGTATCATGTATCATAGATATGTATAATGTATCATGGATCCTGGATATGTATCATGGATATGTATCATGTATATGTATCATGGGTATGTATATGTATCATGGGTATGTATATGTATCATAGGTATGTATCATGGATATATATCATGGGTGTGTATCATCTATCCTTGATACGTATGGTTGATATGTATCATGTATATGTATCATGGATATATATAAGTTTCACAGATATGTATCATGTATATGTATCATGTATCATACATATGTATAATGTATCATAGATATGTGTTATGTATCATAGATATGTATCATGTATCATGGATATGTATCATGGATATGTATCTTGTATATGTATCATGTATCTTGGTAATGTATGATGTATCATGGATATGTATCATGTATACGTATCATGGATATGTATCATGTATATGTATCATGTATCATATATATGTATCATGTAACATATATCATATATATGTATCATGTATTATAGATATGTATCATGTATCATTAATATGTATCATGTATCATAGATATGTATCATGTATCATGGATCCTGGATATGTATCATGGATATGTATCATATATATGTATCATGTATCATAGATATGTGTTATGTACCATAGATATTATCATGGATATGTATCATGGATATGTATCATGTATCTTGGATCAGTATCATGGATATGTATCATGGATATGTATCATGTATACAGGTTATGTATCATGGATATGTATCATGTATATGTATCACGGATATGTATGATGGATATGCATCATGTATCATTGATATGTATCATGTATCATGGATATGTATAATGTATCATATATATGTATCATGGATATGTATCATGTATCATGGATATGTATCATAGATATGTATCATGTATAAGGTATGTATCATGTATATATATCATCGATATGAATCATGTATCACGGATATGTTACATGGATATGTATCATTTGTCAATGATATGTATCATGGATATGTATCATGGATCATGGATATGTATCATGTATCATAGATATATATCGTGAATATGTATCATGGATATGTGTCATGGATATCTATCATGCCTTATGGATATGTATCATGTATCATGAATATGTATAATGTATCATGGATATGTATCATGGATATGTATAATGTATCATGGATATGTATTATGGATATGTATAATTGATACGTATCATGTATCATGGATATGTATCATGTATCATGGATTTGAATCATGGATATGTATCATGTGTAATGTGTCATAGATATGTATCATAGATATGTATCATGTATATGTATCATGTATATGTATTATGTATCATAGATATGTATCATGTATCGTAGATATTCTTAATACTTTTCAATCCCCTCATGATTTTCTACATTATTTTTAATCCCCACATGATGATCTTCATCATTTTCAATCCTCTCATGATGTTATTCATCATTTTCAATCCCCTCATGATTTTTTTCATCATTTTCAATCCCCTCATGGTATTCTTCATCATTTTCAATCCTCTCGATATTCTTCATCATTTCCAATCTTTTCATGTTATTCTTCATCATTTTAAATCCCCTCATGATATTCTTCATAATTTTCAATCCCCCATGATATTCTTCATCATTTTCAATCCCCTCATGGTATTCTTCATCATTTTCAATCCTATCATGATATTCTTCATCATTTTCAATCCTCTCATGATATTCTTAATCATTTTCAATCCTCTCATAATATTATTCATCATTTTACATCCTCTCATGATGTTCTTCATCATTTTCAATCCCCTCATGGTATTCTTCATAATTTTCAATCCTCTCATGATATTCTTCATCATTTACAATCCTCTCATAGTATTCTTCTTCATTTTCAATCTCTTCATGGTATTCTTCATCATGTTCAATCCTCTCATGATATTCTTCATCATTTTAAATCCGCTCATTATATTCTTCATCATTTTCAATCCCCTCATCGTATTCTTCAGCATTTTCAATCCTTTCATAATATTCTACATCATACTCTATCCTCTCATGGTATTCTTCAGCATTTTCAATCCTCTCATTGTATTCTTCATATTTTTCAACCCCCTCATGATATTATTTATCATTTTCAATCCTCTCATGATGTTCTTAATCATTTTACATCCTCTCATGATGTTCTTCATCATTTTCAATTCTCTCATGATGTTCTTCATCATTTTCAATCCTATAATGATATTCTTCATCATTTTCAATCCTCTCATTATATTCTTCAGCATTTTCAATCCTCTCGATATTATTCATCATTTCCAATCTTTTCATGTTATTCTTCATCATTTTAAATCCCCTCATGGTATTCTTCATCATTTTCAATCCTATCATGATATTCTTCATCATTTTCAATCCTCTCATGATATTCTTAATCATTTTCAATCCTCTCATAATATTATTCATCATTTTACATCCTCTCATGATGTTCTTCATCATTTTCAATCCCCTCATGGTATTCTTCATAATTTTCAATCCTCTCATGATATTCTTCATCATTTTCAATCCTCTCATGGTATTCTTCATCATGTTCAATCCTCTCATGATATTCTTCATCATTTTAAATCCGCTCATTGTATTCTTCAGCATTTTCAATCCTCTCATCGTATTCTTCATCATTTTCAACCCGAACATGATATTCTTCATCATTTTCAATCCTCTCATGGTATTCTTCATAATTTTACAACCATCTCATGATATTCTTCATCATTTTCAATCCTCTCATGATATTCTTCATCATTTTCAATCCTCTCATGATATTCTTCATCATTTGCAATCCTCTCATGCTATTCTTCATCATTTTCAATCCTCTCATGGTATTCTTCATCATTATGAATCCTCTCATGATATTCTTCATCATTTTACATCCTCTCATGGTATTCTTCATCATTTTCAATCCTCTCATAGTATTCTTCATCATTTTGAATCCCCTCATAGTATTCTTCATCATTTTCAATCCTCTCATGATATTCTTCATCATTTTCAATCCTCTCATTGTATTCTTCATCATTTTCAATCCTCTCATGGTATTCTTCATTATTTTACATCCTCTCATGATGTTCTTCATCATTTTCAATCCCCTCATCGTATTCTTCAGCATTTTCAATCCTTTCATAATATTCTACATCATATTCTATCCTCTCATGGTATTCTTCAGCATTTTCAATCCTCTCATTGTATTCTTAATATTTTTCAACCCCCTCATGATATTCTTTATCATTTTCAATCCTCTCATGATGTTCTTAATCATTTTACATCCTCTCATGATGTTCTTCATCATTTTCAATTCTCTCATGATGTTCTTCATCATTTTCAATCCTATAATGATATTCTTCATCATTTTCAATCCCCTCATTATATTCTTCAGCATTTTCAATTCTCTCATCGTATTCTGCATCATTTTCAACTCGCTCATGAAATTCTTCATCATTTTCAATCCTCTCATGATATTCTTCATCATTTTCAACCCTCTCATAATATTCTTCATTATTTTCAATCCTCTCATGATGTTCTTCATAATTGTCAATCCCCTCATGGTATTCTTCAGCATTTTCAATCCTCATGATATTCTTCATCATTTTACATGCTCTTATGGTATTCTTCATGATTTTCAATCCCATCATGGTATTCTTTATCATTTTCAATCCTCTCATGATATTCTTCATCATTTTCAATCCTCTCATGGTATTCTTCATAATTTTACAACCATCTCATGATATTCTTCATCATTTTCAATCCCATCATGGTATTCTTCATCATTTGCAATCCCCTCATGATATTCTTCATCATTTTAAATCCCATCATGGTATTCTTTATCATTTTCAATCCTCTCATGATGTTCTTCATCATTTTCAATCCCATCATGGTATTCTTTATCATTTTGAATGCTCTCATGATATTCTTCATGATTTTACATCCTCTCATGGTATTCTTGATCATTTTCAATCCTCTCATGATATTCTTCATCATTTTCAATCCTCTCATGGTATTCTTCATAATTTTACAACCATCTCATGATATTCTTCATCATTTTCAATCCCATCATGGTATTCTTCATCATTTGCAATCCCCTCATGATATTCTTCATCATTTTAAATCCCATCATGGTATTCTTTATCATTTTCCATCCTCTCATGATGTTCTTCATCATTTTCAATCCCATCATGGTATTCTTCATCATTTTGAATGCTCTCATGATATTCTTCATGATTTTACATCCTCTCATGGTATTCTTGATCATTTTCAATCCTCTCATGGTATTCTTCATCATTTTGAATCCCCTCATAGTATTCTTCATCATTTTGAATCCCTTCATAGTATTCTTCATCATTTTCAATCCTCTCATGGTATTCTTCATTATTTTAAATCTTGTCATAATATTCTTCATCATTTTACATCCTCTCATGATGTTCTTCATCATTTTCAATCCCCTCATCGTATTCTTCAGCATTTTCAATCCTTTCATAATATTCTACATCATATTCAATCCTCTCATGGTATTCTTCAGCATTTTCAATCCTCTCATTGTATGCTTCATATTTTTCAATCCTCTCATGATATTCTTTATCATTTTCAATCCTCTCATGATATTCTTCATCATTTTCCATCCCCTCATGATATTCTTCATCATTTTCAATCCCATCATGGTATTCTTTATCATTTTCAATCGTCTCATGATATTCTTCATCATTTTCAATCCTCCTATGGTATTCTTCATAATTTTACAACCATCTTATCATATTCTTCATCATTTTCAATCCCATCATGGTATTCTTTATCATTTTCAATCCTCTCATGATGTTCTTCATCATTTTCAATCCTCTCATGGTATTCTTCATCATTTTGAATGCTCTCATTATATTCTTCATCATTTTACATCCTCTCATGATATTCTTCATCATTTGCAATCCTCTCATGCTATTCTTCATCATTTTCAATCCTCTCATGCTATTCTTCATCATTATGAATCCTCTCATGATATTCTTCATCATTTTACATCCTCTCATGGTATTCTTCATCATTTTCAATCCTCTCATAGTATTCTTCATCATTTTGAATCCCCTCATAGTATTCTTCATCATTTTCAATCCCATCATGGTATTCTTCATCATTTTCAATCCCCTCATAGTATTCTTCATCATTTTCAATCCCATTATGGTATTCTTCATCATTTTCAATCCTCTCATGATATTCTTCATCATTTTCAATCCTCTCATTGTATTCTTCATCATTTTCAATCCTCTCATGGTATTCTTCATTATTTTCAATCGTCTCATAATATTCTTCATCATTTTACATCCTCTCATGATGTTCTTCATCATTTTCAATCCCCTCATCGTATTCTTCAGCATTTTCAATCCTTTCATAATATTCTACATCATATTCTA
The DNA here is from genome assembly GCA_963556195.1 of Sepiola atlantica. Classification (NCBI taxonomy): domain Eukaryota; kingdom Metazoa; phylum Mollusca; class Cephalopoda; order Sepiida; family Sepiolidae; genus Sepiola; species Sepiola atlantica. Next base: position 167,552 of record CAUVYP010000661.1, on the reverse strand, counting down.
TCCTCTCATGGTATTCTTCAGCATTTTCAATCCTCTCATTGTATTCTTAATATTTTTAAACCCCCTCATGATATTCTTTATCATTTTCAATCCTCTCATGATGTTCTTAATCATTTTACATCCTCTCATGATGTTCTTCATCATTTTCAATTCTCTCATGATGTTCTTCATCATTTTCAATCCTATAATGATATTCTTCATCATTTTCAATCCCCTCATTATATTCTTCAGCATTTTCAATTCTCTCATCGTATTCTGCATCATTTTCAACTCGCTCATGATATTCTTCATCATTTTCAATCCTCTCATGAAATTCTTCATCATTTTCAATCCTCTCATGATATTCTTCATCATTTTCAATCCTCTCATGATATTCTTCATCATTTTCAATCCTCTCATAATATTCTTCATTATTTTAAACCTCTCATGATGTTCTTCATAATTGTCAATCCCCTCATGGTATTCTTCAGCATTTTCAATCCTCATGATATTCTTCATCATTTTACATGCTCTCATGGTATTCTTCATCATTTTCAATCCCATCATGGTATTCTTTATCATTTTCAATCCTCTCATGATATTCTTCATCATTTTCAATCCTCTCATGGTATTCTTCATAATTTTACAACCATCTCATGATATTCTTCATCATTTTCAATCCCATCATGGTATTCTTCATCATTTGCAATCCCCTCATGATATTCTTCATCATTTTAAATCCCATCATGGTATTCTTTATCATTTTCAATCCTCTCATGATGTTCTTCATCATTTTCAATCCCATCATGGTATTCTTCATCATTTTGAATGCTCTCATGATATTCTTCATGATTTTACATCCTCTCATGGTATTCTTGATCATTTTCAATCCTCTCATGGTATTCTTCATCATTTTGAATCCCCTTATAGTATTCTTCATCATTTTGAATCCCCTCATAGTATTCTTCATCATTTTCAATCCTCTCATGGTATTCTTCATTATTTTAAATCCTGTCATAATATTCTTCATCATTTTACATCCTCTCATGATGTTCTTCATCATTTTCAATCCCCTCATCGTATTCTTCAGCATTTTCAATCCTTTCATAATATTCTACATCATATTCAATCCTCTCATGGTATTCTTCAGCATTTTCAATCCTCTCATTGTATTCTTCATATTTTTCAATCCTCTCATGATATTCTTTATCATTTTCAATCCTCTCATGATATTCTTCATCATTTTCCATCCCCTCATGATATTCTTCATCATTTTCAATCCCATCATGGTATTCTTTATCATTTTCAATCGTCTCATGATATTCTTCATCATTTTCAATCCTCCTATGGTATTCTTCATAATTTTACAACCATCTTATGATATTCTTCATCATTTTCAATCCCATCATGGTATTCTTTATCATTTTCAATCCTCTCATGATGTTCTTCATCATTTTCAATCCTCTCATGGTATTCTTCATCATTTTACATCCTCTCATGATATTCTTCATCATTTGCAATCCTCTCATGCTATTCTTCATCATTTTCAATCCTCTCATGCTATTCTTCATCATTATGAATCCTCTCATGATATTCTTCATCATTTTACATCCTCTCATGGTATTCTTCATCATTTTCAATCCTCTCATAGTATTCTTCATCATTTTGAATCCCCTCATAGTACTCTTCATCATTTTCAATCCCATTATGGTATTCTTCATCATTTTCAATCCTCTCATGATATTCTTCATCATTTTCAATCCTCTCATTGTATTCTTCATCATTTTCAATCCTCTCATGGTATTCTTCATTATTTTCAATCGTCTCATAATATTCTTCATCATTTTACATCCTCTCATGATGTTCTTCATCATTTTCAATCCTTTCATAATATTCTACATCATATTCTATCCTCTCATGGTATTCTTCAGCATTTTCAATCCTCTCATTGTATTCTTAATATTTTTCAACCCCCTCATGATATTCTTTATCATTTTCAATCCTCTCATGATGTTCTTAATCATTTTACATCCTCTCATGGTATTCTTCATCATTTTCAATCCTCTCATAGTATTCTTCATCATTTTGAATCCCCTCATAGTACTCTTCATCATTTTCAATCCCATTATGGTATTCTTCATCATTTTCAATCCCATCATGGTATTCTTTATCATTTTCAATCCTCTCATGATGTTCTTCATCATTTTCAATCCTCTCATGGTATTCTTCATCATTTTACATCCTCTCATGATATTCTTCATCATTTGCAATCCCCTCATCGTATTCTTCAGCATTTTCAATCCTTTCATAATATTCTACATCATATTCTATCCTCTCATGGTATTCTTCAGCATTTTCAATCCTCTCATTGTATTCTTAATATTTTTCAACCCCCTCATGATATTCTTTATCATTTTCAATCCTCTCATGATGTTCTTAATCATTTTACATCCTCTCATGATGTTCTTCATCATTTTCAATTCTCTCATGATGTTCTTCATCATTTTCAATCCTATAATGATATTCTTCATCATTTTCAATCCCCTCATTATATTCTTCAGCATTTTCAATTCTCTCATCGTATTCTGCATCATTTTCAACTCGCTCATGAAATTCTTCATCATTTTCAATCTTTTCATGAAATTCTTCATCATTTTCAATCCTCTCATAATATTCTTCATTATTTTCAATCCTCTCATGATGTTCTTCATAATTGTCAATCCCCTCATGGTATTCTTCAGCATTTTCAATCCTCATGATATTCTTCATCATTTTACATGCTCTCATGGTATTCTTCATCATTTTCAATCCCATCATGGTATTCTTTATCATTTTCAATCCTCTCATGATATTCTTCATCATTTTCAATCCTCTCATGGTATTCTTCATAATTTTACAACCATCTCATGATATTCTTCATCATTTTCAATCCCATCATGGTATTCTTCATCATTTGCAATCCCCTCATGATATTCTTCATCATTTTAAATCCCATCATGGTATTCTTCATCATTTGCAATCCCCTCATGATATTCTTCATCATTTTCAATCCCATCATGGTATTCTTCATCATTTTGAATGCTCTCATGATATTCTTCATGATTTTACATCCTCTCATGGTATTCTTGATCATTTTCAATCCTCTCATGGTATTCTTCATCATTTTGAATCTCCTCATAGTATTCTTCATCATTTTGAATCCCCTCATAGTATTCTTCAGCATTTTCAATCCTCTCATGGTATTCTTCATTATTTTAAATCCTGTCATAATATTCTTCATCATTTTACATCCTCTCATGATGTTCTTCATCATTTTCAATCCCCTCATCGTATTCTTCAGCATTTTCAATCCTTTCATAATATTCTACATCATATTCAATCCTCTCATGGTATTCTTCAGCATTTTCAATCCTCTCATTGTATTCTTCATATTTTTCAATCCTCTCATGATATTCTTTATCATTTTCAATCCTCTCATGATATTCTTCATCATTTTCCATCCCCTCATGATATTCTTCATCATTTTCAATCCCATCATGGTATTCTTTATCATTTTCAATCGTCTCATGATATTCTTCATCATTTTCAATCCTCCTATGGTATTCTTCATAATTTTACAACCATCTTATGATATTCTTCATCATTTTCAATCCCATCATGATATTCTTTATCATTTTCAATCCTCTCATGATGTTCTTCATCATTTTCAATCCTCTCATGGTATTCTTCATCATTTTGAATGCTCTCATTATATTCTTCATCATTTTACATCCTCTCATGATATTCTTCATCATTTGCAATCCTCTCATGCTATTCTTCATCATTTTCAATCCTCTCATGCTATTCTTCATCATTATGAATCCTCTCATGATATTCTTCATCATTTTACATCCTCTCATGGTATTCTTCATCATTTTCAATCCTCTCATAGTATTCTTCATCATTTTGAATCCCCTCATAGTATTCTTCATCATTTTCAATCCCATTATGGTATTCTTCATCATTTTCAATCCTCTCATGATATTCTTCATCATTTTCAATCTTCTCATTGTATTCTTCATCATTTTCAATCCTCTCATGGTATTCTTCATTATTTTCAATCGTCTCATAATATTCTTCATCATTTTACATCCTCTCATGATGTTCTTCATCATTTTCAATCCCCTCATCGTATTCTTCAGCATTTTCAATCCTTTCACATTATTCTACATCATATTCTATCCTCTCATGGTATTCTTCAGCATTTTCAATCCTCTCATTGTATTCTTAATATTTTTCAACCCCCTCATGATATTCTTTATCATTTTCAATCCTCTCATGATGTTCTTAATCATTTTACATCCTCTCATGATGTTCTTCATCATTTTCAATTCTCTCATGATGTTCTTCATCATTTTCAATCCTATAATGATATTCTTCATTTTCAATCCCCTCATTATATTCTTCAGCATTTTCAATTCTCTCATCGTATTCTGCATCATTTTCAACTCGCTCATGATATTCTTAATCATTTTCAATCCTCTCATGAAATTCTTCATCATTTTCAATCCTCTCATGATATTCTTCATCATTTTCAATCCTCTCATGATATTCTTCATCATTTTCAATCCTCTCATAATATTCTTCATTATTTTCAATCCTCTCATGATGTTCTTCATAATTGTCAATCCCCTCATGGTATTCTTCAGCATTTTCAATCCTCATGATATTCTTCATCATTTTACATGCTCTCATGGTATTCTTCATCATTTTCAATCCCATCATGGTATTCTTTATCATTTTCAATCCTCTCATGATATTCTTCATCATTTTCAATCCTCTCATGGTATTCTTCATAATTTTACAACCATCTCATGATATTCTTCATCATTTTCAATCCCATCATGGTATTCTTCATCATTTGCAATCCCCTCATGATATTCTTCATCATTTTAAATCCCATCATGGTATTCTTTATCATTTTCAATCCTCTCATGATGTTCTTCATCATTTTCAATCCCATCATGGTATTCTTCATCATTTTGAATGCTCTCATGATATTCTTCATGATTTTACATCCTCTCATGGTATTCTTGATCATTTTCAATCCTCTCATGGTATTCTTCATCATTTTGAATCCCCTCATAGTATTCTTCATCATTTTGAATCCCCTCATAGTATTCTTCATCATTTTCAATCCTCTCATGGTATTCTTCATTATTTTAAATCCTGTCATTATATTCTTCATCATTTTACATCCTCTCATGATGTTCTTCATCATTTTCAATCCCCTCATCGTATTCTTCAGCATTTTCAATCCTTTCATAATATTCTACATCATATTCAATCCTCTCATGGTATTCTTCAGCATTTTCAATCCTCTCATTGTATTCTTCATATTTTTCAATCCTCTCATGATATTCTTTATCATTTTCAATCCTCTCATGATATTCTTCATCATTTTCCATCCCCTCATGATATTCTTCATCATTTTCAATCCCATCATGGTATTCTTTATCATTTTCAATCGTCTCATGATATTCTTCATCATTTTCAATCCTCCTATGGTATTCTTCATAATTTTACAACCATCTTATGATATTCTTCATCATTTTCAATCCCATCATGGTATTCTTTATCATTTTCAATCCTCTCATGATGTTCTTCATCATTTTCAATCCTCTCATGGTATTCTTCATCATTTTGAATGCTCTCATTATATTCTTCATCATTTTACATCCTCTCATGATATTCTTCATCATTTGCAATCCTCTCATGCTATTCTTCATCATTTTCAATCCTCTCATGCTATTCTTCATCATTATGAATCCTCTCATGATATTCTTCATCATTTTACATCCTCTCATGGTATTCTTCATCATTTTCAATCCTCTCATAGTATTCTTCATTATTTTCAATCCCCTCATAGTATTCTTCATCATTTTCAATCCCATTATGGTATTCTTCATCATTTTCAATCCTCTCATGATATTCTTCATCATTTTCAATCCTCTCATTGTATTCTTCATCATTTTCAATCCTCTCATGGTATTCTTCATTATTTTCAATCGTCTCATAATATTCTTCATCATTTTACATCCTCTCATGATGTTCTTCATCATTTTCAATCCCATCATGGTATCCTCATCATTTTCAATCCTCTCATGATATTCTTCATCATTTTAAATCCTCTCATGATATTCTTCATCATTTTCAATCCTCTCATAATATTCTTCATCATTTTCAATCCTCTCATGATGTTCTTCATAATTTTCAATCCCCTCATGGTATTTTTCAGCATTTTCAATCCTCATGATATTCTACATCATTTTCAATCCTCTCATGGTATTCTTCATAATTTTCAATCCTCTCATGGTATTCTTCAGCATTTTCAATATTCTCATGATGTTCTGCATCATTTTCAATCCCCTCATGGTATTCTTCAGCATTTTAAATCCTCTCATAATATTCTACATCATATTCAATCCTCTCATGGTATTCTTCAGCATTATCAATCCTCTCATTGTATTCTTCATCATTTTCAATCCCATCATGGTATTCTTCATCATTTTCAATCCTCTCATGGTATTCCTCATCATTTTTAATCCTCTCATGGTATTCTTACTCATTTTCAATCCTCTCATGATATTCTTCATCATTTTCAATCCTCTCATGGTATTCTTCATCATTTTCAATCCTCTGATTATATTCTTCATCATTTACAATCCCCTTATGATATTATTAATCATTTTCAATCTTCACATGGTATTCTTCAATGGATTCTTCATTATTTTCAATCCCATCATGATATTTTTCTTCATTTTCAATCGCCAAATACAAGGAGGCCTCTCGAGCTATACTAAAATAACCCTCACTTATTACCATCCCTTTTATCAGGGCAATAGTCCGAAGAAAAATGCAAAAAAACAATAATAACGTGACGATAGCATAAAATAATATCCGAACCTATCACTATGACGTCATGTACCAATCTATGTGACGTCATGTGCACAAGATAACATTAAAAATCGTGATCACATTAAACGAAAAAATGGCTATTTGACCCCTTAAAAATGAATCTTTTAAAAAAAATTTTCGATATTATTTTCTCACGGTTATGCCGGTTAAAATAATACCTAAATCGGAGGTGTTTGTTTAGTATTTTAAAAGCCTTAGCGTTACATACATATCACAGATTTTTGCCTTATATATATTGAGACTAGCGGGGCTACCCGGCGTTGCTCGGGGTCATAAAAACATAATTGAAGAAAAATTGCGTGTGTAACATCTTTATATTAAAACTTCTAATTCTCTCCTTCTCTCTCTATAGCTGTCTCTTTATCTTTCTACTTTTCTCTACCCTGATCGCTACTTTTAAATTTTGCCTTTTGCGAAAGCTGTTTCTTCCCCACCATTTCATCCTACGTTTCACAAGGCAATAGTATGACTTATTTCTATAAAAAGTACCACCACTGTCTGCGCCTTCTATATAGGTACTTATAACCGCCCCAGTGTTCATACTATATATTTTGAATCCCCTCATGATATCCTTCATCATTTTAACTCCCCTCGTTGTATTCATCATTTTCGGTCTCCTCATACTATTAATCATTTTCAATCCCCTCATAATATTCTTCATCATTTTCAATCTCCTCATACTATTAATCATTTTCAATCCCCTCATAATATTCTTCATCATTTTCAATCCTCTCGTAATATTCCTCATCATTTTCAATCCGCTCATGATATTCTTAATAATTTTCAATCCTCTCATGATATTCTTCATTTTTTCAATCCTCTCATGATATTCTTCATTATTTTCAATCCCCTCATAATATTCTTCATCATTTTCAATCCCCTCATGATATTCTTCATTATTTTCAATCCTCTCATGGTATATTTCATCATTTTCGATCCTCTCATCATATTCTTCTCATTTTCAATCCCCTCATGATATTATTCATCATTTTCAATCCTCTCATGGTATTCTTCATCATTTCCAATCCTGTCAGTCTATTCTTCATAATTTTCAATGCTCTCATGACATTCTTCATCATTTTCAATCCTCTCATGACATTCTTCATCATTTTCAATCCCCTCATGATAGTTTTCATCATTTTCAATTCCCTCATGATAGTCTTCATCATTTTCAGTCCTCTCATGATAGTCTTCATCATTTTCAATCCTCTCATGTCAGTCTTCATCATTTTCAATCCTCTCATGATAGTTTTCATCATTTTTAATCCTCTCATGATAGTCTTCATCATTTTTAATCCTCTCAGGATAGTCTTCATCATTTTTAATCCTCTCATGATAGTCTTCATCATTTTCAATCCTCTCATGATATTCTTCATCATTTTCATTCCCTTCATGATATTATTCATCATTTTAAATCCCCTCATGGTATTCTTCATAATTTCCAATCCTGTCAGTCTATTCTTCATCATTTTCAATCCTCTCATGACATTCTTCATCATTTTCAATCCTCTCATGACATTCTTCATCATTTTCAATCCCCTTATGATAGTCTTCATCATTTTCAATCCCCTCATGATAGTCTTCATCATTTTCAATCCCCTCATGATAGTGTACATCATTTTCAATCCCCTCATTATAGTCTTCATCATTTTCAATCCCCTCATGATAGTCTTCATCATTTTCAATCCTCTCATGATAGTCTTCATCATTTTCAATCCTCTCATGATAGTCTTCATCATTTTCAATCCTCTCATGATAGTCTTCATCATTTTCAATCCTCTCATGATAGTCTTCATCATTTTCAATCCTCTCATGATAGTCTTTATCATAGCTCTATCTAGGATATTGAGCACTTTTCTCCCGGACAACGCCGAGTACTTTGAAAATCAAGGAGGCCTCATGAGCACTACTGAAATCACTTAGGTATCCTCTCGCCTACTGATCTGCGAAATAGTCCAAAGGGGAACAAAGATGGCGTTAAAATATTTTCCAAACCTATCACTACAGTAGCTCTATCTAGGACATTGAGCACTTTTCTCCCAGACAACGCCGAGTACTTTAATAATAAAGGAAGCCTCCTGAGGACTACTGAAATCACTTAGGTATCTTCTCTCCTACTGATCTGCGAAATAGTCCAAAGGGGAACGAATATGGCGTTAAAATATTATCTAAAACTATCACTACAGTAGCTCTATCTAGGACATTGAGCACTTTTTTTCCCGGACAACGCCGAGTACTTTGAAAATCAAAGAGGCCTCCTGGGGACTACTGAAATCACCTAGGTATCCTCCCTCCTTTTCATCTGCAAAATTGTCCAAAGGGGAACGAAGATGGCGTTAAAATATTTTCCAAACCTATCACTACAGTAGCTCTATCTAGGATATTGAGCACTTTTCTCCCGGAAAACGCCAAGTATTTCAAAATCAAAGAGGCCTCCTGAGCACTACTGAAATAACTCTTATCCATTCCCCATCCTTTTCAGCGTAGATGCTGTTAAAATATTATCCAAACCTATCACTACAGTAGCTCTATCTAGGACATTGAGCACTTTTTTCCCGGACAACGCCGAGTACTTTGAAAATCGAGAGAGGCCTCCTGGGGACTACTGAAATCACTTAGGTATCCTCCCTCCTTTTCATCTGCAAAATTGTCCAAAGGTGAACGAAGATGGCGTTAAAATATGTTCTAAACCTATCACTACAGTAGCTCAATCTAGGATATTGAGCACTTTTCTCCCAGACAACGCCGAGTACTTTGAAAATCGAGGAGGCTTCATGAGCACTCCTGAAATCCCTCAGGTATCCTCTCTCCTTCTGATCTGCGAAATAGTCCAAAGGGGAACGAAGATGGCGTTAAAATATTTTCCAAACCTATCACTACAGTAGCTCTATCTAGGACATTGAGCACTTTTCTCCCGGACAACGCCGAGTACTTTGATAATCAAGGAGGCCTCCTGGGGACTACTGAAATCACTTAGCTACTCTCTCTCCTTCTGATCTGCGAAATAGTCCAAAGGGGAACGAAGATGGCGTTAAAATATTTTCCAAACCTATCACTACAGTAGCTCTATCTAGGACATTGAGCACTTTTCTCCCAGACAACGCCGAGTACTTTGAAAATCGAGGAGGCTTCATCAGCACTCCTGAAATCCCTTAGGTATCCTCTCTCCTTCTGATCTGCAAAATAGTCCAAAGGGGAACGAAGATGGCGTTAAAATATTTTCCAAACCTATCACTACAGTAGCTCTATCTAGGATATTGAGCACTTTTCTCCCGGACAACGCCGAGTACTTTGAAAAACAAAGAGGCCTCCTGGGGACTACTGAAATCAGTTAGGTAACCTTTCTCCTACTGATTTGCGAAAATAGTCCAATAGGGAATGAAGATGGCGTTAAAATATTTTCCAAACCTATCACTACAGTAGCTCTATCTAGGATATTGAGCACTTTTCTCCCGGACAACGCCGAGTACTTTGATAATCCAGGAGGCCTCGTAGGGGACTACTGTAATCACTTAGGTATTCTTTCTTCTTCTGATCTGCGAAATAGTCCAAAGGGGAACGAAGATGGCGTTAAAATATTTTCCAAACCTATCACTACAGTAGCTCTATCTAGGATATTGAGCACTTTTCTCCCGGACAACGCCAAGTACTTTGAAAATCGAGGAGGTTTCATGAGCACTCTTGAAATCCCTTAGGTATCCTCTCTCCTTCTGATCTGCGAAATAGTCCAAAGGGGAACGAAGATGGCGTTAAAATATTTTCCAAACCTATCACTACAGTAGCTCTATCTAGGACATTTAGCACTTTTCTCCCGGACAACGCCGAGTACTTTGAAAATCGAGGAGGCTTCATGAGCACTCCTGAAATCCCTTAGGTATCCTCTCTCCTTCTGATCTGCGAAATAGTCCAAAGGGGAACGAAGATGGCGTTAAAATATTTTCCAAACCTATCACTACAGTAGCTCTATCTAGGACATTGAGCACTTTTCTCCCGGACAACGCCGAGTACTTTGGTAATCCAGGAGGTTTCCTGGGGACTACTGAAATCACTTAGGTATCCTCTCTCTTTCTGATCTGCGAAATAGTCCAAAGGGGAACGAAGATGGCGTTAAAATATTTTCCAAACCTATCACTACAGTAGCTCTATCTAGGATATTGAGCACTTTTCTCCCGGACAACGGCGAGTATTTCAAAATATAAGAGGCCTCCTGAGCACTACTGAAATAACTCTTATCGATTACCCCATCCTTTTCAGCGTAGATGCTGTTAAAATATTATCCAAACCTATCACTACAGTAGCTCTATCTAGGACATTGAGCACTTTTCTCCCGGACAACGCCGAGTACTTTGAAAATCGAGGAGGCTTCATGAGCACTCCTGAAATCCCTTAGGTATCCTCTCTCCTTCTGATCTGCGAAATAGTCCAAAGGGGAACGAAGATGGCGTTAAAATATTTTCCAAACCTATCACTACAGTAGCTCTATCTAGGACATTGAGCACATTTCTCCCGGACAACGCCGAGTACTTTGATAATCAAGGAGGCCTCCTGGGGACTACTGAAATAACTCTTATCGATTCCCCATCTTTTTCAGCGTAGATGCTGTTAAAATATTATCCAAACCTATCACTACAGTAGCTCTATCTAGGACATTGAGCACTTTTCTCCCGGACAACGCCGAGTACTTTGAAAATCAAAGAGGCCTCCTGGGGACTACTGAAATCAGTTAGGTATCCTCCCTCCTTTTCATCTGCAAAATTGTCCAAAGGGGAACGAAGATGGCGTTAAAATATTTTCTAAACCTATCACTACAGTAGCTCTATCTAGGATATTGAGCACTTTTCTCCTGGACAACGCCGAGTACTTTGAAAATCGAGGAGGCTTTATGAGCACTCCTGAAATCCCTTAGGTATCCTCTCTCCTTCTGATCTGCGAAATAGTCCAAAGGAGAACGAAGATGGCGTTAAAATATTTTCCAAACCTATCACTACAGTAGCTCTATCTAGGACATTGAGCACTTTTCTCCCGGACAACGCCGAGTACTTTGATAATCAAGGAGGCCTCCTGGGGACTACTGAAATCACTTAGGTATCCTCTCTCCTTCTGATCTGCGAAATAGTCCAAAGGGGAACGAAGATGGCGTTAAAATATTTTCCAAACCTATCACTACAGTTGCTCTATCTAATATATTGAGCACTTTTCTCCCGGACAACGCCGAGTACTTTGAAAATCGAGGAGGCTTCATGAGCACTCCTGAAATCCCTTAGGTATCCTCTCTCCTTCTGATCTGCGAAATAGTCCAAAGGGGAACGAAGATGGCGTTAAAATATTTTCCAAACTTATCACTACAGTAGCTCTATCTAGGACATTGAGCACTTTTCTCCCGGACAACGCCGAGTACTTTGATAATCAAGGAGGCCTCCTGGGGACTACTGAAATAAATTCGGTATCCTCTCTCCTTCTGATCTGCGAAATAGTCCAAAGGTGAACGAAGATGGCGTTAAAATATTTTCCAAACCTATCACTACAGTAGCTCTATCTAGAATATTGAGCACTTTTCTCCCGAACAACGCCGAGTACTTTAAAAATCGAGGAGGCTTCATGAACACCCATGAAATCCCTTAGGTATCCTCTCTTCTTCTGATCTGCGAAATAGTCCAAAGGGGAACGAAGATGGCGTTAAAATATTTTCCAAAACCTATCACTACAGTAGCTCTATCTAGGACATTGAGCACTTTTCTCCCGGACAACGCCGAGTACTTTGATAATCAAGGAGGCCTCCTGGGGACTACTGAAATCACTTAGGTATCCTCTCTACTTCTGATCTACGAAATAGTCCAAAGGGGAACGAAGATGGCGTTAAAATATTTTCCAAACCTATCACTACAGTAGCTCTATCTAGGATATTGAGCACTTTTCTCCCGGACAACGCCGAGTATTTCAAAATCAAAGAGGCCTCCTGAGCACTACTGAAATAACTCTTATCCATTCCCCATCTTTTTCAGCGTAGATTCTGTTAAAATATTATCCAAACCTATCACTACAGTAGCTCTATCTAGGACATTGAGCACTTTTTTCCCCGACAACGCTGAGTACTTTGAAAATCAAAGAGGCCTCCTGGGGACTACTGAAATCAGTTAGGTATCCTCCCTCCTTTTCATCTGCAAAATTGTCCAAAGGGGAACGAAGATGGCGTTAAAATATTTTCTAAACCTATCACTACAGTAGCTCTATCTAGGATATTGAGCACTTTTCTCCTGGACAACGCCGAGTACTTTGAAAATCGAGGAGGCTTCATGAGCACTCCTGAAATCCCTTAGGTATCCTCTCTCCTTCTGATCTGCGAAATAGTCCAAAGGAGAACGAAGATGGCGTTAAAATATTTTCCAAACCTATCACTACAGTAGCTCTATCTAGGACATTGAGCACTTTTCTCCCGGACAACGCCGAGTACTTTGATAATCAAGGAGGCCTCCTGGGGACTACTGAAATCACTTAGGTATCCTCTCTCCTTCTGATCTGCGAAATAGTCCAAAGGGGAACGAAGATGGCGTTAAAATATTTTCCAAACCTATCACTACAGTTGCTCTATCTAATATATTGAGCACTTTTCTCCCGGACAACGCCGAGTACTTTGAAAATCGAGGAGGCTTCATGAGCACTCCTGAAATCCCTTAGGTATCCTCTCTCCTTCTGATCTGCGAAATAGTCCAAAGGGGAACGAAGATGGCGTTAAAATATTTTCCAAACCTATCACTTCAGTAGCTCTATCTAGGACATTGAGCACTTTTCTCCCGGACAACGCCGAGTACTTTGATAATCAAGGAGGCCTCCTGGGGACTACTGAAATCACTTCGGTATCCTCTCTACTTCTGATCTGCGAAATAATCCAAAGGGGAACGAAGATGGCGTTAAAATATTTTCCAAACCTATCACTACAGTAGCTCTATCTAGGATATTGAGCACTTTTATCCCGGACAACGCCGAGTATTTCAAAATCAAAGAGGCCTCCTGAGCACTACTGAAATAACTCTTATCGATTACCCAATCCTTTTCAGCGTAGATACTGTTAAAATATTATCCAAACCTATCACTACAGTAGCTCTATTTAGGACATTGAGCACTTTTTTCCCGGACAACGCCGAGTACTTTGAAAATCAAAGAGGCCTACTGGGGACTACTGAAATCAGTTAGGTATCCTCCCTCCTTTTTAGCTGCAAAATTGTCCAAAGGGGAACGAAGATGGCGTTAAAATATTTTCTAAACCTATCACTACAGTAGCTCTATCTAGGATATTGAGCACTTTTCTCCCGGACAACGCCGAGTACTTTGAAAATCGAGGAGGCTTCATGAGCACTCCTGAAATCACTTAGGTATCCTCTCTCCTTCTGATCTGCCAAATAGTCCTGAGGCGCTCATACCGGCGAATGCCGACATTCCCCCTCCCCAGATTTCGCCTGAGGCGCTCATACCGACGAATGCCGACATTCCCCCTCCCCGGATTTCGCCTGAGGCGCTCACACTTCAACACTGCTCAAAAAAGGAGTAGATAATGGATGGGATTATGGCATCATGACAACGGAACCGATACGACCCTACCTCAATACTTCTCAAAAAAGGAGGAGATAATGCATGGCAATAGTGCATCATGACAACGGAACCGATACGACCCTACCTCAACACTTCTCAAAAAAGGAGGAGATAATGCATGGGATGAGGGCATCATGACAACGGAACCGATACGACCCTACCTCAACACTTCTCAAAAAAGGAGGAGGTAATTCATGGGATGAGCACATCATGACAACGGAACCGATACTATTCTACATCTACCCTTCTCAAAAAAGGAGGAGGTAATGCATGGGATCAGTGCATCATGACAACGGAACCGATACTACCCTACCTCTACACTTCTCAAAAAAGGAGGAGGTAATGCTCACACCGGCGAATACCGTAACCCCCCCCCCCCCCAATTTGGCCTGAAAGGAGGAGGTAATTCCTATCATGATAACAGAACGGCCACAGGGAGGGAGGGGGGGGGGGGAGGAATATTAGCGTCTATTAATAATTAAGAAAGAAAGTGTGAGAGGGAAAAATGACAGAAAGGAAAACTGCCACTCTCTGACGTCATGATGACCTGATATAACCGGACACAATTTAGGGCAAGACCGGGTACATCCGGCAAGGGATTATGGGACAAGTGCGGATGTGATTGAGCAACCCTTGTTTCACTGCACACTCTTAACGTAGGATTCCTATGTTGTTATTGATGCATCCGGACAGAAGTTATTGGATGATCTGATAGAACCGGACACAATTTAGGGCAAGACCGGGTACATCCGGCAAGGGATTATGGGATGTTTACAATGACTCTGCATAATTATCGGATTAGTACATAAATACATTAGATTATTTCGAATTTAGTACATAATAACGTTGAAAAAGTCGTGGAAAATACGAAAAAACTGCTACCTTTTGTCAGAAAGTGGTCTGGTTGACTGTCAGCGAGTGAATCGTTTGTCGCGATTTTTAGATATTATGATTCCGGGATATGTACGGTGCTAAAGATATACACTTTTTGACATGTCGCCGCGTAGTTTTTGAGGAGAAGCTTCACATACAAACAGACATACATACAGACAACTGCCCTTTATATAAAAGACTAGCGGGGCTACCCGGCGTTGCTCGGGGTCATTAAAACATATAATTGAAGAAAAATCGCGTGTGTAACATCTTTATATTCAAACTTCTATTTCTCCCCCTCCTCTATAGCCGTCTCTTTATCTTTTTACCTTTCTCTTCCCTAGTCGCCCCATTACACTGCTATGACATATTTCTATAAAAAGTACTACATCTATTTGCGCTTTCTATATAAGTACTTATCTCCGCCCCGGTGTTCATTCTATATACATATCTATCACCACCCCGGTGCACATATACTATATAAGTACCTATTGCCGCCCCGGTATGCATACTACATAAGTACCTATCGCTGCCCCGGTGCAAATGCTACATACGTACGTATCGCCACCCCAGTGTGAATGCTGCATATGTACCTATCGCCGCCTCGTTGCTAATGCTACATATGTACCTATCGCTGCCCCGGTGTAAATGCTAAATACATACCTATCGCCACCCTGGTGTGCGTGCTATATACGTACCGATCGCCGGCCCGGAGCGCATGCTAAATAAATACCTATCACCGCCCTGGTGCGCATTCTATATACATACTTACTGCCATCCCTGTGCACATGCTATATAGTACCTATCGCCATCTCTATGCACCACTATACACGTACCTATTGCCACCCCGGTGCACATACTATATATATACCTATCGCCGCCCCAGTGCGCATACTATATTCGTACCTATCGCCGCCCCGGTGTGCATACTATATACTTACCTACGAAATATTTTAAGTTCATAAAAACAAAAAAATTTCGCCCGACCCCCTAAAAAGTTTTTCCCGATCCCTACAATTTTCCCAGACCCCTAATATCTAAAGCCGCACCACCCAATTTTGATTTACTCTCCCCCAACCCTGAGAAATATTTTGAGTTCAAAACAAAAAAATAACCAAAAAATTTGGCTTGACCCCTATAAAGTTCGGCCTGACCCGTAAAATTTTCCCCGACCCCTCAAACTCTCCAGCCCCCCATCCCAAATAAGTTTTCATTCTCCCCCAACCCTGAGAAATATTTTGAGTTCAGAAAAACAAAAAAAATTTGGCCTGACCCCTAAAAAGTTCGGCCTGACCCCTAAAATGTTCCCCGACCCCTCAATCTCTCCAGCCCCCTATCCCAACTCATTTTTCACTCTCCCCCAAGCCTGAGAATTATTTTGAGTTCAAAACAAAAAAAAACAAAAAAGTTTTGCCTGACCCCTAAAAAGTTCGGCCTGACCCCTAAAATTTTCCCCGACCCCTCAATCTCTCCAGTCCCCTTAATTTTTCACTCTCCCCCAACCCTAAGAAATATTTTGAGTTCAAAACAACAACAAAAAGAAAAAAATTTGGCCTGACCCCTAAAAAGTTCGGATTGACCCCTAAATTTTTCCCCGACCCCTCAATGTCTCCAGCCCTCCCTCCGAACTAATTTTTCACACTTCTCCAACCCTGAAAAATATTTTGAGTTCAAAACAAAAAAAAAAAAAATTTGGTCTGACCCCTAAAAAGTTCGGACTGACCCCTAAAATTTTCCCCGACCCTTCAATCTCTCCAGCCCCCTTATTTTTCACTCTCCCCCAACCCTGAAAAATATTTTGAGTTCAAAACAAAAGGAAAAAAATTTGGCCTGACCCCTAAAAAGTTCGGCCTGACCCCTAAAATTTTCCCCGACCCCTCAATCTCTCCAGTCCCCTAATTTTTCACTCTCTCCCAACCCTGAGAAATATTTTGAGTTCAAAACAAAAAAAAGAAAAAAATTTGGCCTGACCCCTAAAAAGTTCGGCCTGACCCCTAAAATTTTCCCCGACCCCTCAATGTCTCCAGCCCCCCCTCCCAACTAATTTTTCACACTTCCCCAACCCTGAGAAATATTTTTAGTTCAAAACAAAAAAAAACAAAAAAAATTTGGCCTGATCCCTAAAAAGTTCGGCCTGACCCCTAAAAAGTTCGGCCGAACCCCTAAATCTCTCCAGCCATCGATCTCAACTACCTTTTCACTCTCCCCCAACCTTGGGAAATATTTTGAGTTCAAAACAAAAAAAAACAAAAAAATTTGGCCTGACCCCTAAAAAGTTCGACCTGACCCCTAAAATTTTCCACGACCCCTCAATCTCTCAAGCCCCTCATCCCAATTAATTTTTCACTCTCCCCACCCTGAGAAATATTTTTAGTTTAAAACAAAAAAAAAAGAAAAAAATTTGGCCTGATCCCTAAAAAGGTTGGGCTTGAACCTAAAAAGTTCGGCCTGACCCCTTAATCACTCCAAGCCTCCCCAACTTTTTTTTTTAAACGTGAGTTATCGCTCTTCCTTAGCTATCCTTTAACAACATTCCGGGGGGGGGGCCGTTATACTTTAGAAGCACCAATATTTGTAGGGACCATTATAATTTAGAAGCACCAACATTCCTGGGGTGAGACCATTATACTTCAGAAGAACCAATATTTCTAGGGACCGTTATACTATAGAATCAACAACATTCCTGACGGGCCGTGATACTTTAGAAGCACCACCCCTGGTCTCTATACTGGAGAAGCACCCATTGTCCCTATTCTGCAGAAGCTTCTGGGTCCTAAAATGTAGAAGCACCCCTGGTGCTGGGTTATATACTGTAGAAGCACCCCTGGTCCCTTTACTGGAGAAGCACCCATGGTCCTTTTTCTGCAGAGGCCTCTATGTTCTAATATTGTAGAATCACCTCCGGTACTGGGTCCTATACTGTAGAAGCACCCCTGGTCCCTATTCTGTAGAAGCACCTTTGTCCCTATTCTGTAGAAACATCTGGGTTCTATATGGTAGAAGCACCCCCAGTTCTGGGTCCTATACTGTAGAAGCACCCATGGTCCCTATTCTGCAGAAGCCTCAGGGTCCTATATTGTTGAAGCACCCCCGGTTCTGGGCCTTTTTTATACATATATAGAGTGGTTATGACCCAACGGGTCACATGTAACATGTACTGGTTAAATTCTTTTTTTCTGTTTTTATACATATATAGAGTGATTATGACCCAACGGGTCACTGTAAACGTGTACTTGTTAAATTTTATCTTTTTTTTCTTTTTTTATACATATATAGAGTGGTTATGACTCAACGGGTCACTGTAAACGTGTACTTGTAAAATTCTTCTCTTTTTATACATATATAGAGTGATTATGACCCAACGGGTCACTGTAAACGTTTACTTGTTAAATTCTTCTTTTTTTCTTTTTTTATACATATATAGAGTGGTTATGACTCAACGGGTCATTGTAAACGTGTACTTGTTAAATTCTTCTTTTTTCTTTTTTTATACATATATAGAGTGGTTATGACTCAACGGGTCACTGTAAACGTGTACTTGTTAAAATCTTTTTTCTTTTTTATACATATATAGAGTGGTTATGACTCAACGGGTCAGTGTAAACGTGTTCTTGTTAAATTCTTCATTTTTTTCTTTTTTTATACATATATAGAGTGGTTATGACTCAACGGGTCAGTGTAAACGTGTACTTGTTAAATTCTTCTTTTTTTTCTTTTTTTATACATATATAGAGTGGTTATGACTCAACGGGTCATTGTAAACGTGTACTTGTTAAATTCTTCTTTTTTCTTTTTTATACATATATAGAGTGGTTATGACTCAACGGGTCACTGAAACGTGTACTTGTTAAATTCTTTGTTTTTCTTTTTTTATACATATATAGAGTGGTTATGACTCAACGGGTCACTGTAAACGTGTACTTGTTAAATTATTCTTTTTTCTTTTTTTATACATATATTAAGTGGTTATTACTCAACGGGTCATTGTAAACGTATACTTGTTAAATTATTCTTTTTCCTTTTTTTGTACATATATAGAGTGGTTATGACTCAACGGGTCACTGTAAACGTGTACTTGTTTAAATCTTCTTTTTTCTTTTTTATACATATATAGAGTGGTTATGACTCAACGGGTCAGTGTAAACGTGTACTTGTTAAATTCTTTTTTTTTCTTTTTTTATACATATATAGAGTGGTTATGACTCAACGGGCCACTGAAACGTGTACTTGTTAAATTCTTCTGATCTGCGAAATAGTCAAAAGGGGAACGAAGATAGCGTTAAAATATTTTCCAAACCTATCACTACAGTAGCTCTATCTAGGACATTGAGCGTTTTTCTCCCGGACAACGCCGAGTACTTTGATAACAAAGGAGGCCTCCTGAGGACTACTGAAATCACTTAGGTATCCCTCCTTTTGATCTGCCAAATAATCCAAAGGGGAACGAAGATGGCTTTAAAATATTTTCCAAACCTATCACTACAGTAGCTCTATCTAGGACATTAAGCACTTTTCTCCCGTACAACGCCGAGTATTTGAAAATCAAAGAGGCCTCCTGAGCACTACTGAAATAACTCTTATCGATCCCCCCATCCTTTTCAGCGTAGATGCTGTTAAGATATTATGCAAACCTATCACTACAGTAGGTCTATCTAGGACATTGAGCACTTTTTTCCCGGACAACGCCGAGTACTTTGAAAATCAAAGAGGCCTCCTGAGCACTTCTGAAATAACTCTTATCGATTCCCCCATCCTTTTCAGCGTAGATGCTGTTAAAATATTATCCAAACCTATCTCTACAGTAGCTCTATCTAGGACATTGAGCACTTTTTTCCCCGGACAACGCCGAGTACTATGACCTGATATAACCGGACACAATTTAGGGCAAGACCGGGGACATCCAGCAAATGATTATTGGACAGGTGCGGATGTGATTGAGCAACCCTTGTTTCACTACACACTTATAACGTAGGATTCCTATGTTATTATTGATTTATCCGGACAGAAGTTATTGGATGATCTGATACAACCGGGCTGAATGTCGGGCAAGACCGGGTACATCCGGCAAGGGATTATGGGATGTTTACAGTGACTCTGCATTTTTATCGGATTAGTACATAAATACATTAGATTATTTCGAATTTACTACATATTAACGTTGAAAAAGTGGTGTATAATACGAAAAAACTGCTACCTTTTGTCGGAAAGTGGTCCGGTTGACTGTCAGCGAGTGAATCGTTTTTCCATAGACCGGCGGAATGAAGCCAAGACGATTATGGAGTGCATAATCAAAACAGATACTACACTAAACAGAATTAGAGAAAAACGGCCTAGGGAGTCTAAAATTCATTGTTGCTCGTCAAAACTCATTTAAGAACTTGTTAAATAGTATTATACAATGTTTGTTCAAAGAAAATCATAGTTATTATTACTCGTTAATTTATTAATGTAATTTGAACAGTGTCTAGTGGATAGACCGCTGTTCAGGTGTAGATTGGTTATAAATAGTCCCTTAAATGACATTAAATTTTTGAATTTCGGATTGTGTAGTATCTGTTCTCGGCATTATTGCCTTGAGATCAAGTGTATATCCTGTCCTATCCGATAGGTGTCGATCTTACACTGTCGAATCAAAAATCAGATTATCATTTTATTTTTTAATCCCTTTTCCTTTAGCTCACTTCCTCTCCCCTAAAGTACCGGTTGATATACCCCCAAGGTCGGGATCTGTCTCACCGACGACTCCGCCCAAATTTCGCCTGAGGCGCTGACACCGGCGAATACCGACACTCCCCCTGCCCCAAATTTCGCCTTGCGTATGCCAATACGCCCCATCCCCAAATTTCGCCTGAGGCGCCCCACAGGCGATCGCTCATACCGCCGAATGCCGACATTTCCCTCCTCCCCTCCCCAGATTGGCCTGAGCCGCCGAATGCCGATATTCCCCCTCCCCAGATTTGGCCTGAGGCGCTCACACCGGCGAATGCCGACACTCCCCCTCCCCCAAATTTTCCCTTAGGCGTCCCACCGGTGTATGCTGATACCGTCCGGTTGCAGGGTACTCACACATAATTCGTCAGGTCGAAGTGTACCCACACATACTTCGTCATGTCGCACGGTACCCACACATACTTTTTCCGGTCGCAGGGTACCCACACATACTTCGTGCGGTCGCAGGGTACCCACACATATTTCGTCCGGTCGCACGGTACCCACACATACTTCGTGCGGTCGCACGGTACCCACACATACTTCGTCCGGTCGCAGGGTACCCACACATACTTCGTGCGGTCGCAGGGTACCCACACATACTTCGTCAGGCAGCAGGGTACCCACACATACTTCGTGCGGTCGCAGGGTACCTACACATACTTCGTCAGGTCGCAGGGTACCTACACATACTTCGTGCGGTCGCAGGGTACCCACACATACTTCGTGGGGTCGCAGGGTACCCACACATACTTCGTCAGGTCGCAGGGTACCCACACATACTTTGTGCGGTCGCAGGGTACCTATACATACTTCGTCCGGTCGCAGGGTACCCACACATACTTCGTGCGGTCGCAGGGTACCCCCACATACTTCGTCAGGCAGCAGGGTACCCACACATACTTCGTGCGGTCGCAGGGTACCCACAAATACTTCGTGCGGTCGCAGGGTACCCACACATACTTCGTCCGGTCGCAGGGTACCCACACATACTTCGTGCGGTCGCAGGGTACCCGCAAATACTTCGTCCGGACGCAGGGTACCCACACATACTTTTAGCGGTCGCAGGGTACCAACACATATTTCGTTCGGTCACAGTGTACCCACACATACTTCGTGCGGTCGCAGGGTACCTATACATACTTCGTCCGGTCGCAGGGTACCCACACATACTTCGTCAGGTCGCAGGGTACCCACAAATACTTCGTTCGGTCGCAGGGTACCCACACATATTCGTGCGGTCGCAGGGTACCCACAAATACTTAGTGCGGTCGCAGGGTACCCACACATACTTTGTCAGGTCGCAGGGTACCCACACATACTTCGTGCGGTCGCAGGGTACCTATACATACTTCGTCCACTCGCAGGGTACCCACACATACTTCGTGCGGTCGCAGGGTACCCACACATACTTCGTCAGGCAGCAGGGTACCCACAGATATTTCGTGCGGTCGCAGGGTACCCACAAATACTTCGTGCGGTCGCAGGGTACCCACACATACTTCGTCCGGTCGCAGGGTACCCACACATACTTCGTGCGGTCGCAGGGTACCTATACATACTTCGTCCGGTCGCAGGGTACCCACACATACTTCGTCCGGTCGCAGGGTACCCACACATACTTCGTGCGGTCGCAGGGTACCTATACATACTTCGTCCAGTCGCAGGGTACCCACACATACTTCGTGCGGTCGCAGGGTACCCACACATACTTCGTCAGGCAGCAGGGTACCCACAGATATTTCGTGCGGTCGCAGGGTACCCACAAATACTTCGTGCGGTCGCAGGGTACCCACACATACTTCGTCCGGTCGCAGGGTACCCACACATACTTCGTGCGGTCGCAGGGTACCTATACATACTTCGTCCGGTCGCAGGGTACCCACACATACTTCGTGCGGTCGCAGGGTACCCACACATACTTCGTCAGGCAGCAGGGTACCCACAGATATTTCATGCGGTCGCAGGGTACCCACAAATACTTCGTGCGGTCGCAGGGTACCCACACATACTTTGTCAGGTCGCAGGGTACCCACACATACTTCGTGCGGTCGCAGGGTACCTATACATACTTCGTCCAGTCGCAGGGTACCCACACATACTTCGTGTGGTCGCAGGGTACCCACACATACTTCGTCAGGCAGCAGGGTACCCACAGATATTTCGTGCGGTCGCAGGGTACCCACAAATACTTCGTGCGGTCGCAGGGTAACCACACATACTTCGTCCGGTCGCAGGGTACCCACACATACTTTGTGCGGTCGCAGGGTACCTATACATACTTCGTCCGGTCGCAGGGTACCCACACATACTTCGTGCGGTCGCAGGGTACCCACACATACTTCGTCAGGCAGCAGGGTACCCACAGATATTTCGTGCGGTCGCAGGGTACCCACAAATACTACGTGTGGTCGCAGGGTACCCACACATACTTCGTCCGGTCGCAGGGTACCCACACATACTTCGTGCGGTCGCAGGGTACCTACACATACTTCGTACGGTCGCAGGGTACCTACACATACTTTGTGGGGTCGCAGGGTACCCACACATACTTCGTGGGGTCGCAGGGTACCCACACATACTTCGTCAGGTCGCAGGGTACCCACACATACTTCGTGCGGTCGCAGGGTACTTATACATACTTTGTCCGGTCGCAGGGTACCCACACATACTTCGTGCGGTCGCAGGGTACCCACACATACTTCGTCAGGCAGCAGGGTACCCACAGATATTTCGTGCGGTCGCAGGGTACCCACAAATAGTTCGTGCGGTCGCAGGGTACCCACACATACTTCGTCCGGTCGCAGGGTACCCACACATACTTCGTGCGGTCGCAGGGTACCTATACATACTTCGTCCGGTCGCAGGGTACCCACACATACTTGGTCCAGTCGCAGGGTACCCACACATACTTCGTGCGGTCGCAGGGTACCTATACATACTTCGTTCTGTCGCAGGGTACCGACACATACTTCGTGCGGTCGCAGGGTACCCACACATACTTCGTCAGGCAGCAGGGTACCCACACATACTTCGTGCGGTCGCAGGGTACCTACACATACTTCGTACGGTCGCAGCGTACCTACACATACTTCGTGCGGTCGCAGGGTACCCACACATACTTCGTGGGGTCGCAGGGTACCCACACATACTTCGTCAGGTCGCAGGGTACCCACACATACCCTACCTCTACACTGCTCAAAAAAGGAGGAGGTAATGCATGGGAATAGTGCATCATGACAACGGAACCGATACGACCCTACCTCAACACTTCTCAAAAAGGAGGAGATAATGCATGGGATGAGTGCATCATGACAACGGAACCGATACGACCCTACCTGAACACTTCTCAAAAAAGGAGGAGATAATGCATGAGATGAGTGCATCATGACAACGGAACCGATACGACCCTACCTCAACACTTCTCAAAAAAGGAGGAGACAATGCATGGGAATAGTGCATCATGACAACGGACCCGATACGACCTTACCTCAACACTTCTCAAAAAAGGAGGAGATAATGCATGGGATGAGTGCATCATGACAACGGAACCGATACGACCCTACCTCAACACTTCTCAAAAAAGGAGGAGACAATGCATGGGATGAGTGCATCATGACAACGGAACCGATACGACCCTACCTCAACACTTCTCAAAAAAGGAGGAGATAATGCATGGGATGAGGGCATCATGACAACGGAACCGATACGACCCTACCTCAACACTTCTCAAAAAAGGAGGAGACAATGCATGGGATGAGTGCATCATGACAACGGAACCGATACGACCCTACCTCAACACTTCTCAAAAAAGGAGGAGATAATGCATGGGATGAGGGCATCGTGACAACGGAACCGATACGACCCTGCCTCAACACTTCTCAAAAAAGGAGGAGATAATGCATGGGATGAGGGCATCATGACAACGGACCCGATACGACCCTACCTCAACACTTCTCAAAAAAGGAAGAGATAATCCATGGGATGAGGGCATCATGACAACGGAACCGATACGACCCTACCTCAACACTTCTCAAAAAAGGAGGAGGTAATGCATGGGATCAGTGCATCATGACAACGGAACCGATACTACCCTACCTCAACACTTCTCAAGAAAGGAGGAGGTAATGCTCACACCAGCGAATACCGAACCCCCCCCTCAATTTGGCCTGAAAGGAGGAGGTAATTCCTATCATGATAACAGAACGGCCACAGGGAGGGAGGGGGGAGGAAAATATTAGCTTATATTAATAATTATGAAAGAAAGTGTGAGAGGGAAAAAAAACTGCCACTCTCTGACGTCATGATGACCTGATATAACCGGACACAATTTAGGTCAAGACCGGGTACATCCGGCAAGGGATTATGGGACAGGTGCGGATGTGATTGAGCAACCCTTGTTTCACTACACACTCTTAACGTAGGATTCCTATGTTGTTATTGATGCATCTGGACAGAAGTTATTGGATGATCTGATAGAACCGGACACAATTTAGGGCAAGACCGGGTACATCCGGCAAGGTATTATGGGATGTTTACAATGACTCTGCATTTTTATCGGATTAGTACATAAATACATTAGATTATTTCGAATTTAGTACATATTAACGTGTAAAAAGTCGTGTAAAATACGAAAAAACTGCTACCTTTTGTCGGAAAGTGGTCTGGTTGACTGTCAGCGAGTGAATCGTTATTTGCGATGTTGAGATATTATGATCCCAGGATATGTACGGTGCTGAAGATATAAACTTTTTGACATGTCGTCGCGTAGTTTTTGAGGAGAAGCTTCACATACAGACATACATACATACATACATACATACATACATACATATAGACAAGTGCCCTTTATATAAGAGACTAGCGGGGCTACCCGGCGTTGCTCGGGGTCATAAAAACATATAATTGAAGAAAAATCGCGTGTGTAACATCATTATATTAAAACTTCTATTTCTGTCCCTCTCTCTATAGCCGTCTCCTTATCTTTCTACTTTTCTCTTACCTAGTCGCCCCATTTCACCGCTACTTTCTAATTTTGCCTTTTGCGAAAGCTGTTTCTTCCCCACCATTTCATCCTACGTTTCCCAGGGCAATAATATGACTTATTTCTATAAAAAGTACCACCTCTGTTTGCGCCTTCTATATAGGTACTTATCTCCGCCCCGGTGTTCATACTATATACGTATCTATTGCCACCCCGGTGCGCATACAATATATGTACCTATCGCCACCCCAGTGCACATAATATATACATACCTTTCGCAACCCCGGTGCAGATACTATATAAGTACCTATCGCCGCCCTGGGTGCAGATACAATATAAGTACCTATCGCCGCCCCAGTGCGAATACTAAATACGTACCTATCCCCGCCCCGGTGCAAATGCTAAATACGTACTTATCGCCACTCCGGTGCGAATGTTAAATATGTAGCTATTGTTGCTCTGGTGTGCATACTGCATAAGTACCTATCACTGCCCCAATGCAAATACTAAATATGTACATATCGCCGCCCTGGTGCGAATGCTAAATATGTACCTATCGCTGCCCCGGTGCGAATCCTAAATACATACCTTTCGCCGCCCCGGTGCCCGTTATATATATATATCTATCGCCGCCCCGGTGCGTGTGCTGTATATGTACCGCTCGCCGCCCCGGAGCGCATGCTAAATGCATACCTATCACCGGCCCGCGGCACATGCTATATACATACTTTTTGACGCCCATGTGCACATGCTATATACGTACCTATCGACGACCCAGTGTACATACTACATATGTACATATTGCTGCCTCAGTGCGAATACTAAATATGTACATATCGCCGCCCCGCTGCGAATGCTAAATACGTACCTATCGCCACCCCGGTGCGAATGCTGAATACGTACCTATCGCCATCCCTATGCACTTCTATATACGTACCTATTGCCACCCCAGTGCACATACTATGTATATACCTATCGCCGCCCTGGTGCGCCTACTATATTTTTTTTGCACCACCCAAGAAAATTTTTTTTCATCCTCCCACATACTTAGAAATATTTTTAATTTAAATGAAAAAAAAATTCCCCCCCCCCCAATTTTTTTTTTCATCCTCCTACATACATATAAATATTTTTGATGAAAAAAAGAAAAAAGAAGTTCCCCCCCTCGAAAGAACATTTTTTTTACCCTTCCCCATACATAGACATAGTTTCAGTTAAAGAAAGAAAAAAAAATATCCGAGGTGCCTCGGTCATATCAAAGAACCATACTGCAGAAGCCTCCGCGTCCTATATTGTAGAAGCACCCCTGGTGCTGCGTCTTATACTGTAGAAGAACCCCTGGCCACTATACTGCAGAAGCACCCATGGTCCCTATTCTTCATAAGCCTCCGGGTCCTATATTGTAGAAGCACCCCCGGTGCTGGGTCCTATATTTTAGAAACAATCGTGGTCCCTATACTGGAGAAGTACCCCTAGTCCCTATACTGGAGAAGCACCCATTGCCCCTATTCTACAGAAGCCTCCAAGTCATAACTTGTAGAAGCACCCCTGGATCCTATACTGTAGAAGCACCCCTGGTCCCTATACTGAAGAAGCACCTATATTTCTAGGGACCGTTATACTTTAGAAGCACCAACATTCCTGGGGGGGCCGTCATACTTTAGAAGCACCTATATTTCTAGGGACTGTTATACTTTAGAAGCATCAACATTCCTGTGGACCGTTATACTTTAGAAGCATCAACATTCTTGGGACCATTATACTTTAGAAGCAACATTACTGTGGGATCGTTATACTTTAGAAGCACCAATATTTCTAGGGACCGTTATACTTGAGAAGCACCTACATTACTTTGAAAATCAAGTAGGCCTCCTGAGAACTACTGAAATAACTCTAACCGGCTGTCAGGTGCGGATGTGATTGAGACACCCTTGTTTCACTGCACCTAACGTAGCCTACCTATGTTGTTATTGATGCATCCGGAGAGAAGTTATGGGATTACCTGATACAACCGGACACAATTTAGGGCAAGACGGGTACATCCGGCAAGGGATTATGGAGCATGTTTAGTGAGTCAGCATTTTTATAAAGTTATTACATAAATACATTGGATAATTTCCAAATTACTACTGATTAACGTTGAAAAAAATGGATATGTGTCATGGATATGTATCATGTATCATGTGTATGTATCGTGTATCATGTATATGTATCATGTATCATGTGTATGTATCATGCATATGTATCATGGATATGTATCATGTATAGGTATATATATCGTGGATATGTATATGTATCATGTATCATGTATCATAGATATGTATCATGTTTAATGGATATGTATCATGGATATGGATATGTATCATGGAGATGTATCATGGTGATGTATCATGGATATATATCATGTATAATAGGTATTATCATGTATCAGGTATCATAGATATGTGTTATGTATCATAGATATGCATCATGTATCCTGTATCGTGTATATGTATCATGGATATGTGTATGTGTCATGGATATGTATCATGGATGTGTATCATGTATCATGGATATGTATATGTATCATGGATATGTATCATGGATATGTATCATGTATCATAGATATGTATCATGGATATGTATATGTATCATGGATATATATATATATGTTTCATGGATATGTATCATGTATATGTATCATGGATATGTATCATGTACCATAGATATGTATCATGTATCATATATAGGTGTTATGTATCATGTATCATGGATATGTATCATAGATATGTATATGTATCATTGATATGTATCATGGATATGTATCATGGATATGTATCATGTATCTTGGATATGTATCATGTATAATGGGTATCTATCATGGATATGTATCATAGATATGTATCATGTATATGTATCATGTATCATAGATATGGATCTTGTATCATATCATAGATATGTATCATGTATCATAGCTATGTATCATGTATCATAGATATGTATAATGTATCATTTTTCATATATATGTATAATGTATCATGGATCATGGACATGTATCATGGATATGTATCATGTATCATAAATATGTATTATGTATCACAGATATGTGTTATGTATCATGGATATGTATATGTATCATGAATATATATCATAGATATATATCATGGATATGTACCATGTATCACGGATATGTATCATGTATTTTTGATATGAATAATGGATATGTTTCATTGATATATATCATGTATCACTGATATGTATTTGTATCATTGATATGTATCATGGGTCATGGATATATATCATGTATCATGAATATGTATCGTGGATATGTATATGTATCATGATACAGGGATAGGTATCATGGATATATATATTATGTATCATGGACATGTATCATGGACATGTATCATGTATCATGGATATGTATCATGTATAAGGGATATGTATCATGTATAAGGGATATTTATCATGTATCATAGATATGTATTATGTGTCATGGATATGTATTATGTATAATTGATATGTATCATGTATCATAGATATATATCATGTATCATGGATATGTATCATGTATCATGGATATGTACTATGGATATGTATAATGTATCCTTGATATGTATCATGGATATGTATCATGTATCATAGATATGTGTTATGTCTCATGGATATGTATCATGGAAATGTATATGTATCATGGATATGTATCATGGATATGTATCATGTATCATGGATATATATCATGTATCATAGATATGTATCATGTATACTGGATATGTATCATGGATATGTATCATGTATCATGGATATATATCATGGATAGGTATCATGTATCATGGATATGTATCATGGATAGGTATCATGTATCATGGATATGTATCATAGATATGTATCATGTATCATAGAGATGTATCATGTATATGTATCATAGATATGTATCATGTATCATAGATATGTATCATGTATCATATATATGTATCATGTATATGTATCATAGATATGTATTATGTATCATAGATATGTATCATGTATAATGTATCATAGATATTCTTAATCATTTTCAATCCCCTCATGATGTTCTTAATCATTTTCAATTCTCTCATGGTATTCTTAATCATTTTCAATCCTCTCATGATCTTCTTCATCATTTTCAATCCTCTCATGGTATTCTTAATCATTTTCACTCCCCTCATGGTATTCTACATATTTTCAATCTTCTCATGATGTTCTACATCATTTTCTATCCTCTCATGATGTTCTTCATCATTTTCAATCCTCTCATGATATTCTTCATCATTTTCAATCCTCTCATGGTATTCTTCATCATTTTCAATCCTCTCATGGGATTCTTTTTAAAATTCAATCCTCTCATGATTTTCTTCATTATTTTCAATCCCCTCATGGTATTCTTCATCATTTTCAACACCTCATGATATTTCTCATCATTTTCAATCCTTTCATGGCATTCTTCATCATTTTAAATCCTCTCATCGTATTCTTCATCATTTTAAATCCCCTCATGATATTCTTCATCATTTTCAATCTTCTCATGATATTCTTCATCATTTTCAATCTTCTCATGATATTCTTTATATTTTCGATCTCCTCATGATATTCATCATCATTTTCAATCCTCTCATTGTGTTCTTCATCATTTTCAATCCTTTCATGATCTTCTTCAATCATTTTCAATCCTCTCATGGTGTTCTTAATCATTTTCAATCTTCTCATTATGTTCTTCATAATTTTCAATCCTTTCATGATATTCTTCATCATTTTCAATCCTCTCATGATGTTCTTCATCATTTTCAATCTCCTCATGATGATCTTCATCATTTTCAATCCTCTCATGATTTTCTTCATTATTTTCAATCGTTTCATGATGTTCTTCATCATTTTCAACCCCCTCATGATATTCTTCATCATTTTCAATCCTCTCATGGTATTGTTAATCATTTTCAATCCTCTTAGAATGTTCTTAATCATTTTTAATCCTCTCATAATATTCTTTATCATTTTCAATCCTTTCATGATATTCTTCATCATTTTCAATCCTCTCATGATGTTCTGTATCATTTTCAACCCACTCATGATATTCTTCATCATTTTCAATCCTCTCATGATGTCCTTCATAATTTTACATCTTCTCATGATATTCTTAAATCATTGTCAGTCCTCTCATGGTATTGTTAATCATTTTCAATCCTCTCATAATGTTTTTCATCATTTTCAATCTCCTCATGATATTGTTCATCATTTTCAATCCTCGCATGATGTTCTTCATCATTTTCAATCCTCTCATGATGTTTTTAATCATTTTCAATCCTCTCATTATGTTCTTCATAATTTTCAATCCTTTCATGATATTTTCTATCATTTTCAATCCTCTCATGATGTTCTTCATCATTTTCAATCCTCTCATGATGTACTTCATCATTTTCAATCCTCTCATGGTATTCTTACTAATTTTCAATCCTCTCATCGTATTCTTCATCATTTTCAATCCCCTCATGGTATTCTTCAGCATATTCAATCCTCTCATAATATTCTATATAATATTCATTCCTCTCATGGTATTCTTCAGCATTTTCAATCCTCTCATTGTATTCTTCATCATTTTCAACCCCCTCATGATATTCTTCATCATTTTCAATCCTCCGATGATGTTCTTAATCATTTTACATCCTCTCATGATGTTCTTAATCATTTTCAATCCTCTCATGATGTTCTTCATAATTTTCAATCCTCTCATGATATTCTTCATCATTTTCAATCCTCTCATGATATTCTTCATCATTTTCAATCCTCTCATGGTATTCTTCATTATTTTCAATCCCATCATGATATTTATCCTCAAGCAGGCCTCTAGAGCTATACTAAAATAACTCTTGCTTATTCCCCTCCCTTTTATCAGGGCAATAGTCCGAAGAAAAATGCAAAAAAATCAATAATAACGTGACGATAGCATAAAATAATATCCGAACCTATCACTATGACGTCATGTACCTATCTATGTGACGTCACGTGCACAAGATAACATTAAAAATCGTGATCACATTAAACGAAAAAATGGCTATTTGACCCCTTAAAAATGAATTTTTTATTTTAATTTTTCGATATTATTTTCTCGAGGTTATGCCGGTTAAAATAATACTTAATTCGGAGGTGTT
This sequence comes from Sepiola atlantica, assembly GCA_963556195.1. Classification (NCBI taxonomy): domain Eukaryota; kingdom Metazoa; phylum Mollusca; class Cephalopoda; order Sepiida; family Sepiolidae; genus Sepiola; species Sepiola atlantica. Next base: position 135,317 of record CAUVYP010000661.1, on the reverse strand, counting down.
TGTTTAGTATTTTAAAAGCCTTAGCGTTACATACATATCACAGATTTTTGCCGTATATATATTGAGATTGAGATGAGATGAGATGAGATGAGATGACACACAAATGTAAATGCTTTTTCAAACTTAAGGGTGGCAAACCAATAAAAATGTTATTCTAATGATTATGTATGACACACCAATAAAAATGCTTTTTCAAACTTAAGGGTGGCAGACCAATAAAACAGTGATTCTAATGATTATTTATGACACACCAATAAAAATGCTATTTTAAACTTAAGGGTGACAGACAAATAAAAAAGTTAGTCTAATGATTATGTAAGACACACCAATAAAAAAGTTATTCTAATGATTATGTATGACACACCAATAAAAATGCTTTTTCAAACTAAATGGTGGCAGACCCATAAAAATGTTATTCTAATTATTATGTACTACACACCGATTGAAATGCTTTTTTAAACTTGAAAGTTACAGACCAATAACAAATGTTATATTAATGATTATGTATGACACACCAATGAAAATACTTGTTCAACCTTACGGGTGACAGACCAATAAAAAAGTTATTCTAATGATTATGTATGACACACCAATAAAAAAGCTTTTTGAAACTTAAGGGTTGCAGACCAATAAAAAAGTTATTCTAATGATTATGTATGACAAACCAATAAAAAAGCTTTTTGAAACTTAAGGGTGGCAGACCAACAAAATGTTATTCTAATGATTATGTATGACACACCAATAAAAAAGCTTTTTCAAACTTAAGGGTGGCAGACCAATAAAAATGTTATTCTAATGATTATGTATGACAAACCAATAAAAAAGCTTTTTGAAACTTAAGGGTGGCAGACCAACAAAATGTTATTCTAATGATTATGTATGACACACCAATAAAAATGTTTTTTCAAACTTAAGGGTGGCAGACAAATAAAAAAGTTAATCTTATGATTATGTATGACACACCGATTGAAATGCTTTTTTAAACTTAAAGGTGGCAGACCAATAAAAAAAAGTTATTCCAATGATTATGTATGTCACACCAATAAAAATGTTATTCTAATTATTATGTATGACACACCAATTACATTACGTTTTCAAACTTACGGGTGACAGACCAATAAACACAATTTCTAATGATTATGTATGAACCACCAATAAAATGCTTTTTCAAACTTAAGGGTAGCAGACCGATTAAAATGTTATTCTAATGATTATGTATGACACACCAATAAAAATGCTTTTTCGAAATTAAGGGTGGCAGACCCATAAAAATGTTATTCTAATGATTATGTATGACACACCAATGAAAATGCTTTTTCAAACTTAAGGGTTGCAGACCAATAAAAAAGTGATTCAAATAATTATGTATGAATCACCGATTGAAATGCTTTTTTAAACTTACAGGTGACAGACCAATAACAAATGTTATATTAATGATTATGTATTACACACCAATTAAAATGCTGTTTGAAACTTAAGGGTGGCAGACCAATAAAAAAGTTATTCTAATTATTATGTATGACACACCAATAAAAAAGCTTTTTCAAACCTAAGGGTGGCAGACCAATAAAAAAGTGATTCTAATAATTATGTATGACACACCAATTGAAATAGTTTTTAAACCTTCAGGGTGGCAGACCAATAAAAATGTTATTCCAATGATTATGTATGTCCCACCAATAAAAAAAGCTTACAGTAGGGAGACCTATAAAAAAGTTATTCTAATTATTATGTATGACACACCAATAAAAATTCTTTTTCAAACTGAAAGATGGCAGACCAATTAAACAGTTATTCTAATGATTATGTATGACACACCAATGTAAATGCTTTTTCAAACTTAAGGGTTGCAGACCAATAAAAAAGTGATTCTAATGATTGGAACATTATGAAAATGCTTTTTACAAACTTGATGGTGGCAGACCAATAAAAATGTTTTTCTAATGATTATGTATGACACACCAATAAAAAAGTTTTGTCAAACTTAAGGGTGGCAGATGAATTAAAAAGTTATTCTAATTATTATGTATGACACACCAATAAAAATGCTTTTTCAAACAAAATGGTGGCAGACCCATAAAAATGTTATTCTAATTATTATGTACTACACACATATTGAAATGCTTTTTTAAACTTAAAAGTTACAGACCAATAACAAATGTTATATTAATTATTATGTATGACACACCAATTAAAATGTTATTCTAATGATTATGTATGACACACCAATAAAAAAGCTTTTTCAAACTTAAGGGTTGCAGCCCAATAAAAATGTTATTCTAATTATTATATATGACACACCAATTAAAATGCTTTTTGAAACTTAAGGGTGGCAGACCAATAAAAAAATTTATCTAATGATTATGTATGTCACACCAATAAAAAAAGCTTTTTGAAACTTACAGGTATCAGACCAATAAAACAGTTATTCTAATTATTATGTATGACACACCAATAAAAAAGCTTTTTAAAACTTGAGGGTTGCAGACCAATAAAACAGTTATTCTAATGATTATGTATGACCCTATAATTAAAATGCTTTGTCAAACTTAAGGGTGACAGACAAATAAAAAAGCTATTCTAATGATTGTGTATGACACATCAATAAAAAAGCTTTTTCAAACTTGAGGGTGACAGACCAATAAAAAAATTATTCTAATGATTATGTATGACACTCTAATTAAAATGCTTTGTCAAACTTAAGGGTGGCAGACATTAAAAAAGTTATACTAAGTATTATGTATGACACACCAATTAAATGTTATTCTAATGATTATGTATGACACACCAATTGAAATGCTTTTTCAAACTTGCAGGTGGCAAACCAATAAAAATGTTATTCTAATGATTATGTATGACACACCAATAAAAAAGCTTTTTCAAACTTAAGGGTTGCAGACCAATAAAAAGGTTATTCTAATGATTATGTATGACACACCAATTAAAATGCTTTTTGAAACTTAAGGGTTGCAGACCAATAAAAATGTTATTCTAATGATTATATATGACACACCAATTAAAATGCTTTTTGAAACTTAAGGGTGGCAGACCAATAAAACAGTTTATCTAATGATTATGTATGTCACACCAATAAAAAAAGCTTTTTGAAACTTACAGGTATCAGACCAATAAAACAGTTATTCTAATTATTATGTATGACACACCAATAAAAAAGCTTTTTAAAACTTAAGGGTTGCAGACCAATAAAACAGTTATTCTAATGATTATTTATGACACTCCAATTAAAATGCTTTGTCAATCTTATGGGTGACAGACAAATTAAAAAGCTATTCTAATGATTGTGTATGACACATCAATAAAAAAGCTTTTTCAAACTTGAGGGTGACAGACCAATAAAAAAGTTATTCTAATGATTATGTATGACACTCTAATTAAAATGCTTTGTCAAACTTAAGGGTGGCAGACATTAAAAAAGTTATTCTAATTATTATGTATGACACACCAATTGAAATGCTTTTTTAAACTTGCAGGTGGCAAACCAATAAAATTGTTATTCTAATGATTATGTATGACACACCAATAAAAATGCTTTTTCAAACTTAAGGGTGGCAGACAAATAAAAATGTTATTCTAATGATTATGTATGACACAACAATAAAAAAGGAAAAGGCTATATCGCCGGTCCCGGCAAAATTATGATTCCTGCGTTATTTTGCCGGTTCATGTATATTTAACTAAATTGTTAAACATACAGTGACGCACGGTACAATAATTATTTACTAATGTAAAGGGATCGTTATTATGCCGGTTCATTTTTTTTTAAAACCTAATTGTTATGGCCTTGCGAAAGAAAAGGTAATTAAATAAATAAGGGCAAATATTTAAAAACAATTTGTTTTCATCATCAGTTGTGTCGGTTAAAGAAATTTAAAAAAATTGACTTGCTCTATTGTGTCGGTTAAAGAAATATCTGCTTACTTTTCATAATAGAATTAATGTTGATGAATTTTCCCAACATTACTAAGTCTGCTCTCGATTTAAGTAATTGAAGTTTTCCTTAAGTTATATATAAGTTATATAAAAAGAAAAAAATAAGCAACAAATAAATGTTACCAAAGGCAACATAAATTATTATTCTACCTACCTGTATAAGTTTATTTGTTTATTTTATTATTTATTTTGATAAATGATTTTTTTAAATAAAAATAAATAATCAAATAAACTTATACAGGTAGAAGAATAATTTATGTTGCCTTTGGTAACATTTACTTGTTAAAAATGTGCTTTACAAAGGAAAGATTTTAATGTTAAATTCTGATTTTCTTTATGAAGAAAAACTTTGATAATGTTAAAATATACAGAAAATCACTGGATTTAAACAGTTTCTATTTTAAAATGTTCTTTCAATGAAATCATAAAATAAGTCGTACTTTTGAAGAGTTCACTCCTAATCGAATCAACCGGAAGTAAAAATTAATTTTATCGTTATTTTAAAATATATTGTCGCTTAATAAAGTTTTAAATTATACAAAAATGCAATCAGGCAAAGATTAATTAAAAACAAACAAAAAAAATCAATCAGGCAAAGTTTTAAATTATGAATAAAATTTCGTTTGATAAAGTTTTAAATAATACAAAAAAAATAATTTAAATAATAAAAAAAAAGTAATTTATAGTTAAATAAACACAAGCCGGCAAAATAACTTAAGACTCATTATTGTGCCGGGCGTCACTGTATGTTTAACAATTTAGTTAAATATACATGCACCGGCAAAATAACGCAGGAATCGTTATTTTGCCGGGACCGGCAATATAGCCTATTCGAATAAAAAATGCCTTTTCAAACTTAAGGGTAGCGAACCAATAAAAATGTTATTCTTATGATTATGTATGACACACCAATAAAAATGCTTTTAAAAACTTAAGGGTGGCAGACCAATAAAAATGTGATTCTAATGATTATGTATGACACACCCATAAAAATCCTTTTTCAAACTTAAGGGTGGCAGACCGATAAAAAAGTTATATTAATGATTATGTATGACACACCAATTAAAATACTTTTTACAACTTAAGGGTGGCAGACCAATAAAAATGTTATTCTAATGATTATGATACACACCAATAAAAAAGCGTTTGAAAACTTTATGATGGCAGCCCAATAAAAATGTTATTCTAATGATTATGTATGACACACCAATAAAAATGCTTTTTTAAACTAAAGGGTGGCAGACCAATAAAAATGTTATTCTAATGATTATGATACACACCAATAAAAAAAAGCGTTTGAAAACTTTATGATGGCAACCCAATAAAAAAGTGATTCTACTGATTATGTATCACACACCAATAGAAAAGCTTTTTCAAACTTAAGGGTTGCAGACCAATAAAATGTACTTCTAATGATTATGTATGACACACCAATTAAAATGCTTTTTGAAACTTAAAGGTGGCAGACCAATAAAAATATTATTCTAAATATTATGTATGACACACCAATAAAAAGGCTTTATCAAACTTAATGGTGGCAGCCCAATAACAATGTTATTCTAATTATTATGTATGACACACCAATTAAAATGCTTGTTCAAACTTAAGGGTGGCAGACAAATAAAAAAGTTATTCTAATGATTATGTATGACACACCAATATAAAAGTTGTTTCCAACTTAAGGGTATCAGACCAATAAAAACGTTATTTTAATTATTATGTATGACACACCAATAAAAAAGCTTTTTTAAACTTAAGGGTGGCAGACCAATAAAAATGTTATTCTAATGATTATGTATGACAGACCAATAAAAAGCTTTTCAAACTTTAGGGTGGCAGACCAATAAAAAAGTTATTCCAATGATTATGTATGACACACCAATTACAATACGTTTTCAAACTTACGGGTGACAGACCAATAAACACAATTTCTAATGATTATGTATGAACCACCAATAAAATGCTTTTTCAAACTTAAGGGTGGCAGACCGATTAAAATGTTATTCTAATGATTATGTATGACACACCAATTAAAATGCTTTTTCGAAATTAAGAGTGGCAGACCCATAAAAATGTTATTCAAATGATTATGTATGACACACCAATGAAAATGCTTTTTCAAACTTAAAGGTTGCAGACCAATAAAAAAGTGAGTCTAATAATTATGTATGAATCACCGATTTAAATGCTTTTTTAAACTTACAGGTGACAGACACATAACAAATGATATATCAATGATTATGTATGTATTAACCGTGTCAACTGGCACAACACCAATAAAAATACTTTTTCAAACTTAAGGGTGGCAGACCAATAAATATGTAATTCTTATGATTATGTTTGACACACCAATGAAAATGCTTTTTCAAACTTAAGGGTGGAAGACCAATAAAATGTTATTCTAATAAGTATGTATGACACACCAATAAAAAAGCTTGTTTAAACTTAAGGGTGGCAGACCAATAAAAATGTTATTCTAATTATTATATATGACACACCAATAAAAAATGCTTTTTAAAACTTAAGGGTGGCAGACCAATAAATATGTAATTCTTATGATTATGTTTGACACACCTCTAAAAATGCCTTTTCAAACTCAAGGGTGGCAGACCTATAAAAAAGTTATACTTATTATTATATATGACACACCAATAAAAATGCTTTTTTAAACACAAGGGTGGCAGACAAATAAAAAAGTTATTCTAATGATTATGTATAACACACTGATTGAAATGCTTTTTTAAACTTAAAAGTTACCACCAATAACAAATGTTATATTAATGATTATGTATGACACACCAATAAAAATACTTGTTCAAACTTATGGGTGGCAGACCAATAAAAAAGTTATTCTAATGATTATGTATAACAAACAAATTAAAATACTTTTTGAAACTTATGAGTTGCAGACCAATAAAATAATGATTATGTATGACACACCAATGAACATGCTTTTTCAAACTTAAAGGGTACCTGACAAAAAAAAAGTTATTATAATGATTATGTATGACACACCAATAAAAATGCGGGCTACCCGGCGTGGCTCAGGGTCATAAAAACATATAATTGAAGAAAAATCGTGTGTGTAACATCTTTATATACAAATTTCTATTTCTAACCCCCTTTCTCTATAGCCGTCTCTTTATCTTTCTACCTTTCTCTTCCCTGGTCGCCCCATTTCACCGTTACTTTCTAATTTTGCCTTTTGCGAAAGCTGTTTCTTCCCCACTATTTCTCCAGGGAAATAGTATGAGATATTTCTATAAAAAGTAACACCTCTATCTGCGCCTTCTATATAGGTACTTATCTCCACGCCGGTGTTTATACTATATACGTATCTATCATCACCCCGGTGCGCATACTATATACGTACCTATCGCCGCCTTAGTGCACATACTATATACGTACCTATCGCCGCCCCAGTGCAAATACTATATACGTACCTATCGCCGCCCCAGTGCACATACTATATACGTACCTATCGCCGCCTTAGTGCAGATACTATTTAAGTACCTATCGCCGCCTCGGTGCGAATGCTAAATAGTACCTATCGCCGCCCCGGTGTGCATGCTACATATGTACTTATCGCTGCCCTAGTGTGAATAATTAATATGTACATATTGCTGCTTTTGTGCGAATGCTAAATACGTACCTATCGCCGCTTTGGTGCGAATGCTAAATACGTACCTATCGCCGGCCCGGTGCGAATGCTAAATACGTACCTATAGCCGCCCCGGTGCGAATGCGAAATACATACCTTTCGCCGTTCCGGTGCATGTGCTATATACGTACCTATCGCCGCCCCGGTGCGCGTGCTATATACATACCTATCGCCGCCCCGGTGCGCGTGCTATATATGCACTGATCGCCGCTGCAGAGCGCATGCTATGTACGTACTTATTGCTGCCCATGTGTACATGCTATATACGTAGCTATCGCCACCCCTGAATTCTGAATACGTACCTATAGCCGCCCCAGTGTGGAAGCTAAATAGGTACTAATCGCTGCCCCGGTGCGAATGCTAAATACATACCTATCGCCGCCCCGGTGTGAATTCAAAATACGTACCTATCGCCGCCCCGGTGTGAATTCTAAATACGTACCTATCGCCGCCCCGGGTCGGAAGCTAAATACGTACATATCGCCACCCTGGTGCGAATGCTAAATACATACCTATCGCCGCCTCTGTGTGAATGGTAAATACGTACCTATTGCCGCCCCGGTGTGAATGCTAAATACATACCTATCGCCGCCCTGGTGTGAATGCTAAATACATACCTATCGCCGCCCTGGTGTGAATGCTAAATACGTACCTATCGCCGCCCCGGTGTGAATTTTAAATACGTACCTTTCGCCGCCCCGGTGCGCGTGCTATATACGTACCTATCGCCGCCCCGGTGTGAATTTTAAATACATACCTTTCGCCACCCCGGTGCGCGTGCTATATACGTACCTATCACCGCCCCGGTGCACGTGCTATATATGAACCGATCACTGCCCCAGTGCACATGCTAAATACATGCCTATCACCGCCCCGGTGCGCATACTATATACATACTTATTGCCGCCCATGTGCACATGCTATATACGTACCTATCGCCACCGCTGAATGCTAAATAAGTATCTATCTCCGCCCAGGGGTGAATACTAAATACATACATATTGCCGCCCTGGTGTGCATACACCATATGTACCTATCACTGCCCCAGTGTGAATACTAAATATGTACATATCGCCGCCCGGTGCGAATGCTGAATACGTACCTATCGCAACCCCAGGGCGAATGCTAAATACGTAATTATCGCCACCCCTATACACTACTATATACGTACCTATGCCATCCCAGTGCACATACTATATATAAACCTATAGCCGGCCTGGTGCGCATAATATATTCGTACCTATCGCGGCTCTGGTGTGCATACTACATACTTACCTATCTCTGCAAGGGTGCACATACGATATATGTACCTATCTCCAGCCCAGTTCGCATACGTAAGAACTCATATTAGTGCACCCCTGTCGTGTTAGAAAAACAAAATAGTGTTCATTCATGTATTGTCACTATCATAAATATAAATAATTTTAGTTAAAAACAGAAAAAAAGAAATTTTTTTGCCTCCCCCCACGAAAATTTTTTTTCCATCCTCCCACATACTTAGAAATATTTTTAATTTAAAAGAAATAAAAAAGAAAAGAACATTTTTTGACCCGCCCCAAAAATTTTATGTTCCCCCCATACATAGAAATATTTTTAGTTTAAAAAAAGAAAAGAAAATTTTTTTAGCCCCCCGCCCCGAAAATTTTTTTTTTCATCCTGCCCCATACATATAAATATTTTCCTTGAAAAAGATAAAAGAAAAAGAAAAAAATGTTGCACCCCCCCCAATTTTTTTTTTACACTCCCGGTGCGCATGCTATATTCGTACTTATGGCATCCCATGGGCACATGCTATATACGTTCCTATCGCCACCGCTGAATGCTAAATAGGTACCTATCGCCGCCCCAGTGCGAATGGTAAATATGTTTATATCGCCGCTAAAAATTTCCACGACCCCCCAATCTCTCCAGGCCCCCCAACTTTTTTTTACTCTCGCCCAACCCTGAGTAATATTTTTAGTTCCAATAATAAAAAAATAAAAAAATTTGGCCCGACCCCTAAAAAGTTTGTCCTGACCTCTAAACATTTCCCCGAGCCCCCAATCTCTCCAGAACCCCCCCAACTTTTTTTTTATTCTCTCCCAACCCTGAGAAATATTTTTAGTTAAAAAATTAAAAAACAAAAAAAATTTGGCCCGACCTATAAAAAGTTTGTCCTGACCCCTAAAAATTTCCCCGACCCCCCCAATCTCTCCAGGCCCCCCAACAGTTTTTTTTACTCTCGCCCACCCTGAGTAATATTTTTAGTTCAAAAAATAAAAAAATTAAAAAATTTGGCCTGACCACTTAAAAGTTTGTCCTGACCCCTGAAAATTTCTCCGACCCCCCCAATCTCTCCAGCCCCCCTCAATTTCTTTTACTCTCCCAAACATGAGAAATATTTTGAGTTCAAAGAAAAAAAAAAAAATTTGGCCTGACACCTAAAAAGTTCGGCCTGACCCCTAAAATTTTCCACAACCCCCTAATCCTTCCAGACCCACCCCGAACTTTTTTTCATTCTCCCACAACCCTGAGAAATATTTTAAGTTAAAAAAAAAATTTTTTTTAAAATTGGGGTGACCCCTAAAAAATTTGGCCTGACCCCTAAAATTCTCCCCGACCTCCTAATCTCTCCAGCCCCCCCAAACTTTTTTTCACTGTCCCACAACCCTGAGAAATATTTTAAGTTATAAAAAAAAGAAAAAAAAAAATTTGGCCCGACCCCTAAAAAATTTGGCCTGACCCCTAAAATTGTCCCCGACCCCCTAATCTCTCCAGCCCCCCCCTAACTTTTTCTTTCTGTGTCCCACAACCCTGAGAAATATTTTAAGTTAAAAAAAAAAAAAAAATTGGGCCTGACCCCTAAAATTTTGGCCTAACCCCTAAAATTTTCACCGACCCCCTAATCTCTCCAGCCCCTCCGCCTCCAACTTTTTTTTCACTCTCCCACAACCCTGAGGAATATTTTAAGTTCAAAAAAAGAAAAAAAAAATTTGGCCGGACCCCTAAAAAATTTGTCCTGACCCTTAAATTTTCCCCGACCCCCTAATCTCTCCAGCCCCCCCCACCAACTTTTTTCCAATGTCCCACAACCCTGAGAAATATTTTAAGTTAAAAAAAAAAAAAAAAAATTTGGCCTGACCACTAAAAAATTTGTCCTGACCCCTAAAATTTAATTGTGTTTTTAAACGTGAGTTAACGCACTTCCTTAGCTATCCTCTAAAAAATAAATTTCATTAAAAAACATTAATTGGTTTATGAACTTGAGGTATTACGTAATTAAATTACAATATGACTCAGCAATTTCAAATTACTATAAAATATAATGAAAAATAAATGAACCCCCCCCCCCCCCCCCCGATGAAATATTCCCCATGGACCCCTAAGGGCTGGGTTAATAGATTCGGGAATACTCTCATCATCTTACTCTGTGAATTTTACATAAGAATAGACTTTTATATGTTATGTATATATTCTCTAACCTTGTTTTAAACACCTTAATTGTGTTTTTAAACGTGAGTTAACGCACTTCCTTAGCTATCCTCTAAAAAATAAATTTCATTAAAAACATTAATTGGTTTATGAACTTGAGGTATTACGTAATTAAATTACAATATGACTCAGCAATTTCAAATTACTATAAAATATAATGAAAAATAAATGAAAAGCCCCCCCCCCCCGATGAAATATTCCCCATGGACCCCTAAGGGCTGGGTAAATAGATTCGGGAATACTCTCATCATCTTACTCTGTGAATTTTACATAAGAATACACTTTTATATGTTATGTATATATTCTCTAACCTTGTTTTAAACACCTTAATTGTGTTTTTAAACGTGAGTTAACGCACTTCCTTAGCTATCCTCTAAAAGATAAATTTCATTAAAAAACATTAATTGGTTTATGAACTTGAGGTATTACGTAATTAAATTACAATATGACTCAGCAATTTCAAATTACTATAAAATATAATGAAAAATAAATGAAAAGCCCCCCCCCCCCCCCGATGAAATATTCCCCATGGACCCCTAAGGGCTGGGTTAATAGATTCGGGGATACTCTCATCATCTTACTCTGTGAATTTTACATAAGAATACACTTTTATATGTTATGTATATATTCTCTAACCTTGTTTTAAACACCTTAATTGTGTTTTTAAACGTGAGTTAACGCACTTCCTTAGCTATCCTCTAAAAAATAAATTTCATTAAAAACATTAATTGGTTTATGAACTTGAGGTATTACGTAATTAAATTACAATATGACTCAGCAATTTCAAATTACTATAAAATATAATGAAAAATAAATGAAAAGCCCCCCCCCCCCCGATGAAATATTCCCCATGGACCCCTAAGGGCTGGGTAAATAGATTCGGGAATACTCTCATCATCTTACTCTGTGAATTTTACAAAAGAATACACTTTTATATGTTATGTATATATTCTCTAACCTTGTTTTAAACACCTTAATTGTGTTTTTAAACGTGAGTTAACGCACTTCCTTAGCTATCCTCTAAAAAATAAATTTCATTAAAAATCATTAATTGGTTTATGAACTTGAGGTATTACGTAATTAAATTACAATATGACTCAGCAATTTCAAATTACTATAAAATATCATCAAAAATAAATGAAGAGCTCCCCACCTGATGAAATATAAATGCACATTGGTCTTTATTATAGATACAAATAAATGCACATTGGTTTTTATTATAGATAAAAATAAATGCACATTGGTCTTTATTATAGATACAAATAAATGCACATTGGCCTTTATTATAGATACAAATAAATGCACATTGGCCTTTATTATAGATACAAATAAATGCACATTGGCCTTTATTATAGATACAAATAAATGCACATTGGCCTTTATTATTAATACAAATAAATTCACATTGGTCTTTATTATAGATACAAATAAATGCACATTGGTCTTTATTATAGATACAAATAAATAGATACAAATAAATGCACATTGGCCTTTATTATAGATACAAATAAATGCACTTCTCAAAAAAGGAGGAGATAATGTATGGGATGAGTGCATCATGACAACGGAACCGATACGACCCTACCTCAACACTTCTCAAAAAAGGAGGAGGTAATACTCACACCGGCGAATACCGTAACCCCCCCCCCAAATTTGGCCTGAAAGGAGGAGGTAATTCCTATCATGATAACAGAACGGCCACAGGGATGGGCGTCTATTAATAATTAAGAAAGAAAGTGTGAGAGGGAAAAATCACAGAAACGAAAACTGCCACTCTCTGACGTCATGATGACCTGATATAACCGGACACAATTTAGGTCAAGACCGGGTACATCCGGCAAGGGATTATGGGACAGGTGCGGATGTGATTGAGCAACCCTTGTTTCACTACACACTCTTAACGTAGGATTCCTATGTTGTTATTGATGCATCCGGACAGAAGTTATTGGATGATCTGATAGAACCGGACACAATTTAGGGCAAGACCGGGTACATCCGGCAAGGGATTATGGGATGTTTACAGTGACTCTGCATTTTTATCGGATTAGTACATAAATACATTAGATTATTTCGAATTTACTACATATTAACGTTGAAAAAGTCGTGTAAAATACGAAAAAACTGCTACCTTTTGTCAGAAAGTGGTCCGGTTGACTGTCAGCAAGTGAATCGTTATTTGCGATTTTGAGATATTATGATCCCAGGATATGTACGGTGCTGAAGATATAAACTTTTTGACATGTCGTCGCATAGTTTTTGAGGAGAAGCTTCACATACAGACATACATACATACAGACAACTGCCCTTTATATAAGAGACTAGCGGGGCTACCCGGTGTTGCTCGGGGTAAAAAAACACATAATTGTAGAAAAATCGCTTGTGTAAGATCTTTATATTCAAACTTCTATTTCTCTCCCTCTCTCTATAGCCGTCTCTTTATTTTTCTATTTTTCTCTTCCCTGGTCGCCCCATTTCACAGCTTTCTCACTTTGCCTTTTGCGAAAGCTGTCACTTCCTCACTTCCCCACCATTCCTCCTCCGTAGACCAGGGCAAAAGTATGACATATTTCTATAAAAATACTGCCTCTATATGCGCCTTCTATATAGGTACATATTCCGCTCTGGTGCGCATACTATATATGTACCTATCGCCACCCCATTGTGCATACTATATACATATCTATCGTCGCCCCAGTGCGCATACTATATACGTACCTATCGCCGTCCCGGTTTGCATAATATATACGTACCAGTTGCCACCCCCGTGTGCATACTATATACGCACCTATTGCCGCCCTGGTGCACATACTATATAGGTACCTATCGCCGCCCCGGGTCGCGTGCTATATATGTACCTATCACCGCCCCGGTGCACATACTATATATGTACCTATCGCCGCCCCGGTTCGCATACTATGTACGTACCTATCGCCGCCCCGGTTCGCATACTATATACGTACCTATCGCCGCCCCAGGCTGCGTGCTATATATGTACCCATCACCGCCCCGGTGCACATACTATATATGTACTTATCGCCGCCCCGGTGCGCATACTATATACGTACCTATCGCCGCCCCGGGTCGCGTGCTATATAAGTACCTATCACCGCCCCGGTGCGCATACTATATACGTACCTATCGGTGTTGCACGGGGATCACTCTTCTCCAGTCGCCCTCCTTCACCCCATTGGACACTACACCCGTTGCCCTCAGCCAAAGCTGTCTCGTCTGTGTTGCCCTCGTCAGGTTCACCTCTTCTACATTTGCCAGGGTCAAAAGATGTCACGTACCTGGTTGCCAATTCACCCTGGCTACACTACATCCGGCCTCCCCTAAACTCTGCATAACTTCTCCATTCCCTGGAGAAAAAATGTAACATTTGTATTTAAAGTCCCATATTTGTCTTCATTATAAATGTTAACAAGGGTGTTTATTTACTTCTTCATGTCTGTGTATGTTAGATAAAATAACCTACACATATTTCGTCAGGTCGAAGGGTACCCACACATATTTCGTCAGGTCGAAGGGTACCCACACATACTTCGTCCGGTCGAAGGGTACCCACACATTCTTTTTCCGGGCGCAGGGTACCGACATATAGTTCGTGGACTCGCAGGGTACCCACACATAATTCGTACGGTCGCAGGGTACCCACACATACTTTGTCCGGTCGCAGGGTACCCACACATACTTCGTCCAGTCGCAGGGTATACACACATACTTTGTCCGGTCGAAGGGTACCCACACATACTTCGTCCGGTCGCAGGGTACCCACACATAATTCGTCCGGTCGAAGGGAACCCACACATACTTCGTCAGATCGAAGGGTACCCACACATACTTCGTCAGGTCGAAGGGTACCCACACATACTTTTTCTCGTGCGCAGGGTACACACACATACTTTTTCCGTGCGCAGCGTACCCACACATACTTTTTCGGGGCGCACGGTACCCACACATACTTCGTCCGGTCACAGGGTACCGACACATATTTCGTCCGGTCGCAGGATACCCACATATACTTCGTCCGGTCGCAGGGTACCCACATATACTTCGTTTGGGCGAAGGGTACCCACACATACTTCGTCAAGTCGAAGGGTACCCACACATTTTTATCAGGTCGCAGGGTACACACACATACTTCGTCCGGTCGTAGGGTACCCACACATACTTTTTCCGGGCGTAGGGTACCCACACATACTTTTTCCGGGCGCAGGGTACCCACACATACTTTTTCCGGGCGCAGGGTACCCACACATACTTCTTGCGGTCGCAGGGTACACACACATACTTCGCCCGATCGCAGGGTACACACACATAATTCGTCCGGTCGTAGGGTACTCACACATACTTCGTCATGTCGCAGGGTACCCACACATACTTCGTCAGGTCGCAGGGTACCCACACATACTTCTTCAGGTCGAAGGGTACACACACATACTTCTTCAGGTCGAAGGGTACCCACAGATTCTTTTTCCGGGTGCAGAGTACCCACACATACTTCGTCCAATCGTAGGGTACCCACACATACTTCGTCAGGTCGAAGGGTACCCACACATTCTTTTTTCTGGGAAAGGGTACCCACACATACTTTTTTTGGGCGCAGGGTACCCACACATACTTTTTCTGGGCGTAGGTTACCCACACATACCTTTTCCGGGCGCAGGGTACCCACACATACTTTTTTCGGGCGCAGGGTACCCACACATACTGCGTCCGGTCGCAGGGTACCCACACATACTGCGTCCAATCGCAGGGTACCCACACCTACTTCGTCCGGTCGTAAGGTACCCACACATACTTTTTCCGGGCGTAGGGTACCCACACTTACTTTTTCCAGGCCCAGGGTACCCACACATACTTTTTCCGGGCGCAGAGTACCCACACATACTATTTCCGGGCGCAGGGTACCCACACATACTTTTTCCGTGCGCAGGGTACATACACATACTTTTTCCGAGAGCAGGGTACCCACACATACCTTTTTCGGGCGCAGGGTACCCACACATGCTTCATCCGGTCACAGGATACCCGCACATACTTCGTCTGATCTTAGGGTCCACACGCATACTTCGTCCGGTCGCAGGGTACCCACACATGCTTCATCCGGTCGCAGGGTACCCGCACATACTTCGCCAGGTCGAAGGGTACACACACGTACTTTTTCCGGGCGCAGGGTACCCACACATACTTTTTCCGTGCGCAGGGTACACACGCATACTTCGTCCGGTCACAGGGTACCAACACATACTTCGTCCGCTCGCAGGGTACCCACATATACTTCGTTTGGGCGAAGGGTACCCACACATACTTCGTCAGGTCGAAGGGTACCAACACATATTTTATCAGGTTGAATGGTACACACACATACTTCGTCCGGTCGTAGTGTACCCACACATACTTTTTCCGGGCGCAGGGTACCCACACATACTTTTTCCGGGTGCAGGGTACCCACACATACTTTTTTCCGGGCGCAGGGTACCCACACATACTTTTTCCGGGCGCAGGGTACCCACACAAGTTTTTTCCAGGCGCAGGGTACCCACACATACTTCGTCAGGTCGAAGGGTACCAACACATTGGTTTTTCGGGTGCAGGGTACCCACATATACTTTTTCCGGGCGCAGGGTACCCACACATAATTTTTTCAGGGCGCAGGGTACCCACACATACTTCGTCTGGTCGTAGGGTACCCACACATACTTTTTCCGGGCGCAGGGTACTCACACATACGTTTTCTCGGCGCAGGGTACCAACACATACGTTTTCCCGGCGCAGGGTACCCACACATACTTCGTCCGGTCGCAGGGTACCCACACATACTTAGTCTGGGCGCAGGGTACCCACACATACCTTTTCCCGGCGCAGGGTACCCACACATACTTCTTGCGGTCGCAGAGTACCCACACATACTTCGTCCGGTTTCAGTGTACCCACACATACTTCGTCCGGTTGTAGGGTACCCACACATACTTCGTCCAGTCGCAGGGTACCCACAGATATTCGTCCTGTCGCAGGGTACCCACACATACTTCGTCAGGTCGAAGGGTACCCACACATACTTCGTCAGGTCAAAGGTTACCCACCCCTACTTTTTCCGGGCGCAGGGTACCCACACATACTTTTCCGGGCGCAGGGTACCTACACATACTTTTTCCGGACGCAGGGTACCCACAGATATTTTTTCCAGGCGCAGTGTACCCACACATACTTCGTGCGGTCGCAGGGTACCCACACTTACTTTGTCCGATCGCAGGGTACCCACACATACTTTTTCCTGACGCAGGTCACCCACACATACTTGTTCCGGGCACAGGGTACGTACACATACTTTTTCCGGACGCAGGGTACCCACACATATTTTTTCAAGGTGCAGGGTACCCACACATACTTCGTGCGGTCGCAGGGTACCCACACTTACTTTGTCCGATCGCAGGGTACCCACCCATACTTTTTCCGGGCGCAGGTCACCCACACATACTTTTTCCGGGCGAAGGGTACCCACACATACTTCTCAAAAAAGGAGGAGGTAATGCATGGGATGAGTGCATCATGAAAACGAACATGATAGTACCCTACCTCTACACTTCTCAAAAAAGGAGGAGATCATGAATGGGATGAGGGAATCATGACAACGGAACCGATACGACCCTACCTCAACACTTCTCAAAACAGGAGGAGATAATGCATGAGAATAGTGCATCATGACAACGGAACCGATACGACTCTACCTCAACACTTCTAAAAAAAGGAGGAGATAATGCATGGTAGAGGGCATCATGACAAAGGAACCGATACGACCCTACCTCTACACTTCTCAAAGAAGGAGGAGATAATGCATGGGATGAGGGCATCATGACAATGGAACCAATACGAACCTACCTCAACACTTCTAAAAAAAGGAGGAGATAATGCATGGGAATAGTGCATCATGACAACTGTACCGATACGACCCTACCTCAACACTTCTAAAAAAAGGAGGAGATAATGCATGGGATGAGATCATCATGACAACGGAACCGATACGACCCTACCTCAACACTTCTCAAAAAAGGAGGAGATAATGCATGGGATGAGGGCATCATTACAACGGAACCGATACGACCCTACCTCAACACTTCTAAAGAAAGGAGGAGATAATGCATGGGAGATGGCATCATGACAACTGAACCGATACGACCCTACCTCTACACTTCTCAAAGAAGGAGGAGATAATGCATGGGATGAGGGCATCATGACAACGGAACCGATACGACCCTACCTCAACACTTCTCAAAAAAGGAAGAGATAATGCATGGGAATAGTGCATCATGACAACTTAACCGATACGACCCTACCTCAACACTCCTAAAAAAAGGACGAGATAATGCATGGGATGAGATCATCATGACAACGGAACCGATACTACCCTACCTCAACACTTCTCAAAAAAGGAGGAGATAATGCATGGGATGAGGGCATCATGACAACGGAACCGATACAGCCCTACCTCAACACTTCTCAAAAAAAGAGGAGATAATGTATGGGATGGGGGCATCATGACAACGGAACCGATACGACCCTACCTCAACACTTCTCAAAAAAGGAAGAGATAATGCATGGGATGAGTGCATCATGACAACGGAACCGATACGTCCCTACCTCAACACTTTTCAAAAAAGGAGAAGATAATGCATGGGAATAGTGCATCATGACAACGGAACCGATACCACCCTACCTCAACACTACTCAAAAAAAGAAGGAGATAATGCATGGGATGAGGGCTTCATGACAACGGAACCGATACGACCCTACCTCAACACTTCTCAAAAAAGGAGGAGATAATTCATGGGATGAGTGCATCATGACAACGGAACCGATACGACCCTACCTCAACACTTCCAAAAAAGGAGGAAATAATGCATGGGATGAGGGCATCATGATAACGGAACCGATACGACCCTACTTCAACACTTCTTAAAATAGGAGGTGATAATTCATGGGAATAGTGCATCATGACAACGAACCCGATACGACCCTACCTCAACACTTCTCAAAAAAGGAGGAGATAATGCATGGGAATAGTGCATCATGACAAGGGAACCGATACGACCCTACCTCAACACTACTCAAAAAAGGTGGAGATAATACATGGGATGAGGGCATCATCACAACGGAACCGATACAACCCTACCTCAACACTACTCAAAAAAGGAGGAGAAAATGCATGGGATGAGGGAATCATGACAACGGAACCGATACGACCCTACCTCAACACTTCTCAAAAAAGGAGGAGATAATGCATGGGATGAGTGCATCATGACACCGGAACCGATACAACCCTACCTCTACACTTCTCAAAAAAG
Organism: Sepiola atlantica; assembly: GCA_963556195.1. Lineage (NCBI taxonomy): Eukaryota > Metazoa > Mollusca > Cephalopoda > Sepiida > Sepiolidae > Sepiola > Sepiola atlantica. The sequence goes on along the minus strand of CAUVYP010000661.1, from coordinate 115,889 downwards.
GAGAAGATAATGGATGGGATGAGTGCATCATGACAACGGAACCGATACGACCCTACCTCAACACTTCTCAAAAAAGGAAGAGATAATGCATGGGATGCGGGCATCATGACAACGGAACCGATACAACCTACCTCAACACTTCTCAAAAAAGGAGGAGATAATGCATGGGATGAGTGCATCATGACAACGGACCCAATACTTCCTTACCTCAACACTTCTTAAAAAAAGAGGAGATGATGCATGGGAATAGTGCATCATGACAACGGAACCGATACGACCCTACCTCAACACTACTCAAAAAAGGAGGAGATAATACATGGGATGAGGGCATGATGACAACGGAACCGATACGACCCTACCTCAATACTTCTATAAAAAAGGAGGAGATAATGCATGGGATGAGTGCATCATGACAACGGAACCGATACGACCTTACCTTAACACTTCCAAAACAGGAGGAGATAATGCATGGGAATAGTGCATCATGACAACGGAACCGACACGACCCTACCCCAACACTTCTAAAAAAAGGAGGAGATAATGCATGGGATGAGGGCATCATGACAACGGAACCGATACGACCCTACCTCAACACTTCTCAAAAAAAGAGAAGATAATGCATGGGAATAGTGCATCATGACAACTTAACCCATACGACCCTACCTCAACACTTCTAAAAAAAGGAGGAGATAATGCATGGGATGAGGGCATCATGACAACGGAACTGATACGACCCTACCTCAACACTTCTCAAAAAAGAAGGAGATAATGCATGGGATGAGGGCATCATGACAACGGAACCGATACGACCCTACCTCAACACTTCTAAAAAAAGGAGGAGATAATGCATGGGATGGGGGCATCATGACAACGGAACCGATACGACCCTACCTGAACACTTCTCAAAAAAGGAGGAGATAATGCATGGGAATAGTGCATCATGACAAGGGAACCGATACGACCCTACCTCAACACTTCTAAAAAAAAGAAGAGATAATGCATGGAATGAGGGCATCATGACAACGGAACCGATACAACCCTACCTCAACACTTCTCAAAAAAGGAGGAGATAATGCATGGGAATAGTGCATCATGACAACAAAACCGATACGACTCTACCTCAACACTTCTAAAAAAAGGAGGCGATAATGCATGGGAGAGGGCATCATGAAAAAGGAACCGATACGACCCTACCTCTACACTTCTCAAAGAAGGAGGAGATAATGGATGGGATGAGTGCATCAGGACAACGGAACCGATACTACCCTACCTCAACACTTCTCAAAAAAGGAAGAGATAATGCATGGGATGCGGGCATCATGACAACGGAACCGATACAACCCTAGCTCAACACTTCTTAAAAAAAGAGGAGATGATGCATGGGAATAGTGCATCATGACAACGGAACCGATACGACCCTACCTCAACACTACTCAAAAAAGGAGGAGATAATACATGGGATGAGGGCATGATGACAACGGAACCGATACGACCCTACCTCAATACTTCTATAAAAAAGGAGGAGATAATGCATGGGATGAGTGCATCATGACAACGGAACTGATACAACCCTACCTCTACACTTCTCAAAAAAGGAGAAGATAATGGATGGGATGAGTGCATCATGACAACGGAACCGATACGACCCTACCTCAACACTTCTCAAAAAAGGAAGAGATAATGCATGGGATGCGGGCATCATGACAACGGAACCGATACAACCCTACCTCAACACTTCTCAAAAAAGGAGGAGATAATGCATGGGATGAGTGCATCATGACAACGGACCCAATACTACCTTACCTCAACACTTCTTAAAAAAAGAGGAGATGATGCATGGGAATAGTGCATCATGACAACGGAACCGATACGACCCTACCTCAACACTACTCAAAAAAGGAGGAGATAATACATGGGATGAGGGCATGATGACAACGGAACCGATACGACCCTACCTCAATACTTCTATAAAAAAGGAGGAGATAATGCATGGGATGAGTGCATCATGACAACGGAACCGATACGACCTTACCTTAACACTTCCAAAACAGGAGGAGATAATGCATGGGAATAGTGCATCATGACAACGGAACCGACACGACCCTACCCAACACTTCTAAAAAAAAGAAGAGATAATGCATGGAATGAGGGCATCATGACAACGGAACCGATACAACCCTACCTCAACACTTCTCAAAAAAGGAGGAGATAATGCATGGGAATAGTGCATCATGACACCGGAACCGATACGACTCTACCTCAACACTTCTAAAAAAAGGAGGAGATAATGCATGGGAGAGGGCATCATGACAAAGGAACCGATACGACCCTACCTCTACACTTCTCAAAGAAGGAGGAGATAATGCATGGGATGAGGGCATCATGACAATGGAACCGATACGAACCTACCTAAACACTTCTAAAAAAAGGAGGAGATAATGCATGGGAATAGTGCATCATGACAACTGTACCGATACGACCCTACCTCAACACTTCTAAAAAAAGGAGGAGATAATGCATGGGATCAAATCATCATGACAACTGAACCGATACGACCCTACCTCAACACTTCTCAAAAAAGGAGGAGATAATGCATGGGATGAGGGCATCATGACAACGGAATCGATACGACCCTACCTCAACACTTCTAAAAAAAGGAGGAGATAATGCATGGGAGAGGGCATCATGACAAAGGAACCGATACGACCCTTCCCCAACACTTCTCAAAAAAGGAGAAGATAATGCATGGGAATAGTGCATCATGACAATGGAACCGATACCACCCTACCTCAACACTACTCAAAAAAGGAGGAGATAATGCATGGGATGAGGGCATCATGACAACGGAACCGATACGACCCTACCTCAACACTTCTACAAAAAAGGAAGAGATAATGCATGGGAATAGTGCATCATCACAACTTAACCGATACGACCCTACCTCAACACTTCAAAAAAAAGGAGGAGATAATGCATGGGATGAGATCATCCTGACAACGGAACCGATACGACCCTACCTCAACACTTCTCAAAAAAGGAGGAGATAATGTATGGGATGGAGGGCATCATGACAACTGAACCGATACGACCCTACCTCAACACTTCTCATAAAAGGAGGAGATAATGCATGGGATGAGTGCATCATGACAACGGAACCGATACGTCCCTACCTCAACACTTCTCAAAAAAGGAGAAGATAATGCATGGGAATAGTGCATCATGACAACGGAACCGATACCACCCTACCTCAACACTACTCAAAAAAGGAGGAGATAATGCATGGGATGAGATCATCATGACAACGGAACCGATACGACCCTACCTCAACACTTTTCAAAAAAGGAGGAAATAATGCATGGGATGAGGGCATCATGACAACGGAACCGATACGACCCTACTTCAACACTTCTTAAAATAGGAGCAGATAATTCATGGGAATAGTGCATCATGACAACGGACCCGATACGACCCTACCTCAACACTTCTCAAAAAAGGAGGAGATAATGCATGGGAATAGTGCATCATGACAACGGAACCGATACGATCCTACCTCAACACTACTCAAAAAAGGAGGAGATAATACATGGGATGAGGGCATCATCACAACGGAACTGATACGACCCTATCTCAATACTTCTCAAAAAAGGAGGAGATAATGCATGGGATGAGGGCATCATGACAACGGAACCGATACGACCCTACCTCAACACTTCTAAAAAAAGGAGGAGATAATGCATGGGAATAGTGCATCATGGCAACGGAACCGATACGACCCTTCCCCAACACTTCTAAAAAAAGGAGGAGATAATGCATGGGATGAGGGCATCATGACAACGGAAATGATACGACCCTACCTCAACACTTCTCAAAAAAGGAGGAGATAATGCATGGGATGAGTGCATCATGAAAACTGAATCGATACGACCCTACCTCTACACTTCTCAAAGAAGGAGGAGATAATGCATGGGATGAGGGCATCATGACAACAGAACCGATACGACCCTACCTCAACACTACTCAAAAAAGGAGGAGATAATGCATGGGATGAGGGCATCATGACAACAGACCCGATACAGCCCTACCTCAACACTTCTTAAAAAAAGAGGAGATGATGCAGTGGAATAGTGCATCATGACAACGGAACCGATACGACCCTACCTCAACACTACTCAAAAAAGGAGGAGATAATACATGGGATGAGGGCATGATGACAACGGAACCGATACGACCCTTACCTCAACACTACTAAAAAAAAGGAGGAGATAATGCATGGGATGAGTGCATCATGACAACGGAACCGATACGACCTTACCTTAACACTTCTCAAAATAGGAGGAGATAATGCATGAGAATAGTGCATCATGACAACGGAACCGACACGACCCTACCCCAACACTTCTAAAAAAAGGAGGAGATAATGGATGGGATGAGGGCATCATGACAACGGACCCGATACGACCCTACCTCAACACTTCTCAAAAAAGAAGGAGATAATGCATAGGAATAGTGCATCATGACAACGGAACCGATACAACCCTACCTCAACACTACTCAAAAAAGGAGGAGATAATGCATGGGATGAGTGCATCATGAAAACTGAACCGATACGACCCTACCTCTACACTTCTCAAAGAAGGAGGAGATAATGCATGGGATGAGGGCATCATGACAACGGAACCGATACGACGCTACCTCAACACTACTCAAAAAAGGAGGAGATAATGCATGGGATGAGGGCATAATGACAACGGAAGCGATACGACCCTACCTCAACACTACTCAAAAAAGGAGGAGATAATGCATGGGATGAGGGCATCATGACAACAGAACCGATACGACCCTACCTCAACACTTCTCAAAAAAGGAGGAGATAATGCATGGGATGAGTGCATCATGACAACAGAACCGATACAACCCTACCTCTACACTTCTCAAAAAAGGAGAAGATAATGCATGGGATGAGTGCATCATTACAATAGAACCGATACGAACCTACCTAAACACTTCTAAAAAAAGGAGTAGATAATGCATGGGAATAGTGCATCATGACAACTATACCGATACGACCCTACCTCAACACTTCTAAAAAAAGGAGGAGATAATGCATGGGATCAAATCATCATGACAACTGAACCGATACGACCCTACCTCAACACTTCTCAAAAAAGGAGGAGATAATGCATGGGATGAGGGCATCATGACAACGGAATCGATACGACCCTACCTCAACACTTCTAAAAAAAGGAGGAGATAATGCATGGGAGAGAGCATCATGACAAAGGAACCGATACGACCCTTCCCCAACACTTCTCAAAAAAGGAGAAGATAATGCATGGGAATAGTGCATCATGACAATGGAACCGATACCACCCTACCTCAACACTACTCAAAAAAGGAGGAGATAATGCATGGGATGAGGGCATCATGACAACGGAACCGATACGACCCTACCTCAACACTTCTACAAAAAAGGAAGAGATAATGCATGGGAATAGTGCATCATCACAACTTAACCGATACGACCCTACCTCAACACTTCAAAAAAAAGGAGGAGATAATGCATGGGATGAGATCATCCTGACAACGGAACCGATACGACCCTACCTCAACACTTCTCAAAAAAGGAGGAGATAATGCATGGGATGAGATCATCATGACAACGGAACAGATACGACCCTACCTCAACACTTCTCAAAAAAGGAGGAGATAATGTATGGGATGGAGGGCATCATGACAACTGAACCGATACGACCCTACCTCAACACTTCTCAAAAAAGGAGGAGATAATGCATGGGATGGAGGGCATCATGACAACTGAACCGATACGACCCTACCTCAACACTTCTCAAAAAAGGAGGAGATAATGCATGGGATGAGTGCATCATGACAATGGAACCGATACGTCCCTACCTCAACACTTCTCAAAAAAGGAGAAGATAATGCATGGGAATAGTGCATCATGACAACTGACCGATACCACCCTACCTCAACACTTCTCAAAAAAGGAGGAGATAATGCATGGGAATAGTGCATCATGACAACGGAACCGATACGATCCTACCTCAACACTACTCAAAAAAGGAGGAGATAATACATGGGATGAGGGCATCATCACAACGGAACTGATACGACCCTATCTCAATACTTCTCAAAAAAGGAGGAGATAATGCATGGGATGAGGGCATCATGACAACGGAACCGATACGACCCTACCTCAACACTTCTAAAAAAAGGAGGAGATAATGCATGGGAATAGTGCATCATGGCAACGGAACCGATACGACCCTTCCCCAACACTTCTAAAAAAAGGAGGAGATAATGCATGGGATGAGGGCATCATGACAACGGAAATGATACAACCCTACCTCAACACTTCTCAAAAAAGGAGGAGATAATGCATGGGATGAGTGCATCATGAAAACTGAATCGATACGACCCTACCTCTACACTTCTCAAAGAAGGAGGAGATAATGCATGGGATGAGGGCATCATGACAACAGAACCGATACGACCCTACCTCAACACTACTCAAAAAAGGAGGAGATAATGCATGGGATGAGGGCATCATGACAACAGACCCGATACAGCCCTACCTCAACACTTCTTAAAAAAAGAGGAGATGATGCAGTGGAATAGTGCATCATGACAACGGAACCGATACGACCCTACCTCAACACTACTCAAAAAAGGAGGAGATAATACATGGGATGAGGGCATGATGACAACGGAACCGATACGACCCTACCTCAACACTACTAAAAAAAAGGAGGAGATAATGCATGGGATGAGTGGATCATGACAACGGAACCGATACGACCTTACCTTAACACTTCTCAAAATAGGAGGAGATAATGCATGAGAATAGTGCATCATGACAACGGAACCGACACGACCCTACCCCAACACTTCTAAAAAAAAGAGGAGATAATGCATGGGATGAGGGCATCATGACAACGGACCCGATACGACCCTACCTCAACACTTCTCAAAAAAGAAGGAGATAATGCATAGGAATAGTGCATCATGACAACGGAACCGATACGACCCTTCCTCAACACTACTCAAAAAAGGAGGAGATAATACATGGGATGAGGGCATCATCACAACGGAACTGATACGACCCTACCTCAATACTTCTCAAAAAAGGAGGAGATAATGCATGGGATGAGGGCATCATGACAACGGAACCGATACGACCCTACCTCAACACTTCTAAAAAAAGGAGGAGATAATGCATGGGAATAGTGCATCATGGCAATGGAACCGATACGACCCTTCCCCAACACTTCTAAAAAAAGGAGGAGATAATGCATGGGATCAGGGCATCATGACAACGGTACCGATACAACCCTACCTCAACACTACTCAAAAAAGGAGGAGATAATGCATGGGATGAGTGCATCATGAAAACTGAACCGATACGACCCTACCTCTACACTTCTCAAAGAAGGAGGAGATAATGCATGGGATGAGGGCATCATGACAACGGAACCGATACGACGCTACCTCAACACTACTCAAAAAAGGAGGAGATAATGCATGGGATGAGGGCATAATGACAACGGAAGCGATACGACCCTACCTCAACACTACTCAAAAAAGGAGGAGATAATGCATGGGATGAGGGCATCATGACAACAGAACCGATACGACCCTACCTCAACACTTCTCAAAAAAGGAGGAGATAATGCATGGGATGAGTGCATCATGACAACAGAACCGATACAACCCTACCTCTACACTTCTCAAAAAAGGAGAAGATAATGCATGGGATGAGTGCATCATTACAATAGAACCGATACGAACCTACCTAAACACTTCTAAAAAAAGGAGGAGATAATGCATGGGAATAGTGCATCATGACAACTATACCGATACGACCCTACCTCAACACTTCTAAAAAAAGGAGGAGATAATGCATGGGATCAAATCATCATGACAACTGAACCGATACGACCCTACCTCAACACTTCTCAAAAAAGGAGGAGATAATGCATGGGATGAGGGCATCATGACAACGGAATCGATACGACCCTACCTCAACACTTCTAAAAAAAGGAGGAGATAATGCATGGGAGAGGGCATCATGACAAAGGAACCGATACGACCCTACCTCTACACTTCTCAAAGAAGGAGGAGATAATGCATGGGATGAGGGCATCATGACAACGGAACCGATACGACCCTACCTCAACACTTCTCAAAAAAGGAAGAGATAATGCATGGGAATAGTGCATCATGACAACTTAACCGATACGACCCTACCTCAACACTTCTAAAAAAAGGAGGAGATAATGCATGGGATGAGATCATCATGACAACGGAACCGATACGACCCTACCTCAACACTTCTCAAAAAAGGAGGAGATAATGTATGGGATGGGGGCATCATGACAACGGCACCGATACGACCCTACCTCAACACTTCGCAAAAAAGGAGGAGATAATGCATGGGATGAGTGCATAATGACAACGGAACCGATACGACCCTACCTCAACACTTCTCAAAAAAGGAGGAGATAATGCATGGGAATAGTGCATCATGACAATGGAACCGATACCACCCTACCTCAACACTACTCAAAAAAGGAGGAGATAATGCATGGGATGAGGGCATCATGACAACGGAACCGATACGACCCTACCTCAACACTTCTACAAAAAAGGAAGAGATAATGCATGGGAATAGTGCATCATCACAACTCAACCGATACGACCCTACCTCAACACTTCTAAAAAAAGGAGGAGATAATGCATGGGATGAGATCATCCTGACAACGGAACCGATACGACCCTACCTCAACACTTCTCAAAAAAGGAGGAGATAATGCATGGGATGAGATCATCATGACAACGGAACAGATACGACCCTACCTCAACACTTCTCAAAAAAGGAGGAGATAATGTATGGGATGGAGGGCATCATGACAACTGAACCGATACGACCCTACCTCAACACTTCTCAAAAAAGGAGGAGATAATGCATGGGATGAGTGCATCATGACAACGGAACCGATACGTCCCTACCTCAACACTTCTCAAAAAAGGAGAAGATAATGCATGGGAATAGTGCATCATGACAACGGAACCGATACAACCCTACCACAACACTACTCAAAAAAGCAGGAGATAATGCATGGGATGAGATCATCATGACAACGGAACCGATACGACCCTACCTCAACACTTCTCAAAAAAGGAGGAGCTAATTCATGGGATGAGTGCATCATGACAACGGAACCGATACGACCCTACCTCAACACTTTTCAAAAAAGGAGGAAATAATGCATGGGATGAGGGCATCATGACAACGGAACCGATACGACCCTACTTCAACACTTCTTAAAATAGGAGCAGATAATTCATGGGAATAGTGCATCATGACAACGGACCCGATACGACCCTACCTCAACACTTCTCAAAAAAGGAGGAGATAATGCATGGGAATAGTGCATCATGACAACGGAACCGATACGATCCTACCTCAACACTACTCAAAAAAGGAGGAGATAATACATGGGATGAGGGCATCATCACAACGGAACTGATATGACCCTATCTCAATACTTCTCAAAAAAGGAGGAGATAATGCATGGGATGAGGGCATCATGACAACGGAACCGATACGACCCTACCTCAACACTTCTAAAAAAAGGAGGAGATAATGCATGGGAATAGTGCATCATGGCAACGGAACCGATACGACCCTTCCCCAACACTTCTAAAAATAGGAGGAGATAATGCATGGGATGAGGGCATCATGACAACGGAAATGATACGACCCTACCTCAACACTTCTCAAAAAAGGAGGAGATAATGCATGGGATGAGTGCATCATGAAAACTGAATCGATACGACCCTACCTCTACACTTCTCAAAGAAGGAGGAGATAATGCATGGGATGAGGGCATCATGACAACAGAACCGATACGACCCTACCTCAACACTACTCAAAAAAGGAGGAGATAATGCATGGGATGAGGGCATCATGACAACAGACCCGATACAGCCCTACCTCAACACTTCTTAAAAAAAGAGGAGATGATGCAGTGGAATAGTGCATCATGACAACGGAACCGATACGACCCTACCTCAACACTACTCAAAAAAGGAGGAGATAATACATGGGATGAGGGCATGATGACAACGGAACCGATACGACCCTACCTCAACACTACTAAAAAAAAGGAGGAGATAATGCATGGGATGAGTGGATCATGACAACGGAACCGATACGACCTTACCTTAACACTTCTCAAAATAGGAGGAGATAATGCATGGGAATAGTGCATCATGACAACGGAACCGATACGACCCTACCTCAACACTACTCAAAAAAGGAGGAGATAATACATGGGATGAGGGCATCATCACAACGGAACTGATACGACCCTACCTCAATACTTCTCACAAAAGGAGGAGATAATGCATGGGATGAGGGCATCATGACAACGGAACTGATACGACCCTACCTCAACACTTCTAAAAAAAGGAGGAGATAATGCATGGGAGTACTGCATCATGGCAACGGAACCGATACGACCCTTCCCCAACACTTCTAAAAAAAGGAGGAGATAATGCATGGGATGAGGGCATCATGACAACGGAACCGATACGACCCTACCTCAACACTTCTCAAAAAACGAGGAGATAATGCATGGGATGAGTGCATCATGAAAACTGAACCGATACAACCCTACCTCTACACTTCTCAAAGAAGGAGGAGATAATGCATGGGATGAGGGCATCATGACAACGGAACCGATACGACCCTACCTCAACACTACTCAAAAAAGGAGGAGATAATGGATGGGATGAGGGCATAATGACAACGGAACCGATACGACCCTACCTCAACACTACTCAAAAAAGGAGGAGATAATGCATGGGATGAGGGCATCATGACAACAGAACCGATACGACCCTACCTCAACACTTCTCAAAAAATGAGGAGATAATGCATGGGATAAGTGCATCATGACAACGGAACCGATACAACCCTACCTCTACACTTCTCAAAAAAGGAGAAGATAATGCATGGGATGAGTGCATCATTACAACGGAACCGATACGACCCTACCTCAACACTTCTCAAAAAAGGAAGAGATAATGCATGGGATGAGGGCATCATGACAACAGAACCGATACAACCCTACCTCAACACTTCTCAAAAAAGGAGGAGATAATGCATGGGATGAGGGCATCATGACAACGACCCAATACTACCTTACCTCAACACTTCTCAAAAAAGGAGGAGGTAATGCATGGGAATATTGCATCATGACAACTGAACCGATACGACCCTACCTCAACACTTCTCAAAAAAGGAGGAAATAATGCATGGGATGAGGGCATCATGACAACGGAACCGATACGACCCTACTTCAACCCTTCTCAAAATAGGAGGAGATAATGCATGAGAATAGTGCATCATGACAACGGACCCGATACAGCCCTACCTCAACACTTCTTAAAAAAAGAGGAGATGATGCATGGGAATAGTGCATCATGACAACGGTACCGATACGACCCTACCTCAACACTACTCAAAAAAGGAGGAGATAATATATGGGATGAGGGCATGATGACAACGGAACCGATACGACCCTACCTCAATACTTCTCAAAAAAGGAGGAGATAATGCATGGGATGAGTGGATCATGACAACGGAACCGATACGACCTTACCTTAACACTTCTCAAAATAGGAGGAGATAATGCATGGGAATAGTGCATCATGACAACGGAACCGACACGACCCTACCCCAACACTTCTAAAAAAAGGAGGAGATAATGCATGGGATGAGGGCATCATGACAACAGAACCGATACGACCCTACCTCAACACTTCTCAAAAAAAGAGAAGATAATGCATGGGAATAGTGCATCATGACAAGTTAACCGATACGACCCTACCTCAACACTTCTAAAAAAAGGAGATAATGCATGGGATGAGGGCATCATGACAACGGAACCGATACGACCCTACCTCAACACTTCTCAAAAAAGGAGGAGATAATGCATGGGATGAGGGCATCATGACAACGGAACCGATAGGACCCTACCTCAACACTTCTCAAAAAAGGAGGAGATAATGCAGTGGATGGGGGCATCATGACAACGGAACCGATACGACCCTACCTCAACACTTCTCAAAAAAGGAGGAGATAATGAATGGGAATAGTGAATCATGACAACGGAACAGATACAGCCCTACCTCAACACTTCTAAAAAAAAGAGGAGATAATGCATGGGATGAGGGCATCATGACAACGGAACCGATACAACCCTACCTCAACACTTCTCAAAAAACGAAGAGATAATGCATGGGAATAGTGTATCATGACAACGGAACCGATACGACCCTACCTCAACACTTCTAAAAAAAGGAGGAAATAATGCATAGGAGAGGGCATCATGACAACGGAACCGATACGACCCTACCTCTACACTTCTCAAAGAAGGAGGAGATAATGTATGGGATGAGGGCATCATGACAATGGAACCGATACGACCCTACCTCAACACTTCTAAAAAAAGGAGGAAATAATGCATGGGAATAGTGCATCATGACAACTTAATCGATACGACCCTACCTCAACACTTCTAAAAAAAGGAGGAGATAATGCATGGGATGAGATCATCATGACAACGGAACCGATACGACCCTACCTCAACACTTCTCAAAAAAGGAGGAGATAATTCATGGGATGAGGGCATCATGACAACGGAACCGACACGACCCTACCTCAACACTTCTCAAAAAAAGAGAAGATAATGCATGGGAATAGTGCATCATGACAACTTAACCGATACGACCCTACCTCAACACTTCTCAAAAAAGGAGGAGATAATGCATGGGATGAGATCATCATGACAATGGAACCGATACGACCCTACCTCAACACTTCTCAAAAAAGGAGGAGATAATGCATGGGATGAGGGCATCATGACAACGGAACCGATACGACCCTACCTCAACACTTCTAAAAAAAGGAGGAGATAATGCATGGGATGGCGGCATCATGACAACGGAACCGACACGACCCTACCTCAACACTTCTCAAAAAAGGAGGAGATAATGCATGGGATGAGTGCATCATGACAACAGAACCGATACGACCCTACCTCAACACTTCTCAAAAAAGGAGAAGATAATGTATGGGAATAATGCATCATGACAACGGAACCGATACGACCCTACCTCAACACTTCTCAAAAAATGAGGAGGTAATGCATGGGAATATTGCATCATGACAACGGAACCGATACGACCCTACCTCAACACTTCTCAAAAAATGAGGAGATAATGCATGGGAATAGTGCATCATGACAACGGACCCGATACAGCCCTACCTCAACACTTCTTAAAATAGGAGGAGATGATGCATGGGAATAGTGCATCATGACAACGGAACCGATACGACCCTACCTCAACACTTCTCAAAAAAGGAGGAGATAATTCATGGGATGAGGGCATCATGACAACGGAACCGACACGACCCTACCTCAACACTTCTCAAAAAAAGAGAAGATAATGCATGGGAATAGTGCATCATGACAACTTAACCGATACGACCCTACCTCAACACTTCTCAAAAAAGGAGGAGATAATGCATGGGATGAGATCATCATGACAATGGAACCGATACGACCCTACCTCAACACTTCTCAAAAAAGGAGGAGATAATGCATGGGATGAGGGCATCATGACAACGGAACCGATACGACCCTACCTCAACACTTCTCAAAAAAGGAGGAGATAATGCATGGGATGGCGGCATCATGACAACGGAACTGACACGACCCTACCTCAACACTTCTCAAAAAAGGAGGAGATAATGCATGGGATGAGTGCATCATGACAACAGAACCAGTACGACCCTACCTCAACACTTCTCAAAAAAGGAGAAGATAATGTATGGGAATAGTGCATCATGACAACGGAACCGATACGACCCTACCTCAACACTTCTCAAAAAATGAGGAGGTAATGCATGGGAATATTGCATCATGACAACGGAACCGATACGACCCTACCTCAACACTTCTCAACAAATGAGGAGATAATGCATGGGAAGAGTGCATCATGACAACGGACCCGATACAGCCCTACCTCAACACTTCTTAAAATAGGAGGAGATGATGATGGGAATAGTGCATCATGACAACGGAACCGATACGACCCTACCTCAACACTTCTCAAAAAAATAGGAGATAATGCATGGGATGAGGGCATCATGACAACGGAACCGATACGACCCTACATCAACACTTCTCAAAAAAGGAGGAGATAATGCATGGGATGAGGGCATCATGACAACGGAACCGATACGACCCTTCCTCAACACTTCTCAAAAAATGAGGAGATAATGCATGGGATGAGGGCATCATGACAACGGAACCGATACGACCCTACCTCAACACTTCTCAAAAAAAGAGGAGATAATGCATGGGAATAGTGCATCATGACAACTTAACCGATACGACCCTACCTCAACACTTCTAAAAAAAGGAGGAGATAATGAATGGGATGAGGGCATCATGACAACGGAACCGATACGACCCTACCTTAACACTTCTCAAAAAAGGAGGAGATAATGCATGGGATGAGGGCATCATGACAACGGAACCGATACAACCCTACCTCAACACTTCTCAAAAAAGGAGGAGATAATGCATGGGAATAGTGTATCATGACAACGGAACCGATACGACCCTACCTCAACACTTCTAAAAAAAGGAGGAAATAATGCATAGGAGAGGGCATCATGACAACGGAACCGATACGACCCTACCTCTACACTTCTCAAAGAAGGAGGAGATAATGTATGGGATGAGGGCATCATGACAATGGAACCGATACGACCCTACCTCAACACTTCTAAAAAAAGGAGGAAATAATGCATGGGAATAGTGCATAATGACAACTTAACCGATACGACCCTACCTCAACACTTCTAAAAAAAGGAGGAGATAATGCATGGGATGAGATCATCATGACAACGGAACCGATACGACCCTACCTCAACACTTCTCAAAAAAGGAGGAGATAATGCATGGGATGAGGGCATCATGACAACGGAACCGACACGACCCTACCTCAACACTTCTCAAAAAAAGAGAAGATAATGCATGGGAATAGTGCATCATGACAACTTAACCGATACGACCCTACCTCAACACTTCTAAAAAAAGGAGGAGATAATGCATGGGATGAGGGCATCATGACAACGGAACCGATACGACCCTACCTCAACACTTCTCAAAAAAGGAGGAGATAATGCATGGGATGAGGGCATCATGACAACGGAACCGATAGGACCCTACCTCAACACTTCTCAAAAAAGGAGGAGATAATGCAGTGGATGGGGGCATCATGACAACGGAACCGATACGACCCTACCTCAACACTTCTAAAAAAAAGAGGAGATAATGCATGGGATGAGGGCATCATGACAACGGAACCGATACAACCCTACCTCAACACTTCTCAAAAAAGGAGGAGATAATACATGGGAATAGTGTATCATGACAACGGAACCGATACGACCCTACCTCAACACTTCTAAAAAAAGGAGGAAATAATGCATAGGAGAGGGCATCATGACAACGGAACCGATACGACCCTACCTCTACACTTCTCAAAGAAGGAGGAGATAATGTATGGGATGAGGGCATCATGACAATGGAACCGATACGACCCTACCTCAACACTTCTAAAAAAAGGAGGAAATAATGCATGGGAATAGTGCATCATGACAACTTAACTGATACGACTCTACCTCAACACTTCTAAAAAAAGGAGGAGACAATGCATGGGATGAGATCATCATGACAACGGAACCGATACGACCCTACCTCAACACTTCTCAAAAAAGGAGGAGATAATGCATGGGATGAGGGCATCATGACAACGGAACCGATACGACCCTACCTCAACACTTCTCAAAAAAGGAGGAGATAATGCATGGGATGGCGGCATCATGACAACGGAACCGACACGACCCTACCTCAACACTTCTCAAAAAAGGAGGAGATAATGCATGGGATGAGTGCATCATGACAACAGAACCAATACGACCCTACCTCAACACTTCTACAAAAAAGGAGAAGATAATGTATGGGAATAGTGCATCATGACAACGGAACCGATACTACCCTACCTCAACACTTCTCAAAAAATGTGGAGTTAATGCATGGGAATATTGCATCATGACAACGG
Source organism: Sepiola atlantica (assembly GCA_963556195.1). Classification (NCBI taxonomy): domain Eukaryota; kingdom Metazoa; phylum Mollusca; class Cephalopoda; order Sepiida; family Sepiolidae; genus Sepiola; species Sepiola atlantica. The sequence goes on along the minus strand of CAUVYP010000661.1, from coordinate 99,665 downwards.
AACCGATACGACCCTACCTCAACACTACTCAAAAAAGGAGGAGATAATACATGGGAGGAGGGCATCATGACAACTGAACCGATACGACCCTACCTCAATACTTCTCAAAAAAGGAGGAGATAATGCATGGGATGAGTTCATCATGACAACGGAACCGATACGACCTTACCTGAACACTACTCAAAAAAGGATGAGATAATGCATGGGATGAGCGCATCATGACAACGGAACCGATACGACCCTACTTCAACACTTCTTAAAATAGGAGGAGATAATTCATGGGAATAGTGCATCATGACAACGGACCCGATACGACCCTACAACAACACTTCTCAAAAAAGGAGGAGATAATGCATGGGAATAGTGCATCATGACAAGGGAACCGATACGACCCTACCTCAACACTACTCAAAAAAGGAGGAGATAATACATGGGATAAGGGCATCATGACAACGGAACCGATACGACCCTACCTCAATACTTCTCAAAAAAGGAGGAGATAATGCATGGGATGAGTGCATCATGACAACGGAACCGATACGACCTTACCTTAACACTTCTCAAAATAGGAGGAGATAATGCATGGGAATAGTGCATCATGACAACGGGACCGATACGACCCTACCCCAATACTTCTAAAAAAAGGAGGAGATAATGCATGGGATAAGGGCATCATGACAACGGAACCGATACGACCCTACCTCAACACTTCTCAAAAAAAGAGGAGATAATGCATGGGAATAGTGCATCATGACAACGGAACCGATACGACCCTACCTCAACACTTCTAAAAAAAGGAGGAGATAATGCATGGGATGAGTGCAATATGACAACGGAAACAATACGACCCTACCTGTACACTTCTCAAAAAAGGAGGAGATAATGCATGGGATGAGTGCATCATGAAAACTGAACCGATACGACCCTACCTCTACACTTCTCAAAGAAGGAGGAGATAATGCATGGGATGAGGGCATCATGACAACTGAACCGATACGACCCTACCCCAACACTACTCAAAAAAGGAGGAGATAATGCATGGGATGAGGGCATCATGACAATGGAACCGATACGACCCTACCTCAACACTTCTACAAAAAAGGAGGAGATAATGTATGGGATGAGGGCATCATGACAACGGAGCCGATACGACCCTACCTCAACACTTCTCAAAAAAGGAGGAGATAATGCATGGGATGAGGGCATCATGACAACAGAACCGATACGACCCTACGTCAACACTTCTCAAAAAAGTAGGTGATAATGCATGGGATGAGGGCATCATGACAAGGGAACCGATACTACCCTACCTCAACAATTCTAAAAAAAAGAGGGGATAATGCATGGGATGAGGGCATCATTACAACTTAACCGATACGACCCTACCTCAACACTTCTAAAAAAAGGAGGAGATGATGCATGGGATGAGGGTATCATGACAACGGAACCGATACGACCCTACCTCAACACTTCTCAAAAAAGGAGGAGATAATGCATGGGATGAGGGCATCATGACAACTGAACCGATACGACCCTACCTCAACACTTCTCAAAAAAGGAGGAGATAATGCATGGGATGAGGGCATCATGACAACGGAACTGATACGACCCTACCTGAACACTTCTCAAAAAAGGAGGAGATAAGGCATGGGAATAGTGCATCATGACAACGGAACCGATACGACCCTACCTCAACACAACTCAAAAAAAGAAGGAGATAATGCATGGGATGAGCTCATCATGACAACGGAACCGATACGACCTTACCTTAAAACTGCTCAAAAAAGGAGAAGATAATGCATGGGATGAGGGCATCATGACAACGGAACCGATACGACCCTACCTCAACACTTCTCAAAAAAGGAGGAGATAATGCATGGGATGAGGGCATCATGACAACGGAACCGATACGACCCTACCTCAACACTTCTAAAAAAAGGAGGAGATAATGCATGGGATGAGGGCATCATGACAACTTAACCGATACGACCCTACCTCAACACTTCTCAAAAAAGGAGGAGATAATGCATGGGATGGGGGCATCATGACAACGGAACCGATACGACCCTACCTCAACACTTCTAAAAAAAGGAGGAGATAATGTATGGGATGAGGGCATCATGGCAACGGAACCGATACGACCCTACCACAACACTTCTCAAAAAAGGAGGAGATAATGCATGGGAATAGTGCATCATGACAACGTAACCGATACGACCCTACCTTAACACTACTCAAAAAAGGAGGAGATAATGCATGGGATGAGCGCATCATGACAACGGAACCGATACGACCTTACCTCTACACTTCTAAAAAAAGGAGAAGATAATGCATGGGATTAGGGCATCATGACAACGGAACCGATACGACCCTACCTCAACACTTCTCAAAAAAGGAGGAGGTAATTCATGGGATAAGCACATCATGACAACGGAACCGATACTATTCTACATCTACACTTCTCAAAAAAGGAGGAGGTAATGCATGGGAGCAGTGCATCATGACAACGGGACCGATATTACCCTTCCTCTACACTCTCAAAAAAGGAGGAGGTAATACTCACACCGGCGAATAATGTAACCCCCCCCCCCAATTTGGCCTGAAAGGAGGAGGTAATTCTTATCAGGATAACAGAACGGCCACAGGGAAGGAGGAGGGGGGTGGGAATATTAGCGTCTATTAATAATTAAGAAAGAAAGTGTGAGAGGGAAAAATGACAGAAATGAAAACTGCCACTCTCTGACGTCATGATGACCTGATATAACCAGACACAATTTAGGTCAAGACAGGGTACATCCGGCAAGGAATTATGGGACAGGTGCGGATGTGATTGAGCAACCCTTGTTTCACTACACACTCTTAACGTAGGATTCCTATGTTGTTATTGATGCATCCGGACAGAAGTTATTGGATGATCTGATAGAACCGGACACAATTTAGGGCAAGACCGGGTACATCCGGCCAGGGATTATGGGATGTTTACAGTGACTCTGCATTTTTATCGGATTAGTACATAAATACATTAGATTATTTCGAATTTACTACATATTAACGTTGAAAAATCGTGTAAAATACGAAAAAACTGCTACCTTTTGTTGGAAAGTGGTCCAGTTGACTGTCAGCGAGTGAATCGTTTGTCGCGATTTTTAGATATTATGATTCCATGATATGTACGGTGCTAAAGTTATCAACTTTTTGACATGTCGCCCCATAGTTTTTGAGGAGAAGCTTCACATACAAACAGACATACATACATACAGACAACTGCTCTTTATATAAGAGACTAGCGGGCTACCCGGCGTTGCTCGGGGTCATAAAGTCATAATTGAAGAAAAATCGCGTGTGTAACATCTTTATATTCAAACTTCTTTTTCTCTCCCTCGTCTGTAGCCGTCTCTTCATCTTTCTACCTTTCTCTTCCCTGGTCGCCCCATTTCACCGCTACTTTCTAATTTTGCCTTTTCCGAAAGCTGATTCTTCCTCACCATTTCTCCTACGTTGCGCAGGGCAATAGTATGACATATTTCTATAAAAAGTACCACATCTATCTGCGCCTTCTATATAGGTACTTATGTCCGCCCCGGTGTTCATACTTTATACATATCTATCGCCACCCCGGTGCACATACAATATACGTACCTATCGCCGCCCCAGACAGATACTATATAAGTACCTATTGCCGCCCCTATATGCATACTAAATAAGTAACTATTACCGCCCCAGTGTGAATGCTGCCTACGTACCTATCGCCGCCCTGTCGCGAATGATACATACGTACCTATCGCCGCTCCAGTGCAAATGCTAAATACGTCACTATTGCCGGCCTGATGCGAATGCTAAATATGTTCCTATCGCCGCTCCAGGGCGCGTGCTAAATACGTACCTATCGTCGCCCTGGTGTGCGTGCTATACACGTACTGATCGCTGCCCCAGAGCGCATGCTAAATATATACCTATAACCGCCCTGGTGTGCATTCTATATACATACATACTGCCATTCCTGTGCACATGCTATATAGTACCTATCGCCCCCTCTATGCACTACTATACACGTACCTATTGCCACCCTGGTTCACATACTATATATATACCTATCGCCGGCCCGGTGCGCATACTATATTCGTATCTATCGCCGCCCCGGTGTGCATACTATATATTTTCCTACGAAACATTTTAAGTTAAAAAAACAAAAACTTTCGCCCGACCCCCTAAAAAGTTTGGCCCGACCCCTACAATTTTCCTCGACCCCTAATATCTCAACCCGCACCCTCCAATTTTGTTTTACTCTCCCCCAACCCTGAGAAATATTTTGAGTTCAAAACAAAAAAAAATTTTAAAAACAAACTTGACCCCTTAAAAGTTCGGTCTGACCCCTAAAATTTTCCGTGACCCCTCAGCCTCTCCAGCACCCCACATCCTAACTGGTTTTTCACTCTCCCAAACCCTAAGAAATATTTTGAGTTCAAAACATAAAAAAAAAAAAAAATTGAGCCTGACCCTTAAAAGGTTCGGCCTGACCCTTAAAATTTTCCCCGACACCTCAATCTCTCCAGCCCCCTAATTTTTCACTCTCCCCCAACCCTGAGAAATATTTTGACTTACAAAATAAAAAAAAACAAAAAAATTTGGCCTGACCCCTAAAATTTTCCCCGACCCTTCATTCTCTCCAGCCCCCCATCCCAACTAATTTTTAACTCTCCCCCAACCATGAGAAATATTTTGAGTTCAAAACAAAAAAAAAATTAAAAGATTGGCCTTACCCGTAAAAAGTTCAGCCTGAACCCCTAAAATTTTCCCCGACCCCTCAATCTCTCCAGCCCCCTAATTTTTCACTCAAACCAAACCATGAGAAATCTTTATTACTTCAAAACAAAAAAAAACAAAAAAAATTTGGCCTGACTTCTAAAAAGTTCGGCCTGACCCCTAAAATTTTCCCCGACCCCTAACTCTCTCAAGCCCCCCCACCAACTAATTTTTAGCTCTCCCCCAACCCTGAGAAATATTTTGAGTTCAAAATAAAAAAAACAAAAAAATGTTGCCTTACCACTAAAAAGTTCGGCCTGACCCCTAAAATTTTCTCCGACCCTTCAATCTCTCCAGCCCCCTAATGTTTAACTCTCCCCCAACCCTGAGAAATATTTTGACTTCAAAACAAAAAAAAACAAAAAAATTGGCCTGACCCCTAAAAAGTTCGGCCTGACCCCTAAAATTTACCCCGACCCCTCATTCTCTCCAGCCTCCCATCCCAACTAATTTTTAACTCTCCCCCAACCCTGATAAATATTTTGAGTTCAAAACACCAAAAAATAGAAAAAAATTTGGCCTGACCCCTAAAAAGTTCGTCCTGACCCCTAAAATTTTCCCCGACCCCTAACTCTCTCAAGCCCCCCTCCCAACTAATTTTTCACTCCCCCAACCCTGAGAAATATTTTGAGTTCTAAACAAAAAAAAACAAAAAAATTTTGCCTGACACCTAAACAGTTCGGCCTGACCCCTAAATTTTCTCAGACCCTTCAATCTCTCCAGCCCCCTAATTTTTCACTCTCCCCCATCTGTGAGAAATATTTTGACTTCAAAACAAAAAAACAAAAAAATTTGGCTTGACCCCTAAAAAGTTCGGCCTGACCCCTACAATTTTCCCCGACCCCTCAATCTTTCCAGCCCCCTAATTTTTGACTCACTTTCAACCGTGAGAAATATTTTGACTTCAAAACAAAAAAAACAAAAAAATTGGCCTGACCCCTAAAAAGTTCGGCCTGACCCCTAAAATTTTCCCCGACCCTTCATTCTCTCCAGCCCCCCATCCCAACTAATTTTTAACTCTCCCCCAACCATGAGAAATATTTTGAGTTCAAAACTACAAAAAAAAGAAAACAATTTGGCCTGACCCCTAAAGAGTTCAGCTTGACCCCTAAAATTTTCCGCGACCCCTCAATCTCTCCAGCCCCCTGATTTTTAACTCTCCCCCAAACCTGAGAAATATTTTGACTTCAAAACAAAAAAAAACAAAAAATTGTCCTGACCCCTAAGATTTACCCCGACCCCTCATTCTCTCCAGCCCCCCATCCCAACTAATTTTTCACTCTCCCCCAACCCTGAGAAATAATTTGACTTCAAAATAAAAAAAACAAAAAAATTTGGCCTGACCCCTTAAAAGTTTGGCCTGACCCCTTAAATTTGCCCCGACCCCTCATTCTCTCCCGCCCCCCATCCCAACTAATTTTTAACTCTCCCCCAACCCTGATAAATATTTTGAGTTCAAAACACCAAAAAAAAGAAAAAAATTTGGCCTGAACCCTAAAATTTTCCCCGATCCCTCAATCTCTCCAGCCCCCTAATTTTTCACTCTCCCCCAACCCTGAGAAATATTTTGACTTCAAAACAAAAAAAAACAAAAAAATTTGACCTGATCCCTTTAAAGTTCGGCCTGACTCCTAAAATTTTCCCCGACCCCTTAATCTCTCCAGCCCCCTAATATTTAACTCTCCCCCAACCCTGAGAAATATTTTGAGTTGAAAACAACAAAAAAAAAAAAATTTGGCCTGACCCCTAAAAAGTTCGGCCTGACCCCTAAAATTTTCCCTGACCCTTCAATCTTTCCAGCCCCCTAATTTTTGACTCTCCCCCAACCCTGAGAAATATTTTGACTTCGAAACAAAATAACAAAAAAAATTGGCCTGACCCCTAAAAAGTTTAGCTTGACACCTAAAATTTTCCCCGACCCCTCAATCTCTCCAGCTCCCTAATTTTTCACTCTCCCCCAACCCTGGGAAGGTGCGGATGTGATTGAGCAACCCTTGTTTCACTACACACTCTTAACGTAGGATTCCTATGTTGTTATTGATGCATCCGGACAGAAGTTATTGGATGATCTGATAGAACCGGACACAATTTAGGGCAAGACCGGGTACATCCGGCAAGGGATTATGGGATGTTTACAGTGACTCTGCATTTTTATCGGATTAGTACATAAATACATTAGATTATTTCGAATTTAGTACATATTAACGTTGAAAAAGTCGTGGAAAATACGAAAAAACTGCTACCTTTTGTCGGAAAGTGGTCCGGTTGACTGTCAGCGAGTGAATCGTTTGTCGCGATTTTTAGATATTATGATTCCGGGATATGTACGGTGCTAAAGATATCAACTTTTTGACATGTCGCCGCGTAGTTTTTGAGGAAAAGCTTCACATACAAACAGACATACATATAGACAACTGCCCTTTATATAAGAGACTAGCGGGGCTACCCAGCGTTGCTCGGGGTAAAAAAACACATAATTGTAGAAAAATCGCTTGTGTAAGATCTTTATATTCAAACTTCTATTTCTCTCCCTCTCTCTATAGCCGTCTCTTTATCTTTCTATTTTTCTCTTCCCTGGTCGCCCCATTTCACAGATTTCTCCCTTTGCCTTTTGCGAAAGCTGTCACTTCCTCACTTCCCCACCATTCCTTCTCCGTAGACCAGGGCAAAAGTATGACATATTTCTATAAAAAGTAATGCCTCTATATGCGCCTTCTATATAGGTACATATTCCGTCCCGGTTCGCATAATATATACGTACCAGTTGCCACCCCCGTGTGCATACTATATACGCACCTATTGCCGCTCTGGTGCACATACTATATAGGTGCCTATCGCCGCCCCGGGTCGCATGCTATATATGTACCTATCACCGCCCCGATGCACATACTACATACGTACCTATCGCCGCCCCGGGGCACGTGCTATATATGTACCTATCACCGCCCCGTTGCGCATACTATATACGTAAAATAACCTACACATATTTCGTCAGGTCGAAGGGTACCCACACATATTTCGTCAGGTCGAAGGGTACCCACACATATTTCGTCAGGTCGAAGGGTACCCACACATACTTCGTCCGGTCGCAGGGTACCCACACATACTTCTGTCAGGTCGCAGGGTACCCACACATACTTCGTCCGGTCGCAGGGTACCCACACATACTTCGTCCGGTCGAACGGTACCCACACATACTTCGTCAGGTCGAAGGGTACCCACACATAGTTCGTCAGGTCGAAGAGTACTCACACATAATTTTTCCTAGCGCAGGGTACCCACACATACTTTTTCCGTGCGCAGGGTACACACACATACTTTTTCCGGGCGCAGGGTACCCACACATACCATTTCCGGGCGCAGGGTACCAACACATACTTCGTCCGGTCGCAGGGTACCCACACATACTTCGTCCGGTCGCAGGGTACCCACATATACTTCGTCTGGGCAAAGGGTAGCCACACATACTTCGTCAGGTCGAAATGTACCCACACATACTTCGTCAGGTTGAAGGGTACCCACACATACTTTTCCCGGGCGCAGGGTACCTACACATACTTTTTCCGTGCGCAGGGTACACACACATACTTTTTCCGGTCGCAGGGTACCCACACATACTTTTTCCGGGCGCAGGGTACCCACACATACTTCGTCCAGTCGAAGGGTACCCACACATACTTCGTCCGGTCGCAGAGTACCAACACATACTTTGTCCGGTCGCAGGGTACCCACACATACATCGTCATGTCGCAGGGTACCAACACATACTTTGTTAGGTCGCAGGGTACCCACACATACTTAGTCCGGTCGCAGGGTACCCACACATACTTCGTCAAGTCGCAAGGTACCCACACATACCTTTTCCGGGCGCAGGGTACCCACACATACCTTTTCCCGGCACAAGGTACCCACACATACCTTTTCCCGGCGCAGGGTACCCACACATACTTCGTCCGGTCGCAGGGTACCTACACATATATCGTCATGTCGCAGGGTACCAACACATACTTTGTTAGGTCGCAAGGTACCCACACATACTTAGTCCGGTCGCAGGGTACCCACACATACTTCGTCAAGTCGCAAGGTACCCACACATAACTTTTCCGGGCGCAGGGTACCCACACATACCTTTTCCCGGCGCAGGGTACTCACACGTACATCGTCCAGTCGTAGGGTACCCACACATACACTGTCATGTCGCAGGGTTCCAACACATACTTTGTTAGGTCGCAGGGTACCCACACATACTTAGTCCGGTCGCAGGGTACCCACACGTACTTCGTAAAGTCGCAAGGTACCCACACATACCTTTTCCCGGCGCAGGGTACCCACACATACTTTTTCCGTGCGCAGCTTACCCACACATACTTTTTCCGGGCGCAGGGTACCTACACATACTTTTTGCGGGCGCAGGGTACCCACACATATTTTTTCCAGGCGCAGGGTACCCACACATACTTCGTGCGGTCGCAGGGTACCCACACATACTTTGTCCGGTCGCAGGGTACCAACACATACTCTGTCCGGTCGCAGGGTACCAACACATACTTCGTCCGGTCGCAGGATACCCACACATACTTCGTCCGGTCGCAGTGTACCTACACATACTTCGTCAGGTCGAAGGGTACACTTACATACTTTGTTAGGTCGAAGGGTACCCACACATACTTTTTCCGGGCGCAGGTCACACACACATACTTTTTACGTGCGCAGGGTACACACACATACTTTTTTTGGGCGCAGGGTCCCCACACATACTACGTCCGGTCGTAGGGTACCCACACATAATTTTTCCGGGCGTAGGGTACCCACACATACTTTTTCCGGGCGCAGGGTACCCACACATACTTTTTGCAGTCGCAGAGTACACACACATACTTCGTCCGGTCGCAGGGTACCCACACATACTTCGTCCGGTCGCAGGGTACCCACACATACTTCGTCCGGTTTCAGGGTACCCACACATACTTCGTCCGGTTGTAGGTTACGCACACATACTTCGTCCAGTCGCAGGGTACCCACACATACTGCGTCCGGTCGCAGGGTACTAACATATACTTAGTCTGGTCGCAGGGTACCCACACATACTTCGTCCGGTCGCAGGGTACCCACACATACATCGTCAAGTCGCGAGATTACCACACATACCTTGTTAGGTCGCAGTGTACCAACACATACTTTGTTAGGTCGCAGGGTACTCACACATACTTAGTCCGGTCGCAGGGTACCCACACATACTTCGTCAAGTCGCGAGGTTACCACACATACCTTTTCCGGGCGCAGGGTACCCACACATACCTTTTCCCGGCGCAGGGTACCCACACATAACTTTTCCCGGCGCATGGTACCCACACATACGTCTTGCGGTCGCAGGGTACCCACACATACTTCGTCCGGTTTCAGGGTACTCACACATAATTCGTTTGGTTGTAGGGTACCCACAGATACTTCGTCCAGTCGCAGGGTACCCACACATACTTCGTAAGGTCGAAGTGTACCCACACATACTTCGTCAGGTCTAAGGGTACCCACCCATACTTTTTCCGACCGCAGGGTACCCACACATACTTTTTCCGGGCGCAGGGTACCTACACATACTTTGTCCGCGCGCTGGGTATCCACACATACTTTTTGCGGTCGCAGGGTACCCACACATACTTCGTCCGGTTTCAGGGTACCCACACATACTTCGTCCGGTTGTAGGGTACCCACACATACTTTGTCCAGTCGCAAGGTACCAACAGATACTTCGTCCTGTCGCAGGGTACCCACACATACTTCGTCAGGTCGAAGGGTACCCACACATACTTCGTCAGGTCGAAGGGTACCCACACATACTTCGTCCGGTCGCAGGGTACCAACACATACTTCGTCCGGTCGCAGGGTACCCACGCATACATCGTCATGTCGCAGGGTACCAACACATACTTTGTTAGGTCGCAGGGTACTCACACATACTTAGTCCGGTCGCATGATACCCACACATACTTCGTCAAGTCGCAAGGTACCCACACATACCTATTCCGAGCGCAGGGTCCCCACACATACCTTTTCCCGGCGCAGGGTACCCACACATACATCGTCCAGTCGTAGGGTACCCACACATACATCGTCATGTCGCAGGGTACCAACACATACTTTGTTAGGTTGCAGGGTACCAACACATACTTAGTCCGGTCGCAGGGTACCCACACGTAATTCGTCAAGTCGCAAGGTACCCACACATAACTTTTTCCCGGCGCAGGGTACCCACACATACTTTTTCCCGTCGCAGGGTACCCACACATACCTTTTCCCGGCGCAGGGTACCCACACATACCTTTTCCCGGCGCAGGGTACCCACACATACTTCGTCCAGTCGCAGGGTACCCACAGATACTTCGTCCTGTCGCAGGGTACCCTCACATACTTTGTCAGGTCTAAGGGTACCCACACATACTTTTTCCGGGCGCAGGGTACCCACACATACTTTTTTATGGGCGCAGGGTACCTACACATACTTTTTCCCGGCGCAGGGTACCCACACATACCTTTTCCCGGCGCAGGGTACCCACACATACTTCTTGCGGTCGCAGGGTACCCACACATACTTCGTCCCGTTTCAGGGTACACACACATACTTCGTCCAATTGTAGGGTACCCACAGATACTTCGTCCTGTCGCAGGGTACCCACACATACTTCGTCAGACTGAAGGGTACCCACACATACGACCCTACCTCAACACTTCTCAAAAAAGGAGGAGATAATGAATAGGATGAGGGCATCATGACAACGGAACCGATACGACCCTACCTCAACACTTCTCAAAAAAGGAGGAGATAATGCATGGGATGAGTACATCATGACAACGGAACCGATACGACCCTACGACAACACCTCTCAAAAAAGGAGGAGATAATGCATGGGATGAGGGCATATTGACAACGGAACAGATACGACCCTACCTCAACACTTCTCAAAAAAGGAGGAGATAATGCATGGGATGGGGGCATCATGACAACGTAACCGATACGACCCTACCTCTACACTTCTCAAAAAAGGAGGAGATAATACATGGGATGAGGGCATCCTGACAACGGAACCGATACGACCCTACCTCAACACTTCTCAAAAAAGGAGGAGATAATGCATGGGATGAGTGCATCATGACAACGGAACCGATACGACCCTACCTCAACACTTCTCAAAAAAGGAGGAGATAATGCATGGGATGAGTGCATCATGACAACGGAACCGATACGATCCTACCTCTACACTTCTCAAAAAAGGAGGAGATAATGCATGGGATGAGGGCATCATGACAACGGAACCGATACGACCCTACCTCAACACTACTCAAAAAAGGAGGAGATAATACATGGGATGAGGGCATCATGACAACGGAACCGATACGACCCTACCTCAACACTTCTCAAAAAAGGAGGAGATAATGGATGGGATGAGGGCATCATGACAACTGAACCGATACTACCCTACCTCAACACTTCTCAAAAAAGGAGGAGGTAATTCATGGGATGAGCACATCATGACAACTGAATCGATACTATTCTACATCTACACTTCTCAAAAAAGGAGGAGGTAATGCATGGGATCAGTGCATCATGACAACGGAACCGATACGACCCTACCTTAACACTTCTCAAAAAAGGAGGAGATAATGGATGGGATGAGGGCATCATGACAACTGAACCGATACTACCCTACCTCAACACTTCTCAAAAAAGGAGGAGGTAATTCATGGGATGAGCACATCATGACAACTGAACAGATATTATTCTACATCTACACTTCTCAAAAAAGGAGGAGATAATGCATGGGAATAGTGCATCATGACAACGGAACCGATACGACCCTACCTCAACACTTCTCAAAAAAGGAGGAGATAATGCATGGGAATAGTGCATCATGACAACGGAACCGATACGACCCTACCCCTACACTTCTCAAAAAAGGAGGAGATAATACATGGGATGAGGGCATCATGACAACGGAACCGATACGACCCTACCTCAACACTTCTCAAAAAAGGAGGAGATAATGGATGGGATGAGGGCATCATGACAACTGAACCGATACTACCCTACCTCAACACTTCTCAAAAAAGGAGGAGATAATACATGGGATGAGGGCATCCTGACAACGGAACCGATACTACCCTACCTCAACATTTCTCAAAAAAGGAGGAGATAATACATGGGATGAGGGCATCATGACAACAGAACCGATACGACCCTACCTCAACACTGCTCAAAAAAGGAGGAGGTAATTCATGGGATGAGCACATCATGACAACTGAACCGATACTATTCTACATCTACACTTCTCAAAAAAGGAGGAGGTAATGCATGGGATCAGTGCATCATGACAACGGAACCAATACTACCCTACCTCAACAGGTCTCAAAAAAGGAGGAGGTAATGCTCACACCGGCGAATACCGTAACCCCCCCCCCAATTATGCCTGAAAGGAGGAGGTAATTCCTATCATTATAACAGAACGGCCACTGGGAGGGAGGAGGGGAATATTAGCGTCTATTAATAATTAAGAAAGTAAGTGGGAGAGGGAAAAATGACAGAAAGGAAAACTGCCACTCTCCGACGTCATGATGACCTGATATAATCGGACACAATTTAGGTCAAGACCGGGTACATCCGGCAAGGGATTATGGGACAGGTGCGGATGTGATTGAGCAACCCTTGTTTCACTACACACTCTTAACGTAGGATTCCTATGTTGTTATTGATGCATCCGGACAGAAGTTATTGGATGATCTGATAGAACCGGACACAATTTAGGGCAAGACCGGGTACATCCGGCAAGGGATTATGGGATGTTTACAGTGACTCTGCATTTTTATCGGATTAGTACATAAATACATTAGATTATTTCGAATTTGCTACATATTAACGTTGAAAAAGTCGTGTAAAATACGAAAAAACTGCTACCTTTTGTCGGAAAGTGGTCCAGTTGACTGTCAGCGAGGGAATCGTTTTCCGCGATTTTTAGAAATTTTACATCCGGGATATGTACGGTGCTAAAGATATCAACTTTTTGACATGTCGTCGCGTAGTTTTTGAGGAGAAGCTTCACATACAAACAGACATACATACATACATATAGACAACTGCCCTTTATATAAGAGACTAGCGGGGCTACCCGGCGTTGCTCGGGGTCATAAAAACATATAATTGAAGAAAAATCGCATGTGTGTAACATCTTTATATTCAAACTTCTATTTCTGTCCCTCTCTCTATAGCCGTCTCTTTATCTTTCTACTTTTCTCTTTCCTGGTCGCCCCATTTCACCGCTACTTTCTAATTTTGCCTTTTGCGAAAGCTGTTTCTTCCCCACCATTTCATCCTACGTTTCCCAGGGCAATAGTATGACTTATTTCTATAAAAAGTACCACCTCTGTCTGCGCCTTCTATATAGGTACTTATCTCCGCCCCGGTGTTTATACTATATACGTATCTATTGCCACCCCAGTGAGCATACTATATACGTACCTATCGCCGCCCCAGTGCACATAATATATACATACCTTTCGCAACCCCGGTGCAGATACTATATAAGTACTTATCGCCGCCCTGGGTGCAGATACAATATAAGTACCTATTGTTGCCACGAAGCGAATGCTAAATACGTACCTATCCCCGCCCCGGTGCAAATGCTAAATACGTACTTATTGCCACCCCGGTGCGAATGCTAAATATGTAGCTATTGCCGCCCCAGTGTGCATACTGTATAAGTACCTATCACTGCCCCAATGCAAATACTAAAAATGTACATATCGCTGCCTTGGTGCGAATGCTAAATACGCACCTATCGCTGCCCCGGTGCGAATGCTAAATACGTACGTTTCGCCGCCCTGGTGCCCGTTATATATATGTACGTACCGCCGCCCCGCTGCGCGTTCTGTATACATACCAGTCGCCGCCCCGGAGCGCATGCTAAATACATACCTATCACCGGCCAGGTGCACATGCTATATACATACTTTTTGCCGCCCATGTGCACATGCAATATACGTACCTATCGCCACCCCTGAATGCTAAATACGTACCTATCGCCGCCCTGGTGTGAATGCTTAATATGTACCTATCGCCGCCCCGGTGCGAATGCTAAATACATATATATTGCCCACCCGGTGCGAATGCTGAATACATACCTATCGCCGCCCCGTTGCGCGTGCTATACACTTACCTATCGCCGCCCCGTTGCGCATGCTATATACGTACCTATCCATGCCCCACTGTGCGTGCTATATACGTACCGATTGCCGCCCCGGAGCGCATTCTAAATACATACCGGCCCGGTGCACATGCTGTATACGTACTTATTGCCGTCCATGTGCACATGTTATATACTTACCTATCGACTACCCAGTGTGCATACTACATATGTACATATCGCTGCCTCAGTGCAGAATACTAAATATGTACATATCGCCGCCCCGGTGCGAATGCTAAATACGTACCTATCACCACCCCGGTGTGAATGCTAAATACGTTCCTATCGGCACCCCTATGCACTACTATATACGTACCTATTGCCACTCCAGTGCACATACTATGTATATACCTATCGCCGGCCCGGTGCGCATACTATATTTTTTTGGCACCACCCAAGAAAACTTTTTTTTTCATCCTCCCACATACTTAGAAATATTTTTAATTTAAAAGAAAAAAACAATTTAAACCCCCTCGAAAGAAATTTTTTTTTATATGTATCATTTATATGTATATGTATCATATATATATATATATCGTGTATCATGTATATGTATCATGTATATGTATCATGTGTATGTATCATGTGTATGTATCATGTATACATATATGTATCATGGATATGTATCATGTATAGGTATATATATATATATATCATGTATCGTGGATATGTATATGTATCATGAATCATGGATATGTATCATGTATCATGGATATGTATCATGGATATGTATCATGGATATTTATCATGTATCATGGATATGTATAATGTATCATGGATATGTATCATGGATATGTATCATGTATCATGGATATGTATCATGGATATGTATCATGTATCATGGATATGTATCATGGATATGTATCATGTATACTGTATCATAGATATGTGTCATGTATATGTATCATGTATATGTATCATGGGTATGTATATGTATCATGGGTATGTATATGTATCATAGGTATGTATCATGGATATATATCGTGGGTGTGTATCATCTATCCTTGATACGTATGATGGATATGTATCATGTATATGTATCATGGATATGTATCATGTATCATGGATATATATAAGTTTCATGGATATGTATCATGTATATGTATCATGTATCATACATATGTATCATGTATCATAGATATGTGTTATGTATCATAGATATGTATCATGGATATGTATCATGGATATGTATCTTGTATATGTATCATGTATCTTGGTAATGTATGATGTATCATGGATATGTATCATGTATACGTATCATGGATATGTATCATGTATATGTATCATGTATCATATATATGTATCATGTAACATATATCATATATATGTATCATGTATTATAGATATGTATCATGTATCATTAATATGTATCATGTATCATAGATATGTATAATGTATCATGGATCCTGGATATGTATCATGGATATGTATCATGTATATGTATCATGGGTATGTATATGTATCATGGGTATGTATATGTATCATAGGTATGTATCATGGATATATATCATGGGTGTGTATCATCTATCCTTGATACGTAT
Source organism: Sepiola atlantica (assembly GCA_963556195.1). Lineage (NCBI taxonomy): Eukaryota > Metazoa > Mollusca > Cephalopoda > Sepiida > Sepiolidae > Sepiola > Sepiola atlantica. Next base: position 83,089 of record CAUVYP010000661.1, on the reverse strand, counting down.
GATGGATATGTATCATGTATATGTATCATGGATATGTATCATGGATATATATAAGTTTCACGGATATGTATCATGTATATGTATCATGTATCATACATATGTATAATGTATCATAGTTATGTGTTATGTATCATAGATATGTATCATGTATCATGGATATGTATCATAGATATGTATCTTGTATATGTATCATGTATCTTGGTAATGTATGATGTATCATGGATATGTATCATGTATACATATCATGGATATGTATCATGTATATGTATCATGTATCATATATATGTATCATGTAACATATATCATATATATGTATCATGTATTATAGATATGTATCATGTATCATTAATATGTATCATGTATCATAGATATGTATCATGTATCATGGATCCTGGATATGTATCATGGATATGTATCATATATATGTATCATGTATCATAGATATGTGTTATGTACCATAGATATTATCATGGATATGTATCATGTATCTTGGATCAGTATCATGGATATGTATCATGGATATGTATCATGTATCAAGGTTATGTATCATGGATATGTATCATGTAAATGTATCACGGATATGTATGATGGATATGTATCATGCATCATGGATATGCATCATGTATCATTGATATGTATCATGTATCATGGATATGTATAATGTATCATATATATGTATCATGGATATGTATCATGTATCATGGATATGTATCATAGATATGTATCATGTATCAGATATGTATCATGTATATATATCATCGATATGAATCATGTATCACGGATATGTTACATGGATATGTATCATTTGTCAATGATATGTATCATGGATATGTATCATGGATCATGGATATGTATCATGTATCATAGATATGTATCGTGAATATGTATCATGGATATGTGTCATGGATATCTATCATGTATCATAGATATGTATCATGTATCATGAATATGTATAATGTATCATGGATATGTATCATGGATATGTATAATGTATCATGGATATGTATTATGGATATGTATAATGGATACGTATCATGTATCATGGATATGTATCATGTATCATGGATTTGAATCATGGATATGTATCATGTGTAATGTGTCATAGATATGTATCATGTATCATAGATATGTATCATAGATATGTATCATGTATATGTATCATGTATATGTATTATGTATCATAGATATGTATCATGTATCGTAGATATTCTTAATACTTTTCAATCCCCTCATGATTTTCTACATTATTTTCAATCCCCACATGATGATCTTCATCATTTTCAATCCTCTCATGATGTTATTCATCATTTTCAATCCCCTCATGATTTTTTTCATCATTTTCAATCCCCTCATGGTATTCTTCATCATTTTCAATCCTCTCGACATTCTTCATCATTTCCAATCTTTTCATGTTATTCTTCATCATTTTAAATCCCCTCATGATATTCTTCATAATTTTCAATCCCCCATGATATTCTTCATCATTTTCAATCCCCTCATGGTATTCTTCATCATTTTCAATCCTATCATGATATTCTTCATCATTTTCAATCCTCTCATGATATTCTTAATCATTTTCAATCCTCTCATAATATTATTCATGTTTTTACATCCTCTCATGATGTTCTTCATCATTTTCAATTCTCTCATGATGTTCTTCATCATTTTCAATCCTATAATGATATTCTTCATCATTTTCAATCCCCTCATTATATTCTTCAGCATTTTCAATTCTCTCATCGTATTCTGCATCATTTTCAACTCGCTCATGATATTCTTCATCATTTTCAATCCTCTCATGATATTCTTCATCATTTTCAATCCTCTCGTGATATTCTTCATCATTTTCAATCCTCTCATGATATTCTTCATCATTTTCAATCCCATCATGGTATTCTTTATCATTTTCAATCCTCTCATGATATTCTTCACTATTTTCAATCCTCTCATAGTATTCTTCATAATTTTACAACCATCTCATGATATTCTTCATCATTTTCAATCCCATCATGGTATTCTTCATCATTTGCAATCCCCTCATGATATTCTTCATCATTTTCAATCCCATCATGGTATTCTTTATCATTTTCAATCCACTCATGATGTTCTTCATCATTTTCAATCCCATCATGGTATTCTTCATCATTTTGAATGCTCTCATGATATTCTTCATCATTTTACATCCTCTCATGGTATTCTTTATCATTTTCAATCCTCTCATGGTATTCTTCATCATTTTGAATCCCCTCATAGTATTCTTCATAATTTTCAATCCCATCATGGTATTCTTCATCATTTTCAATCCTCTCATGATATTCTTCATAATTTTCAATCCTCTCATTGTATTCTTCATCATTTTCAATCCTCTCATGGTATTCTTCATTATTTTCAATCCTCTCATAATATTCTTCATCATTTTACATCCTCTCATGATGTTCTTCATCATTTTCAATCCCCTCATCGTATTCTCCAGCATTTTCAATCCTTTCATAATATTCTACATCATATTCAATCCTCTCATGGTATTCTTCAGCATTTTCAATCCTCTCATTGTATTCTTCATATTTTTCAATCCTCTCATGATATTCTTTATCATTTTCAATCCTCTCATGATATTATTCTACATCATATTCAATCCTCTCATGGTATTCTTCAGCATTTTCAATCCTCTCATTGTATTCTTCATATTTTTCAATCCTCTCATGATATTCTTTATCATTTTCAATCCTCTCATGATATTCTTCATCATTTTCATCCCATCATGGTATTCTTTATCATTTTCAATCCTCTCATGATATTCTTCATCATTTTCAATCCACCTATGGTATTCTTCATAATTTTACAACCATCTTATGATATTCTTCATCATTTTCAATCCCATCATGGTATTCTTCATCATTTGTAATCTTCTCATGATATTCTTCATCATTTTCAATCCCATCATGGTATTCTTTATCATTTTCAATCCTCTCATGATGTTCTTCATCATTTTCAATCCTCTCATGGTATTCTTCATCATTTTGAATGCTCTTATGATATTCTTCATCATTTTACATCCTCTCATGGTATTCTTCATCATTTTCAATCCGCTCATGGTATTCTTCATCATTTTGAATCCCCTCATGGTATTCTTCATCATTTTTAATCCTCTCATGATATTCTTCATCATTTTCAATCCTCTCATTGTATTCTTCATCATTTTCAATCCTCTCATAATATTCTTCATCATTTTACATCCTCTCATGATGTTCTTCATCATTTTCTATCCCCTCATCGTATTCTTAAGCATTTTCAATCCTTTCATAATATTCTACATCATATTCAATCCTCTCATGGTATTCTTCAGCATTTTCAATCCTCTCATTGTATTCTTCATATTTTTCAACCCCCTCATGATATTCTTTATCATTTTCAATCCTCTCATGATGTTCTTAATCATTTTACATCCTCTCATGATGTTCTTCATCATTTTCAATCCTCTCATGATGTTCTTTATCATTTTCAATCCTATAATGATATTCTTCATCATTTTCAATCCCCTCATTATATTCTTCAGCATTTTCAATTCTCTCATCGTATTCTGCATCATTTTCAACTCGCTCATGATATTCTTCATCATTTTCAATCCTCTCATGATATTCTTCATCATTTTCAATCCTCTCGTGATATTCTTCATCATTTTCAATCCTCTCATGATATTCTTCATCATTTTCAATCCCATCATGGTATTCTTCATCATTTTCAATCCCATCATGGTATCCTCATCATTTTCAATCCTCTCATGATATTCTTCATCATTTTAAATCCTCTCATGATATTCTTCATAATTTTCAATCCTCTCATAATATTCTTCATCATTTTCAATCCTCTCATGATGTTCTTCATAATTGTCAATCCCCTCATGGTATTTTTCAGCATTTTCAATCCTCATGATATTCTACATCATTTTCAATCCTCTCATGGTATTCTTCATAATTTTCAATCCTCTCATGGTATTCTTCAGCATTTTCAATATTCTCATGATGTTCTGCATCATTTTCAATCCCCTCATGGTATTCTTCAGCATTTTAAATCCTCTCATAATATTCTACATCATATTCAATCCTCTCATGGTATTCTTCAGCATTATCAATCCTCTCATTGTATTCTTCATCATTTTCAATCCCATCATGGTATTCTTCATCATTTTCAATCCTCTCATGGTATTCCTCATCATTTTTAATCCTCTCATGGTATTCTTCATCATTTTCAATCCTCTCATGATATTCTTCATCATTTTCAATCCTCTCATGGTATTCTTCATCATTTTCAATCTTCTGATTATATTCTTCATCATTTACAATCCCCTTATGATATTATTAATCATTTTCAATCTTCACATGGTATTCTTCAGTGGATTCTTCATTATTTTCAATCCCATCATGATATTTTTCCTCATTTTCAATCGCCAAATACAAGGAGGCCTCTAGAGCTATACTAAAATAACTCTAACTTATTCCCATCCCTTTTATCAGGGCAATAGTCCGAAGAAAAATGCAAAAAAACAATAATAACGTGACGATAGCATAAAATAATATCCGAACTTATAACTATGACGTCATGTACCAATCTATGTGACGTCATGTGCACAAGATAACATTAAAAATCGTGATCACATTAAACGAAAAAATGGCTATTTGACCCCTTAAAAATGAATCTTTTTAAAATTTTTTTCGATATTTTCTCACGGTTATGCCGGTTAAAATAATACCTAATTCAGAGGTGTTTGTTTAGTATTTAAAAAGCCTTAGCGTTACATACATATCACAGATTTTTGCCTTCTATATATTGAGATGAGATGAGATGAGATGAGATGAGATGAGATGAGATGACACACAAATGTAAATACTTTTTCAAACTTAAGGGTGGCAAACCAATAAAAATGTAATTCTAATTATTATGTATGACACACCAATAAAAATGCTTTTTCAAACTTAAGGGTGGCAGACCAATAAAACAGTGATTCTAATGATTATTTATGACACACCAATAAAAATGCTATTTTAAACTTAAGGGTGACAGACAAATAAAAAAAGTAGTCTAATGATTATGTATGTCACACCAATAAAAAAGTTATTTTAATTATTATGTATGACACACCAATAAAAAAGCTTTTTAAAACTTAAGGGTGGCAGACCAATAAATATGTTATTCCTAGGATTATGTATGACACACCAATAAAAATGCTTTTTCAAACTAAATGGTGGCAGACCCATAAAAATGTTCCTCTAATTATTATGTACTACACACCGATTGAAATGCTTTTTTAAACTTAAAAGTTACAGACCAATAACAAATGTTATATTAATGATTATGTATGACACACCAATAAAAAAACTTTTTCAAACTTAAGGGTGGCAGACCAATAAAAATGTTATTCTAATTATTATGTATGACACACCAATTAAAATGCTTTTTCAAAGTTAAGGGTGGCAGACCAATAAAAAAGTTATATTAATGATTATGTATGACACACCAATGAAAATACTTGTTCAACCTCATGGGTGACAGACCAATAAAAAAGTTATTCTAATGATTATGTATGACACACCAATAAAAAAGCTTTTTCAAACTTAAGAGTGGCAGACCAATAAAAATGTTATTCTAATGATTATGTATGACGCACCAATAAAAAAGCTTTTTCAAACTTAAGAGTGGCAGACCAATAAAAATGTTATTCTAATGATTATGTATGACACACCAATAAAAAAGCTTTTTGAAACTTAAGGGTTGCAGACCAATAAAAATGTTATTCTAATGATTATGTATGACAAACCAATTAAAATGCTTTTTGAAACTTAAGGGTGGCAGACCAACAAAATGTTATTCTAATGATTATGTATTACACACCAATAAGAAAGCTTTTTCAAACTTAAGGGTGGCAGACCAATAAAAATGTTATTCTAATGATTATGTATGACACACCAATAAACAAGCTTTTTCCAACTTAAGGGTGGTAGACAAATAAAAAAGTTAATCTTATGATTATGTATGACACACCGATTGAAATGCTTTTTTAAACTTAAAGGTGACAGACCAATAACAAATAACCAATAAAAGAAGTTATTCTAATGATTATGTATGACACAATAATTAAAATGCTTTTTCAAACTTTAGGTTGACTGACTAATAAAAATGTTATTCTAATGATTATGTATGACACACCAATAAAAAAACTTTTTCGAAATTAAGTGTGGCAGACCAATAAAAATGTTATTCTAATGATTATGTATGACAAACCAATTAAAATACTTTTTCAAATTTAAGTTTGGCAGACCAATAAAAAAGTTATTATAATGATTAAAATGACACACCAATATAAAGGTTGTTTCCAACTTAAGGGTGGCAGACCAATAAAAACGTTATTTTAATTATTATGTATGACACACCAATAAAAAAGCTTTTTTAAACTTAAGGGTGGCAGACCAATAAAAATGTTATTCTAATGATTATGTATGACAGACCAATAAAAAGCTTTTCAAACTTAAAGGTGGCAGACCAATAAAAAAGTTATTCTAATGATTATGTATGACACACCAATATAAATGCTTTTTCGCATTTCATGGTGGCAGACTAATAAAAAAAGGTTATTCCAATGATTATGTATGACACACCAACAAAAAAGCTTTTCAATACTAATGATTATGTATGTCACACCAATAAAAATGTTATTCTAATTATTATGTATGACACACCAATTACATTACGTTTTCAAACTTACGGGTGACAGACCAATAAACACAATTTCTAATGATTATGTATGAACCACCAATAAAATGCTTTTTCAAACTTAAGGGTGGCAGACCGATTAAAATGTTATTCTAATGATTATGTATGAACCACCAATAAAATGCTTTTTAAAACTTAAGGGTGGCAGACCCATAAAAATGTTATTCTAATGATTATGTATGACACACCAATGAAAATGCTTTTTAAAACTTAAGGGTTGCAGACCAATAAAAAAGTGATTCTAATAATTATGTATGAATCACCGATTGAAATGCTTTTTTAAACTTACAGGTGACAGACCAATAACAAATGTTATATTAATGATTATGTATTACACACCAATTAAAATGCTGTTTGAAACTTAAGGGTGGCAGACCAATAAAAAAGTTGTTCTAATGATTATTTATGACACACCAATTAAAATGTTTTCTCAAACTTAAGGGTGGCAGACCAATAAAAAAGTTATTCTAATTATTATGTATGACACACCAATAAAAAAGCTTTTTCAAACCTAAGGGTAGCAGACCAATAAAAATGTTCTTCTCATGATTATGTATGACACACCAATTAAAATGCTTTTCCAAACTTATAAGTGGCAGACCAATAAAATGTTATTCTAATGATTATGTATGACACACCAATAAAAATGCTTTCTTAAACTTAAAGGTGGTAGACCAATAAAAATGTTATTCTAATAATTATGTATGACACAACAATTAAAATGCTTTTTAAAACTTATGGGTGGCAGACCAATAAAAATGTTATGCTAATAATTATGTATGACACAACAATTAAAATGCTTTTTCAAACTTATGGGTGGCAGACCAATACCTACATTCCTACCAAAGGTTCTACCAATATGCCACGATGCGTCACTAGCGTTCTATGCATTTCCAATTCTAATAAACTTAAAATATTAGTCCACAAAATTAGAAAAATATGTTTATTACACTCAGAAACGAATTGAACGATAGCATGGTTTGGTGGTTCAGTGGTAAGTTGTTCCGCTTATGGTAATTGTGGTGGCTGCGTTGTTTTCGTATCAGTGTTCGAATCCTGGTAACGTACTGGGTTAGGCGATTGAAACAGGTAATTAACATTTTTAGATTGTAATAAATTAAAAATATTTTACTATAAAACGTAATTTAATTGACATCCATTTGTCACCCGAAGTCAACTGTATTTGAACCTATATCACAACTTTGTTCGCCACCCACAAACAACGCTTGGCTGTGGCACCAACTGCATTCGAACCCTTATCATTCCTACCCAAGGCTCCACTGGCGGAGGGCTTACCAATATGCCACGATGCGTCACTAGCGTTCTATGCATTTCCGATTCTAATAAACTTAAAATATTAGTCCACAAAATTAGAAAAATATGTTTATTACACTCAGAAACAAATTGAACGATAGCATGGTTTGGTGGTTCAGTGGTAAGTTGTTCCGCTTATGGTACTTGTGGTGGCTGCGTTGTTTTCGTATCAGTGTTCGAATCCTGGTAACGTACTGGGTTAGGCGATTGATATAATTGAAACAGGTAATTAACATTTTTAGATTGTAATAAATTTAAAATATTTTACTATAAAACGTAATTTAATTGACATCCATTTGTCACCCGAAGTCAACTGTATTTGAACCTATATCACAACTTTGTTCGCCACCCACAAACAACGCTTGGCTGTGGCACCAACTGCATTCGAACCCTTATCATTCCTACCCAAGGCTCCACTGGCGGAGGGCTTACCAATATGCCACGATGCGTCACTAGCGTTCTATGCATTTCCGATTCTAATAAACTTAAAATATTAGTCCACAAAATTAGAAAAATATGTTTATTACACTCAGAAACGAATTGAACGATAGCATGGTTTGGTGGTTCAGTGGTAAGTTGTTCCGCTTATGGTACTTGTGGTGGCTGCGTTGTTTTCGTATCAGTGTTCGAATCCTGGTAACGTACTGGGTTAGGCGATTGATATAATTGAAACAGGTAATTAACATTTTTAGATTGTAATAAATTTAAAATATTTTACTATAAAACGTAATTTAATTGACATCCATTTGTCACCCGAAGTCAACTGTATTTGAACCTATATCACGACTTTGTTCCCCACCCACAAACAAAGCTTGACTGTGGCACTAACTGCATTCGAACCCTTATCATTCCTACCCAAGGCTCCACTGGCGGAGGGCTTACCAATATGCCGCGATGCGTCACTAGCGTTCTATGCATTTCCGATTCTAATAAACTTAAAATATTAGTTCACACAAAATTAGAAAAATATGTTTATTACACTCAGAAACGAATTGAACGATAGCATGGTTTGGTGGTTCAGTGGTAAGTTGTTCCGCTTATGGTACTTGTGGTGGCTGCGTTGTTTTCGTATCAGTGTTCGAATCCTGGTAACGTACTGGGTTAGGCGATTGATATAATTGAAACAGGTAATTAACATTTTTAGATTGTAATAAATTTAAAATATTTTACTATAAAACGTAATTTAATTGACATCCATTTGTCACCCGAAGTCAACTGTATTTGAACCTATATCACGACTTTGTTCCCCACCCACAAACAACGCTTGGCTGTGGCACCAACTGCATTCGAACCCTTATCATTCCTACCCAAGGCTCCACTGGCGGAGGACTTACCAATATGCCGCGATGCGTCACTAGCGTTCTATGCATTTCCGATTCTAATAAACTTAAAATATTAGTTCACACAAAATTAGAAAAATATGTTTATTACACTCAGAAACGAATTGAACGATAGCATGGTTTGGTGGTTCAGTGGTAAGTTGTTCCGCTTATGGTACTTGTGGTGGCTGCGTTGTTTTCGTATCAGTGTTCGAATCCTGGTAACGTACTGGGTTAGGCGATTGATATAATTGAAACAGGTAATTAACATTTTTAGATTGTAATAAATTTAAAATATTTTACTATAAAACGTAATTTAATTGACATCCATTTGTCACCCGAAGTCAACTGTATTTGAACCTATATCACAACTTTGTTCGCCACCCACAAACAACGCTTGGCTGTGGCACCAACTGCATTCGAACCCTTATCATTCCTACCCAAGGCTCCACTGGCGGAGGACTTACCAATATGCCGCGATGCGTCACTAGCGTTCTATGCATTTCCGATTCTAATAAACTTAAAATATTAGTTCACACAAAATTAGAAAAATATGTTTATTACACTCAGAAACGATTTGAACGATAGCATGGTTTGGTGGTTCAGTGGTAAGTTGTTCCGCTTATGGTACTTGTGGTGGCTGCGTTGTTTTCGTATCAGTGTTCGAATCCTGGTAACGTACTGGGTTAGGCGATTGATATAATTGAAGCAGGTAATTAACATTTTTAGATTGTAATAAATTTAAAATATTTTACTATAAAACGTAATTTAATTGACATCCATTTGTCACCCGAAGTCAACTGTATTTGAACCTATATCACAACTTTGTTCGCCACCCACAAACAACGCTTGGCTGTGGCACTAACTGCATTCGAACCCTTATCATTCCTACCCAAGGCTCCACTGGCGGAGGGCTTACCAATATGCCGCGATGCGTCACTAGCGTTCTATGCATTTCCGATTCTAATAAACTTAAAATATTAGTCCACAAAATTAGAAAAATATGTTTATTACACTCAGAAACGAATTGAACGATAGCATGGTTTGGTGGTTCAGTGGTAAGTTGTTCCGCTTATGGTACTTGTGGTGGCTGCGTTGTTTTCGTATCAGTGTTCGAATCCTGGTAACGTACGGGGTTAGGCGATTGATATAATTGAAACAGGTAATTAACATTTTTAGATTGTAATAAATTTAAAATATTTTACTATAAAACGTAATTTAATTGACATCCATTTGTCACCCGAAGTCAACTGTATTTGAACCTATATCACAACTTTGTTCGCCACCCACAAACAACGCTTGGCTGTGGCACTAACTGCATTCGAACCCTTATCATTCCTACCCAAGGCTCCACTGGCGGAGGGCTTACCAATATGCCACGATGCGTCACTAGCGTTCTATGCATTTCCGATTCTAATAAACTTAAAATATTAGTTCACACAAAATTAGAAAAATATGTTTATTACACTCAGAAACGATTTGAACGATAGCATGGTTTGGTGGTTCAGTGGTAAGTTGTTCCGCTTATGGTACTTGTGGTGGCTGCGTTGTTTTCGTATCAGTGTTCGAATCCTGGTAACGTACTGGGTTAGGCGATTGATATAATTGAAGCAGGTAATTAACATTTTTAGATTGTAATAAATTTAAAATATTTTACTATAAAACGTAATTTAATTGACATCCATTTGTCACCCGAAGTCAACTGTATTTGAACCTATATCACAACTTTGTTCGCCACCCACAAACAACGCTTGGCTGTGGCACTAACTGCATTCGAACCCTTATCATTCCTACCCAAGGCTCCACTGGCGGAGGGCTTACCAATATGCCGCGATGCGTCACTAGCGTTCTATGCATTTCCGATTCTAATAAACTTAAAATATTAGTTCACACAAAATTAGAAAAATATGTTTATTACACTCAGAAACGATTTGAACGATAGCATGGTTTGGTGGTTCAGTGGTAAGTTGTTCCGCTTATGGTACTTGTGGTGGCTGCGTTGTTTTCGTATCAGTGTTCGAATCCTGGTAACGTACGGGGTTAGGCGATTGATATAATTGAAGCAGGTAATTAACATTTTTAGATTGTAATAAATTTAAAATATTTTACTATAAAACGTAATTTAATTGACATCCATTTGTCACCCGAAGTCAACTGTATTTGAACCTATATCACAACTTTGTTCGCCACCCACAAACAACGCTTGGCTGTGGCACTAACTGCATTCGAACCCTTATCATTCCTACCCAAGGCTCCACTGGCGGAGGGCTTACCAATATGCCGCGATGCGTCACTAGCGTTCTATGCATTTCCGATTCTAATAAACTTAAAATATTAGTTCACACAAAATTAGAAAAATATGTTTATTACACTCAGAAACGAATTGAACGATAGCATGGTTTGGTGGTTCAGTGGTAAGTTGTTCCGCTTATGGTACTTGTGGTGGCTGCGTTGTTTTCGTATCAGTGTTCGAATCCTGGTAACGTACGGGGTTAGGCGATTGATATAATTGAAACAGGTAATTAACATTTTTAGATTGTAATAAATTTAAAATATTTTACTATAAAACGTAATTTAATTGACATCCATTTGTCACCCGAAGTCAACTGTATTTGAACCTATATCACAACTTTGTTCGCCACCCACAAACAACGCTTGGCTGTGGCACTAACTGCATTCGAACCCTTATCATTCCTACCCAAGGCTCCACTGGCGGAGGGCTTACCAATATGCCACGATGCGTCACTAGCGTTCTATGCATTTCCGATTCTAATAAACTTAAAATATTAGTTCACACAAAATTAGAAAAATATGTTTATTACACTCAGAAACGAATTGAACGATAGCATGGTTTGGTGGTTCAGTGGTAAGTTGTTCCGCTTATGGTACTTGTGGTGGCTGCGTTGTTTTCGTATCAGTGTTCGAATCCTGGTAACGTACGGGGTTAGGCGATTGATATAATTGAAACAGGTAATTAACATTTTTAGATTGTAATAAATTTAAAATATTTTACTATAAAACGTAATTTAATTGACATCCATTTGTCACCCGAAGTCAACTGTATTTGAACCTATATCACAACTTTGTTCGCCACCCACAAACAACGCTTGGCTGTGGCACTAACTGCATTCGAACCCTTATCATTCCTACCCAAGGCTCCACTGGCGGAGAGCTTACCAATATGCCACGATGCGTCACTAGCGTTCTATGCATTTCCGATTCTAATAAACTTAAAATATTAGTTCACACAAAATTAGAAAAATATGTTTATTACACTCAGAAACGAATTGAACGATAGCATGGTTTGGTGGTTCAGTGGTAAGTTGTTCCGCTTATGGTACTTGTGGTGGCTGCGTTGTTTTCGTATCAGTGTTCGAATCCTGGTAACGTACGGGGTTAGGCGATTGATATAATTGAAACAGGTAATTAACATTTTTAGATTGTAATAAATTTAAAATATTTTACTATAAAACGTAATTTAATTGACATCCATTTGTCACCCGAAGTCAACTGTATTTGAACCTATATCACAACTTTGTTCGCCACCCACAAACAACGCTTGGCTGTGGCACCAACTGCATTCGAACCCTTATCATTCCTACCCAAGGCTCCACTGGCGGAGGACTTACCAATATGCCGCGATGCGTCACTAGCGTTCTATGCATTTCCGATTCTAATAAACTTAAAATATTAGTTCACACAAAATTAGAAAAATATGTTTATTACACTCAGAAACGAATTGAACGATAGCATGGTTTGGTGGTTCAGTGGTAAGTTGTTCCGCTTATGGTACTTGTGGTGGCTGCGTTGTTTTCGTATCAGTGTTCGAATCCTGGTAACGTACGGGGTTAGGCGATTGATATAATTGAAACAGGTAATTAACATTTTTAGATTGTAATAAATTTAAAATATTTTACTATAAAACGTAATTTGATTGACATCCATTTGTCACCCGAAGTCAACTGTATTTGAACCTATATCACAACTTTGTTCGCCACCCACAAACAACGCTTGGCTGTGGCACTAACTGCATTCGAACCCTTATCATTCCTACCCAAGGCTCCACTGGCGGAGGGCTTACCAATATGCCACGATGCGTCACTAGCGTTCTATGCATTTCCGATTCTAATAAACTTAAAATATTAGTTCACACAAAATTAGAAAAATATGTTTATTACACTCAGAAACGAATTGAACGATAGCATGGTTTGGTGGTTCAGTGGTAAGTTGTTCCGCTTATGGTACTTGTGGTGGCTGCGTTGTTTTCGTATCAGTGTTCGAATCCTGGTAACGTACGGGGTTAGGCGATTGATATAATTGAAACAGGTAATTAACATTTTTAGATTGTAATAAATTTAAAATATTTTACTATAAAACGTAATTTAATTGACATCCATTTGTCACCCGAAGTCAACTGTATTTGAACCTATATCACAACTTTGTTCGCCACCCACAAACAACGCTTGGCTGTGGCACTAACTGCATTCGAACCCTTATCATTCCTACCCAAGGCTCCACTGGCGGAGGGCTTACCAATATGCCACGATGCGTCACTAGCGTTCTATGCATTTCCGATTCTAATAAACTTAAAATATTAGTTCACACAAAATTAGAAAAATATGTTTATTACACTCAGAAACGAATTGAACGATAGCATGGTTTGGTGGTTCAGTGGTAAGTTGTTCCGCTTATGGTACTTGTGGTGGCTGCGTTGTTTTCGTATCAGTGTTCGAATCCTGGTAACGTACGGGGTTAGGCGATTGATATAATTGAAACAGGTAATTAACATTTTTAGATTGTAATAAATTTAAAATATTTTACTATAAAACGTAATTTAATTGACATCCATTTGTCACCCGAAGTCAACTGTATTTGAACCTATATCACAACTTTGTTCGCCACCCACAAACAACGCTTGGCTGTGGCACTAACTGCATTCGAACCCTTATCATTCCTACCCAAGGCTCCACTGGCGGAGAGCTTACCAATATGCCACGATGCGTCACTAGCGTTCTATGCATTTCCGATTCTAATAAACTTAAAATATTAGTTCACACAAAATTAGAAAAATATGTTTATTACACTCAGAAACGAATTGAACGATAGCATGGTTTGGTGGTTCAGTGGTAAGTTGTTCCGCTTATGGTACTTGTGGTGGCTGCGTTGTTTTCGTATCAGTGTTCGAATCCTGGTAACGTACGGGGTTAGGCGATTGATATAATTGAAACAGGTAATTAACATTTTTAGATTGTAATAAATTTAAAATATTTTACTATAAAACGTAATTTAATTGACATCCATTTGTCACCCGAAGTCAACTGTATTTGAACCTATATCACAACTTTGTTCGCCACCCACAAACAACGCTTGGCTGTGGCACCAACTGCATTCGAACCCTTATCATTCCTACCCAAGGCTCCACTGGCGGAGGACTTACCAATATGCCGCGATGCGTCACTAGCGTTCTATGCATTTCCGATTCTAATAAACTTAAAATATTAGTTCACACAAAATTAGAAAAATATGTTTATTACACTCAGAAACGAATTGAACGATAGCATGGTTTGGTGGTTCAGTGGTAAGTTGTTCCGCTTATGGTACTTGTGGTGGCTGCGTTGTTTTCGTATCAGTGTTCGAATCCTGGTAACGTACGGGGTTAGGCGATTGATATAATTGAAACAGGTAATTAACATTTTTAGATTGTAATAAATTTAAAATATTTTACTATAAAACGTAATTTAATTGACATCCATTTGTCACCCGAAGTCAACTGTATTTGAACCCTTATCATTCATACCTATATGCCACGATGCGTCACTATACTCGTCCGTGGCGGTTCCCATTTAATCACTCGCAATTTTTAAAACATAAATCATATAGTTTGCATACCTTTAAATTTCTTTCTTCGCTGCGTAGAAGGTCGCCGTCTCGATGTCGTCTAGTGGTTGAACTCCTTCCTCCTATTCTGCCGTGAACCACGCAGCTACAACAAAAGCTCAATGATCGGGTCGGAAGACAAACAATCTTTTTAAATTTAATTTCAGTTTCATTTCAAGCATTAGCTATCCGTTAGCTGGGAGATATTCACTAACGTTGAGAGAAAGCGAGCAAATTACTGCATTCGTAATTACCTAGCAATTAAGTCTTAACCAATCGTGGAGGGTGGGGGGAAAGTGATCTTTCGCCTGTATTTTCTTTGGGAAATAATTCCCCTATGGCTGTTGCTGACTACATGCTAAAAATCACGTCTGATAGGTTCGCCTCCAAAACCCAGATTGTTAAAACTCATTTCTCACGAAGAACGAGTGACGTCACAGATCCCTCTGCTTCCCTCGCAAAGGCCCGTGACGAGTAGGAAGAGTAATCCGCCAAAAATTTTCCTACTTCACGTTTGAAGTATTGTGTCTTTGAGTATTTGCTGTGGGGTAGTCTTTGTGTAGATGTTGTAATCATTTAGTAGGAGCTTAATTTTTAATATGTACATAAATATCCCTCGCATCACGTAAAAGTTAATGAGTAAAAAAAGAGTGCCAGACAAAATGAAATCAATTTCAAGTGTTTAGATGAAGGGAGATAGCAAATATCAAGTTAGACCCCCTCCCCCACCATCTGAAATGAATTCGGAAAGAAACCTTCACTTTATTTCCATAAATAAATCTTTTTCTTTCCTTTTTCCTTCCTTCTTTCTACACCGATTGATACGTTTTTCTTTCTTTTTATTTTTAAACTCTCCAATTTTTTTTCTCATTTTTTTTTTTTAATTTCACCGATTGAGATATTGTTTCATATAAATATGAATATTAATACGAACACTGGCGAAGCATATTTTTTCCGTTATTTTTTTATGGCAGTGTACGCTCGTCTAAAATAAAACGTGACAAATAAATAATTACGTTTAGTCAAAAAAAGAAAGTAACTACGATATACAAATATAATGAATAATGAAAGACTTTTATTTTTTTCTAATGGGTCATCACTTATCAAATCCCGAGGCCACGAGAGGATTGGCATGGTGGGGTAAGTAGAAGATAACTTAAGAGGGATTTATTATCCAAGAGGACAGCTCAACAAGTATTTGTTTACATTAGACTTGACGACGACCATGTTGTAGTTGGTTGGGAAGCATCCTCGTGGTATTATGACACCGGCGAGTTATTTCTCTTTTGTTGACCCTAAAAGGGTTGGAGAGTAAGCGAGATGCAATAACGTCAGATGTTGCAGATTTAACGTCCAGTAGAATGAAAGATATCAGTGACATTCCGATATCTACATATATGTATATCCTACCTAAAAAGTAGAGAACTGCCACTACGTGTGAGTAAGAACTAGATTGATTAATGTTGTGTATAATGTTATGTTTGCGCTTTTTTGTATTCTTGTCAACTGTAAATAAATGTGTACATGTACTTGCTATTCATTTGCTTATATTATTAGTACTTTGCGACCACTAGGAAATACAGATCTATGGGTAAATGACATCTTACTCAAACACTTCTTTCTTTGTCACCAACAAACTGGGTATGTAACTGTTAGGTCCTCAGCCTAAAATAATATGCAAGAGAGACAGCTCTTCCTCTAACCCGATGGAAAAGCTGAGTTGTGTGCCCTTTGAGACAAAGTCAGCCATGACAGTTCGGATGTAAACAAAAGTGCCTGGGAGAACAGTGGAAAATTATTATAATCATTATCCACCTTGTAAATTGTTTATATGAATGTGTTCATTTTCATACTTCCAAAAATAAATTCATACTCTTCACACGTGTTTTATTTATTCCTCGCAGAAGAAATTTAAAATGTTATGGGACCAGTACTTTAACATTGGTGATGCCTCATTTGTACAATTATTCCTTAGGTTTTGATGTGAAATAATAAGAAACAACTCTTTACTCTATGTTAATCTTAATTCATCAAAGTGGTTTTTATAAGCTCCCAACTAAATAATAATCCGAAAACGTGAGACACCGTTACTAAATAAACAATTCTCGTATTTTTTATTCTTTTGTTTCTAATGTATTATTTACTCTGTTATTTTCATTATGAAAGACTTCAAAATTAAATGGGCTGATCTTTATTAAGCACTAGCAGCAGGGCTACCCGGCGTTGCTCGGTGTCAAAAGTATGCAAAAGCCTCAGAGGCCCCCCCGCATATGTTTTAAAGTTATTGTGCTGAATATATACGCAGCTGTTATATTTAGGGTACTGAGTATCTACAGATTCACCAGTTACCACTTGCAAACTTTACAGTTATATCTAGCATATTAAACAGATGTGGATTCAGTATGTATCCTTTATTAATTAAGCACTGTTGGATTAAAGATAATACTTTCGCCTCCGCCCTTGAGGCTCGCAATCACAAATATCCGGGGACTTAGAACCAACATCAACGACGTAGAAACCTTTCTCCTGACAAACTCCCCGGATATCCTAGCTCTTAGTGAAACTAACCTTAAATCCTCAATCTCCTCTCACCACTTTGACATGACTGACTACCTCCCACTCTACCGTAAAGACTCTGACAAACATATGCACGGGCTAGGAGTTTATGTTCGGAACACCCGACCCCTGACTAGAGAACATCGGTTAGAATCAGATGACCAAGATTACATGTGTTTTAGATTGACTTTACATCACAGCGTCAGTTACTTATATTTCTTATACCGATCCCCGTCGACCCAGGACTGTACTCTGCTAAACTCTCTCTGAAAGCATAGATAGAGCACTCTTAATTGACTCGAATGTCCAGATACATGTATTACTGACGCAGCCGGCAACTCTACGTATAATTTCTCCTTAGCTCACTCCCTCTCTCAGACTGTCGATTTTCCGACCCGCATCCCCGATCAAGTAGACCAGCAAGCCTCACTTCTAGACCTCTTCTTGACCTCAATGCCGGAGGCTTGTGTGACGAAAGCTCATAGCCCACTCGGGAATGCTGATCACATTGTGCTAATGATACATATCACCCTAAAAAGTCGTCCAAAAGTTGATGAACCGTTGCTCAAAACAACAAGATACTACCAGCAGGCTGATTTCGAGTCAATCAGAGATCACATCAGTGACGCCCCATGGAGGGAAACCTTCTCACTACCTGCCAACCAGTGTGCAAACGAATTAACTGAATGGGTCAAAGCAGGTATTGAAGCCTATGTCCCCATGCGAAAATTCTTTAGCAAGCCCCACTCTCCTCAATGGTTCACTTCAGAATGTCCAGCTGCCATTTCTGAGAGGCAACAAGCATTCCGTAAATTCGGCCGCCATAAGTCAGCTACTAATAGACATAAATTTATAGAGTCAAGAAATAATTGCAAGGCCATGATAGGCGAAGCGAAGAGAAGGTATAATGAGTTAAAAAAACGCATTCAGTCACAGAAACTAGGTACTCGCGATTTCTGGAAAATCTACAATAGTGTAGTGAATAATGGTCAATCAACGATTCCCCCACTATCAAACCACAATGATGTCGTTTGCACGGCTACTGATAAGGCTGAACTACTTGCCCAGCGTTTCACTTCTAACTCTACTTTGGACTCAGATAACCACCCCCTCCCTGAGTTCCCTTTGCGGACTGAGGTCACACTTGATAACCTGTTCATCACCCCATTCCAGGTAAGAGACATCATAAAAAACCTTGACACCTCTAAAGCTTGTGGGCCTAATCTTATACCTGTAATAGTAATAAAGAAATGTTCTGCTGAACTGGCCCCTGTCCTCTCCAAACTCTACAATAAATGCCTAGCTGAATCTTGCTTCCCCGATAGCTGAAGAATTGCCTCTGTGGTACCAGTCTACAAGAGTTCTGGGAATAGAACCGACCCTCAGAACTACCGCCCAATCAGTCTACTGCCAATCTTTACCAAAATCTGTGAATCCTTAATCAATCTAGCGATAGTACGGCACCTAGTTAATGCTAAACTTCTATCTGACCGCCAGTATGGATTTAGACAAGAACGATCTTCTGCAGACATCCTAACGGTTACCTCTGAACGCATGTATCATACACTCGACAAGGCAGGTGAAGCTAGGGCAGTAGCGCTTGATATATCCAAGGCCTTTGACAAGGTATGGCATAAGGGGCTTCTCCTGAAAATACGCTCATACGGTATTACTGGGCAACTACTTAATATAATTAGATCCTTCCTAAACAAAAGAAAAATCCAGGTTGTCCTCGATGGCCGTTCATCTAAGCAACATGACATAAATGCTGGTGTACCCCAGGGATCTATCCTTGGACGTTTGTTGTTCCTGATCTATATAAACGATCTCCCTGATGACATAGAGTCGGAGATTGGTTTATTTGCTGATGACACCACACTTTACTCTCGCCATGTTGGCAAAACAGACGCGATCATATCCGAGGCAATGGCTGAATCTTTAAAAAATGACCTCCAGGCTGTAGTGGATTGGGGTCATAAATGGTTGGTAACTTTTAATGCCGCAAAGACAAAGCTCCTTTCCTTCAACAACTAAAAGAAGCCTCAACAACCACCGATTTCCATGGCAAATAACACCCTACATGAGAGGTCATCATTCAACCTCCTCGGCCTAACCTTCACAGGTAACATGAATTGGAACAAATACATTGAAGACATTGCCAAGGCTGCCACAAAGAAGGTTGGCTCCCTCTACCATGCTAGTAAACTCCTCACACCTGACATTATCCTGTATCCCTACAAAGCCACCATCCGCTCATGCATGGAGTATTGTTGTCACATCTGGGCTGGTGCATCATCTACTAGTCTCTCCCTCCTTGACAAAGTCCAAAAAAGAGTCGCCAACCTAATAGGTCCCTCACTGTCAACCAAGCTCCAGTCCCTGTCCCATCGCCGCAATGTAGCATCCTTATGTTTGTTTTACAAATACTTCAATGGATTATGCTCCGATGAATTGGCTACTTTGGTGCCCCCTCGACGTAAATTCACTAGACTAACTCGACAATCAACTAAATCTCATTCATTCACTGTGGAGGTCCCCAGATGCCGGAGAGCCTTCTACTCAAATAGCTTTTTTCCTCGTGCTGCTGGCCTCTGGAACTCCCTCCCTGCCCCCTGTTTCCCCGACAGTACTGACATGCAGAAATTTAAAACTAATGTAAACAAACATCTTGCTGCGCAGATCTCAATTTAGGCTGACCCCCCCAACCTTCTCCCCTTTTCTTTTTCTCAGTAGCCCCTTACGACTACAGTGGCGGCCTGCCTTGTTTGGAGTGAACCATGTAAAAAAAAAATTTTTTTAAATACTTAATCAGAATAAAATTATATTATAACACATACCTGCCCTATCTAGAGTATTGAGTATATCCAGATTCAGCAGATTCTACTATATTGCAAGTGAACTACTGCATAATAGAATGTAACTGCTCCAACTTCGGATACTGAACAGTATTTAATTCAGCATATAACATTTACCAAGTGCAGTGTTATTTTATTGCTCCCGAGTGTGTTTCACATGATTGACGGAGGACATGAACAAAAAAAACAGTAGTCAAAGTATGCATAAAATATTTCTGTCAAAACCCAATACTCTATACCTCAACATCCTGGAACACATTTGCTGGAAGAGAGGTGTAAGCAAGAATATAATGAATAAAACGAAAACAATTGTATATTTCAATATCAATTTTTATTTCAATATGTTTGTTTCTTTTGAGAATTTGTAATTATATCAAAAGATAATTTCTAATGTACGGACTAAAAAAAAAAAAAATATATATATATATATATATATATATATATATATAAAGGATCCGCTCCACTTGATGATATCAAGCATAGAAAGATTTTTTTAAATGTGATGATTTAGTAAAAATTAACATTTCAACTGTCCACACTTTTGATTATTGTAACAACATTTGGCTAGTCTTATCCTTACATAAAAGAATATAAAAATAAAGTTAAAACTACAGTTACAGCCTCAAAATCTCAAGTGTTTTTATGTTAGTAGATTGGATTGGATTGGTTGGTTTTGCGGAATATCAACCTATGTGGTCATTTAATGCCGGAGTTTTTTGTTTTTTTTTATTGGGGGGGGGGGGGGAGAGACTTTTTTAGCCTTTCCTCCCTTTTTTATAAAATCGAACTAAGAAATTAAATGTTGTATTTATACATGGATAAGTATATTTGGGTAACTTTAAATTTCCTTAAATTTTCTTATATAAATTTACTTTTCTTAAATATTTGCTGAGTTGACCTTTTCGAACAGGTCTTCCATACTGCTTTCTGTATAATATAGTTTTCTAGTTGGGGAGAGGTCATCACACCCAACTAGGATATGTTTTACTGTGAGTGTCTCCTGGCATGGGATGCACTCTGGCGCCGATTCTCCATTAAGTATATAAGAATGAGTAAAGTTGGTGTGTCCTATGCGCAGTCGAGTCAGTATCACATCTTCTCGGCGTGATCTCTTGATGTCCGGACATCGTTCCCTAAGTTTAGGTTTGATTGAGTATAATCATAGTATATAATGTTAGTGATTAAAGTAAGCAGGCAAATTCACTGACTTGAAACATGTAATAAAAAAAAGAGAATATATTGTTCAATTAAATGAGTTACGATAACCAAAATGGAGTGGCAAAATATTTCCATCATTAATAAGGAAGTTTATTTATGCAAGTAATGAAACGTTTATTTTAATGTCTCAGTAGTGACTTGTTATCATCAAGAATCCACCCCAAAGAGTGTTCTTTCTTTGGTGATTTTTAGGAATAGGTATCCAAAACTTTGCAACCATGATATAGTTGTGATGTAAGCAGTTCTGACTACAAATTGAATCTACACAATATCAACCGAACAAAACTGAAATTGCAAAATAAAAGTAATTGTTAGTTTAGGATTAGGGTTAGAGGAAAAAGCAATAAAACGTTTGGTTATGGGTGTGTAAATGGTTTGGTGAAGTACATTAAGATTAGCTTGTAGGGAATGTTCAGTAAAACTTGGAATTAATGACATAAGTACTGACATATTCATGGATACCTATTACGAAAAACTACCCTTGCTTATTTTGAAAAAGCACTCCCCGGATCACCTGCGCCACCCTAAAAGAAAAACTATAAAATACTTTCTATTTCAGAAATGTGGTACACAATGCTATTGCAGAAAATTAGTTGTTCATTTCTGATGATCAGTGATTCTTATCCGACAGATCAGAACACAAACTAAATAATCATGTTATTGGGATATCCGTGCATTTGGTTCAAACGTCCTCTTGGTCTTGGCCTGTTAAGCAATGCAACACTGAAAAAGAAAAAAAGATTTTTTTAGCAGTAAAATAGATCAGAAAGTTAGCATAAACAACTCCTACATCGGTGTCACATCATTATGTATGAAACAGATAGTGTATTAAAAACTAATTCATATAACACAATTGTGTTTTGTAGCGATAAACATAACCTACCATAAAAAATGTGTTTCCTGATGTTCATTGTCTGCTCGGGAAAAAATTCATGTTGAGGTTCTACATTGTATTAATTCATTGCGAACTGAAAAAGGAAGACAAATTCAGTTATGTATAAAACATAGGTTTATCATTTTTAAATACACTGAATCATATGATGTAATCGTTTTTGTAGTGACAAACATAACCTACCATCATAAAATTGTTGAATCATATACGAAAGTGATGAGATTGGCTACTCGAGTGAAAATTTGTGTTGAGGGCTTCCTTTCTGTTAATTCATTGAGAACTGAAAAGAGAAGAAAAAAACTGAGTAATGTATGAAACAGATAGCTTTTTTTACTTGTAAATCGACTCATATGATGAAATTGTTTTGTAGTAACAAACAAAACATACCAATTCCTATATATGCTGTAAAATGTTGATTCATAGATTGGCTACTTAGGATAGCATTAGTGTTGAGGTCTTACTGTATGTTAAATCAATGTGAACTGAAACAGTAGATAAAAATTACAATAAAATATAAAAAATTAGAATACAAGAAAAAAGAATACAATACAAGATAAAATTTAGAATACAAGAAAAAAGAATACAATACAAGATTAAAAATTACAATCAAAGATAAAAGAATACAATATAAGATAAAAATTTACAATAAAAGATAACAAATTAGAATACAAGAAAAAAGAATACAATACAAGAAAAAACAATACACTACAAGATAAAAATTAGAATACAAGAAAAAAGAATACAATACAAGATTAAAAATTACAATAAAAGATATAAATTAGAATACAGGAAAAAAAGAATACAATACAAGATGAAAAATAACAATAAAAGATAAAAGAATACAATATGAGATAAAAATTTACAATAAAAGATAAAAAAAAGAATACAAGAAAAAAGAATACAATACAAGAAAAAAACATACAATACAAGATAAAAATTAGTATACAAGAAAAAAGAATACAATACAAGAAAAAAGAATACAATACAAGATAAAAATTAGAATACAAGAAACAAGAATACAATACAAGATAAAAATTACAATAAAAGATAAAAAATTAGAATACAAGAAAAAAGAATAAAATACTAGAAAAAAACATACAATACAAGATAAAAATTAACATACAAGAAAAAAGAATACAATACAAGAAAAAATAATACAATACAAGATAAAAATTAGAATACAAGAAAAAAAGAATACAATACTAGATAAAAATTACAATAAAAGCTAAAAAATTAGAATACAAGAAAAAAGAATAAAATACAAGATAAAAATTACAATAAAAGCTAAAAAATTAGAATACAAGAAAAAAGAATACAATACAAGAAAAAAGAATACAGTAAAAAATAAAATTAGAATACAAGAAAAAAAAAACAATACAAGATAAAAAATAACAATAAAAGATAAAATAATACAATAGAAGATAAAAATTTACAATAAAAGATAAAAAATTAGATACAAGAAAAAAGAATAAAATACAAGATAAAAATTACAATAAAAGCTAAAAAATTAGAATACAAGAAAAAAGAATACAATACAAGAACAATTAAATACAGTAAAAGATAAAATTAGAATACAAGAAAAAAGAATACAATACAAGATGAATAATAACAATAAAAGAATACAATATAAGATAAAAATTTACAATAAAAGATAAAAAAATTAGAATACAAGAAAAAATACAATACAAGATAAAAATTACAATAAAAGCTAAAAAATTAGAATACAAGAAAAAAGAATACAATACAAGAAAAAAGCCTAAAATACAAGATATAAATTAGAATACAAGAAAAAAGAATACAATACAAGATTAAAAATTACAATACAAGATAAAAATTAGAATACAAGAAAAAAGAATACAATACAAGATTAAAAATTACAATCAAAGATAAAAGAATACAATATAAGATAAAAATTTACAATAAAAGATAAAAAAATTAGAATACAAGAAAAAAGAATACAATACAAGAAAAAAACATACAATACAAGATAAAAATTAGTATACAAGAAAAAGAATACAATAAAAGAAAAAAGAATACAATACAAGATAAAAATTAGAATACAAGAAAAAAGAATACAGTACCAGATAAAAATTACAATAAAAGATAAAAGAATACAATATAAGATAAAAATTTACAATAAAAGATAAAAAATTAGAATACAAGAAAAAAGAATACAATACAAGAAAAAAGCCTAAAATACAAGATATAAATTAGAATACAAGAAAAAAGAATACAATACAAGATAAAAGTTACAATAAAAGATAAAAAATTAGAATACAAGAAAAAAGAATACAATACAAGATTAAAAATTACAATAAAAGATAAAAGAATACAATACAAGATAAAATTTACAATAAAAGATAAAAATTTAGAATACAAGAAAAAAGAATACAATACAAGAAAAAAGCCTAAAATACAAGATATGAATTAGAATACAAGAAAAAAGAATACAATACAAGATAAAAGTTACAATAAAAGATAAAAAATTAGAATACAAGAAAAAAGAATACAATACAAGAAAAAAGAATACAGAAAGATAAAATTAGAATACAAGAAAAAAGAATACAATACAAGAAAAAAGAATACAATACAAGATATAAATTAGAATACAAGAAAAAAGAATACAATACAAGATTAAAAATTACAATAAAAGATATAAATTAGAATACAAGAAAAAAAAGAATACAATACAAAATGAAAAATAACAATAAAAGATAAAGGATACAATATAAGATAAAAATTTACAATAAAAGATAAAAAAAATTAGAATACAATACAAGAAAAAAACATACAATACAAGATAAAAATTAGTATACAAGAAAAAAGAATACAATACAAGAAAAAAGAATACAATACAAGATAAAAATTAGAATACAAGAAAAAAGAATACAATACAAGATAAAAATTACAATAAAAGATTAAAGAATACAATATAAGATAAAAATTTACAATAAAAGATAAAAAATTAGAATACAAGAAAAAAGAATACAATACAAAAAAAAGCCTAAAATACAAGATATAAATTAGAATACAAGAAAAAAGAATACAATACAAGAAAAAAATTAAATAAAAGATAAAAAATTAGAATACAAGAAAAAAGAATACAATACAAGAAAAAAGCCTAAAATACAAGATATAAATTAGAATACAAGAAAAAAGAATACAATACAAGATAAAAATTACAATAAAAGATAACAAATTAGAATACAAGATAAAAGAATACAATACAAGAAAAAAGCCTAAAATACAAGATATAAATTAGAATACAAGAAAAAAGAATACAATACAAGATTAAAAATTACAATAAAAGGTATAAATTAGAATACAAGAAAAAAGAATACAATACAAGATGAAACATAAAAATAAAAGATAAAACAATACAAGATAAAAATTTACAATAAAAGATAAAAAAATTAGAATACAAAAAAAATAAAATAAATTACAAGATAAAAATTACAATAAAAGCTAAAAAATTAGAATCCAAGAAAAAAAATACAATACAAGAAAAAAGAATACAGTAAAAGATAAAATTAGAATACAAGAAAAAAGAATACAATACAAGATAAAAAATAACAATAAAAGATAAAAGAATACAATATAAGATAAAAATTTACAATAAAAGATAAAAAAAATTAGAATACAAGAAAAAAGAATACAATAGAAGAAAAAAGCCTAAAATACAAAATATAAATTAGAACACAAGAAAAAAGAATACAATACTAGATAAAAATTACAATAAAAGATATAAATTAGAATACAAGAAAAAAGAATACAATACAAGATGAAAAATAAAAATAAAAGATAAAACAATACAATACAAGATAAAAATTTACAATAAAAGATAAAAAAAATTAGAATACAAGAAAAAAAGAATACAATACAAAATTAAAAAGTACAATAAAAGATATAAATAAGAATACAAGAAAAAAAGAATACAATACAAGATGAAAAATAACAATAAAAAATAAAAGAATACAATATAAGATAAAAATTTACAATAAAAGATTAAAAAATTAGAATACAAGAAAAAAGAATACAATACAAGATAAAAATTACAATAAAAGCTAAAAAATTAGAATACAAGAAAAAGAATAGAATACAAGATGAAAAATAAAAATAAAAGATAAAACAATACAATATAAGATAAAAATTTACAATAAAAGGTAAAAAAATTAGAATACAAGAAAAAAAGAATACAATACAAGATAAAAATTACAATAAAAGATAAAAATTAGAATACAAGAAAAAAGAATACAATACAAGAAAAAAGCCTAAAATACAAGATATAAATTAGAACACAAGAAAAAATACAATACAAGATTAAAAATTACAATAAAAGATATAAATCAGAATACAAGAAAAAAGAATACAATACAAGATGAAAAATAAAAATAAAAGATAAAACAATACAATATAAGATAAAAATTTACAATAAAAGATAAAAAAATTAGAATACAAGAAAAAAGAATACAATACAAGATAAAAATTACAATAAAAGCAAAAAAATTAGAATACAAGAAAAAACAATACAATACAAGAAAAAAGAATAAAGCAAAAGATAAAATTAGAATACAAGAAAAAAGAATACAATACAAGATAAAAACTAACAATAAAAGATAAAAGAATACAATATAAGATAAAAATTTACAATAAAAGATAAAAAAATTAGAATACAAGAAAAAAGAATACAATACAAGATTAAACATAACAATAAAATATAAATGAATACAATATAAGATAAAAATTTACAATAAAAGATAACAAATTAGAATACAATAAAAAAGAATACAATACAACATAAAAATTACAATAAAAAATAAAAAATTAAAATACAAGAAAAAAGAATACAATACAAAAAAAAGAATACAATACAAGATAAAAATTAGAATACAAGAAAAAAGAATACAATACTAGATAAAAATTATAATAAATTATTAAAACTTAGAATACAAGAAAAAAGAATACAACACAAGAAAAAAGAATACAATACAAGATAAAATTTAGAATACAAGAAAAAAGAATACAATACAAGATAAAAATTACAATAAAAGATAAAAAATAAGAATACAAGAAAAAAATATACAATACAAGATTAAAAATTACAATAAAAGATAAAAGAATACAATATGAGATAAAAATCAGAATACAAGAATAAAATTAGAATACAAGAAAAAAGAATACAATATAAGATAAAAATTTACAATAAAAGATAAAAAAAATTAGAATACAAGAAAAAAGAATACAACACAAGAAAAAAGAATACAATACAAGATAAAAATTAGAATACAAGAAAAAAGAATACAATACAAGATAAAAATTACAATAAAAGCTAAAAAAATTAGAATACAAGAAAAAAGAATAAAATACAAGATACAAATTACAATAAAAGCTAAAAAATTAGAATACAAGAAAAAAGAATACAATACAAGAAAAAAGAATACAGTAAAAGATAAAATTAGAATACAAGAAAAAAAAATACAATACAAGATGAAAAATAACAATAAAAGATAAAATAATACAATAGAAGATAAAAATTTACAATAAAAGATAAAAAATTAGAATACAAGAAAAAAGAATACAATACAAGATAAAAATTACAATAAAAGCTAAAAAATTAGAATACAAGAAAAAAGAATACAATACAAGAAAAAAGCCTAAAATACAAGATATAAATTAGAATACAAGAAAAAAGAATACAATACAAGATTAAAAATTACAATAAAAGATATAAATTAGAATACAAGAAAAAAGAATACAATACAAGATGAAAAATTAAAATAAAAGATAAAACAATACAATATAAGATAAAAATTTACAATAAAAGATAAACAAAATTAGAATACAAGAAAAAAGAATACAATACAAGAAAAAAGAATACAATACAAGATACAAATTAGAATACAAGAAAAAAGAATACAATACAAGATAAAAATTACAATAAAAGATAAAAAATTAGAATACAAGAAAAAAGAATACAATACAAGAAAAAAGATTACAGTAAAAGGTAAAATAAGAATACAAGAAAAAAAAGTACAATACAAGATAAAAATTAGAATACAAGAAAAAAGAATAGAATACTAGATAAAAATTACAATAAAAGATAAAAAATTAGAATACAAGAAAAAAGAATACAATACAAGAAAAAAGAATACAGTAAAAGATAAAATTAGAATACAAGAAAAAAGAATACAATACAAGATAAAAATTAGAATACAAGAAAAAAGAATACAATACTAGATACAAATTACAATAAAAGATAAAAAAAATTAGAATACAAGAAAAAAGAATACAATACAAAAAAAAGAATACAGTAAAAGATAAAATTAGAATACAAGAAAAAAGAATACAATACAAGATAAAAATTAGAATACAAGAAAAAGGAATACAATACTATGTAAAAATTACAATAAAAGGTAAAAAATTAGAATACAAGAAAAAAGAATACAATACAAGAAAAAAAGAATACAGTAAAAGATAAAATTAGAATACAAGAAAAAAGAATACAATACAAGATAAAAAATAACAATAAAAGATAAAAGAATACAATATAAGATAAAAATTTACAATAAAAGATAAAAAAAATTAGAATACAAGAAAAAAGAATACAATAGAAGAAAAAAGCCTAAAATACAAAATATAAATTAGAACACAAGAAAAAAGAATACAATACTAGATAAAAATTACAATAAAAGATATAAATTAGAATACAAGAAAAAAGAATACAATACAAGATGAAAAATAAAAATAAAAGATAAAACAATACAATACAAGATAAAAATTTACAATAAAAGATAAAAAAAATTAGAATACAAGAAAAAAAGAATACAATACAAAATTAAAAAGTACAATAAAAGATATAAATAAGAATACAAGAAAAAAAGAATACAATACAAGATGAAAAATAACAATAAAAAATAAAAGAATACAATATAAGATAAAAATTTACAATAAAAGATTAAAAAATTAGAATACAAGAAAAAAGAATACAATACAAGATAAAAATTACAATAAAAGCTAAAAAATTAGAATACAAGAAAAAGAATAGAATACAAGATGAAAAATAAAAATAAAAGATAAAACAATACAATATAAGATAAAAATTTACAATAAAAGGTAAAAAAATTAGAATACAAGAAAAAAAGAATACAATACAAGATAAAAATTACAATAAAAGATAAAAATTAGAATACAAGAAAAAAGAATACAATACAAGAAAAAAGCCTAAAATACAAGATATAAATTAGAACACAAGAAAAAATACAATACAAGATTAAAAATTACAATAAAAGATATAAATCAGAATACAAGAAAAAAGAATACAATACAAGATGAAAAATAAAAATAAAAGATAAAACAATACAATATAAGATAAAAATTTACAATAAAAGATAAAAAAATTAGAATACAAGAAAAAAGAATACAATACAAGATAAAAATTACAATAAAAGCAAAAAAATTAGAATACAAGAAAAAACAATACAATACAAGAAAAAAGAATAAAGCAAAAGATAAAATTAGAATACAAGAAAAAAGAATACAATACAAGATAAAAACTAACAATAAAAGATAAAAGAATACAATATAAGATAAAAATTTACAATAAAAGATAAAAAAATTAGAATACAAGAAAAAAGAATACAATACAAGATTAAACATAACAATAAAATATAAATGAATACAATATAAGATAAAAATTTACAATAAAAGATAACAAATTAGAATACAATAAAAAAGAATACAATACAACATAAAAATTACAATAAAAAATAAAAAATTAAAATACAAGAAAAAAGAATACAATACAAAAAAAAGAATACAATACAAGATAAAAATTAGAATACAAGAAAAAAGAATACAATACTAGATAAAAATTACAATAAATTATTAAAACTTAGAATACAAGAAAAAAGAATACAACACAAGAAAAAAGAATACAATACAAGATAAAATTTAGAATACAAGAAAAAAGAATACAATACAAGATAAAAATTACAATAAAAGATAAAAAATAAGAATACAAGAAAAAAATATACAATACAAGATTAAAAATTACAATAAAAGATAAAAGAATACAATATGAGATAAAAATCAGAATACAAGAATAAAATTAGAATACAAGAAAAAAGAATACAATATAAGATAAAAATTTACAATAAAAGATAAAAAAAATTAGAATACAAGAAAAAAGAATACAACACAAGAAAAAAGAATACAATACAAGATAAAAATTAGAATACAAGAAAAAAGAATACAATACAAGATAAAAATTACAATAAAAGCTAAAAAATTAGAATACAAGAAAAAAGAATAAAATACAAGATACAAATTACAATAAAAGCTAAAAAATTAGAATACAAGAAAAAAGAATACAATACAAGAAAAAAGAATACAGTAAAAGATAAAATTAGAATACAAGAAAAAAAAATACAATACAAGATGAAAAATAACAATAAAAGATAAAATAATACAATAGAAGATAAAAATTTACAATAAAAGATAAAAAATTAGAATACAAGAAAAAAGAATACAATACAAGATAAAAATTACAATAAAAGCTAAAAAATTAGAATACAAGAAAAAAGAATACAATACAAGAAAAAAGCCTAAAATACAAGATATAAATTAGAATACAAGAAAAAAGAATACAATACAAGATTAAAAATTACAATAAAAGATATAAATTAGAATACAAGAAAAAAGAATACAATACAAGATGAAAAATTAAAATAAAAGATAAAACAATACAATATAAGATAAAAATTTACAATAAAAGATAAACAAAATTAGAATACAAGAAAAAAGAATACAATACAAGAAAAAAGAATACAATACAAGATACAAATTAGAATACAAGAAAAAAGAATACAATACAAGATAAAAATTACAATAAAAGATAAAAAATTAGAATACAAGAAAAAAGAATACAATACAAGAAAAAAGATTACAGTAAAAGATAAAATAAGAATACAAGAAAAAAAAGTACAATACAAGATAAAAATTAGAATACAAGAAAAAAGAATAGAATACTAGATAAAAATTACAATAAAAGATAAAAAATTAGAATACAAGAAAAAAGAATACAATACAAGAAAAAAGAATACAGTAAAAGATAAAATTAGAATACAAGAAAAAAGAATACAATACAAGATAAAAATTAGAATACAAGAAAAAAGAATACAATACTAGATACAAATTACAATAAAAGATAAAAAAATTAGAATACAAGAAAAAAGAATACAATACAAAAAAAAGAATACAGTAAAAGATAAAATTAGAATACAAGAAAAAAGAATACAATACAAGATAAAAATTAGAATACAAGAAAAAGGAATACAATACTATGTAAAAATTACAATAAAAGGTAAAAAATTAGAATACAAGAAAAAAGAATACAATACAAGAAAAAAAGAATACAGTAAAAGATAAAATTAGAATACAAGAAAAAAGAATACAATACAAGATGAAAAATAACAATAAAAGATAAAAGAATACAATATAAGATAAAAATTTACAATAGAAGTTAAAAAATTAGAATACAAGAAAAAAGAATACAATACAAGAAAAAAAGAATACAGTAAAAGATGCAATAAGAATACAAGAAAAAAGAATACAATACAAGATGAAAAATAACAATAAAAGATAAAAGAATACAATATAAGATAAAAATTTACAATAGAAGTTAAAAAATTAGAATACAAGAAAAAAGAATACAATACAAGAAAACAGCCTAAAATACAAGATATACATTAGAATACAAGAAAAAAGAATACAATACAAGATTAAAAATTACAATAAATGATAAAAAACAATACAAAGAAAAAGAATACAAGATAAAAAATTAAAATAAAAGATAAACAACAATACAAGGAAAAGGAATACAATACAAGATAAAAAGTAAAATAAAAGATAAACAACAATACAAGGAAAAAGAATACAATACAAGATTAAAAATAACAATAAAAGATAAACAACAATACAAAGAAAAAAGAATACAATACAAGATAAAAAATAAAATGAAAGATAAACAACCATACAAGGAAAAAGAATACAATACAAGATAAAAAATAAAAATAAAAGATAAACAACAATACAAGGAAAAAGAATACAATACAAGATCAAAATTAAAATAAAAGATAAACAAAAATACAAGGAAAAAGAATACAATACAAGATAAAAATTAAAATAAAAGATAAACAACAATACAAGGAAAAAGAATACAATACAAGATAAAAATTAAAATAAAAGATAAACAATCATACAAGGAAAAAGAATACAATACAAGATAAAAATAAAAATAAAAGATAAACAACAATACAAGGAAAAAGAATACAATACAAGATAAAAATTAAAATAAAAGATAAACAACAATACAAGGAAAAAGAATACAATACAAGATAAAAATAAAAATAAAAGATAAACAACAATACAAGGAAAAAGAATACAATACAAGATAAAAATTAAAATAAAAGATAAACAACAATACAAGGAAAAAGAATACAATACAAGATAAAAATTAAAATAAAAGATAAACAACAATACAAGAAAAAAGAATACAATACAAGATAAAAATTAAAATAAAAGATAAACAACAATACAAAGAAAAAGAATACAAGATAAAAAATTAAAATAAAAGATAAACAACAATACAAGGAAAAGGAATACAATACAAGATAAAAAGTAAAATAAAAGATAAACAACAATACAAGGAAAAAGAATACAATACAAGATAAAAAATTAAAATAAAAGATAAATAACAATACAAAGAAAAAGAATAAAATACAAGATAAAAAATTAGAATAAAAGATAAATAACAATACAAGAGAAAAAGAATACAATACAAGATAAAAAATTAAAATGAAAGATAAACAACAATACAAGGAAAAAGAATACAATACAAGATAAAAAATAAAAATAAAAGATAAACAACAATACAAAGAAAAAGAATACAATACAAGATAAAAAATTAAAATAAAAGATTAATAACAATACAAGTAAAAAGAATACAATACAAGATAAAAAATTAAAATAAAAGATAAACAACAATACAAGGAAAAAGAATACAATACAAGATAAAAATTAAAATAAAAGATAAACAACAATACAAAGAAAAAGAATACAATACAAGATAAAAATTAAAATAAAAGATAAATAACAATACAAGGAAAAAGAATAAAATACAAGATAAAAATTAAAATAAAAGATAAACAACAATACAAGGAAAAAGAATACAATACAAGATAAAAAATAAAATAAAAGATAAATAACAATACAAGGAAAAAGAATACAATACAAGATAAAAAATAAAATAAAAGATAAACAACAATACAAGGAAAAAGAATACAATACAAGATAAAAAATAAAATGAAAGATAAACAAAAATACAAGGAAAAAAAATACAATACAAGATAAAAAATTAAAATAAAAGATAAACAACAATACAAGGAAAAAGAATACAATACAAGATAAAAAATAAAATAAAAGATAAACAACAATACAAGGAAAAAGAATACAATACAAGATAAAAAATAAAAATAAAAGATAAATAACAATACAAGGAAAAAGAATACAATACAAGATAAAAATTAAAATAAAAGATAAACAACAATACAAGGAACAAGAATACAATACAAGATAAAAAATAAAATAAAAGATAAACAACAATACAAAGAAAAAAGAATACAATACAAGATAAAAATTAAAATAAAAGATAAACAACAATACAAGGAAAAAGAAAACAATACAAGATAAAAAATTAAAATAAAAGATAAACAACAATAAAAGGAAAAAGAATACAATACAAGATAAAAATAAAAATAAAAGATAAATAACAATACAAGGAAAAAGAATACAATACAAGATAAAAATTAAAATAAAAGATAAACAACAATACAAATAAAAAAGAATACAATACAAGATAAAAAATAAAATAGAAAGATAAACAACAATACAAGGAAAAAGAATACAATACAAGATAAAAATTAAAATAAAAGATAAATAACAATACAAAGAAAAAGAATAAAATACAAGATAAAAAATTAGAATAAAAGATAAATAACAATACAAGGAAAAAGAATACAATACAAGATAAAAAATTAAAATGAAAGATAAATAACAATACAAAGAAAAAGAATAAAATACAAGATAAAAAATTAAAATAAAAGATAAATAACAATACAAGGAAAAAGAATACAATACAAGATAAAAAATTAAAATAAAAGATAAATAACAATACAAAGACAAAGAATAAAATACAAGATAAAAAATTAGAATAAAAAATAAATAACAATACAAGAGAAAAAGAATACAATACAAGATAAAAAAATTTAAATAAAAGATAAACAACAATACAAGGAAAAAGAATACAATACAAGATAAAAAATAAAAATAAAAGATAAACAACAATACAAAGAAAAAGAATACAATACAAGATAAAAAATTAAAATAAAAGATAAATAACAATACAAGGAAAAAGAATACAATACAAGATAAAAAATTAAAATAAAAGATAAATAACAATACAAAGAAAAAGAATAAAATACAAGATAAAAAATTAGAATAAAAGATAAATAACAATACAAGGAAAAAGAATACAATACAAGATAAAAAATTAAAATGAAAGATAAATAACAATACAAAGAAAAAGAATAAAATACAAGATAAAAAATTAGAATAAAAGATAAATAACAATACAAGGAAAAAGAATACAATACAAGATAAAAAATTAAAATGAAAGATAAATAACAATACAAAGAAAAAGAATAAAATACAAGATAAAAAATTTAAATAAAAGATAAATAACAATACAAAGAAAAAGAATACAATACAAGATCAAAAATTAAAATAAAAGATAAATAACAATACAAGGAAAAAGAATACAATACAAGATAAAAAATTAAAATAAAAGATAAATAACAATACAAAGAAAAAGAATAAAATACAAGATAAAAAATTAGAATAAAAGATAAATAACAATACAAGGAAAAAGAATACAATACAAGATAAAAAATTAAAATGAAAGATAAATAACAATACAAAGAAAAAGAATAAAATACAAGATAAAAAATTAGAATAAAAGATAAATAACAATACAAGGAAAAAGAATACAATACAAGATAAAAAATTAAAATGAAAGATAAATAACAATACAAAGAAAAAGAATAAAATACAAGATAAAAAATTAAAATAAAAGATAAATAACAATACAAAGAAAAAGAATACAATACAAGATAAAAAATTAAAATAAAAGATAAATAACAATACAAGGAAAAAGAATACAATACAAGATAAAAAATTAAAATAAAAGATAAATAACAATACAAAGAAAAAGAATAAAATACAAGATAAAAAATTAGAATAAAAGATAAATAACAATACAAGGAAAAAGAATACAATACAAGATAAAAAATTAAAATGAAAGATAAATAACAATACAAAGAAAAAGAATAAAATACAAGATAAAAAATTAAAATAAAAGATAAATAACAATACAAGGAAAAAGAATACAATACAAGATAAAAAATTAAAATGAAAGATAAATAACAATACAAAGAAAAAGAATAAAATACAAGATAAAAAATTAAAATAAAAGATAAATAACAATACAAAGAAAAAGAATACAATACAAGATAAAAAATTAAAATAAAAGATAAATAACAATACAAGGAAAAAGAATACAATACAAGATAAAAAATTAAAATAAAAGATAAATAACAATACAAAGAAAAAGAATAAAATACAAGATAAAAAATTAGAATAAAAGATAAATAACAATACAAGGAAAAAGAATACAATACAAGATAAAAAATTAAAATGAAAGATAAATAACAATACAAAGAAAAAGAATAAAATACAAGATAAAAAATTAAAATAAAAGATAAATAACAATACAAGGAAAAAGAATACAATACAAGATAAAAAATTAAAATGAAAGATAAATAACAATACAAAGAAAAAGAATAAAATACAAGATAAAAAATTAAAATAAAAGATAAATAACAATACAAAGAAAAAGAATACAATACAAGATAAAAAATTAAAATAAAAGATAAATAACAATACAAGGAAAAAGAATACAATACAAGATAAAAAATTAAAATAAAAGATAAATAACAATACAAAGAAAAAGAATAAAATACAAGATAAAAAATTAGAATAAAAGATAAATAACAATACAAGGAAAAAGAATACAATACAAGATAAAAAAATTTAAATAAAAGATAAACAACAATACAAGGAAAAAGAATACAATACAAGATAAAAAATAAAAATAAAAGATAAACAACAATACAAAGAAAAAGAATACAATACAAGATAAAAAATTAAAATAAAAGATAAATAACAATACAAGGAAAAAGAATACAATACAAGATAAAAAATTAAAATAAAAGATAAATAACAATACAAAGAAAAAGAATAAAATACAAGATAAAAAATTAGAATAAAAGATAAATAACAATACAAGGAAAAAGAATACAATACAAGATAAAAAATTAAAATGAAAGATAAATAACAATACAAAGAAAAAGAATAAAATACAAGATAAAAAATTAGAATAAAAGATAAATAACAATACAAGGAAAAAGAATACAATACAAGATAAAAAATTAAAATGAAAGATAAATAACAATACAAAGAAAAAGAATAAAATACAAGATAAAAAATTAAAATAAAAGATAAATAACAATACAAAGAAAAAGAATACAATACAAGATAAAAAATTAAAATAAAAGATAAATAACAATACAAGGAAAAAGAATACAATACAAGATAAAAAATTAAAATAAAAGATAAATAACAATACAAAGAAAAAGAATAAAATACAAGATAAAAAATTAGAATAAAAGATAAATAACAATACAAGGAAAAAGAATACAATACAAGATAAAAAATTAAAATGAAAGATAAATAACAATACAAAGAAAAAGAATTAAATACAAGATAAAAAATTAGAATAAAAGATAAATAACAATACAAGGAAAAAGAATACAATACAAGATAAAAAATTAAAATGAAAGATAAATAACAATACAAAGAAAAAGAATAAAATACAAGATAAAAAATTAAAATGAAAGATAAATAACAATACAAAGAAAAAGAATACAATACAAGATAAAAAATTAAAATAAAAGATAAATAACAATACAAGGAAAAAGAATACAATACAAGATAAAAAATTAAAATAAAAGATAAATAACAATACAAAGAAAAAGAATAAAATACAAGATAAAAAATTAGAATAAAAGATAAACAACAATACAAGGAAAAAGAATACAATACAAGATAAAAATTAAAATAAAAGATAAATAACAATACAAAGAAAAAGAATACAATACAAGATAAAAAATTAAAATAAAAGATAAACAAAAATACAAGGAAAAAGAATACAATACAAGATAAAAAATAAAATAAAAGATAAACAACAATACAAGGAAAAAGAATACAATACAAGATAAAAAAATAAAAATAAAAGATAAATAACAATACAAGGAAAAAGAATACAATACAAGATAAAAATTAAAATAAAAGATAAACAACAATACAAGGAAAAAGAATACAATACAAGATAAAAAATAAAATAAAAGATAAACAACAATACAAGGAAAAAGAATACAATACAAGATAAAAATTAAAATAAAAGATAAACAACAATACAAGGAAAAAGAATACAATACAAGATAAAAATTAAAATAAAAGATAAATAACAATACAAGGAAAAAGAATACAATACAAGATAAAAATTAAAATAAAAGATAAATAACAATACAAGGAAAAAGAATACAATACAAGATAAAAATTAAAATAAAAGATAAAATACAATACAAGGAAAAAGAATACAATACAAGATAAAAAATAAAATAAAAGATAAACAACAATACAAAGAAAAAAGAATACAATACAAGATAAAAAATAAAATAGAAAGATAAACAACAATACAAGGAAAAAGAATACAATACAAGATAAAAAATTAAAATAAAAGATAAACAACAATACAAAGAAAAAGAATACAATACAAGATAAAAAATTAGAATAAAAGATAAACAACAATACAAGGAAAATAAATACAATACAAGATAAAAAATAAAAATAAAAGATAAACAACAATACAAGGAAAAAGAATACAATACAAGATAAAAAATTAAAATAAAAGATAAATAACAATACAAGGAAAAAGAATACAATACAAGATAAAAAATAAAATAAAAGATAAAATACAATACAAGGAAAAAGAATACAATACAAGATAAAAAATAAAATAAAAGATAAACAACAATACAAAGAAAAAAGAATACAATACAAGATAAAAAATAAAATAGAAAGATAAACAACAATACAAGGAAAAAGAATACAATACAAGATAAAAAATTAAAATAAAAGATAAATAACAATACAAGGAAAAAGAATACAATACAAGAAAAAAAATTAAAATAAAAGATAAACAACAATACAAGGAAAAAGAATACAATACAAGATAAAAAATAAAATGAAAGATAAACAACAATACAAAGAAAAAGAATACAATACAAGATAAAAATTAAAATAAAAGATAAATAACAATACAAGGAAAAAGAATAAAATACAAGATAAAAATTAAAATAAAAGATAAACAACAATACAAGGAAAAAGAATACAATACAAGATAAAAAATAAAATAAAAGATAAATAACAATACAAGGAAAAAGAATACAATACAAGATAAAAAATAAAATAAAAGATAAACAACAATACAAGGAAAAAGAATACAATACAAGATAAAAAATAAAATGAAAGATAAACAACAATACAAGGAAAAAGAATACAATACAAGATAAAAAATTAAAATAAAAGATAAACAACAATACAAGGAAAAAGAATACAATACAAGATAAAAAATAAAATAATAATAAATAACAATACAAGGAAAAAGAATACAATACAAGATAAAAAATAAAATAAAAGATAAATAACAATACAAGGAAAAAGAATACAATACAAGATAAAATTAAAATAAAAGATAAACAACAATAAAAGGAAAAAGAATACAATACAAGATAATAATTAAAATAAAAGATAAACAACAATACAAGGAAAAAGAATACAATACAAGATAAAATTAAAATAAAAGATAAACAACAATACAAAGAAAAAAGAATACAATACAAGATAAAAATAAAAATAAAAGATAAACAACAATACAAGGAAAAAGAAAACAATACAAGATAAAAATTAAAATAAAAGATAAACAACAATAAAAGGAAAAAGAATACAATACAAGATAAAAAGAAAAATAAAAGATAAATAACAATACAAGGAAAAAGAATACAATACAAGATAAAAATCAAAATAAAAGATAAACAACAATACAAAGAAAAAAGAATACAATACAAGATAAAAAATAAAATAGAAAGATAAACAACAATACAAGGAAAAAGAATACAATACAAGATAAAAATTAAAATAAAAGATAAATAACAATACAAAGAAAAAGAATAAAATACAAGATAAAAAATTAGAATAAAAGATAAATAACAATACAAGAGAAAAAGAATACAATACAAGATAAAAAATTTAAATAAAAGATAAACAACAATAAAAGGAAAAAGAATACAATACAAGATAATAATTAAAATAAAAGATAAACAACAATACAAGGAAAAAGAATACAATACAAGATAAAATTAAAATAAAAGATAAACAACAATACAAAGAAAAAAGAATACAATACAAGATAAAAATTAAAAAAAAGATAAACAACAATACAAGGAAAAAGAAAACAATACAAGATAAAAAATTAAAATAAAAGATAAACAACAATAAAAGGAAAAAGAATACAATACAAGATAAAAATAAAAATAAAAGATAAATTACAATACAAGGAAAAAGAATACAATACAAGATAAAAATTAAAATAAAAGATAAACAACAATACAAGGAAAAAGAATACAATACAAGATAAAAAATAAAATAAAAGATAAACAACAATACAAGGAAAAAGAATACAATACAAGATAAAAAATAAAATAAAAGATAAATAACAATACAAAGAAAAAGAATAAAATACAAGATAAAAAATTAGAATAAAAGATAAATAACAATACAAGAGAAAAAGAATACAATACAAGATAAAAAATTTAAATAAAAGATAAACAACAATAAAAGGAAAAAGAATACAATACAAGATAATAATTAAAATAAAAGATAAACAACAATACAAGGAAAAAGAATACAATACAAGATAAAATTAAAATAAAAGATAAACAACAATACAAAGAAAAAAGAATACAATACAAGATAAAAATTAAAAAAAAGATAAACAACAATACAAGGAAAAAGAAAACAATACAAGATAAAAAATTAAAATAAAAGATAAACAACAATAAAAGGAAAAAGAATACAATACAAGATAAAAATAAAAATAAAAGATAAATTACAATACAAGGAAAAAGAATACAATACAAGATAAAAATTAAAATAAAAGATAAACAACAATACAAGGAAAAAGAATACAATACAAGATAAAAAATAAAATAAAAGATAAACAACAATACAAGGAAAAAGAATACAATACAAGATAAAAAATAAAAATAAAAGATAAATAACAATACAAGGAAAAAGAATACAATACAAGATAAAAATTAAAATAAAAGATAAACAACAATACAAGGAAAAAGAATACAATACAAGATAAAAAATTAGAATAAAAGATAAACAACAATACAAGGAAAATAAATACAATACAAGATAAAAAATAAAATAAAAGATAAACAACAATACAAGGAAAAATAATACAATACAAGATAAAAAATTAAAATAAAAGATAAATAACAATACAAGGAAAAAGAATACAATACAAGATAAAAAATAAAATAAAAGATAAACAACAATACAAAGAAAAAAGAATACAATACAAGATAAAAAATAAAATAGAAAGATAAACAACAATACAAGGAAAAAGAATACAATACAAGATAAAAAATTAAAATAAAAGATAAATAACAATACAAGGAAAAAGAATACAATACAAGATAAAAAATTAAAATAAAAGATAAACAACAATACAAGGAAAAAGAATACAATACAAGATAAAAAATAAAATAAAAGATAAACAACAATACAAGGAAAAAGAATACAATACAAGATAAAAAATAAAATAAAAGATAAATAACAATACAAGGAAAAAGAATACAATACAAGATAAAAAATAAAATAAAAGATAAACAACAATACAAGGAAAAAGAATACAATACAAGATAAAAAATAAAATGAAAGATAAACAACAATACAAAGAAAAAGAATACAATACAAGATAAAAAATTAAAATAAAAGATAAATAACAATACAAGGAAAAAGAATAAAATACAAGATAAAAAATTAAAATAAAAGATAAATAACAATACAAGGAAAAAGAATACAATACAAGATAAAAAATTAGAATAAAAGATAAATAACAATACAAGGAAAAAGAATACAATACAAGATAAAAAATTAAAATGAAAGATAAATAACAATACAAAGAAAAAGAATAAAATACAAGATAAAAAATTAAAATAAAAGATAAATAACAATACAAGGAAAAAGAATACAATACAAGATAAAAAATTAAAATAAAAGATAAATAACAATACAAAGAAAAAGAATAAAATACAAGATGAAAAATTAGAATAAAAGATAAATAACAATACAAGAGAAAAAGAATACAATACAAGATAAAAAATTAAAATAAAAGATAAACAACAATGCAAGGAAAAAGAATACAATACAAGATAAAAAATAAACTAAAAGATAAACACCAATACAAGGAAAAAGAATACAATACAAGATAAAAAATTAAAATAAAAGATAAACAACAATACAAGTAAAAAGAATACAATACAAGATAAAAAATAAAATAAAAGATAAACAACACTACAAGGAAAAAGAATACAATACAAGATAAAAAATTAAAATAAAAGATAAATAACAATACAAGGAAAAAGAATACAATACAAGATAAAAATTAAAATAAAAGATAAACAACAATACAAGGAAAAAGAATACAATACAAGATAAAAAATAAAATAAAAGATAAACAACAATACAAGTAAAAAGAATACAATACAAGATAAAAATTAAAATAGAAAGATAAACAACAATACAAGGAAAAAGAATACAATACAAGATAAAAAATTAAAATAAAAGATAAACAACAATACAAGGAAAAAGAATACAATACAAGATAAAATTAAAATAAAAGATAAACAACAATACAAGGAAAAAGAATACAATACAAGATAAAAAATTAAAATAAAAGATAAACAACAATACAAGGAAAAAGAATACAATACAAGATAAAAAATTAAAATGAAAGATAAACAACAATACAAGGAAAAAGAATACAATACAAGATAAAAAATTAAAATAAAAGATAAACAACAATACAAGGAAAAAGAATACAATACAAGATAAAAATAAAAACAAAAGATAAATAACAATACAAGGAAAAAGAATACAATACAAGATAAAAATTAAAATAAAAGATAAACAACAATACAAGGAAAAAGAATACAATACAAGATAAAAAATAAAATAAAAGATAAACAAGAATACAAAGAAAAAGAATACAATACAAGATAAAAAATAAAATAAAAGATAAACAACAATACAAAGAAAAAAGAATACAATACAAGATAAAAAATAAACTGAAAGATAAACAACAATACAAGGAAAAAGAATACAATACAAGATAATAATTAAAATAAAAGATAAACAACAATACAAGGAAAAAGAATACAATACAAGATAAAATTAAAATAAAAGATAAACAACAATAAAAGGAAAAAGAATACAATACAATATAATAATTAAAATAAAAGATAAACAACAATACAAGGAAAAAGAATACAATACAAGATAAAATTAAAATAAAAGATAAACAACAATACAAAGAAAAAAGAATACAATACAAGATAAAAAATTAAAATAAAAGATAAACAACAATACAAGGAAAAAGAATACAATACAAGATAAAAATAAAAACAAAAGATAAATAACAATACAAGGAAAAAGAATACAATACAAGATAAAAATTAAAATAAAAGATAAACAACAATACAAGGAAAAAGAATACAATACAAGATAAAAATAAAAATAAAAGATAAACAACAATACAAGGAAAAAGAATACAATAAAAGATAATAAATTACAATAAAAGATAACAAACAACAATACAAGCAACAATAATACAATGTATTGTATTCTTTTGAAATAACAATAAAAGATAAGAAATTACAATACAAGATAAACTACAATACAAGATAAAAAATAAAAATACAAGATAAAAAAATACAATACCAAACAGCAATTCATCCCCCTTTGTCAGAAACATCGCTCATAGAATATGAGGACTAAAAGACAAAATAGGGGAAGCGAGAGTTACGAGGCTGCCGAAAGATAACCAAAGGTCAACTTTCTACTCTCCTATCGATATGTACATCGCCGTCGGATCACTGGAATACATTGCCCTCAGATCACTGGAATACATCTCCGTCAGATCCGTGGAGTATATCGCCGTCAGATCACTTGAATACATCGCCGTCAGATCCCTGGAATACATCGCCATTAGATCACTGGAATACATCGTCATTCGATCACCACAATGCACAGCCATTAGATCGAAACTAAAAAAAAAAATGAAATTTGTTCCAAATTATACGAGTTATTAGCCATAAAACATAGATAAATCTTTTCTAATTGACTTAGGTGACTCACCTTGGAAAATCCATTTGTTGCCATATATCGTTGATCTGACAGGATTTTGTATAACTATTTATCTATGGTGGCATGGCATTTTCAAGCAGACAGAAACTGAAAAAAAAATGAAATTTGTTCTAAATTATACGAGTTATTAGCCATAAAACATAGATAAATCTTTTCTAATTGACTTAGGTGACTCACCTTGGAAAATCCG
Source organism: Sepiola atlantica (assembly GCA_963556195.1). Lineage (NCBI taxonomy): Eukaryota > Metazoa > Mollusca > Cephalopoda > Sepiida > Sepiolidae > Sepiola > Sepiola atlantica. The sequence goes on along the minus strand of CAUVYP010000661.1, from coordinate 38,368 downwards.
TTCGTTGCCATATATCGTTGATCTGACAGGATTTTGTATAACTATTTATCTATGGTGGCATGGCATTTTCAAGCAGACAGAAACTGAAAAAAAAATTAAATTTGTTCTAAATTATACGAGTTATTAGCCATAAAACATAGATAACTCTTTTCTAATTGACTTAGGTGACTCACCTTGGAAAATCCGTTCGTTGCCATATATCGTTGATCTGACAGGATTTTGTATTACTATTGTGATGTGGTGGGATGGTATTTTCAAGCAGACAGAAACTTAAACAAATACCAGTTATTAGCCATACAAGATAAACATTACAATAAAAGATAAATATTGCAATACAAGAAAAAAGAATACAATACAAGATAGACAATTACATTAAAAGACAAAGAATTTCAATACAAGAAAAAAGAATAAAATAGAAGATAAAAATTACAATAAAAGATAAGAAATTACAATACAAGAAAAAAGAATACAAGATGAAAAATAACAATAAAAGATAAAAGAATACAATAAAAGATAAAAATTTACAATAAAAGATAAAAATTTACAATATAAGATAAAAATTTAAAATAAAAGATTAAAATTTACAATAAAGATAAAAATTGACAATATAAGATAAAAATTTACAATAAAAGATAAAAATTTACAATATAAGATAAAAATTTACAATAAAGATAAAAATTTACAATAAAAGACAAAAATTAAAAATAAAAGAGAAAAATTTACAATAAAAGAGAAAAATTTACAATAAAAGAAAAAAATTTACAATATAAGATACAAAATTTAAAATAAAAGATAAAAATTAAAAATCAAAGATAAAAATTTACAATAAAAGATAAAAATTTACAATAAAGATAAAAATTTACAATAAAAGATTAAAATTAAAAATAAAAGACAAAAATTTACAATAAAAGATAAAAATTTACAATAAAAGATAAACAACAATAAAAGCAACAAGTATACAATAAAATAAAACAATTAAAATAAAAGATAAACAACAATACAAGCAACAAGAATACAATAAAGTGCAATAAAAGATAACAACAATAAAAGCAAAAGGAAAACAATACAAGATAAAAATTAAAATAAACGATAACAAACAACAATACAAGAAAATAGAATACAATAAAAGATAATAAATTACAATAAAAGTTAACAAACAACAATACAAGCAACAATAATACAATGTATTGTATTCTTTTGAAATAACAATAAAAGATAACATACAACTATACAAGGAAAAAGAATACAATAAAAGATAATGAATTACAATAAAAGATAACAAACAACAATACAAGCAACAATAATACAGTGTATTGTATTCTTTTGAAATAACAATAAAAGATAAACAACTATACAAGAAAAACGAATACAATAAAAGATATTAAATTACAATAAAAGATAAACAACAATACAAGAAAAAAGAATACAATAAAAGATGATAAAGTACAATAAAAGATAACAAACAACAATACAAGCAACAAGAATACAATGTATTGTATTCTTTTGAAATAACAATAAAAGATAAGAAATTACAATACAAGATAAACAACTACAATACAAGATAAAAAAATAGAAATACAAGATAAAAAATACAATACCAAACAGCAATTCATCCCCCTTTGTCAGAAACATCGCTCATAGAATATGAGGACTAAAAGACAAAATAGGGGAAGCGAGAGTTACGAGGCTGCCGAAAGATAACCAAAGGTCAACTTTCTACTCACCTATCGATATGTACATCGCCGTCGGATCACTGGAATACACTGCCCTCAGATCACTGGAATACATCTCAGTCAGATCCGTGGAGTATATCGCCGTCAGATCACTTGAATACATCGCCGTCAGATCCCTGGAATACATCGCCATTAGATCACTGGAATACATCGTCATTCGATCACCACAATGCACAGCCATTACATCGAAACTAAAAAAAAATGAAATTTGATCCAAATTATACAAGTTATTAGCCATAAAACATAGATAAATCTTTTCTAATTGACTTAGGTGACTCACCTTGGAAAATCCGTTCGTTGCCATATATCGTTGATCTGACAGGATTTTGTATAACTATTTATCTATGGTGGCATGGCATTTTCAAGCAGACAGAAACTGAAAAAAAAATGAAATTTGTTCTAAATTATACGAGTTATTAGCCATAAAACATAGATAAATCTTTTCTAATTGACTTAGCTGACTCACCTTGGAAAATCCGTTCGTTGCCATATATCGTTGATCTGACAGGATTTTGTATAACTATTTATCTATGGTGGCATGGCATTTTCAAGCAGACAGAAACTGAAAAAAAAATTAAATTTGTTCTAAATTATACGAGTTATTAGCCATAAAACATAGATAAATCTTTTCTAATTGACTTAGCTGACTCACCTTGGAAAATCCGTTCGTTGCCATATATCGTTGATCTGACAGGATTTTGTATAACTATTTATCTATGGTGGCATGGCATTTTCAAGCAGACAGAAACTGAAAAAAAAATGAAATTTGTTCTAAATTATACGAGTTATTAGCCATAAAACATAGATAACTCTTTTCTAATTGACTTAGGTGACTCACCTTGGAAAATCCGTTCGTTGCCATATATCGTTGATCTGACAGGATTTTGTATAACTATTTATCTATGGTGGCATGGCATTTTCAAGCAGACAGAAACTGAAAAAAAAATTAAATTTGTTCTAAATTATACGAGTTATTAGCCATAAAACATAGATAAATCTTTTCTAATTGACTTAGCTGACTCACCTTGGAAAATCCGTTCGTTGCCATATATCGTTGATCTGACAGGATTTTGTATAACTATTTATCTATGGTGGCATGGCATTTTCAAGCAGACAGAAACTGAAAAAAAAATTAAATTTGTTCTAAATTATACGAGTTATTAGCCATAAAACATAGATAAATCTTTTCTAATTGACTTAGCTGACTCACCTTGGAAAATCCGTTCGTTGCCATATATCGTTGATCTGACAGGATTTTGTATAACTATTTATCTATGGTGGCATGGCATTTTCAAGCAGACAGAAACTGAAAAAAAAATGAAATTTGTTCTAAATTATACGAGTTATTAGCCATAAAACATAGATAACTCTTTTCTAATTGACTTAGGTGACTCACCTTGGAAAATCCGTTCGTTGCCATATATCGTTGATCTGACAGGATTTTGTATAACTATTTATCTATGGTGGCATGGCATTTTCAAGCAGACAGAAACTGAAAAAAAAATTAAATTTGTTCTAAATTATACGAGTTATTAGCCATAAAACATAGATAAATCTTTTCTAATTGACTTAGCTGACTCACCTTGGAAAATCCGTTCGTTGCCATATATCGTTGATCTGACAGGATTTTGTATAACTATTTATCTATGGTGGCATGGCATTTTCAAGCAGACAGAAACTGAAAAAAAAATGAAATTTGTTCTAAATTATACGAGTTATTAGCCATAAAACATAGATAACTCTTTTCTAATTGACTTAGGTGACTCACCTTGGAAAATCCGTTCGTTGCTATATATCGTTGATCTGACAGGATTTTGTATAACTATTTATCTATGGTGGCATGGCATTTTCAAGCAGACAGAAACTGAAAAAAAAATTAAATTTGTTCTAAATTATACGAGTTATTAGCCATAAAACATAGATAAATCTTTTCTAATTGACTTAGCTGACTCACCTTGGAAAATCCGTTCGTTGCCATATATCGTTGATCTGACAGGATTTTGTATAACTATTTATCTATGGTGGCATGGCATTTTCAAGCAGACAGAAACTGAAAAAAAAATTAAATTTGTTCTAAATTATACGAGTTATTAGCCATAAAACATAGATAAATCTTTTCTAATTGACTTAGGTGACTCACCTTGGAAAATCCGTTCGTTGCCATATATCGTTGATCTGACAGGATTTTGTATAACTATTTATCTATGGTGGCATGGCATTTTCAAGCAGACAGAAACTGAAAAAAAAATTAAATTTGTTCTAAATTATACGAGTTATTAGCCATAAAACATAGATAAATCTTTTCTAATTGACTTAGGTGACTCACCTTGGAAAATCCGTTCGTTGCCATATATCGTTGATCTGACAGGATTTTGTATAACTATTTATCTATGGTGGCATGGCATTTTCAAGCAGACAGAAACTGAAAAAAAAATTAAATTTGTTCTAAATTATACGAGTTATTAGCCATAAAACATAGATAAATCTTTTCTAATTGACTTAGGTGACTCACCTTGGAAAATCCGTTCGTTGCCATATATCGTTGATCTGACAGGATTTTGTATAACTATTTATCTATGGTGGCATGGCATTTTCAAGCAGACAGAAACTGAAAAAAAAATTAAATTTGTTCTAAATTATACGAGTTATTAGCCATAAAACATAGATAAATCTTTTCTAATTGACTTAGGTAGCTCACCTTGGAAAATCCGTTCGTTGCCATATATCGTTGATCTGATAGGATTTTGTATTACTATTGTGATGTGGTGGGATGGTATTTTCAAGCAGACAGAAACTTAAACAAATACCAGTTATTAGCCATACAAGATAAAAATTACAATAAAAGATAAATATTACAATACAAGAAAAAAGAATACAATACAAGATAGACAATTACATTAAAAGACAAAGAATTTCAATACAAGAAAAAAGAATAAAATAGAAGATAAAAATTACAATAAAAGATAAGAAATTACAATACAAGAAAAAAGAATACAAGATGAAAAATAACAATAAAAGATAAAAGAATACAATAAAAGATAAAAATTTACAATAAAAGATAAAAATTTACAATATAAGATAAAAATTTAAAATAAAAGATTAAAATTTACAATAAAGATAAAAATTGACAATATAAGATAAAAATTTACAATATAAGATAAAAATTTACAATAAAGATAAAAATTTACAATAAAAGATAAAAATTAAAAATAAAAGAGAAAAATTTACAATAAAAGATAAAAATTTACAATAAAAGAAAAAAATTTACAATATAAGATACAAAATTTAAAATAAAAGATAAACAACAATAAAAGCAACAAGAATACAATAAAATAAAACAATTAAAATAAAAGATAAACAACAATACAAGCAACAAGAATACAATAAAGTGCAATAAAAGATAACAACAATAAAAGCAAAAGGAAAACAATACAAGATAAAAATTAAAATAAACGATAACAAACAACAATACAAGAAAAAAACTACAATAAAAGATAATAAATTACAATAAAAGTTAACAAACAACAATAAAAGCAACAATAATACAATGTATTGTATTCTTTTGAAATAACAATAAAAGATAAACAACTATACAAAAAAAACGAATACAATAAAAGATAATAAATTACAATAAAAGTTAACAAACAACAATACAAGAAAAAAGAATACAATAAAAGATAATAAATTACAATAAAAGTTAACAAACAATACAAGAAAAAATAATACAATAAAAGATAATAAATTACAATAAAAGTTAAACAACAATACAAACAACAATAATACAATGTATTGTATTCTTTTGAAATAATAAAAGATAACAAACAACAATACAAGAAAAAAGAATACAATAAAAGATAATAAATTACAATAAAAGATAACAAACAACAATACAAGAAAAGAGAATACAATAAAAGATAATAAATTACAATAAAAGATAACAAACAACAATACAAGCAACAATAATACAATGTATTGTATTCTTTTGAAATAATAAAAGATAACAAACAACTATACAAGAAAAAAGAATACAATAAAAGATAATAAATTACAATAAAAGATAACAAACAACAATACAAGAAAAAAGAATACAATAAAAGATAATAAATTACAATAAAAGCTAACGAACAACAATAGTAGCAACAATAATACAATGTATTGTATTCTTTTGAAATAATAAAAGATAACAAACAACTATACAAGCAAAAAGAATACAATAAAAGATAATAAATTACAATAAAAGATAACAAACAACAATACAAGAAAAAAGAATACAATAAAAGATAATAAATTACAATAAAAGATAACAAAGAACAATAGTAGCAACAATAATAAAATGTATTGTATTCTTTTGAAATAATTAAAGATAACAAACAACCAGTGGCGTAGCTAGACCTTTTGCCGCCCGGGGCGGTAGTAAAATTTGCCGCCCCCCCCCCCCGGCATTTGGGTGCCCGGAAAATTCGTCCATGGATAATTCGCCCATGGATAATTCGTCCATGGAAAATTTTTTGCTAGGTAGGAAAACTGGTCCATTATTATTAAGTTAACATTATTCTTAATTTTCATACCTTGCGAAAATTAGTTCTACGGTATCTAATTTTCCTAAATTCAATTAAATTAAAATTAAAATATGAAAACTGATTTTTAATATTTTTTATTCATTTGAGATTTTATCTGTTTTCCTTTTGTTTTAAGTAGAGGTGGGGGTTGCCCGGGGTGATTTTGTCCGATCCCCCAGCTAGCAATTGTAAAGTTTACAAGGAGTTATAAAAAGTATGCTACAAAAACAAACGTTTGGACAGTAATAAAATTAATGAATTCAAACTTTCGCATCTAATGTTATTTCCTCTTTGATGTCGGTGTATATACACCCAAATATCCAACTTTCTTTTCGCACCTATTCGATAAAAATTTATATGAAAGCTTGTGTACATGCAGCTTCAGTAGCGGTTCACTCTGTTACATTTTTTGGCACACTGGACCGGTTATTCTCGTTCTTTTCTGCATCTACACATCGCTGGGACATCTTGATTCAGTTGACCGGTCTAAGTATCAAACGGACTGTGGATACTAGATGGAGTAGTCGAGCAGATGCTGTAGATGTTGTGATAAAAACAATATTGGAAGTCGTCATTGCCCTGGAACAGCTCACAGAAGAAGAAGAAAATGCAACCACAAGATCAGATGCATCTTTAATTCTCAACTCGGTACTATCGTTTCCGTTTCTTTTATTTCTGAACCTTTTGAAAACTATTCTCCCAGAAATCAATGATGCCCAGAAATATCTTCAAAAAAAAGGGCTGGATCTGCAACAAAGTTCTGTCAGGCTGACGGCGTTGAAAGATTTCCTTCTTCAGAATAGAGAAAAGATAGTGGACACTGCAATAGACGAGTCAAAAACACTCTGCTCTGAAATGGGGATAAGCATGGAGCGTCGTATTCGCAAAAAGAAACGAATGGATGGTGAAGGATTGACTGATGCAGCGCTGAGTTTTGATACTGAGTTGAGACGGGAAATGCTGTCTGTCATAGACAGATTGACTGAAGAAATATCTTGCAGATTTCAACAAGTTCACAATCTTGCAAATAAATACGCTTTTCTTATACCGTCAAATCTCCTTGATGATAATTATGGTTGTCAGCTTGGTGGATTTGACGAAGATAGAGAAAAAGAGAAATTCTTTGCTGAAAAGAAGAGGTTACAGTATGTTGTAAAAGCTTCAGAAAAAGACAAAATCGATGGACCTCTTGAACTTTTGAACTTTATACAAAGATACCAACTTGGGGATTCCGTCCCTAATATTGTGATCTTGCTGAGAATTTTCCTCACCAGAGCTATTAGCGTTGCTAGCTGTGAGCGCTCTTTCTCAAAACTGAAGCTCATAAAAAACTACCTTAGATCAGCAATGAGCCAGACAAGACTTACAGACTTGGCAATCCTCTCAATAGAGAGGGAACTTGTCGAGGAAGTGAATTTTGATAGAGTCATTGATAACTTTGCCGAAAAAAAGGCGCGAAAAATCTGTTTGTAAATTTTAAACCGACTTGATGCCTTGCGACAGTTCTCTCACAAAAAATAAATTTATAGCCTTATTTGCCATTCATAAATACATTTGTTTAAAATATATTAAAACTATTTTTAAAAGAGTTGAAACGTTATTAACAACAACAAATTTCTGTAAACCGAGCGATTACACACACGGATTTAAAAAAGCACCGATACAAGACGCTTTTTCTCTTCGGAGGGCTCGCCCTCTTAATAATAACATTATGAAGACAAAGAAAAGAAAACTACATCGGACTATTCTCTCCTTGATACATCCATGTTATTTGGCAAAAATTCGGACTTTAACAACAACGACAAAAAAGTAAATAAAAATGATTTTATCATTTCATAACATTTTCAGGTTTTCAAATGTTCTCATTTAAATTTATTATTATATAAAATTATAGTATAACATTTCATATTTTTTGTTAACTTTTGTTTTTTAAAATTTTTTTCTCTACTTTCTATTTTTACCCTCTCAAAATGCCGCCCCCTCAGGTGTGCCGCCCGGGGCGGCCCGCCCCCCTCCTAGCTACGCCAGTGCAAACAACTATACAATAAAAAAGAATACAATAAAAGATAATAAATTACAATAAAAGATAACAAACAACAATACAAGAAAAAAGAATACAATAAAAGATAATAAATTAAAATAAAAGATAACAAACAACAATACAAGAAGAAAAAAAAAATAAAAGATAATAAATTACAATAAAAGTTAACAAACAACAATACAAGAAAAAAGAATACAATAAAAGATAATAAATTACAATAAAAGATAAACAACAATACAAGCAACAATAATACAATGTATTGTATTCTTTTGAAATAATAAAAGATAACAAACAACTATACAAGAAAAAAAAAAAAAAAAAGATAATAAATTGTAATAAAAGATAACAAACAACAATACAAGAAAAAAGAATACAATAAAAGATAATAAATTACAATAAAAGATAACAAACAACAATACAAGAAAAAAGAATACAATAAAAGATAATAAATTACAATAAAAGATAACAAACAACAAGACAAGAAAAAAGAATACAATAAAAGATAATAAATTACAATAAAAGATAACAAACAACAAGACAAGAAAAAAGAATACAATAAAAGATAATAAATTACAATAAAAGATAAACAACAATACAAGCAACAATAATACAATGTATTGTATTCTTTTGAAATAATAAAAGATAACAAAAGACAATACAAGAAAAAAGAAAACTATAAAAGATAATAAATTACAATAAAAGATAACAAACAACAATACAAGCAACAATAATACAATGTATTGTATTCTTTTAAAATAATAAAAGATAACAAACAACAATACAAGAAAAAAGAATACAATAAAAGATAATTACAATAAAAGATAACAAACAATAATACAATGTATTGTATTCTTTTGAAATAATAAAAGATAAACAACTATACAAGAAAAAAGAATACAATAAAAGATAATAAATTACAATAAAAGATAACAAACAACAATACAAGAAAAAAGAATACAATAAAAGATAATAAATTACAATAAAAGATAACAAACAACAATACAAGCAACAATACAATGTATTGTATTCTTTTGAAATAATAAAAGATAACAAACAACAATATAAGAAAAAAGAATACAATAAAAGATAATGAATTAAAATAAAAGATAACAAACAACAATACAAGAAAAAAGAATACAATAAAAGATAATAAATTACAATAAAAGATAACAAACAACAATACAAGCAACAATAATACAATGTATTGTATTCTTTTGAAATAATAAAAGATAACAAACAACAATACAAGAAAAACGAATAAAATAAAAGATAATAAATTACAATAAAAGATAACAAACAACAATACAAGCAACAATAATACAATGTATTGTATTCTTTTGAAATAATAAAAGATAACAAACAACAATACAAGAAAAAAGAATACAATAAAAGATAATAAATTACAATAAAAGATAACAAACAACAATACAAGCAACAATAATACAATGTATTGTATTCTTTTGAAATAATAAAAGATAACAAACAACAATACAAGAAAAAAGAATACAATAAAAGATAATAAATTACAATAAAAGATAACAAACAACAATACAAGAAAAAAGAATACAATAAAAGATAATAAATTACAATAAAAGATAACAAACAACAATGCAAGAAAAAAGAATACAATAAAAGATAATGAATTAAAATAAAAGATAACAAATAACAATACAAGAAAAAAGTATACAATAAAAGATAATAAATAACAATAAATGATAACAAACAACAATACAAGCAACAATAATACAATGTATTGTATTCTTTTGAAATAATAAAAGATAACAAACAACAATACAAGAAAAAAAATACAATAAAAGATAATAAATTACAATTAAAGATAACAAACAACAATACAAGCAACAATAATACAATGTATTCTATTCTTTTGAAATAATAAAAGATAACAAACAACAATACAAGAAAAAAGAATAAAATAAAAGATAATAAATTACAATAAAAGATAACAAACAACAATACAAGCAACAATAATACAATGTATTGTATTCTTTTGAAACAATAAAAGATAACAAACAACAATACAAGAAAAAAAATACAATAAAAGATAATAAATTACAATTAAAGATAACAAACAACAATACAAGCAACAATAATACAATGTATTGTATTCTTTTGAAATAATAAAAGATAACAAACAACAATACAAGAAAAAAGAATTCAATAAAAGATAATAAATTTCAATAAAAGATAACAAACGACAATGCAAGAAAAAAGAATACAATAAAAGATAATGAATAAAAATAAAAGATAACAAACAACAATACAAGAAAAACGAATACAATAAAAGATAATAAATTACAATAAAAGATAAACAACAATACAAGCAACAATAATACAATGTATTGTATTCTTTTGAAATAATAAAAGATAACAAACAACAATACAAGAAAAAAGAATACAATAAAAGATAATAAATTACAATAAAAGATAACAAACAACAATACAAGCAACAATAATACAATGTATTGTATTCTTTTGAAATAATAAAAAATAACAAACAACAATACAAGAAAAAAAAATACAATAAAAGATAATAAATTACAATAAAAGATAACAAACAACAATACAAGAAAAAAGAATACAATAAAAAATAATAAATTACAATAAATGATAACAAACAATACAAGAAAAAAGAATACAATAAAAGATAACAAATTACAATAAAAGATAACAAACAACAATACAAGCAACAATAATACAATGTATTGTATTCTTTTGAAATAATAAAAGATAACAAACAACAATACAAGAAAAAAGAATACAATAAAAGATAATAAATTACAATAAAAGATAACAAACAACAATACAAGCAACAATAATACAATGTATTGTATTCTTTTGAAATAATAAAAGATGACAAACAACAATACAAGAAGAAAAATACAATAAAAGATAATAAATTACAATTAAAGATAACAAACAACAATACAAGCAACAATAATACAATGTATTGTATTCTTTTGAAATAATAAAAGATGACAAACAACTATACAAGAAAAACGAATACAATAAAAGATAATAAATTACAATAAAAGATAACAAACAACAATACCAGCAACAATAATACAATGTATTGTATTCTTTTGAAATAATAAAAGATAACAAACAACAATACAAGAAGAAAAATACAATAAAAGATAATAAATTACAATTAAAGATAACAAACAACAATACAAGCAACAATAATACAATGTATTGTATTCTTTTGAAATAATAAAAGATAACAAACAACAATACAAGAAAAAAGAATTCAATAAAAGATAATAAATTACAATAAAAGATAACAAACAACAATGCAAGAAAAAAGAATACAATAAAAGATAATGAATTAAAATAAAAGATAACAAACAACAATATAAGAAAAAAGAATACAATAAAAGATAATCAATTACAATAAAAGATAAACAACAATACAAGCAACAATAATACAATGTATTGTATTCTTTTGAAATAATAAAAGATAACAAACAACAATACAAGAAAAACGAATACAATAAAAGATAATAAATTACAATAAAAGATAACAAACAACAATACAAGCAACAATAATACAATGTATTGTATTCTTTTGAAATAATAAAAGATAACAAACAACAATACAAGAAAAAAGAATAATATAAAAGATAATAAATTACAAAAAAAAATAACAAACAACAATACAAGCAACAATAATACAATGTATTGTATTCTTTTGAAATAATAAAAGATAACAAACAACAATACAAGAAAAAAGAATACAATAAAAGATAATAAATTACAATAAAAGATAACAAACAACAATACAAGAAAAAGGAATACAATAAAAGATAATAAATTACAATAAAAGCTAACAAACAACAATAGTAGCAACAATAATACAATGTATTGTATTCTTTTGAAATAATAAAAAATAACAAACAACTATATGAGAAAAAAGAATACAATAAAAGATAATAAATTACAATAAAAGATAACAAACAACAATACAAGAAAAAAGAATACAATAAAAGATAATAAATTACAATGAAATATAACAAACAACAATACAAGCAACAATAATACAATGTATTGTATTCTTTTGAAATAATAAAAGATAACAAACAACAATACAAGAAAAACGAATACAATAAAAGATAATAAATTACAATAAAAGATAACAAACAACAATACAAGCAACAATAATACAATGTATTGTATTCTTTTGAAATAATAAAAGATGAAAAACAACTATACAAGAAAAACGAATACAATAAAAGATAATAAATTACAATATAAGATAACAAACAACAATACAAGAAAAAAAAATACAATAAAAGATAATAAATTACAATAAAAGATAACAAACAACAATACAAGCAAAAAAAACAATAAAAGATAATAAATTACAATAAAAGTTAACAAACAACAATACAAGCAAAAAAGAATACAATAAAAGATAATAAATTACAATAAAAGATAACAAACAACAATATCAGCAACAATAATACAATGTATTGTATTCTTTTGAAATAATAAAAGATAACAAACAACAATACAAGAAAAAAGAATACAATAAAAGATAATAAATTACAATAAAAGATAACAAACAACAATACAAGAAAAAAGAATACAATAAAAGATAATGAATTAAAATAAAAGATAACAAATAACAATACAAGAAAAAAGTATACAATAAAAGATAATAAATTACAATAAATGATAACAAACAACAATACAAGCAACAATAATACAATGTATTGTATTCTTTTGAAATAATAAAAGATAACAAACAACAATACAAGAAAAAAAAATACAATAAAAGATAATAAATTACAATTAAAGATAACAAACAACAATACAAGCAACAATAATACAATGTATTGTATTCTTTTGAAATAATAAAAGATAACAAACAACAATACAAGAAAAAAAAATACAATAAAAGATAATAAATTACAATTAAAGATAACCAACAACAATACAAGCAACAATAATACAATGTATTGTATTCTTTTGAAATAATAAAAGATAACAAACAACAATACAAGAAAAAAGAATTCAATAAAAGATAATAAATTACAATAAAAGATAACAAACAACAATGCAAGAAAAAAGAATACAATAAAAGATAATGAATTAAAATAAAAGATAACAAACAACAATACAAGAAAAAAGAATACAATAAAAGATAATAAATTACAATAAAAGATAAACAACAATACAAGCAACAATAATACAATGTATTGTATTCTTTTGAAATAATAAAAGATAACAAACAACTATACAATAAAAAAGAATACAATAAAAGTTAATAAATTACAATAAAAGATAACAAACTACAATACAAAAAAAAATAAATAAATAAAAGACAATAAATTACAATAAAAAATAACTAACAACAATACAAGAAAAAAGAATACAATAAAAGATAATAAATTACAATAAAAGATAAACAACAATACAAGCAACAATAATACAATGTATTGTATTCTTTTGAAATAATAAAAGATAACAAACAACTATACAAGAAAAAAGAATACAATAAAAGTTAATAAATTACAATAAAAGATAACAAACAACAATACAAGAAAAAAGAATACAATAAAAGATAATAAATTACAATAAAAGATAACAAACAACAATACAAGCAACAATAATACAATGTATTGTATTCTTTTGAAATAACAATAAAAGATAAAATACAATACATTATAAACAATTACAATACAAGATGAAAAAATAAAAATACAAAATAAAAAAATACAATACCAAACAGCAATTCATCCCCCTTTGTCAGAAACATCACTCATAGAATATGAGGACTAAAAGACAAAATAGGGGAAGCGAGAGTTACGAGGCTGCCGAAAGATAACCAAAGGTCAACTTTCTACTCTCCTATCGATATGTACATCGCCGTCGGATCACTGGAATACACTGCCCTCAGATCACTGGAATACATCGCTGTCAGACCCCTGGAATACATCTCCGTCAGATCCCTTGAATACATCGCCGTCAGATCCCTGGAATACATCGCCATAAGATCACTGGAATATATTGTCATTCGATCACAACAATGCATCGCCATTAGATCAAAACTAAAAAAAAAATGAAATTTGATCCAAATGATACGAGTTATTAGCCATAAAACATAGATACATCTCTTGTAATTGACTTAGATGACTTACCTCGGAAAATCTGTTTGTTGCCATATATCCTTGATCTGACAGGATTTTGTATTAATATTGGGATATGGTGGGATGGTATTTTCAAGCCAACAGAAACTGAAAAAAAAATAAAATTTGAGCAAAATTATACGATTTATTAGCCATAAGTCATAGATAAATCTCTTCTAATATGGAAACAAACACATTTATGGCAACAAATAGATTTTCCAAGGTAAGTCACCGAAGACTTACCTTGGAAAATCTGTTCGTTGCCATATATAGTAGATCTGACAGGATTTTGTATTACTATTGGGATATGGTGGGATTGCATTTTCAAGCAGACAGAAACTGAAAAAAAAATAACATTTGATCTAAATTATACCAGTTATTACCCATAAAACATAGATAAATCTCTTCTAATTGACATAGGTGACTTACCTTGGAAAATCTGTTCATTGCCATATATCATGATCTGACAGGATTTTGTATTACTATCAGGATATGGTGGGATGGCATTTTCAAGCCAACAGAAACTGAAAAAAAAATGAAATTTGATCCAAATGATACGAGTTATTAGCCATAAAACATAGATACATCTTTTCTAATTGACATAGGTGACTCACCTTTGAAAATCTGTTCGTTTCCATATATCGTTGATCTGACAGGATTTTGTTTTAATATTGGGATATGGTGGGATGGCATTTTAAAGCAAACAGAAACTGAAAAAAAATGAAATTTGAGCAAAATTATACGAGTTATTAGCCAAAAAACATGGATGAATCTTTTCTAATTGACATAAGTGACTTACCTTGGAAAATCTGTTCATTGCAATATATCGTTGATGTGACAGGATTTTGTATTACTATTGGGATATGGTAGGATGGCATTTTCAAGCAGACAGAAACTGAAAACAATACCAGTTATTAGCCATACAAGATAAAAATTACAATAAAAGATAAAAAATTATAATACAAGAAAAAAGAATACAATACAAGATAAACAATTACATTAAAAGACAAAGAATTTCAATACAAGAAAAAAGAATTCAATACACGATGAAAATTACAATAAAAGATAAGAAATTATAATACAAGAAAAAAGAATACAATACGAGATGAAAAATAACAATAAAAGATTAAACAATACAATACCAAACAGCAATTTATCCCGCGTTGTCAGAAACATCGCTCATGGAATATGAGGTCTAAAAGACAAAATAGGGGAAGCAAGCAACTAGAACACATCATCATTCGATCACTATAATGCATCGCCATTATATCGAAACTAATAAAAAAATGAAATTTGATCAGAGTTATTATCCATAAAACATAGATAAATTTTTGGTTGGATGGCATTTTCAAGCCCACAGAAACAGAAAATAAAATGAAATTTGATCTAAATGAAATGAGTTATTATCCATAAAACATAGATAAATTTTTTCTAATTGACTTAGGTGATTACCTTGGAAAATCCGTCTGTTGCCATATATCGTTGATCTGACAGGATTTTGTATTACTATTGGGATATGGTTGGATGGCATTTTCAAGCCCACAGAAACTGAAAATAAAATGTAATTAGATCTTAATGATACGAGTTATTAGCGATAAAACATAGATAAATTTTTTCTAATTGACTTAGGTGATTACCTTGGAAAATCCGTCTGTTGCCATATATCGTTGATCTGACAGGATTTTGTATTACTATTGGGATATGGTTGGATGGCATTTTCAAGCCCACAGAAACTGAAAATAAAATGTAATTAGATCTAAATGATACGAGTTATTAGCGATAAAACATAGATAAATTTTTTCTAATTGACTTAGGTGATTACCTTGGAAAATCCGTCTGTTGCCATATATCGTTGATCTGACAGGATTTTGTATTACTATTGGGATATGGTTGGATGGCATTTTCAAGCCCACAGAAACTGAAAATAAAATGAAATTTGATCTAAATGATACGAGTTATTAGCCATAAAATATAGATAAATTTTTTCTAATTGACTTAGGTGATTACCTTGGAAAATCCGTCTGTTGCCATATATCGTTGATCTAACAGGATTTTGTATTACTATTGGGATATGGTTGGATGGCATTTTCAAGCCCACAGAAACTGAAAATAAAATGAAATTTGATCTAAATGATACGAGTTATTAGCCATAAAACATAGATAAATTTTTTCTAATTGACTTAAGTGATTACCTTAGAAAATCCGTCTGTTGCCATATATCGTTGATCTGACAGGATTTTGTATTACTATTGGGATATGGTTGGATGGCATTTTAAAGCCCACAGAAACTGAAAATAAAATGAAATTTGATCTAAATGATACGAGTTATTATCCATAAAACATAGATAAATTTTTTCTAATTGACTTAGGTGATTACCTTGGAAAATCCGTCTGTTGCCATATATCGTTGATCTGACAGGATTTTGTATTACTATTGGGATATGGTTGGATGGCATTTTCAAGCCCACAGAAACTGAAAATAAAATGAAATTAGAGCCAAATTATATGAGTCATTATCCATAAAACATAGATAAATTTTTTCTAATTGACTTAGGTGATTACCTTGGAAAATCCGTCTGTTGCCATATATCGTTGATCTGACAGGATTTTGTATTACTATTGGGATATGGTTGGATGGCATTTTCAAGCCCACAGAAACTGAAAATAAAATGAAATTTGAGCCAAATTATATGAGTTATTATCCATAAAACATAGATAAATTTTTTCTAATTGACTTAGGTGATTACCTTGGAAAATCCGTCTGTTGCCATATATCGTTGAGCTGACAGGATTTTGTATTACTATTGGGATATGGTTGGATGACATTTTAAGGCCCACAGAAACTGAAAATAAAATGAAATTTGAGCCAAATTATATGAGTTATTATCCATAAAACATAGATAAATTTTTTCTAATTGACTTAGGTGATTACCTTGGAAAATCCGTCTGTTGCCATATATCGTTGATCTGACAGGATTTTGTATTACTATTGGGATATGGTTGGATGGCATTTTCAAGCCCACAGAAACTGAAAATAAAATGAAATTTGATCTAAATGATATGAGTTATTATCCATAAAACATAGATAAACTTTTTCTAATTGACTTAGGTGATTACCTTGGAAAATCCGTCTGTTGCCATATATCGTTGATCTGACAGGATTTTGTATTACTATTGGGATATGGTTGGATGACATTTTCAAGCCCACAGAAACTGAAAATAAAATGAAATTTGATCTAAATGATACGAGTTATTAGCAATAAAACATAGATAAATTTTTTCTAATTGACTTAGGTGATTACCTTGGAAAATCCGTCTGTTGCCATATATCGTTGATCTGACAGGATTTTGTATTATTATTGGGATATGGTTGGATGGCATTTTCAAGCCCACAGAAACTGAAAATAAAATGTAATTAGATCTAAATGATACGAGTTATTAGCGATAAAACATAGATAAATTTTTTCTAATTGACTTAGGTGATTACCTTGGAAAATCCGTCTGTTGCCATATATCGTTGATCTGACAGGATTTTGTATTACTATTGGGATATGGTTGGATGGCATTTTCAAGCCCACAGAAACTGAAAATAAAATGAAATTAGAGCCAAATTATATGAGTTATTATCCATAAAACATAGATAAATTTTTTCTAATTGACTTAGGTGATTACCTAGGAAAATCCGTCTGTTGCCATATATCGTTGATCTGACAGGATTTTGCATTACTATTGGGATATGGTTGGATGGCATTTTCAAGCAGACAGAAACTGAAAATAAAATGAAATTTGAGCCAAATTATATGAGTTATTATCCATAAAACATAGATAAATTTTTTCTAATTGACTTAGGTGATTACCTTGGAAAATCCGTCTGTTGCCATATATCGTTGATCTGACAGGATTTTGTATTACTATTGGGATATGGTTGGATGACATTTTAAGGCCCACAGAAACTGAAAATAAAATGAAATTTGAGCCAAATTATATGAGTTATTATCCATAAAACATAGATAAATTTTTTCTAATTGACTTAGGTGATTACCTTGGAAAATCCGTCTGTTGCCATATATCGTTGATCTGACAGGATTTTGTATTACTATTGGGATATGGTGGGATGGCATTTTAAAGCCCACAGAAACTGAAAATAAAATGAAATTTGAGCCAAACTATATGAGTTATTATCCATAAAACATAGATGAATTTTTTCTAATTGACTTAGGTGATTACCTTGGAAAATCCGTCTGTTGCCATATATCGTTGATCTGATAGGATTTTGTATTACTATTAGGGTATGGTTGGATGGCATTTTAAAGCCCACAGAAACTGAAAATAAAATGAAATTTGATCTAAATGATACGAGTTATTATCCATAAAACATAGATAAATTTTTTCTAATTGACTTAGGTGATTACCTTGGAAAATCCGTCTGTTGCCATATATCGTTGATCTGACAGGATTTTGTATTACTATTGGGATATTGTGGGATGGCATTGCAAATCATACAGAAACTGAAAAAGAAAATGAAATTTGAGCCAAATTATATTAGTTATTATCCATAAAACTTAGATAAACTTTTTCTAATTGACTTAGGTGATTACCTTGGAAAATCCGTCTGTTGCCATATATCGTTGATCTGACAGGATTTTGTATTACTATTGGGATATGGTTGGATGGCATTTTAAAGCCCACAGAAACTGAAAATAAAATGAAATTTGATCTAAATGATACGAGTTATTATCCATAAAACATAGATAAATTTTTTCTAATTGACTTAGGTGATTACCTTGGAAAATCCGTCTGTTGCCATATATTGTTGATCTGACAGGATTTTGTATTACTATTGGGATATGGTTGGATGGCATTTTCAAGCCCACAGAAACTGAAAATAAAATGAAATTAGAGCCAAATTATATGAGTCATTATCCATAAAACATAGATAAATTTTTTCTAATTGACTTAGGTGATTACCTTGGAAAATCCGTCTGTTGCCATATATCGTTGATCTGACCGGATTTTGTATTACTATTGGGATATGGTTGGATGGCATTTTCAAGCCCACAGAAACTGAAAATAAAATGAAATTTGAGCCAAATTATATGAGTTATTATCCATAAAACATAGATAAATTTTTTCTAATTGACTTAGGTGATTACCTTGGAAAATCCGTCTGTTGCCATATATCGTTGAGCTGACAGGATTTTGTATTACTATTGGGATATGGTTGGATGACATTTTAAGGCCCACAGAAACTGAAAATAAAATGAAATTTGAGCCAAATTATATGAGTTATTATCCATAAAACATAGATAAATTTTTTCTAATTGACTTAGGTGATTACCTTGGAAAATCCGTCTGTTGCCATATATCGTTGATCTGACAGGATTTTGTATTACTATTGGGATATAGTTGGATGGCATTTTCAAGCCCACAGAAACTGAAAATAAAATGAAATTTGATCTAAATGATATGAGTTATTATCCATAAAACATAGATAAATTTTTTCTAATTGACTTAGGTGATTACCTTGGAAAATCCGTCTGTTGCCATATATCGTTGATCTGACAGGATTTTGTATTACTATTGGGATATGGTTGGATGGCATTTTCAAGCCCACAGAAACTGAAAATAAAATGAAATTTGATCTAAATGATACGAGTTATTAGCCATAAAACATAGAAAAATTTTTTCTAATTGACTTAGGTGATTACCTTGGAAAATCCGTCTGTTGCCATATATCGTTGATCTGACAGGATTTTGTATTACTATTGGGATATGGTTGGATGGCATTTTCAAGCCCACAGAAACTGAAAATAAAATGAAATTTGAGCCAAATTATATGAGTTATTATCCATAAAACATAGATAAATTTTTTCTAATTGACTTAGGTGATTACCTTGGAAAATCCGTCTGTTGCCATATATCGTTGATCTGACAGGATTTTGTATTACTATTGGGATATGGTTGGATGGCATTTTCAAGCCCACAGAAACTAAAAATAAAATGTAATTAGATCTAAATGATACGAGTTATTAGCGATAAAACATAGATAAATTTTTTCTAATTGACTTAGGTGATTACCTTGGAAAATCCGTCTGTTGCCATATATCGTTGATCTGACAGGATTTTGTATTACTATTGGGATATGGTTGGATGGCATTTTCAAGCCCACAGAAACTGAAAATAAAATGAAATTAGAGCCAAATTATATGAGTTATTATCCATAAAACATAGATAAATTTTTTTTAATTGACTTAGGTGATTACTTAGGAAAATCCGTCTGTTGCCATATATCGTTGATCTGACAGGATTTTGTATTACTATTGGGATATGGTTGGATGGCATTTTCAAGCAGACAGAAACTGAAAATAAAATGAAATTTGAGCCAAATTATATGAGTTATTATCCATAAAACATAGATAAATTTTTTCTAATTGACTTAGGTGATTACCTTGGAAAATCCGTCTGTTGCCATATATCGTTGATCTGACAGGATTTTGTATTACTATTGGGATATGGTTGGATGGCATTTTCAAGCCCACAGAAACTGAAAATAAAATGAAATTTGAGCCAAATTATATGAGTTATTATCCATAAAACATAGATAAATTTTTTCTAATTGACTTAGGTGATTACCTTGGAAAATCCGTCTGTTGCCATATATCGTTGAGCTGACAGGATTTTGTATTACTATTGGGATATGGTTGGATGACATTTTAAGGCCCACAGAAACTGAAAATAAAATGAAATTTGAGCCAAATTATATGAGTTATTATCCATAAAACATAGATAAATTTTTTCTAATTGACTTAGGTGATTACCTTGGAAAATCCGTCTGTTGCCATATATCGTTGATCTGACAGGATTTTGTATTACTATTGGGATATGGTTGGATGGCATTTTCAAGCCCACAGAAACTGAAAATAAAATGAAATTTGATCTAAATGATATGAGTTATTATCCATAAAACATAGATAAACTTTTTCTAATTGACTTAGGTGATTACCTTGGAAAATCCGTCTGTTGCCATATATCGTTGATCTGACAGGATTTTGTATTACTATTGGGATATGGTTGGATGGCATTTTCAAGCCCACAGAAACTGAAAATAAAATGTAATTAGATCTAAATGATACGAGTTATTAGCGATAAAACATAGATAAATTTTTTCTAATTGACTTAGGTGATTACCTTGGAAAATCCGTCTGTTGCCATATATCGTTGATCTGACAGGATTTTGTATTACTATTGGGATATGGTTGGATGGCATTTTCAAGCCCACAGAAACTGAAAATAAAATGAAATTAGAGCCAAATTATATGAGTTATTATCCATAAAACATAGATAAATTTTTTCTAATTGACTTAGGTGATTACCTAGGAAAATCCGTCTGTTGCCATATATCGTTGATCTGACAGGATTTTGCATTACTATTGGGATATGGTTGGATGGCATTTTCAAGCAGACAGAAACTGAAAATAAAATGAAATTTGAGCCAAATTATATGAGTTATTATCCATAAAACATAGATAAATTTTTTCTAATTGACTTAGGTGATTACCTTGGAAAATCCGTCTGTTGCCATATATCGTTGATCTGACAGGATTTTGTATTACTATTGGGATATGGTTGGATGACATTTTAAGGCCCACAGAAACTGAAAATAAAATGAAATTTGAGCCAAATTATATGAGTTATTATCCATAAAACATAGATAAATTTTTTCTAATTGACTTAGGTGATTACCTTCGAAAATCCGTCTGTTGCCATATATCGTTGATCTGACAGGATTTTGTATTACTATTGGGATATGGTGGGATGGCATTTTAAAGCCCACAGAAACTGAAAATAAAATGAAATTTGAGCCAAACTATATGAGTTATTATCCATAAAACATAGATGAATTTTTTCTAATTGACTTAGGTGATTACCTTGGAAAATCCGTCTGTTGCCATATATCGTTGATCTGATAGGATTTTGTATTACTATTAGGGTATGGTTGGATGGCATTTTAAAGCCCACAGAAACTGAAAATAAAATGAAATTTGATCTAAATGATACGAGTTATTATCCATAAAACATAGATAAATTTTTTCTAATTGACTTAGGTGATTACCTTGGAAAATCCGTCTGTTGCCATATATCGTTGATCTGACAGGATTTTGTATTACTATTGGGATATTGTGGGATGGCATTGCAAATCATACAGAAACTGAAAAAGAAAATGAAATTTGAGCCAAATTATATTAGTTATTATCCATAAAACTTAGATAAACTTTTTCTAATTGACTTAGGTGATTACCTTGGAAAATCCGTCTGTTGCCATATATCGTTGATCTGACAGGATTTTGTATTACTATTGGGATATGGTTGGATGGCATTTTAAAGCCCACAGAAACTGAAAATAAAATGAAATTTGATCTAAATGATACGAGTTATTATCCATAAAACATAGATAAATTTTTTCTAATTGACTTAGGTGATTACCTTGGAAAATCCGTCTGTTGCCATATATTGTTGATCTGACAGGATTTTGTATTACTATTGGGATATGGTTGGATGGCATTTTCAAGCCCACAGAAACTGAAAATAAAATGAAATTAGAGCCAAATTATATGAGTCATTATCCATAAAACATAGATAAATTTTTTCTAATTGACTTAGGTGATTACCTTGGAAAATCCGTCTGTTGCCATATATCGTTGATCTGACCGGATTTTGTATTACTATTGGGATATGGTTGGATGGCATTTTCAAGCCCACAGAAACTGAAAATAAAATGAAATTTGAGCCAAATTATATGAGTTATTATCCATAAAACATAGATAAATTTTTTCTAATTGACTTAGGTGATTACCTTGGAAAATCCGTCTGTTGCCATATATCGTTGATCTGACAGGATTTTGTATTACTATTGGGATATGGTTGGATGACATTTTAAGGCCCACAGAAACTGAAAATAAAATGAAATTTGAGCCAAATTATATAAGTTATTATCCATAAAACATAGATAAATTTTTTCTAATTGACTTAGGTGATTACCTTGGAAAATCCGTCTGTTGCCATATATCGTTGATCTGACAGGATTTTGTATTACTATTGGGATATGGTGGGATGGCATTTTAAAGCCCACAGAAACTGAAAATAAAATGAAATTTGAGCCAAACTATATGAGTTATTATCCATAAAACATAGATGAATTTTTTCTAATTGACTTAGGTGATTACCTTGGAAAATCCGTCTGTTGCCATATATCGTTGATCTGACAGGATTTTGTATTACTATTAGGGTATGGTTGGATGGCATTTTAAAGCCAACAGAAACTGAAAATAAAATGAAATTTGATCTAAATGATACGAGTTATTATCCATAAAACATAGATAAATTTTTTCTAATTGACTTAGGTGATTACCTTGGAAAATCCGTCTGTTGCCATATATCGTTGATCTGACAGGATTTTGTATTACTATTGAGATATGGTTAGATGGCATTTTCAAGCCCACAGAAACTGAAAAAAATATGAAATTTGAGCCAAATTATATGAGTTATTATCCACAAAACATAGATGAATTTTTTCTAATTGACTTAGGTGATTACCTTGGAAAATCCGTCTGTTGCCATATATCGTTGATCTGACAGGATTTTGTATTACTATTGGGATATTGTGGGATGGCATTGCAAATCATACAGAAACTGAAAAAGAAAATGAAATTTGAGCCAAATTATATTAGTTATTATCCATAAAACTTAGATAAACTTTTTCTAATTGACTTAGGTGATTACCTTGGAAAATCCGTCTGTTGCCATATATCGTTGATCTGACAGGATTTTGTATTACTATTGGGATATGGTTGGATGGCATTTTCAAGCCCACAGAACCTGAAAATAAAATGAAATTAGAGCCAAATTATATGAGTTATTATCCATAAAACACAGATAAATTTTTTCTAATTGACTTAGGTGATTAGCTTGGAAAACCGTCTGTTGCCATATATCGTTGATCTGACAGGATTTTGTATTACTATTGGGATATGGTTGGATGGCATTTTAAAGCCCACAGAAACTGAAAATAAAATGAAATTTGATCTAAATGATACGAGTTATTATCCATAAAACATAGATAAATTTTTTCTAATTGACTTAGGTGATTACCTTGGAAAATCCGTCTGTTGCCATATATCGTTGATCTGACAGGATTTTGTATTACTATTGGGATATGGTTGGATGACATTTTCAAGCCCACAGAAACTGAAAATAAAATGAAATTAGAGCCAAATTATATGAGTTATTATCCATAAAACATAGATAAATTTTTTCTAATTGACTTAGGTGATTACCTTGGAAAATCCGTCTGTTGCCATATATCGTTGATCTGACAGGATTTTGTATTACTATTGGGATATGGTTGGATGGCATTTTCAAGCAGACAGAAACTGAAAATAAAATGAAATTTGAGCCAAATTATATGAGTTATTATCCATAAAACATAGATAAATTTTTTCTAATTGACTTAGGTGATTACCTTGGAAAATCCGTCTGTTGCCATATATCGTTGATCTGACAGGATTTTGTATTACTATTGGGATATGGTGGGATGGCATTGCAAATCATACAGAAACTGAAAATAAAATGAAATTTGAGCCAAACTATATGAGTTATTATCCATAAAACATAGATGAATTTTTTCTAATTGACTTAGGTGATTACCTTGGAAAATCCGTCTGTTGCCATATATCGTTGATCTGATAGGATTTTGTATTACTATGAGGGTATGGTTGGATGGCATTTTAAAGCCAACAGAAACTGAAAATAAAATGAAATTTGATCTAAATGATACGAGTTATTATCCATAAAACATAGATAAATTTTTTCTAATTGACTTAGGTGATTACCTTGGAAAATCTGTCTGTTGCCATATATCGTTGATCTGACAGGATTTTGTATTACTATTGAGATATGGTTAGATGGCATTTTCAAGCCCACAGAAACTGAAAATAAAATGAAATTTGAGCCAAATTATATGAGTTATTATCCACAAAACATAGATGAATTTTTTCTAATTGACTTAGGTGATTACCTTGGAAAATCCGTCTGTTGCCATATATCGTTGATCTGACAGGATTTTGTATTACTATTGAGATATGGTTGGATGGCATTTTCAAGCCCACAGAAACTGAAAATAAAATGAAATTTGATCTAAATGATACAAGTTATTATCCATAAAACATAGATAAATTTTTTCTAATTGACTTAGGTGATTACCTTGGAAAATCCGTCTGTTGCCATATATCGTTGATCTGACAGGATTTTGTATTACTATTGGGATATGGTTGGATGGCATTTTCAAGCCCACAGAAACTGAAAATAAAATGAAATTAGAGCCAAATTATATGAGTTATTATCCATAAAACATAGATAAATTTTTTCTAATTGACTTAGGTGATTACCTTGGAAAATCCGTCTGTTGCCATATATCGTTGATCTGACAGGATTTTGTATTACTATTGGGATATGGTTGGATGGCATTTTCAAGCCCACAGAAACTGAAAATGAAATGAAATTTGATCTAAATGATACAAGTTATTATCCATAAAACATAGATAAATTTTTTCTAATTGACTTAGGTGATTACCTTGGAAAATCCGTCTGTTGCCATATATCGTTGATCTGACAGGATTTTGTATTACTATTGGGATATTGTGGGATGGCATTGCAAATCATACAGAAACTGAAAAAGAAAATGAAATTTGAGCCAAATTATATTAGTTATTATCCATAAAACTTAGATAAACTTTTTCTAATTGACTTAGGTGATTACCTTGGAAAATCCGTCTGTTGCCATATATCGTTGATCTGACAGGATTTTGTATTACTATTGGGATATGGTTGGATGGCATTTTCAAGCCCACAGAACCTGAAAATAAAATGAAATTAGAGCCAAATTATATGAGTTATTATCCATAAAACACAGATAAATTTTTTCTAATTGACTTAGGTGATTACCTTGGAAAATCAGTCTGTTGCCATATATCGTTGATCTGACAGGATTTTGTATTACTATTGGGATATGGTTGGATGGCATTTTAAAGCCCACAGAAACTGAAAATAAAATGAAATTTGATCTAAATGATACGAGTTATTATCCATAAAACATAGATAAATTTTTTCTAATTGACTTAGGTGATTACCTTGGAAAATCCGTCTGTTGCCATATATCGTTGATCTGACAGGATTTTGTATTACTATTGGGATATGGTTGGATGACATTTTCAAGCCCAGAAGAAACTGAAAATAAAATGAAATTAGAGCCAAATTATATGAGTTATTATCCATAAAACATAGATAAATTTTTTCTAATTGACTTAGGTGATTACCTTGGAAAATCCGTCTGTTGCCATATATCGTTGATCTGACAGGATTTTGTATTACTATTGGGATATGGTTGGATGGCATTTTCAAGCCCACAGAAACTGAAAATAAAATGAAATTTGATCTAAATGATACGAGTTATTATCCATAAAACATAGATAAATTTTTTCTTATTGACTTAGGTGATTACCTTGGAAAATCCGTCTGTTGCCATATATCGTTGATCTGACAGGATTTTGTATTGATATTGAGATATGGTGGGATGGCATTGCAAATCATACAGAAACTGAAAAATAAAATGAAATTTGATCTAAATGGTACAAGTTATTAGCCATAAAACATAGATAAATCTTTTCTAATTGACTTAGGTGATTACCTTGGAAAATCCGTCTGTTGCCATATATCGTTGATCTGACAGGATTTTGTATTAGTATTGGGATATGGTTGGATGGCATTTTCAAGCCCACAGAAACTGAAAATAAAAGGAAATTGAAGCCAAATTATATGAGTTATTATCCATAAAACATAGATAAATATTTTTCTAATTGACTTAGGTGATTACCTTGGAAAATCCGTCTGTTGCCATATATCGTTGATCTGACAGGATTTTGTATTACTATTGGGATATGGTTGGATGGCATTTTAAAGCCCACAGAAACTGAAAATAAAATGAAATTTGATCTAAATGAAAGAGTTATTATCCATAAAACATAGATAAATTTTTTCTAATTGACTTAGGTGATTACCTTGGAAAATCCGTCTGTTGCCATATATCGTTGATCTGACAGGATTTTGTATTACTATTGAGATATCGTGGGATGGCATTGCAAATCATACAGAAACTGAAAAAGAAAATGAAATTTGAGCCAAATTATATTAGTTATTATCCATAAAACATAGATAAACTTTTTCTAATTGACTTAGGTGATTACCTTGGAAAATCCGTCTGTTGCCATATATCGTTGATCTGACAGGATTTTGTATTACTATTGGGATATGGTTGGATGGCATTTTCAAGCCCATAGAAACTGAAAATAAAATGACATTAGAGCCAAATTATATGAGTTATTATCCATAACACATAGATAATTTTTTTCTAATTGACTTAGGTGATTACCTTGGAAAATCCGTCTGTTGCCATATATCGTTGATCTGATAGGATTTTGTATTACTATTGAGATATGGTGGGATGGCATTGCCAATCATACAGAAAATGAAAAAGAAAATGAAATTTGAGCCAAATTATATTAGTTATTATCTATAAAACATAGATAAACTTTTTCTAATTGACTTAGGTGATTACCTTGGAAAATCTGTCTGTTGCCATATATCGTTGATCTGACAGGATTTTGTATTACTATTGGGATATGGTTGGATGGCATTTTCAAGCCCACAGAAACTGAAAATAAAATGAAATTAGAGCCAAATTATATGAGTTATTATCCATAAAACATAGATAAATTTTTTCTAATTGACTTAGGTGATTACCTAGGAAAATCCGTCTGTTGCCATATATCGTTGATCTGACAGGATTTTGTATTACTATTGGGATATGGTTGGATGGCATTTTCAAGCCCACAGAAACTGAAAATAAAATGAAATTTAAGCCAAATTATATGAGTTATTATCCATAAAACATAGATAAATTTTTTCTAATTGACTTAGGTGATTACCTTGGAAAATCCGTCTGTTGCCATATATCGTTGATCTGACAGGATTTTGTATTACTATTGGGATATGGTTGGATGACATTTTAAGGCCCACAGAAACTGAAAATAAAATGAAATTTGAGCCAAATTATATGAGTTATTATCCATAAAACATAGATAAATTTTTTCTAATTGACTTAGGTGATTACCTTGGAAAATCCGTCTGTTGCCATATATCGTTGATCTGACAGGATTTTGTATTACTATTGGGATATGGTGGGATGGCATTTTAAAGCCCACAGAAACTGAAAATAAAATGAAATTTGAGCCAAACTATATGAGTTATTATCCATAAAACAGAGATGAATTTTTTCTAATTGACTTAGGTGATTACCTTGGAAAATCCGTCTGTTGCCATATATCGTTGATCTGATAGGATTTTGTATTCCTATTAGGGTATGGTTGGATGGCATTTTAAAGCCCACAGTAACTGAAAATAAAATGAAATTTGATCTAAATGATACGAGTTATTATCCATAAAACATAGATATATTTTTTCTAATTGACTTAGGTGATTACCTTGAAAAATCCGTCTGTTGCCATATATCGTTGATCTGACAGGATTTTGTATTACTATTGAGATATCGTGGGATGGCATTGCAAATCATACAGAAACTGAAAAAGAAAATGAAATTTGAGCCAAATTATATTAGTTATTATCCATAAAACATAGATAAACTTTTTCTAATTGACTTAGGTGATTACCTTGGAAAATCCGTCTGTTGCCATATATCGTTGATCTGACAGGATTTTGTATTACTATTGGGATATGGTTGGATGACATTTTCAAGCCCACCGAAACTGAAAATAAAATGAAATTTGATCTAAATGATACGGGTTATTAGCCATAAAACATAGATAAATCTTTTCTAATTGACTTAGGTGATTACCTTGGAAAATCCGTCTGTTGCCATATATCGTTGATCTGACAGGATTTTGTATTACTATTGGGATATGGTTGGATGGCATTTTCAAGCCCACAGAAACTGAAAATAAAATGAAATTTGATCTAAATGATACGAGTTATTATCCATAAAACATAGATAAATTTTTTCTAATTGACTTAGGTGATTACCTTGGAAAATCCGTCTGTTGCCATATATCGTTGATCTGACAGGATTTTGTATTACTATTGAGATATGGTGGGATGGCATTGCAAATCATACAGAAACTGAAAAATAAAACGAAATTTGATCTAAATGGTACAAGTTATTAGCCATAAAACATAGATAAATTTTTTCTAATTGACTTAGGTGATTACCTTGGAAAATCTGTCTGTTGCCATATATCGTTGATCTGACAGGATTTTGTATTACTATTGAGATATCGTGGGATGGCATTGCAAATCATACAGAAACTGAAAAAGAAAATGAAATTTGAGCCAAATTATATTAGTTATTATCCATAAAACATAGATAAACTTTTTCTAATTGACTTAGGTGATTACCTTGGAAAATCCGTCTGTTGCCATATATCGTTGATCTGACAGGATTTTGTATTACTATTGGGATATGGTTGGATGGCATTTTCAAGCCCATAGAAACTGAAAATAAAATGAAATTAGAGCCAAATTATATGAGTTATTATCCATAAAACATAGATAATTTTTTTCTAATTGACTTAGGTGATTACCTTGGAAAATCCGTCTGTTGCCATATATCGTTGATCTGATAGGATTTTGTATTACTATTGAGATATGGTGGGATGGCATTGCCAATCATACAGAAACTGAAAAAGAAAATGAAATTTGAGTTAAATTATATTAGTTATTATCTATAAAACATAGATAAACTTTTTCTAATTGACTTAGGTGATTACCTTGGAAAATCCGTCCGTTGCCATATATCGTTGATCTGACAGGATTTTGTATTACTATTGGGATATGGTTGGATGGCATTTTCAAGCCCACAGAAACTGAAAATAAAATGAAATTAGAGCCAAATTATATGAGTTATTATCCATAAAACATAGATAAATTTCTTCTAATTGACTTAGGTGATTACCTAGGAAAATCCGTCTGTTGCCATATATCGTTGATCTGACAGGATTTTGTATTACTATTGGGATATGGTTGGATGGCATTTTCAAGCTCACAGAAACTGAAAATAAAATGAAATTTGAGCCAAATTATATGAGTTATTATCCATAAAACATAGATAAATTTTTTCTAATTGACTTAGGTGATTACCTTGGAAAATCCGTCTGTTGCCATATATCGTTGATCTGACAGGATTTTGTATTACTATTGAGATATGGTGGGATGGCATTGCAAATCATACAGAAACTGAAAAATAAAACGAAATTTGATCTAAATGGTACAAGTTATTAGCCATAAAACATAGATAAATCTTTTCTAATTGACTTAGGTGATTACCTTGGAAAATCCGTCTGTTGCCATATATCGTTGATCTGACAGGATTTTGTATTAGTATTGGGATATGGTTGGATGGCATTTCTAAGCCCACATAAACTGAAAATAAAATGAAATTGAAGCCAAATTATATGAGTTATTATCCATAAAACATAGATAAATTTTTTTTAATTGACTTAGGTGATTACCTTGGAAAATCCGTCTGTTGCCATATATCGTTGATCTGACAGGATTTTGTATTACTATTGGGATATGGTTGGATGGCATTTTCAAGCCCACAGAAACTGAAAATAAAATGAAATTAGAGCCAAATTATATGAGTTATTATCCATAAAACATAGATAAATTTCTTCTAATTGACTTAGGTGATTACCTAGGAAAATCCGTCTGTTGCCATATATCGTTGATCTGACAGGATTTTGTATTACTATTGGGATATGGTTGGATGGCATTTTCAAGCTCACAGAAACTGAAAATAAAATGAAATTTGAGCCAAATTATATGAGTTATTATCCATAAAACATAGATAAATTTTTTCTAATTGACTTAGGTGATTACCTTGGAAAATCCGTCTGTTGCCATATATCGTTGATCTGACAGGATTTTGTATTACTATTGGGATATGGTTGGATGACATTTTCAAGCCCACCGAAACTGAAAATAAAATGAAATTTGATCTAAATGATACGGGTTATTAGCCATAAAACATAGATAAATCTTTTCTAATTGACTTAGGTGATTACCTTGGAAAATCCGTCTGTTGCCATATATCGTTGATCTGACAGGATTTTGTATTACTATTGGGATATGGTTGGATGGCATTTTCAAGCCCACAGAAACTGAAAATAAAATGAAATTTGATCTAAATGATACGAGTTATTATCCATAAAACATAGATAAATTTTTTCTAATTGACTTAGGTGATTACCTTGGAAAATCCGTCTGTTGCCATATATCGTTGATCTGACAGGATTTTGTATTACTATTGAGATATGGTGGGATGGCATTGCAAATCATACAGAAACTGAAAAATAAAACGAAATTTGATCTAAATGGTACAAGTTATTAGCCATAAAACATAGATAAATTTTTTCTAATTGACTTAGGTGATTACCTTGGAAAATCTGTCTGTTGCCATATATCGTTGATCTGACAGGATTTTGTATTACTATTGAGATATCGTGGGATGGCATTGCAAATCATACAGAAACTGAAAAAGAAAATGAAATTTGAGCCAAATTATATTAGTTATTATCCATAAAACATAGATAAACTTTTTCTAATTGACTTAGGTGATTACCTTGGAAAATCCGTCTGTTGCCATATATCGTTGATCTGACAGGATTTTGTATTACTATTGGGATATGGTTGGATGGCATTTTCAAGCCCATAGAAACTGAAAATAAAATGAAATTAGAGCCAAATTATATGAGTTATTATCCATAAAACATAGATAATTTTTTTCTAATTGACTTAGGTGATTACCTTGGAAAATCCGTCTGTTGCCATATATCGTTGATCTGATAGGATTTTGTATTACTATTGAGATATGGTGGGATGGCATTGCCAATCATACAGAAACTGAAAAAGAAAATGAAATTTGAGTTAAATTATATTAGTTATTATCTATAAAACATAGATAAACTTTTTCTAATTGACTTAGGTGATTACCTTGGAAAATCCGTCCGTTGCCATATATCGTTGATCTGACAGGATTTTGTATTACTATTGGGATATGGTTGGATGGCATTTTCAAGCCCACAGAAACTGAAAATAAAATGAAATTAGAGCCAAATTATATGAGTTATTATCCATAAAACATAGATAAATTTCTTCTAATTGACTTAGGTGATTACCTAGGAAAATCCGTCTGTTGCCATATATCGTTGATCTGACAGGATTTTGTATTACTATTGGGATATGGTTGGATGGCATTTTCAAGCTCACAGAAACTGAAAATAAAATGAAATTTGAGCCAAATTATATGAGTTATTATCCATAAAACATAGATAAATTTTTTCTAATTGACTTAGGTGATTACCTTGGAAAATCCGTCTGTTGCCATATATCGTTGATCTGACAGGATTTTGTATTACTATTGAGATATGGTGGGATGGCATTGCAAATCATACAGAAACTGAAAAATAAAACGAAATTTGATCTAAATGGTACAAGTTATTAGCCATAAAACATAGATAAATCTTTTCTAATTGACTTAGGTGATTACCTTGGAAAATCCGTCTGTTGCCATATATCGTTGATCTGACAGGATTTTGTATTAGTATTGGGATATGGTTGGATGGCATTTCTAAGCCCACATAAACTGAAAATAAAATGAAATTGAAGCCAAATTATATGAGTTATTATCCATAAAACATAGATAAATTTTTTTTAATTGACTTAGGTGATTACCTTGGAAAATCCGTCTGTTGCCATATATCGTTGATCTGACAGGATTTTGTATTACTATTGGGATATGGTTGGATGGCATTTTCAAGCCCACAGAAACTGAAAATAAAATGAAATTAGAGCCAAATTATATGAGTTATTATCCATAAAACATAGATAAATTTCTTCTAATTGACTTAGGTGATTACCTAGGAAAATCCGTCTGTTGCCATATATCGTTGATCTGACAGGATTTTGTATTACTATTGGGATATGGTTGGATGGCATTTTCAAGCTCACAGAAACTGAAAATAAAATGAAATTTGAGCCAAATTATATGAGTTATTATCCATAAAACATAGATAAATTTTTTCTAATTGACTTAGGTGATTACCTTGGAAAATCCGTCTGTTGCCATATATCGTTGATCTGACAGGATTTTGTATTACTATTGAGATATGGTGGGATGGCATTGCAAATCATACAGAAACTGAAAAATAAAACGAAATTTGATCTAAATGGTACAAGTTATTAGCCATAAAACATAGATAAATCTTTTCTAATTGACTTAGGTGATTACCTTGGAAAATCCGTCTGTTGCCATATATCGTTGATCTGACAGGATTTTGTATTAGTATTGGGATATGGTTGGATGGCATTTCTAAGCCCACATAAACTGAAAATAAAATGAAATTGAAGCCAAATTATATGAGTTATTATCCATAAAACATAGATAAATTTTTTTTAATTGACTTAGGTGATTACGTTGGAAAATCCGTCTGTTGCCATATATCGTTGATCTGACAAGATTTTGTATTACTATTGGGATATGGTTGGATGGCATTTTCAAGCCCACAGAAACTGAAAATAAAATGAAATTTGATCTAAATGATACGAGTTATTAGCCATAAAACATAGATAAATTTTTTCTAATTGACTTAGGTGATTACCTTGGAAAATCCGTCTGTTGCCATATATCGTTGATCTGAGAGGATTTTGTATTACTATTGAGATATCGTGGGATGGCATTGCAAATCATACAGAAACTGAAAAAGAAAATGAAATTTGAGCCAAATTATATTAGTTATTATCCATAAAACATAGATAAACTTTTTCTAATTGACTTAGGTGATTACCTTGGAAAATCCGTCTGTTGCCATATATCGTTGATCTGACAGGATTTTGTATTACTATTGGGATATGGTTGGATGGCATTTTCAAGCCCATAGAAACTGAAAATAAAATGAAATTAGAGCCAAATTATATGAGTTATTATCCATAAAACATAGATAATTTTTTTCTAATTGACTTAGGTGATTACCTTGGAAAATCCGTCTGTTGCCATATATCGTTGATCTGATAGGATTTTGTATTACTATTGAGATATGGTGGGATGGCATTGCCAATCATACAGAAACTGAAAAAGAAAATGAAATTTGAGCCAAATTATATTAGTTATTATCTATAAAACATAGATAAACTTTTTCTAATTGACTTAGGTGATTACCTTGGAAAAGCCGTCTGTTGCCATATATCGTTGATCTGACAGGATTTTGTATTACTATTGGGATATGGTTGGATGGCATTTTCAAGCCCACAGAAACTGAAAATAAAATGAAATTAGAGCCAAATTATATGAGTTATTATCCATAAAACATAGATAAATTTTTTCTAATTGACTTAGGTGATTACCTAGGAAAATCTGTCTGTTGCCATATATCGTTGATCTGACAGGATTTTGTATTACTATTGGGATATGGTTGGATGGCATTTTCAAGCCCACAGAAACTGAAAATAAAATGAAATTTGAGCCAAATTATATGAGTTATTATCCATAAAACATAGATAAATTTTTTCTAATTGACTTAGGTGATTACCTTGGAAAATCCGTCTGTTGCTATATATCGTTGATCTGACAGGATTTTGTATTACTATTGGGATATGGTTGGATGACATTTTAAGGCCCACAGAAACTGAAAATAAAATGAAATTTGAGCCAAATTATATGAGTTATTATCCATAAAACATAGATAAATTTTTTCTAATTGACTTAGGTGATTACCTTGGAAAATCCGTCTGTTGCCATATATCGTTGATCCGACAGGATTTTGTATTACTATTGGGATATGGTGGGATGGCATTTTCAAGCCCACAGAAACTGAAAATAAAATGAAATTTGAGCCAAACTATATGAGTTATTATCGATAAAACATAGATGAATTTTTTCTAATTGTCTTAGGTGATTACCTTGGAAAATCCGTCTGTTGCCATATATCGTTGATCTGATAGGATTTTGTATTACTATTAGGGTATGGTTGGATGGCATTTTAAAGCCCACAGAAACTGAAAATAAAATGAAATTTGATCTAAATGATACGAGTTATTATCCATAAAACATAGATAAATTTTTTCTAATTGACTTAGGTGATTACCTTGGAAAATCCGTCTGTTGCCATATATCGTTGATCTGACAGGATTTTGTATTACTATTGAGATATCGTGGGATGGCATTGCAAATCATACAGAAACTGAAAAAGAAAATGAAATTTGAGCCAAATTATATTAGTTATTATCCATAAAACATAGATAAACTTTTTCTAATTGACTTAGGTGATTACCTTGGAAAATCCGTCTGTTGCCATATATCGTTGATCTGACAGGATTTTGTATTACTATTGGGATATGGTTGGATGACATTTTCAAGCCCACAGAAACTGAAAATAAAATGAAATTTGATCTAAATAGTAAGAGTTATTAGCCATAAAACATAGATAAATCTTTTCTAATTGACTTAGGTGATTACCTTGGAAAATCCGTCTGTTGCCATATATCGTTGATCTGACAGGATTTTGTATTACTATTGGGATATGGTTGGATGGCATTATTAAGCCCGCAGAAACTGAAAATAAAATGAAATTTGATCTAAATGATAAGAGTTATTATCCATAAAACATAGATAAATTTTTTCTAATTGACTTAGGTGATTACCTTGGAAAATCCATCTGTTGCCATATATCGTTGATCTGAGAGGATTTTGTATTACTATTGGGATATGGTTGGATGGCATTTTCAAGCCGACAGAAACTGAAAATAAAATGAAATTTGAGCCAAATTATATGAGTTATTATCCATAAAACATAGATAAATTTTTTCTAATTGACTTAGGTGATTACCTTGGAAAATCCGTCTGTTGCCATATATCGTTGATCTGACAGGATTTTGTATTACTATTGGGATATGGTTGGATGGCATTTTCAAGCCCACAGAAACTGAAAATAAAATGAAATTTGATCTAAATGATACGAGTTATTAGCCATAAAACATAGATAAATCTTTTCTAATTGACTTAGGTGATTACCTTGGAAAATCCGTCTGTTGCCATATATCGTTGATCTGAGAGGATTTTGTATTAGTATTGAGATATGGTGGGATGACATTTTACAGCAGACAGAAACTGAAAAATAATAAAATTTGATTTAAATTATACGATATATTATTCATAAAACATAGATAAATCTTTTCTAATTGACTTAGGGGACTGACCTTGGAAAATCCGTTCGTTGCCATATATCGTTGATCTGACAGGATTTTGTATTAGTATTGGGATATAGTTGGATGGCATTTTAAAGCTGACAGAAACTAAAAAAAAAATGAAATTTGATTCAAATTATACGATTTATTAGCCATAAAACATAGATAAATCTTTTCTAATTGACTTAGGTGACTGACCTTGGAAAATCCGTTCGTTGCCATATATCGTTGATCTGACAGGATTTGATATTACTATTGGGATATGGTGCGATGGCATTTTCAAGCAGACAGAAACTGAAAAAAATACCAGTTATTGGCCATACAAGATAAAAATTACAATACAAGAAAAAAGAATACAATATAAGATAAACAATTTCATTAAAAGATAAGAAATTACAATACAAGAAAAAAGAATACAATACAAGATGAAAAATAACAATAAAAGAAAAAAATTTAAAATAAAAGATAAAAATGTACAATAAAAGTTTTAAAAAATTACAATACAAGATAAACAATTACAATACAAGATAAACAATTACAATACAAAACAGCAATTCTTCCCCCTTTGTCAGAAAAATCGCTCATGGAATATTAGGACTAAAAGACAAAATAAGGGAAGCGAGAGTTACGAGGCTGCCGAAAGATAACCAACGGTCAACTTTCTACTCTCCTAGCGATATGTATATCGCCGTCAGATCACTGGAATACATCGCCGTCAGATCACTGGAATACATCTTCATCAGATCCGTGGAGTACATCGCCGTCAGATCTCTGGAATACATCGCCATTAGATCACTGGAATACATCGCCATTAGATCACTGGAATACATCGTCATTCGATCACCACAATGCATCGCCATTAGACTGAAACTAAAAAAAATGAAATTTGATTCAAATTATACGAGTTATTAGCCATAAAACATAGATAAATCATTTCTAATCGACTTAGGGGACTGACCTTGGAAAATCCGTTCGTTGCCATATATCGTAGATCTGAGAGGATTTTGTATTAGTATTGAGATGTGGTGGGATGGCATTTTCAAGCAGACAGAAACTGAAAAAAAAATGAAATTTGATCCAAATTATACGAGTTATCAGCCATAATAATCTTTACCAATACCAAGACAAAGGTAGGCCACCTTTTCCTCAAATTACTTGAGAAACACTTCCCACCCACAAGTGACCTATACAAACTTTTTAACAGAAATTCTGTTATGGTCAGCTATTCCACTGCCCTTTCAATAAGAATCATTATATCTGCGGAACCCAAAGCAATTACAAACGCAGGCTGCTCATGCCAAGACAAAAACAACTTCCCCCTAGAGGGAAATTGCAAAATCGATTCAATCATATATGAAGCAACCGTCACAAACCAGAATACCGGTAGTGCAGGAAAATACATTGGGATGACAAAGAGAAACGTCAAAGATTATATGCACACAGAAACTCCTTCAGATACAAAAACAAGGCAAATACGGCACTCGCGACCCGAATATGGCAACTTAAAGAGAAGACACCCTT